>JAQSUU010000344.1:26981000-27658000 GCA_038087645.1 Saccharum hybrid cultivar R570
ATCTTCCATGAGTAAAATAGCTTAGCCTTGGACAACATGCAGACCTTTCCGCACTCCCTAATTTAAATTTTGATCATTCATTTATAATAGGGGAAATCCAAGGGGTATTGTAGTGAAAGAAAACAGGTCTCATTTGTGTTTCATGACTAATTTAAGAAAGGATTTATTGACTATGAAATTGACAGCAGAAAGTCAATCAGTGGAAAAAAAAAGAAAACTAGTGAGAATCATTATATGCTTGCATTATCCATTTAATGATTATGCTTTATGTTTGACAACAGGAAGAACATATATAAACTGAACTGCAAGAGAAAATAATCATGTTGTGGCAGCAAACCTGTGCATTTGCTCCACAAAATCATCAATCAGAACAGGCCAAGCACCTGAAAAAAGACACAGGGAACAGGAACTAAGAAATTTTCTTAATTATCAAGGAGCTACGCTATAAATGCAGCTGCAGCCTGCAGATATAGAATTGAAAATCGAAGTAGTCATGTAGAAAGAATTTGTACCTCGTGGGTCATAACCTTCCAGATCTTCATTTACACACCTGCTGAAAGCTAGCAGCTGCTGCCAAGTATCCTCGGATATGTTGTGGCGTTGGTACTTCTGAGAAAGAGTATTATAGTTTTAGGCTTTTAGCTAAGAAAAAAAACAGTGAAGCGTATTTATGACTGTTCATCATAGGAAAAGGGGGTGTAAGTGATGAAGCTAATTTCCCTTTCTGAAGAGGGAAAAAATGGAATATTCGAGAAAAAAGAATGTTAATGGTTTATTGAGGACTAAAGATTTGAACTGTTGCAAAGCAGTATTATAGTACTTCAACCCTTACAACATTTCTTCCCAGCAAAAGATGCCAAATTGATAACTAAAGCAACTATGCATTCTGCAATATGCGAGAGTGCTAACTAAACTATGCATCTTGCAACACAAATTTAGGTTTGACAAGGACATAAGTATTAGCCAGAATGGCACAACTGGAAACCAAACATCTAATAATTACCACGCACATCAATATTCTAACATTTCTGTTTAGTCAATAGTCATCGTGTATCAAACCATATAATTTACAGCATAATTTCTGCGGGGGTAAGACTTTGCTTCGGTTATTCCCTTCCCCAGACCCCACTCGTGTGGGAGCCTCTGGCACTGGGCCTGCCTTTTTTATAAGCCAGCCATTCAACTAGAGTGAAGTGCTTATCTTCGTATATATATGACACGTCTTAGTAAATGTTGGTAGAATGACAACTATAGAATATCCATGTCAACCTTGCTTTTATAATTCTCTAGGGTAACTGGATAAGAATAGAGCACTACTAATACTTTAATAAACAATCACAAGTTGCAGAATGTCAATGTGCAACACATATTGGAGTTGAATTATGGAGATGTCATATCATGGCCAAGCAGAGCAATTTCTATACCTCAACGAAGTTACACCATCGATCAAGCAAACGGAACCTTCCGTTCAGAACAATCTTCCATGCTGCTACAGCTCTCTGAATAGCTATACAAATGAAAAAGGGAATTCCTAGTTAGTGTTCTATTGGTATAAGAAGTATATACTATGATACCAGTAGCGTCCAGACATCATTGAGAATAGAGGATCTTACTGATACTCTTTTGCCCCTTTTCACGACAGATGAAGAAGACAAAATCGTAGAAGCAACTGAATAGGCCCATATCCTCCTAAAAAAGAAGGCTCTCAATTAACATAAGGTAGTGAAGAAGACTCTCAATTAACGTAATGTAGTAAAGATCGACAAAAAAAATCTCAAACAGCTTGGAAAGCATCACTCACCAAATCAATAAATGGAATGAGCTTTGGGATATCAGCAAAAATCACGTCCCTGCATCAATATTAGGATGTTTAATCATGTGAAAGGCAAACATAGGATGAGAAAAATAAAACAGAACCAAACATGATACAAAAAGAGAAGCATACATTCACATGATATGAAGGTTATGAAGGTTTATGTGATCAGGGCTGATTAAGGATGTGTGCTTGTGTCTTGGTCAGGATATATGAGCGACAAGCAATGAAAAAGGCCATGATGTTTGCAACATTGAATAACCACCATGATATATATATTTTTTTACTTCCAAGTAAAAACAGTTAAATGTCAATGTGCTGGTAACATTAACACAGGAAAATCAGCTCCAAAAGATTTATATATTTACAGCAACAGAGAGACAAGTACAACAACTATTTATATTCACATATTGTTCAATTCGTGTTTAAATCTTAGTCAAATTACACCTCGGCCAAATTCTAAACAGAAAGTAGTAAGGGTCAATAGATTTCTCTAATTCTCAGACAAGGTTTCATATTTCAACTCTACATATGCAAGCAAGAAGTAGAAAAGCATGCATCTTGTCATAAAGTTTCACCATGGTGCAGGATATATATCAAAATGAAAAGAACTCTCAAAGATGCAAACCTCATTCCTTCAATTCCATCTATAGCTAGTGAAAGTTCAACCAATCCTTGTCTTGTCTCCCCACTTGTACCTCCTGATACGATACCTAGCAAAACAAAGGCCAAAAGAACCAATAGGTCGATATAGTGCCCCAATAAAAACAATCTGAACACGAGAACCGTTTACTGCACATTAAACTTTTGTACTATGCACAAGGCTTGGTTCTAGTTCCTGAGAATTTTGTCTACTCTAGGTGCCAAAGAAAGATGGTATGATCGAATTGCACAAGAATTATCAAGTATACGGCCTCGAAGTGTAAAGAACAACATATCAGTTTGCACCCATTTTTCGTCAAGAAGTCAGACAATTGACCACCGATTAACGTTAAAGATCACTTCTTCAGTACTCGAACCGACCCATTAGCAGAATTCCCAACTTGAAAACCACAAGGTTCGTGATAATTCGCAAAAAGAAAGACCAAAATCCAAAAACGTTACCCGCTAAACCCACCTAAAAACCGCAAGCATCCGCTCCAGACCCGCAAGCGGCTACCGAAAGGACCCTGAACCTACGGATCGACCGGAACACTCGTGAGCAAGCGAATTCGATGTCGGGGAGCTCACCGTAGTACTTGAGGAAGGCCTCGGCGGCGGAGGGGCACGCGGTCGCCGCGGCCGCAAAGCCTTCGGATCCCATGGGCCAGGGCGCGGATCCGAACCAGGAAAACCTAGGCCCCCGCGGCTCGCCGCCGACGCCACAGCAACCCCGAGTCCACCACCTCCTCGATCTCACGTGAGAGCGAGCCGACACGACACGGAGGCGAGCGCGAGAAGGCAAGAGGTGAGAAAGGGAGATGGATGAGAGGGAGAGAGACGTCGAGTTCGGTGGAGGGCCAGGGTGTCAGGCATCTGCTAGTGCCGAAGTGGTCTAGTGTGGGTCCACGCGTCAGTGTCTCTATTAACCCGTTGTCACTGGGCTCTGACAGAGACGACGGGTTGCGAGCGGATAAACAGGATATTTGGGCTTAATTCTACTTTGCTCTTCTGTAATGGGCCTCTAAGAAGCAGCCCTTCTTCGGCCGGTCCATATATCAAATGGCCGGATCTGTTCCGCTTCTATCATCACTTCACCTAATGGGCCTACATTTCTGTGCGCATAAAGCCGGCCCATCAGATAACCGACACTCCATGCTATGGAGTATGGACCCGCATGTCGGCTGCCCCTATCCGTCTCTCCCCTTCTCCACCTCTCCGCGGCCTTCCAGTGGAGTGTAGAAGCCCCCTGTCGAGCGACGTCGCACCGAGCGTGGACCCCACATGTCAGTGACCCAGCAGCCGACGAAAATATCTGGGCTCTGGAACCTTCGGGAACCAGCTGGCACCTCCACCTCGCGCTCCTAAGGCCCTGTTTACTTGGCATGTAAACCCAAAATATTTCCTCTTTCACCTATCACATCGAATCTTTAAACGTATGCATGGAGCATTAAATGTAGGTTAAAAAACTAACTAATTGCATAGTTTGTCTGTAAAGTTTGAGACGAATCTTTTAAGTCTAATTAATCCATGGTTGGACAAATTTTACTAAATAACAACGAAAAGTGCTACATTAACTTTTCACCCTATTTTTCTCAACTAAACACAGCCTAAGACCGACTGCACCGGTGCCTGTATACCAACCGGTAAACAACACAGCTCAGCGTATACTCAATACAGCTGCACCGTTGATCTCTATGCCGTCTGTTACCGGCCTCGGTGCGCCGTATCTAGCGCGACAGCGGCAGGATAGCGGGTCCTATTATTTCTTTCAACTAAAAAAGTTATAACTCGCAAAACAAAAGATCAAATTAAATTCCGATTACACCATTGAATTCGTTTCAATAAATACTTCAAAACTATATCTCACATGGATATATTTAGATAAAGTGACAAGTAGGTCCCACAGTGGATAGAGGATGATATAGAGGATGAATGAGTGCGGAAGAAATGAGTATAGATGAGAGAATTTTGATGACCAAGATGTATAGAAAATAAAAATAGAGAATAATGAGTGCCTAACCGAACCCAACGGAAACAGGTCTACCTTGGCAGCGCTCAGAAAACTTGCCCAACTCGGAATGCACAGCCGTGTCCAACCGCCCGACGGGCCCCGCCTGGTTTAGGGCCCACAGATCAGAGAAACGAGGAGCCAGCTCCGGAATGTTCCAGAACCTTCACCGCGCTAACCGGCTAATCATATATACCCGCCAATTCAAGGCACCGAAAAAAACACACCCAGATTCTTTCGATTCGTTCACGGCTGACGGCTCCATCCCCCTCTCTCTCTCTCTCGTGCTCGATCGATCGCCTCCTCCTCACATGGCCTCGGCGAACGACGAAGACCGCGCGGCGGCGGGCATCCTGCGGTTGCTGATGGGGCTGGCGGCGGCGGCGCCCGCCTCGGCATTGCCTCGGGGCGGCGGCGGTAGCGGGGGGCCCAGCTTTGTGGTGGTCCAGCACGTCATCCTCGATGGCGACGGGGATCTGTTCTCTGGCGGAGTCGGCGGCGGCGTGCCGCCGGCGTCGAAGGCCGCGATCGCCGCGCTGAAGGAGGTGAAGGCCGGGGAGATCGAGGGCGGGGGCGAGCTGGGCGAGTGTGCCATCTGCCTGGACGGGGTGGAGGACGCCGGCAAGGAGATGCCGTGCGGGCACCGCTTCCACGGGGGCTGCCTGGAGCGGTGGCTCGGCGTGCACGGCAACTGCCCCGTCTGCCGCCGCGAGCTGCCGCCGGCCAAGGAGGAGGACAACGCCGCGGCGGCGGCGGAGGGCGGCGGCGAGGAGAGGCGGAGGCCCAGGGCAGCGGTCGTGGTCAGCTACCTCGTGCTCGGAGGCGAGCGGGGGGAGGCGCAGGCACAGCAGGAGCCGGAGCCGGAGAGGGAGGAGCCGTGGAACATCAGGATAGAGGACGTGGATTAGGATTAGGAGATTCTATGGTTAGGCCTCTAATCGCTTTCCAATTGGTTCACTGATTGGTTTGATGGTGGAGGTGGTTTTGTACATATTCTAGTAGTGTGTTGGCCATGGGAAGGGGAATTGTGAATACTTAGTTCGAGATGTCGAAGACGTGTACAACGGAAGTTCACAATGCTAAATACACGCGTTTTCGAAAATGAGAGGCGGTTCGTTCTTCTGCTGTTTTGATGTGCAATTCTGGCAAATTTCATCATGCTCAGTGTCAACAATTTTCATGCTCAGTGTCAACAATGCGCTGAATCTGCTCTGTGTACTGTATTCCGCTACTTTATGGCTTCCAGAGTGTTTTCCAAACAAAAGCCACAATTTGCTCTGTGTATTCTGCTGCTCTATGGCTTCCAGATCTGCTTCCAAGCAAAAGCTAAGAGCGTGTGACCTCGGTCTGTAGTTCGGCGTAAATCAGGGATCTGGAACCGATGGGAGCAACACGAGCTTCTAGTTCATACACATACAGATACAGATACCCATTGGATTAATCCAATTATCTAAGTGCCGTCGGAGCAACACGAGCTTCTAGTTCATACTCCAAGCGTAATTTGCTACTGATACTCAGAATGCAGTAGATCTTCTTGTTAACTAGACGAGGTTTATAGAAAATAATAGGAATAATGGACAGCCCGTGTAGTATGTGTGTTGTACGAAATTCAATTACGGATGCAATTGCATCACTAAAACCAATACATTTTAGAATTGGACTATGTATCATACTATCATTGCTACACGCGAATTGCTACACGAGTCATAATCAAAATCATCATATATAATTATAAGAGATATTGATGACACGAGAGCAATTTAGGAAGAAAAAAATAGGACGAAAGAAGCGAACTAAATATATTTTGTAAATAAAAAAGGTTCAAAGCAACGCTTCAGCGTTTAATAACATTATTTTTTTCTCGAATACGCAAAAGAATTGCGTATCATTATATTAAGAAGATAAAACAGTTGCAAAAACAAAAGCTCAGGGCCGTAGCCGGACGAAAGCCGGGCGGACCGCTACGTGAAACTCTCGGTGGGCAGCAAGCTACCCCCGACGCTAGGTCTCCTAGTTTGCTTGCTCCCGCCCTGATCCACTGCTCTGCTTTCGCCCTGATGATGATGAGGAGCCCCTCCACCGTGGCTGCTGCCTCCCTGAAACGAGCATTCCTTTCCTTCCACACCATCCAGCAGACGAGGGCGAACAATGTGTCTGCACCTTTCTTGGCATTCCCGTTCCAGAGGCCTCTGATGCGGCGCCACCAAAGCAGGATCGATCGTTGAGCTGGTGGCAACAGCTTTCCAAATGTCGTCAGGATGTGGAACCATAGCCCGCGCATGAACAGACAATAGGTCAGTATGTGGTTGATGGTCTCCATGGCTTGATCACAGAGGAAACACTCCGGTCGGGCTTCCAAGCCATGCCGAGCCCTACGATCATTGGTCCACTGACGCTTCTTGAACGCTAGCCAGAGAAAGATTTTGACCCTCAATGGTGCCCATGATTTCCAGATGAGGGAGTGACCACGGAACTTGATCGCTTCGACGTGCAGCGCGGTGTAGGCCGACTTGGCGGAGTATGTGTCATCCGCCATACCGTCTTGTCCAGGCGGTCACTGAGGTTGATGTTCTCAATGGCTGCTGACAGGTCGAGGCACTCCGAGAGATCGACATCGGTGAGATCGACATTATTAGAAGAATGGATATAGAGATATAGGTAGAAATAGAGATAGAGATAGTTTTATTATAAAAATATATTTTCTGTAATAATACTCATCTCACATCGTAGATTTTAGTATTTTTATATTTGATTAAATTTGAGACTGATTTGACTCCACAAAAGAGAGATTATATTCTTCTTGGACGGAGGAAATATTTGAAGGCAAGGCACGTTGCAAAAGAAAGCATGTGACTAATTCACGAGTGCTGCGTGTATAAGACCGAAATCATATCCAGAGAAGAGGAAGTCATATTCAGCGAAGAGGAAAACGTTGAGCGTTTTCAGTCATTGCCTCTATGCTGCCGAGAGGATACACTGCATTGAGCATTTTCTCATGCATCTAGCTGTGTTATTGTGTTAATATTAAGGTCTGCTATGATCAGGTTCTGAAGGTCTGGAAAATCATCAAGCCTCTCCATCCTCCCGAGGGATCTGACGTGCACAGCATAAGCGCGCGCGCACGCACACACACACACACAAAAGTCTGGATCTTATCATCTCGAGCTCTAGGGTGACACGACTCTTTAACTGAAGAACTGGTCGAAGGGTTTAAGGTCTGTATATTCAGGACGCTAACTGCTAAGGCCACAGGCCCACGACTCTTGGAAGGCTGGATACCTATCTTTTCAAGGAATTTTCAGCAGCTTTTGTCCATACAATTCTTACTCTACAGCTATGCTTTGGGAGTACATTTTTCAGGCTGCACAGGTACACTACATGTATATTTACACTTGCAGGTCCCTACTATGATTTTCAAGGCGCTAGCCGATCCATGATTAGCTTGAATTTGTTCCAGACCAAAAGACCCCAGATTAGCTTGAAATCTCTGTACACACACCCTGTTCGCTTGAACTACTTTTCAATCAACGAACAGTGTTTTCTCTCACAAGAAATCAGAGGATAAGCCAAATTTTAGCATAAGCGAGCGAGGTGACAATCTTCAGGGCTCAGCAGCTCTCTCTGTCTTTGTCGTCATGGGCCCGGTGCTTTGGGAGTGTGACGATCGTTCGGGCCTGAGCCTGGGTAGTCAGTTATCTGCAGAGCCATCCTTCCAAACATCTCTTCAACCACCGCGTTGCTTCTCCAGTTATCCTGCAATATTTTGTGCACGACCGATAAGATTAAGACCCATTTGGAATGTAGAAATTTTAGAGGAACCCTATACAATTTTTTAAAAGAATAACAGAGAAACAGAGAAGATCCATTTTCGAAGTTCTAAACAAGGTCTAAGAAATGGCTCACAGAAGCACACACGAACATTTGGACTTTTGGAGTATGACCCTCATTGGCAGGGCTCAAAGCCTGCCTTGCCTAGACTGACCGACTTCTCTACTTTGCTAGTGTGTTTTGTGAGGAGAGAGAGGAAGAGCTTATTGCTACACCAGGGAAGCCCGTGCCAAAGAGGACCTTAATCATGAACATGTTTTTACACTTTCAAATTTCAATCATGCTCAGAAAATGATTTACTTTGTACCATGACATCACTGTTTGACCTAAGTGTTTTTAGTAACCTGTAGTTTTGACTGAAAAATCAATGCACAAATGATCACCTCGAATGAAATCACACACTTTCAGATATATGGCTCAACTATAAACTCATGTATTAGCTTCAGTTCAGACATCTAGCCCTGAACCATTTATCATTAACTTGTGCTCTTAGCCACACTATGCAAAGGCACAAATAATTCTCCAGGCCATATTTTGTTCAAAAAAGAAGAAAAGAAAGATCCGACTTTGAACACCAAAGTTATGCAGCTAACTCTCAAGGCTGTTTATTTGTACTACGTACTATTGCATATTTGCATCTAGCTAGTGAAGTACGGAAGTACCTCTGCTGAAACTTGAGCACCCTCTAACGCCGGAGCCTCACCGATCCTCGTCGCTCTGAAGCCCCCTGCGTCCACATCGAAATCACCACAGCTGCAGTTCAGATCTACAGAACATCTAATCTTTCTATACATAGGGAAACAATTGAAAGGAAGAGACGAAAATAAAGATAATTCAGGGTCAAATGGATACTTGTGAAACGAGCGGCTTGAGCGGGCGCGACGACGAGGAGAAAGAGAGCGAGCAGGATCACCAGCAGCCGGCCGGCCGCCTGCAGCTTCGCCATGCCTTTGCCTTCTTCTTCTTCCACCTCTCGACGCCGCAGGAGTGCGCGTGAGTATCTGGCCATTGGCTGGAGGTGGCGGCGAGGTTAAATAGCTGCGACGACCGGCGAGGCCATGGCGTGCGTGTCCGGCTGTCCGCCCCGCCCTCTTGCGTCTTCGGAGAGTCCACAGCTAATCATGGAGCACTGGAAAAAACACGCGGAGAAAGAAGTCTTTTTCTGACGCCCACCACCAACGCAATTGGCCGCCTACCTAACACTGCTGGTGCTGCGGAAGATAGAGCCCCAGCACTAGCTGCTAGTACCCTGCTAGCAGTAGTAGATGGCCTTGCCGCACGGGGCACGGCACGGCTCCAAGCAAGGGCAGCGTCCCAGATCTCTCCATCTGCTGACGTGCTGATGGCCACCCTACGTTCTGCTTTGCATTGGGTCAGACTCACATCACACATTCTTCTTTCCTTTCTCTGGTGTTTTTGTTACGGCTTTCTATGTTTACTCCTCTTTGGAGTGGGCACGATTTGCTTTCTACCACTACGACTACCGTCTCTGGTCAGTTAAAGCTGTCAGGCTTTCAGTCTGTGGACGAATGAAACAGACGAGAATGACCCTTGGGTCCCTGAATACAGTTTGGTCAGAAGCGTCATGCTGATTGCTGATATTAGCAGATGCTGTCTTTCCTTTTCAGCTCTCGCCACTGTCGATCTTCTTCTTATGCGTGACACGTACGACTGCATGGAGATGAATGAGATAGCTGAAAACGGCTGGTGGCCACTAGGATGAAGGCAGATGTGCCGATAAGGTCAACCGTGTTCATCATGTGGTTTGTGGTTTCTAGAAAAAGGAGTCAAGTTGATGTAAGCTAGAGTCGTTGCTTCATTCTGACCCTTAGGTACCTGAATGAGTGGTTTAAAATTAAACAAGCACTATGCTAATTAAGTGCTGAATCATGCATGTGTGGATTCTTCACATGATCAATTACTGCCCCTCCCCCCTCTTAATGAAAAACGCGCAAGTCTGCGTCTTCGCGAAAAAATAATCAATTACTGCCCTTTTTGTTTTTGTGGAGTATGCAGTTTTCTGAGGAGAGAGAGAATCGTGAACTTTCAGGTTCAGGATCAGTGAGTGTTTGTACAGACGGGTTTCTGATGGAGTATATGCTAGCAATGCCGGGGTGTGTAATTAGGCAGCGTAATGGAGATGCAGAGATGATGGTTCCATGCATTAATGCATTATCGCTGGTGCTAACCTGCATAGCGTTGGAGAGGCAGCCTGGAGTTGGGAAATGCTAGTTGTTATTACATATCGCTAGGCCTTTAGATTTGCTTGTACCTGAAACTCATAGGTGCGTTAATGCCATTGAGATTTTCGAAGTGGATTGACGTCCTACGAAAAAGAGGATAGCGTCCCCCAACTGCCGATGAAGACATGGATATGCATGCATATCCTCTTCCTCTCATCGGCTGCCATTCCTACAACTTTTTTTATCTTTTCATTCGTACAACTATATATCAAAGAACCTGAGTATATACCTTTTTTTTTAGGGGAAGAACCTTTTTTTAAAAATATTGAGGGGAAGAACCTGAGTATATACCTAGCAACTCGGAATCAACCTGATAGAAAATTTAAAAGAGAATGTCGGGCCGGGCGTATAACACATGACTCTGAGCAAGCCCAGCATAAGCCTCCGTGCGGCCCTTAAGTGAGTGTTTGGTTTGAGGAGTTAAAAGTTTAACTCGCACTGTAGCATTTCCAATTATAGAGTAATTAGGCTTAATAGACTAGTACAGTGTCCGTGCTAATGCTACGGCCTCGTTTCAGGGATGGACGTGAAAACAAGTAATTATAGAATATTTTGACCAAGTACACAAAAAATTGTCTGTGCTAATGCTATGGTAAAAAAATAAAAAATATTTCTTAAAAATGAAGTAAATAGTGATGACACTTTTACATTAGCAAACTCTAGCATGATTGCATGCCTCAGCGCCACCTGCTGCTCCTCGTCATGATGTCTTGTTACAGTGATCTAATCGCTCCTCCTTTGAACCTCAGGTGCTCACATGATTTTCTTATTCTCCAGCAATAACTGAAATGAAAGAGCTGTTAATTTGCATCCCAGTAAGAGTCGCCACAATCGTAGGGAATACAAACAAAACATTCTTACTTCTAAAATGGTATTGACATATTGGCAAATAACTTCCAATTTGCTTTGTCAATAGCAGGCAGCAACAAAAAAATGATATAAGAAAGATCAAATTACTACAAACATTAGTGGCTAGCTACCTAGGTGCCTTTCTCTAATGAAATTGCTAGAAGTTTGCTTAGTCATGGACAGGCATGATTTCTGTCAGGCCTTATTCGTTTCATCCATAAGTCATAGGTACTGCAGGGGATTGGAGGGGATTGAGGAGCATTTTGACTACGAGCTAATGAACTATGTTCACCCGAACAACATCTCTGACAATGGACAGAATAGGAATAGTAATACACTTACATGCTTGTCAAAAAAATGTAACTGATGGCAACTTGTACCTGGGAGGCAAATGATATAGCTCATTGGCAGTAAGGAAACTGTGTATGACAACTTGTACCCAGCTAATTTTTATTTGTTTATTTTTCTTACATCGAAACCAGCATGCCTCCATGGATCTAAGACCAGAGAATCAATAATTTCCTAGTAAGATATTTTTCTCAATTGAGTCAATGCACAACTAAGGTCAGATGGCAATGTAAAACAATCAATGCAGCATTAGAAGACCAATTCATCAAAATGCTCTGCAGCACTCTTCACTCATGCTTACTGCTTAGTACTACAACAAAATCTCTTGCATCACCACTGCAAGTCTATTCAGTAGCAGTATAAGCCTCCCTACAAATATAGTTAATAATAAAATGGAGACAATAAAAAACCTAATTTGCTGTTAATATTTACAGCGGTGTCAACTTCCTCACCAGACAGACTTAGAACTTGCAAAGCTAGCACCACCTTTTTTAGCATGCTACAACCGACAAAACCTACCAGTAATAGTTAACCAATTAGTTTGCAGCCAAGTCCCCCAGCCCAACTACACAGCAAAATTGGAGTTCAGTGGACGGGGATCAACAAATTTTACACTGACAAAATGTCGATAAGGATCCAGTGGACATACCCGATCAGCAAACATGTTATCCTTTCTGTTGGTCTTAAACAGGGCTAATTGGAATTATTCCTGCAGATAATACGTCAAAGCCCCAAGGAGAGATCAGACATCATGGCTTCATGGAAACAAAACTGCCATTCACTGCCACTTCACACTCAAAGAAATTACAACTTACAAACCTTATTAATCAAGCCATCATCAACCACAACACTGATAACCAAATATTTTGTGCAGCTAGGATTAAATACCTAGGAGGCATTTCAGCTACAAAACGTGCAAATTGCTTCACTGACAGCTGAGTCACACAAGATTCAAGCTTATTATTAACAGCACCTGTACCAATCTCAAACCCAAACTCATTGTGGCTTTCCAGTAAATATATATATTTTTATTTATCCTCCATCATAGGGGAAGCAGATACAAGTCAGGCATGAACAAGAATAAGTAATTTTCAGCGATTATTGATCTTAGGTGCACATTATATATTTGATTGTTTACTCCAATATGAATTGCAGTCTAAGGAAAATTAAACATCCAGAAATACAAATATGCTCCTGTGCAATCCAGTGATACAATAGCATCACTTCTATAGCTAAAGAGATATATATTCAGAGATATATGTGTAATATATATTCAGAGACATATTTTGCAGTCTTGATGGGGCTGGTCTCTTTGCAGTTTGTACTTATCTTCAAATTCTCTTGAGGGTCCAATAACAACCTGTGTATTTGTTGCTTGTAGCCTACCAAAGGAAATGATCAAAAAGCATTATTTAGAAAACAATCTATTTTTATTCATGTAAATAGAAGTCAAAATGAAAATCATGATATGTCTGTGTCAATTCTAAGTAAAACAAAGGTGCTGGCAACATTACTGAAGCCTATAGTCATTAACAATTAGCAAGAAGAGCTGTTGTCTTTGTCCACGTGGGCAATCAGTCGAAGATATCTTCAGCAGGTGCCCTTAGAGGTTCCAATTAGCTGGTGCTTTATGTGGATGTCCAGTGGACTCAAGATGCACCAGTTTGTGAGATCCTCTCTACCTTCAAACATCAAGCACCATCTTCTCTACTGCTGCAGATGTCTGATATGGCATAGTTGCTCCCAATTCTTGATTTTGGGAGTGACTGGTTCTCCGCCAGTTTCGCCAGGACAGAAAAGGAAAGACAATGATAAAGAAAATAATAGCAAAAATCCAAAAGACCCAGAAGTTATAAAAATCAAGATCTGTTACTGAATATCACTTTGTATGGCATTTGAATTCTGCCTATTACAGAAGAACCAGACAAGAGATAATGATACTATTTATCAGCTTGGAAAACTCATCAGCAGAGACTTGCAGTTTACTCTGTATACGCTTCTTGAGTTCTGCTAAAGTCTCACCTTCATGAACAAGCAGAAAGAAAGGGTCTCCAAAGTTCTGAATTTTCTGTGGGTCAAAACAATGTCAATTCTAGACACCAAAAATATTGAATAGCTATCTTCAAAGACAATTCAATAAGTGCACTACCTGAGTCTGATTAATATCTTTCATGAATTGATAAACATTAATTAGCTGATCATTTGGACCTATATTATTTTTCCTCTTCTGGAATCTACGACAATTGGAAGACGCACTTACAAGGTTACTTAGAAATTTTCAGATTGGAACTACAGCCACCAAGTACAATGGACAAAATTATTACACACCTCCTATAGTGCTAATTTGATAGCAGTTCTCAGATTGCAGGATCGCGAGGTTTTGTGGTGTCAAAATGGCAACCGTGCTCATACAGAACTCCAAGAAAACAGCTTATAAATGCATGAAGCATGAAGCAGTGAAAAAAAGATTAGTATCATTACCCACCTTGTATGTTTTTGCGACAAGCTAGATTGATGCCAACGCTTTAGGGATAGAAAGTGTCATCAAGATCTCGTCCACCGTCGTCGAGGTCCTGTGATTTATAGTAGTTGGTTATCATCATACATGGAAATCTGCTACAAAGAATGTACCAATTTTACGCAAATGGCGAGAAGCAACAAGAAAAAGAAGACAGAAGCTTGTACTACTTTAGATGCAGAGTCACTAACACTTAAAATTTCACTAACAGTAAGAGTTATGTGTAGTTCAGTAGCTTACGACATTCAGAAATGGAACTTTATTACCTGCCTTTACTGCTCTGATATCAAGGTTTGTTTCGAGGACTGCAAAGGAAAGGAAAATTCGGTCATTGAAGACAAGATTTAGAAAAGAAAACTCGTATGCAATGAAACAGGTTATAGTAGTATAGATAATAGTTTACCTTGAATGAGAAGTTGTTGAAAGAATATTTCGCGGACTGCTGCCGCAGCTCATGCTGCTGGTCTCTTATGAGTTGTCCTGTGATTTATAGTAGTTGGTTACATAAGATTGTTGCATAAAAATTCAGTCACCTGAAATGGTTTAGTGTAGTAGTAACCTTTTGTCTGGCAAGCATGTCCCAGTTGATGTCCTTGAAGAACGGATGGGCCTTTTCCTGCTCTAACATTTCAATTAGTGTCTTGCACAAGACTGGGGATTTCTTAAAAAAAGGAGAAATGAGGAGACCAAGAAAAAGTTGTACCTCTCCAGCACCGGTGGCGCCTAATTTTTGTACCGGGTTTTCCATCAGCAACCTAATATGATTCGAAAATTAATGAGTCAAAATGGTAATTTGTAGGTAGCACATATGAAGCCCGGGCGAAGGTGTGGTTGTGCAAGTTTTTGAAACCTCGTATGTTTTCTGACTTATCAATCAAATCATAAGGTTCTTCTGGTTCATGTGGCCAAGGTATTTCTCGGTTCATTATATTGTCAAATCAGGATTAAGAAACTGAAAAGGATTTGTCCATTCAATTCTAAAAATTAGTCCACTTGCATTGCATACAGAGTTACAGACTTCCAAATTCAAATTCATTCCACATTGAAGGGAGGAATCCCCACGAGCAGGTCGAACAGTATAAGTACCTGCGGGTGCTCAGCATTGAAGGGAGGAATCCCCACGAGCAGGTTGAATAGGATGGCTCCATTCGACCACCAATCTCGAAGTCATGGATGCGGCAGATGGGGGCGCACGCCATGGGTATCTTGAAGTCGCAGATGCGGGAGATCATCTGGGGCTTCCTGTCCACGACGACCTGCTATGCCTCCGGGTACTGGGACGGGATCTCCAGGTTCATGGCCGCGTAGCCGTTAGGGTGGATGTGGATGCTCACCACGTCCATGCGCTCCATGATCTCGTCCACCGTCGTCGAGGTCCCCCGCAAAGACGCCTAGCTCGCTGTCCACCTCCTCTTGCCCCTTCCTCCTGCTTCCTTCATGGCCACCGCCGCCGCCACTACTTCTTGGTGGGCATGGGCACACACTGTGGCGCCCTCGTCATGATCCATGTCGACGTTTTCCCTCTCTCTGCCCTTCCTGCTCCTTCACTCACGCCTCCCCGCGGGATCGGGATCGGGATCTGGAAGGTGGCGGCTAGGGTTACAAAAATGTTGAGGAGTCAGGTGGAGGGCGCGGGGTGGGGGGCTGGTGGCGTGGGCAAGGGAAGCGTCGGGGCTATTCTATTTTTTTTCAGTAAGGCCGCGTTCACTTGCCATGCATTCCCAAAATATTTCCTCTTCCATCCATCACATCGAATCTTTAGACGCATGCATGAAGCATTAAATGTAGGTAAAAAATAACTAATTGTATAGTTTGTCTGTAAAGTTCGAGACGAATCTTTTGAGTCTAATTAATCCGTGGTTGGACACATTTACCAAATAACAACGAAAAGTGCTACAGTAACTTTTCGTCCAAATTTTCTCAACTAAACACAGCCTAAAAGAAACTTGCGGGTGTGGGAGATCGAACCCTGCACGCGCGGCGGAGACTGAGAACGCGTGGGGCCGGATGAGATGGCTTCGGGCGCGGGGTGATAAGACTGGCTTCACACATGCAATCGTGACCGTCAGATTTGATTTAGATGTGTTATTAGCTCTTGATTTTAATAAAGATGAATTCCTGTGTGTATTTTTCTTGGTGCACAATGGTTAGGGCTTCTCAGCGGGGATGTTTCTCAGGGTGGACCTAGCATAATTTTGATTGGTGCATTATAGTATAGATTCGTCTCGTGAAAAACCCCTAAACTGTATTAACATACATGCAATTAGTCTACATTTAGTACTCCATGCACGTGCCGCAACATTCGATGTGATGGGAGTTAAAATTTAACTCCCAAACCAAACAGGGCCTAAATCACTAGACGTGACGTGTACGGCGGGGGTTCCCACTTCCCACCGCAGCCCATGAGCCGAAACGTTCCGCCACTAGAAGCCCAGGTTTACTGCCGCAGCTCGGTGGGCCTCGATCTAACGGGGCCACAACAGTTCCGTATGCTCCCACTGCGGGCCATGAGCCCATGAACCAGTTCCACACTTGCACCACCTGGACGAGGAGTGGGGGCGCCTCCCGTGCAAGTCATGCCCGTCACGCCGAGAGACCTCGTGCGTCGTGCAGCTCCCTCGTCGTCTCGTCATCGTCTTCCCCCTCTCGATTCGAACTTGGCTCGCCACGGCACGACCGGTGTCCATGGCCCGGGTGGCGGAATTTAATTGTGTGGGCGATGGGCTCACAACACCGTGCGTGCGCCCCCCTGCCGGATGAATGACACGTGGATGAGAATTTGATTAGACGGCAGCTGTGAACAACCACTCCCGTGAAAGCCACGGACCAAAACCGATGCATGCATGCGCGAGTCAACCTGTTGTGTAGAGGGGCTGCTCAGCGGCCATGCGATTTAATGTTGTGCCACGTGTCGACAATCCAGCCTAGGGGCGCATCCACAGCACCGTGAGCCTGTCGCCCACCCAATTAAATTCCTGGCCCGGAGCCTCACTCAAGTCCCACGATTCAGGCCACTGGAGTCGCCCGCTTGCTTGCGCGCGGATGTGGTGCGAGTACTTGGCGTCTGAAGAAGACGGGAAGGAAAGGAAGGAGACGATCGTGTCACCGTGATCCACGGGATGCTAGATGAACCAGGTGGGCGAGTAAAGGAAATCACCCATTGATTGATGAGGGCCCACCGCCCATTGATTCTAGTTTCCATTTTGTTGACGCTGGTTGTTTTTTTTTTTGGTAAAAAAATTGTGGGAGTGGATATAATTTCCAACCCATCTCATTTCGCTATCCCGCCCTTTATATGCCAGTATCCAAACGCCACCTTAGGGCGGAGAACTGCCATCGAATACCGGAGTTGATCCGAGGTATCCCCGTATCATGGGGCTGTTGAAGTTGAATCAATGCATGCAGCGGCAACGGCGTCGGCGTCGGCGCCAAATCAAAGCCTGCAGTAAGTCGCCGTTCCGATGGCAACGGGTACCCGAAACCCGAGTACCCGACGGGTATTACCCGATAAAGAGGCGGGTATGGAATGAATTTTCTACCCGTGGGTACGTTATTGGACAAAATCCTATACCCATCGGGTATGCGGGTACGGGTGCGGGTGTATACTACCCATACCCGCATACCCGCGGGTAAGACATACCCGCAAAAATAACTAGTCAACCTCAATTATTTTAGCGCATATAAGTCATGAATTTGGCCCATTGAGACATCCACTATATTTCTAGTAGATTGTCTTTGTTGTAATGATGCTAATAATATTTGTTAGCATGTTTGTAACTTGTTGGAAGCTTAGAATGATTTATTTTTGTATGTGACTATTTGATATTTTTAGGTAATTTTCGGGTATGCTATCGGGTACGGGTTACCCGTCGGGTGAGAATTACCCGGCGGGTACGGGTATGGAACTATTTTTTTACCCGCATGCGGGTACGGGTAACCCGACGGGTAAAATTTTGCGGGTGCGGGTACGGGTACGGGTGGGCACTACCCGTCGGGTATGTACCCGTTGCCATCTTGCCCTTTCGTACTCTTCAATCGCATGAAAAACACCACGACTTATTAGTTCCCGGCTCGCCGCCACCGGAGGGTGAGGTCCGCCTCCGTTTTCAGGGTTCGGGTAAGGGGTTTTAGGGCTCGTGATGTACGGATGCCCAATTCGGCATGTCAGCGTGACGCTAGGGGACGCTCTCAGCCGCTGGTTGCGGATGACGGATAGTGGTCCAGCCAAGAAGAAAGGAGTGGCGTCCGAAGGTGGTTGGACAGTGATGCCGAGGCAAACGTAGTTTCATTTGTCTTAAGTCAGACTGTCAATTATACTCTCCTTGATATTTTCTTTCTTTGTGTATAATCTGAGGGCTAAGATTGATTTGATCAGGCTGCCATTGTTCATCTGGGCATATATAAGGGACTTTTGGTTAGCAAGGTTGTTCTGTTTTCTGATTGGCTTGTCTATGTCTCCAAACTCTTGTGCTTGACGGTTTATTTTTATTTATTTATTCTCTTTATGCCTTCATTATTCATAGCTATGCATGGTTTATTGCAGATGAATCGATTGCTTCATGGGCTAAAACAAAAGGGCCACCCTATAAACAAGATGAAAATCATTTGGCAGGTGAAATACATGGATATTCTGGGCCAAACCTTTCAGAGGTATGACATAAAGATACTGGCAAGTAGAATATCACTAACATCACACTAGAGAACTAAAGTTTATTAACCGACCTTTTAGTGCCGCAACATCATATACTAGTGGATAAGTAATTTTAAATTGTTCCAACTTTGCAAACTTAACTTTCTATTGTTGCCAAGTGTCATAGTGCTTATCGTAAGAATCATTATATAATCTTAATTCAGAAGTCATAACACAATCAAATAAAATGGTTGCTGTCAAACTTGACATGCATAATTAAAACACTAAGAACCACTCATCCTTGTTGGCCCCCCATTTTTTATCTACTCTGTTTAATCTTGAATCTACTCATCTTATAATTAGTAATATATTTTTATTTTTATTTGTCTACTATACCTTCTAAAGCTGTTGGATTCTATATTTCTATTTCATGGGCTTTCTGAATGCTTATATATTCTGTTGCACTAGTTGCTAACTGCTTTGTAAGAATTATCAATGTTGACAAATTCCTGCATCCAGTGCATTTCCAATCAATTTTATCCTCCAACATAAAATAAAATCAGTGCAGGATGTGCCTATGTATCTAAAAAGTTTTCCATAACTTCTCTTTAAGAGATTATGTCTGTTCGCTCTAACAAGGTATCTGATAAAGCCTGCTAAAGATATCCTTCACTATATGTGTAATGGGAAGTAGCACCGCCTGCCCCTTAGGTTTGTTAGTTAGAGATAAGATTAGAAGTCTTTTACTTAGGGGTCAAGTAAGTCTCTCTATATAAAGAGAGGAGATGCATCAATCAAAGGAATCAATCAATCAAGAAGAATTAATCCCATGCCCCCCCCCCCAAAACTCTAGTCTCCCCCCCCCCCAAGTCGACTCCGTCCGGCTATCTTCCCGGTGGTGTTTATCCTAATGATCTAAGGACCATAGCATCAGGTATCAGAGCAACTGTCCTACAAAAGGTTGCCCCTGCATTCTGTCCCCCGTGCTTTTGGATGGGATCCACCTTCAATTGGCGATGCGACGCAGATAAAGAGTTGCGATTTAGTTGGAGTCAAAGTCAACAATAAAGAAATAAGCGGAGATGTAAAAGGCTTGTTCTTAGGTGATAGGTTGGATCGAGTCGAGTTATCGACCGGCAACAGTTACGCTGCAGCTCTAGGACGAGCTGCTCGGAAAGGGGGGAGTAATGTAATGGGCAGACATCTAGGCTTATTGGGCCACCTAGGCCCAAGTACTGTAGCACCGCCTGCCCCTTAGGGTTTGTTAGTTAGAGAAAAGATTAGAAGTCTTTTACTTACGGGTCAAGTAAGTCTGTCTATATAAAGAGAGATGTATCAATCAAAGAAATCATTCAATCAAGAAGAATTAATCCCAAGTCCCCCAAAAGTCTAGTCTACCTCCAAGCCGTATCCGCCCGGCTATCTTCCCGGTGGTGTTTATCCTAATGATCTAAGGATCATAACAATGTGGGTATCAGAGCGGGAGAGGGAGAGGGACTAGTAATGCTAAGCATGTCTCTTCACTTATCAACCCATAAGATTACACAAATTGTGGGTGGAGAACATGCACACAGATCCATGTTACTTGCATGAAGTGTGCATAATATAGTGTCCTGTAACAAATTGAAGATTAGTGTGTGAACTGATTTTTTTTTCAAAAAAAAAGACCGACGGGAGAATGACCTCTCCCAGGCTTTGTTGTAGGTAGAAATTCTAAACCACAACCGATCTAGAATGGCTCCGAAGGCCGGCTCCACACCTATGAATTACACCCCGGGCGGCGGCTCCTTTGGGCCAGCAGCGTTCAGATTTAAAGGATGGGGTGTGAGCCAATGAGGGGCGTTTTTTGTGTGTGAGATCCAGGATTTGAACCCTGACTAGTAGCCTCCTCAACTTGAGGACTTATCACCGTGCCATGAGCACGTTATCTCGACTGAAATTTTGCTTGCAAGTTAAGCATCTGAGAAATCCATGCTGTAATATCCTGATGAATGAATAGACACCTGACTAGCAAGCTTTAACATCACAACTAAAATCAATTGGCACCAAAGTTATACATGTTTAATTAGATAATATCTAATAGGCCTAATCAAACACAGTGTTGATGCTAATTAGCACGTTTAATTTAATACAGCATATTCAGACGAAAGAAGTTGGATTGAACAAATGAGCAGGTGTAAGGTAGCTTTGAGGATTACCGCAATTGCTGTAGTCGTAGTAGTAAGCAGATGCTTGGGACCTTAGGAACTTGGTGATGGTGGTCTAGGTTCATAACAAAGCACAGTGGAGGAATTGGCGACAGCTTCGAGGCTGGTTCTGTTATGTGGGCTGTTGGGATTGAGAGGATTGAGGAGAGTCGAGGAGAGCGGTGGCGGGGCTACAGTACCGGTGACGCTACAATACCCGCGGGTACTGTTCACGTGAGAGAGGCAGAGGATCGGCGGTTAGGGCTGTTGGGGGACGCTGGGAACGCCGGCCGCGGGGCTTCGCCCACGACCGGCGAGAGAGAAGGTTTTTCCTTCTAATCTCTTGCTTGATTAGATTGATACATCTCCTCTCCTTATATAGAGAAGATGTCTTACTTGACCCCTAAGCAAGCGATTAATTAACCCTAACGGGCTAAGGCCCAATAAGCCCTTGACTCTTCTAACACTACACCCCACCTGGACATGTAGCTCGTCCTCGAGCTGCAATTTAACGATGACTCTGCTAGACATAAACCTAACACATAAAAACAAGTCTTTTATATCTCGGCTTATTTTATTGACCTGAAATAGACCACGACTCTTTATTTTTGACTCCTGAAGATACGGCGGACACCCTCCGCGTGATAGACCTGCACGTGTGTAGCCACCTGAATCCCATGGAGCCCACCGGAACGAGAGGGGTGCACGGGTATAGCCACCTGGAATTAGTCGCGATAGCGACCAGCGGAGACGTCCTCGCGGCAGCCGGTGGCGGAATGCGGTGGCGCTAGGAAGTGCGTCTCCGCCGGTAACAAGGAGGGGAGCGACTCCCCTACCGCCGCTGCTATAGAGTTCGAGGTCGCTGCCCGCGGGAAAAACACTATGCTCGCGCCTAAAGACAGCAGCGGATCGGCGCGGTTGCTGGTGGCCGTCCCACGGGGCGAGATCGCACTTCGCTAAGCTGAGGTCGACCGTCGCCAAGGTCGCCTCGTGCATAGGCTGACGCATCTCCTGCAGCAGCCGGCGCGCTAGGAGGCCTCGCGCCGCAGCCCGTAGCCGCACCGTCGCAGACACCTTGCAGGTAAGCATCTTCCCTGCCGGCTCCGTCGTGATGTCCATCGCCTGCTCGATCTGCTGCAACGTTGGCTGCACCGTTGGCTGCCCGTCCTGGAACGGTAGCAGCGTCGTGCCGTAACCTGGCATCCCGTAGGGTAAAACCGGTGGTAGAGAGGCCACGGCCGATTGCCTCAGCGGCCAGCTGGCTGGTTGCAGCGGCGGTATGCCGAGGTAGGACTGGATGGCGGCGACGGAACGGGCGAGATCGGTGATGGCCGCGGTCAGCTGATCTGGCGTCATCGGTGAGGAAGTGACCAGCGGCGGCTCATCGTAACCTGGCATCTTCGATACCAGATTGTTATGTGGGTTGTTGGGATTGAGAGGATTGAGGAGAGTCGAGGAGAGCGGCGGCGGGGCTACAGTACCCGTGACGCTACAGTACCCGTGGGTACTGTTCACGCAAGAGAGGGAGAGGACCAGCGGCTAGGGCTGTTGGGGGGCGCTGGGAACGCCGGCCGCGGGGCTTCGCCCACGACCGATAAGAGAGAAGGTTTTTTCCTTCTAATCTCTTGCTTGATTAGATTGATACATCTCCTCTCCTTATATAGAGAAGAGGTCTTACTTGACCCCTAAGCAAGCGACTAATTAACCCTAACGGGCTAAGAGCCAATAAGCCCTTGACTCTTCTAAAAGGTTCACTGACATCCAACATCCCTAGTTGTATGCATATATTTTGCAATTCAAACCCCCACAAACACAGCTGACCGTATTCTGCAAAAGTAGTCCATTGAAATAACCATTGTTCTGTCCTATAACTGTGGTAGATAACCAGATAGAATCCTAATGTAATATGTCGCAAAAAATAATACTGGAACAGGCTGACACCAACCACTACATGCTTGATCTACAAAAGCTAATAGTACATTTCAGAGGAGAAAAAAAAGCTTTAATTCTGAGTGTGCAACAGAATTGCCGCCTCAAACATGCTGCATGCTATCTGAACCTAGTTCTCTAAGCTCCTTATATGCAGACTCACTAACCAGAAAACAGATGCCAATGGGTACAATAACATTTCAGTTAAGTCAGCAAATTCTTACCCTGCTTTCGTTGAGACCAACCAGTCAACCATTACAACGGCCATGAATGAGGCTTACAGCCTGACAGGTCCTAACCGTTGACATCACATCACTTTGCATACTGTAGAGCAAGATATATTGTGATCAGTAGTAACATCTCTCGTTGAGAAATGACCTGGATGCATTTCAGATTTGAGCAACCTGGCATCGCATGCAAATTTAGCTTGTTCTGCATCTTTCCTTTCAAAATAAATACCGCCCTATCTTACACTAGCTGAAACTGTATCTTGCGTTCAGTTAGATGACAAGTACCTCTAACCAAAAAGGGTACCACTAACTAACAGTATATAAGAGAACACAGGAATACTGCTCTATGTATTTATGTCCATGCAACATTGACTCATTCCAAGTAAACTACTGTTTGGTGAGAATTTTCCCATACATTTTGGTTGACACAAATGTACAGGGACCAATATTGTTGATTAGACCATCCATAAACCACGCAAGGTTGGGTTGCATAATAAATTGGTGCTGCTACCTTGCAGAAGTGTTTTCTCTTTGTAAATCCACTAAAAATACTTCTAGGGGTCGGGGAGGGATAGCACTCCATACACCTGCAATGATTATGTTCCAAGGTTCTAATCCAACACACTTTGTGCAATCATACACACATTACCTCGGGTAGAACTTCTCCAAGCAGCATTTGTTGCCTTCACAGTTTACAGTTCTGATGATGGTTTTTTTAGGAAAAAGTCTACTTAACTCCCTGAACTATCAGCTAGTGTCTAACCTACACCCCTAACTATAAAACCGTCTATTTTATACCCTGAACTTTTCAAAACAGTTCAAAGTACACCCTGGAGCGGTTTTGGACAACTGTTTGCTACAGTAACCATGGTTTTGCTACAATAGTGGCGGTTTTGACTTTTTCTTTTTCTATTTATTTTCACTGAATCTTTGAAAAATCATAGTAAATCAAGAAAATCATAAAATAGAAAATCTAATTTTGTTGGACTCCACATGAGTAGATCCACACAATGAACATATAATATAGTATGCTTTAGTACAAATTCTTTTTGTAGCTTTAAATTATTTAGAAATCAAATTTTGTCTGTAATTAATTGGAATAATTCATAGCTACAGCTTCTATGGTCCAATTATAGTGAAATTTTTATGATGGGGCTATTATTATACGCTTGAACGATAGTAAAAATTTCATACTCATTGAATCATATATAACTTAGTTATAGATTTATTTAGGTTTATGTTTAGGTTTATGCTTGTTAAATATAAATAAATCTATAACTAAATTATACATGATCCAATCAGTATGAAATTTTTACTACAGTTGAAGCATACAATAATTAGTTCACTATAAAAATTTAACCACAATTGGACCATAAAAGCTATAGCTATGAATTATTCCAATTAATTACAGACAAAAATTGATTTTCTAACTAATTTAAAGCTACAGAAAAAATTTGTAATAAAGCATACTATATTATATATTCATTGTGTAGATCTACTCATGTGAAGTCCAACAAAATTTGATTTTCTATTTTATGAATTTTCTGTGGTTTGCTATGATTTTTCAAAGATTCAGCGGAAATAAATAGAAAAAGAAAAGTCAAAACCGGTGTTACTGTAGCAAAAACATGGTTAATGTACTAAAACCGCCATCCAAAACCGCTCCAGGGTGTAATTTGAACGGTTTTGAAAAGTTTAGGGTGTAAAACAGACGGTTTTATAGTTCGGGGTGTAGGTTAGACACTAGCTGATAGTTTAGGGGGTTAAGTAGACATTTTTCTGTTTTTTTTTATCACATGTGCATGCAGGACATCTGGCGTCATATACGTTCCCTAATGCCAATGCGTGATGCTGCCCGGGCTGCCTGTGCGTCTCAGGCCTTTCTAGGTTCCTGGAGATGTCATCCCAATCTCATCTTCAGTGAGGAAACATTGGGCTTAAACGAAAATGCATACCGAAAGGATGAAAAAAATGAGATACTTTACCAACATAGTTGACCACATTATGAAAAGCCACAATGGAATTGGCGTGAAGATATTTAAGCTTGAGGCTGGGTTAATTTACAATCGAAAGGACTGTTCTCATCTTGATCATCTTGACAGTTGGCTTCAGATTGCTTTTAAACAAGGGATTGAGGAACTTAGCCTAAAGCTGAGTCCAATTACTCCATACTACAAAGTTCCATGCTCACTTTTATCAGGCCGAACTGTTGAATCACTCCGATGTCTTCTCCTTGCCTGCTGCGACTTTTGTTCCACAGTCAAATTTGGTTGCTTCAAAAGCTTGACAACACTACAACCGTGTGCAGTGCATATTGAGGAGCACAATCTAAGGTGTCTTCTTTCCAATACTTCTGCTTTGGAGCGGTTTGATTGAACTCAGATATTGCAATTCCATAGAAAGCCTCAACATTCCTCGCCTGCTGCGACTCACCTTCCTTGTGGTGTCATCTTGTGGAAGGCTGAAAGTTGTTGCGAACAAAGCTCCGAATCTCTCCAGTTTTCACTTTTTAGGTGATCTCAATGTACAACTCTCACTTGGAGATACAATGCAAATTAAGGAATTATACAGATACTTTGATAATGCTGTTTATTATGCTCGTACTGAGCTTCCATCCAGCATGCCAAATCTTGAAACTCTTACAATACTTTCTGACAGTGAGGTATGTATTCTTAAAACTTTTAGGTGCCTATAGACTAGCACATATAAGGCAACAGCTAATATATTTCAAAAAAATCTAACATCTTTTGCAGATGGTCAATACACCAATTGTACCTAGCAGATTCTTCCACCTCAAATTCTTGAGTATTTCGGTTGGAGGACTGAACTATGATATTTTTTTCTTTGGTTTCCTTTATTGATGCTTCTCCTAACTTGGAGACGTTCAACTTGACTGTGAGTCACTGTTCTTCCTGTCAATGTATAATAATTATTATGGTGGAGTTGTCCATTCAAGTTTGACTTTTCATCTCTAGGTGTTTGCTGAATCTGTGGGGGCGTGCCTCGATCTTTGAAGACCCCTCAGGTCTGAGGAGTATGCCAAAGTACCACCATGACAAACTCAAGCGAATGAAGATCATCCATTTTACTTCTGCAAAGACCTTGGTTGAGTTAACATGTCAGATTCTCGATTCTGCAAGATCGCTTGAGCGCCTTACATTGGACACCACTAATGGTATGCTTAGATGCTCTGTTAGCAAATTTGGCAAATGCTTCTTGATGCGCAGAGAGGATCTTGTGGAAGCCCATAGAGCACTCTTGGCTGTTGAAAGCTATGTCAAGCCGAAGGTTCCCTCCACTCACACTGTTCGGCTGCTCTTATCAGCACGGCTTATCAGCCGTGGTACAGTGTTTTTCTCTCACAACAAAACAGCCACAGCCGGCTTATAAGCCGCAGAAACAACCTGCCGAACAGTGCTATGTTGACGCAGGCCTTGTTTCTTAAATTCGCAAAACACCTGTCGGTTTATCAGACCTGTGAAGTCTTATTTGATTTGCTTGTCTCTAATTTATCAGAACGTTTAGCCCTGTAATGTCACATTGGTTGTCATACATTTTTTTTAGAACTCACATTGGTTGTGATACATCATACATCTTTGCCGTATTATGATTTTGAAATCTTTTCTACTTGCCGTTAAAGTACCTGGGAGCAATGATAATTCTTCTTGGCGAATAATTTCGGTTGCATTTGC
Organism: Saccharum hybrid cultivar R570; assembly: GCA_038087645.1. Taxonomy (NCBI): domain Eukaryota; kingdom Viridiplantae; phylum Streptophyta; class Magnoliopsida; order Poales; family Poaceae; genus Saccharum; species Saccharum hybrid cultivar. The sequence continues at coordinate 27,007,917 of JAQSUU010000344.1, forward strand.
CTAGCCGCCCGTTGAGTTACTGTACTCCGTCTTGCAAATTCTGGGAGGTATAACCTTTAACTACGGCTATGAAGTTGTGACGTTAAGCACCGTAATGAAATTACCGAAACCTCAACACACCCCCCCAAAAAAAATTAAAATAAAACCACACTACTAGGTACTACTCCCTCCTGTCCTCAATATCTGGCGCACGTCCGTTTTTTTCATTTGGCCGAATTATCTTGCGTACTGAGGATACCGAGAGCTAATTAATTACGGAGCCGGATAAAAATACGGAGGGAAAACTTACAGACTACGCCAACTCGTATCCCTTTTTGGTTGAGAAAAATACGGAGGGATATAGAGGACCGGAGGGAGTTAGCCTGTTACCCGGAGTTAATATTGACCGATAGACTTCCCCCGGACGGCGCGGCCGTTAGCCTGTTACTCGGAGTTAATACTCGTCTTGGTCTCTGGAATCAGCTTGCCCACGCGGCCACGCTAGATACAGAGGACCGGAGGGAGTACCTTTTTCCCCCAAAACGTGCTAATTATTAAAGTGCTTCATGTTTGACTAAGTTTTTGATATTATAAATATTTATATTTTTTTAATCTATAATTGGCCAAACTTGATATACTAAAACATGACACTGTTTCGGAAGTACATTTTTTTTTGGGACTAAGGCAGTATCTTTTACTCCTTGTTATCGGTCGTTATAACTGACAATAAAATTATTAGTCGACATATTTGGTATGGTTAGGGCACAGCAGCTCCGTATGCTCCCACTACGGGCCATGAGCCCACGAACCGTTCCACCAGAAGAAGGGGCCGGCATCGGCGGACCGCGGACGCATCGTTATCCTTATCCCAGCCGTTACCGGCCGCCGCCGCCGAAGCTTCACTCGCCTACATTCTCAAGCGTCGAATCGAAGACACGTCCCCTTGCTCGTTTCTCGGAAGTCTCGTCGAGACCGCAGTGCAGATAGGTCAAGTGAACCCGCGCGCCGTCTATCCGCCGTGATCCATCCGCTGCGACTGCGACCCTTCCAGGACGACTAACGGTGGAAACAACGGCGACCGACCGACCGACCGGGCCTCGTTGGACGCTTTCGCGGCAAAGCATCTGTAGCTAGCGCGCGCTGGTCTTGCCTGGTCTCACTTGGTCAGTCGTCAAGACGTACGTACACGTACACGGGGTCGCTCCTGTAAACCGTTGGGCTGATGAGGTCAAGACAACAAGGGGCCGGCCCAAGTCCGAACGGCTTGCTGGGCATGCAGCCGTGGTCCGTCATCGATCCATGGATCGCGTCCTTGTCCGTGGTTAGCAGCCATGGGTCGATCGGTCACGGTTCACGTCCTAGTCCACGGACCCACCTGGCGTTTTTATTTTCACTTTTCCTATCTGATGGTCGCCTGTGTTTTGTTCGTTTGCCCAGGCGACACGCGGCGCGCGCGAGCGCGAACGCTGGCGACCCGCGGCCGCGCGGGGTAACGGGTTCGATTCCTTTTTTCGGGTCCGCTCCGGTCCAAATTTGTTGTGCGCGCCCGTTACCGAAAATGTTGCCGGCTCCGCCTTAGATTGCAATCCGGACAGGACACTGTTTAAATTCCTAGGTCATCGCGCCCAGACAGGAAGGGATTCGTGTTTGGGGGGTCCAGGCGGAGGGGGCGATCGGCGATTCCCCTGCTCCTCTTCGTGTTCCTCTTCGTCCAGGCGCACCGGAGGTCCTCTCTCGTCGATTTGGAGGCCTACCGGAGGTCCTTCCTCAGCGTCGTTGTCTTGTATGTTCGGTCGCGGCTCCCTCTCCCTCTGCTTTGTGCTTGTTTGCTTGGAGGTTGTTCTTCTAGATCTGGCTCGAATCCATGCATGGTTGGAAGATTAGGCGGGGGATTTGTCTTTGTGATGGATGATTGGTCGAAATGGGGGATCCGCTGCATATATGTTTTGGGATGTTGTCGGTTCGTTGATGATTTAGGCTATGGGGAGGGGATACGGAAGAGGGGACGAGGACTGGTTGCAGCGGTGGATGTGGCGCTGGGAGTGGGGGATTTTGCGAAATGGGGAACTGCATGATTCATACTCTATTTTAGGCTTTTCTATTTTTTTGTTGCTATTTGGTAGATCTGGTGTCTGCATGATTTCAGACTAGTTCAAATATCTATGGTAGTTTGCTCAGACGTGCATGGCAAGTGGGAGGAGCATGTCCTGGATATGAGTATGTCCTGGAGATGAGCATGCTTCTCCATGGTAGTTGTTTGCTCTGTTCTATTGTGGATTATGGATTGTGATGGGTGCATGTCCTGGAGAAGCATGCATTTTTAGTAGTGAGTGTGGTGTGTTTCTTGCAGACTTGGTTCATCATGGTATGGTATAGTGTTGGATTTTGGTTGTGGCCCTGGTTGCTTGCTCTGACGGCAGGCATGGCGATTGGGATGGCAAAATGGGGGTGGGGCTTGCTGGCAGGGCTGTCGTGTGGCAAGCAGAGGTATGGGGTGGTGGGGTTTTTATTTGTTCCATTTTTGCAGTATTTGGATCTTGCATTTGTGGTGTTTGCATTTGTTCTTGTCCATGAGCAGATTCATTTCTATGCTTCAGTTGGGAGTTGTGATTCTTATGTTGAGATGATTCACAATAGACTTGAATAAAGGTGATTTAGAGATTGTATGCTTATTGCACCCAAAATGATGATTCGTCCCAATGATTAAATGATGATTTGTGCCTTTTCTACTTGAATTGCATCAGTCCATAGTACTACTGCATGACTGCATCATATGTGTGTCTAGTACATATACTTACTATTATTCGGTGAATAATATTTATTGTTTGCAGGAAGCTAAATAGATTTCATTTTGGAGTCGCTTGTATGAATTTGCATGTTCTGCTATATTGACCTCTTTGCGCTCCCTCTGCTCACTGATTGAGAATCCTATACTATGTTGCAACCTGCAGCCGACCATTTTTCTTCCTCCTTGGGCATTAGGTTCACATCTTAAAAGGATTTGCACGTCCACTAGGGACAGTTACATTTATTTGAGGCCAATTCAGTATACTGTATAAAACTCAGTGTTGATGCATACACTATATGGGTGTATATTATGTTTTGAGAACTTTCATGTTATTCTGATATGTTTGTTGTGAGACACAGTTGGCAGGGAGAGCTTGCTGTTACCTTGTTTATTTCCTATCCTTAATTTCCAAAGTATCACTGAAATGCAGATTGTTTGTTACTAATATTAGAATGTTAAATGCAACTTATTTTGTTTGTTATTTGATTGGCTGCAACTAGCAACTTGGTGATTAATTATTCTTTATATATATAGCCATGGCTGACGATGATTTGGGTTGTGCTGGCGACTCCAGAAATGTTGAGTGTGATGATGAGTTTTCTATGAGGTCTGAAGATGAGAACTCAGAATCATTGAATGTTGGTGAGGTAATTCTCTTAGTTTATTGCGTCTCTGGTTTGTTGTCTCTGTTGTTGTTTTTACGAGCTATCATGAACTAAAGGTAGTGAGTAGTTACTCTTGTCATCATGTTCTGGAGCATAATAGTTTCAGTGGATGCGGTTTGAGCAGTAACCATTGTATGAATTCCTTCTGTTATAGGGTTTGATTGGTTCCTCACATTAGCGTTGTATTGCATTAGGGGTTATGGAGCATACCCTTAACCTAGATATCAGAGGACTATGCAAACTCATATTTTGTGGTTGTAGTTGTTTGCCTTGTTTGCTTGTTATCTGTGAGATTTGAGATGTGAAAATCTATATGACACTATCAGTTTGTTGTAAAATCATTTTTCATTGTCCACTTAGCAGTTTCATTAGGAACATTTGTTGATGCATGTGGCTATTATCAAGAATTGCTTTCCTCACTTTTTTTGTAGCACTCGTATAGTAGTACTTTATTCAGAATGAAACAAATGGCGACATCTTTTCTTACATGTATTTGACAATTTATTTAATTTTTTATTCCACTTTTACCTTGATTATACATTATGCTTAACAGTTTATTTGTTGTGGGATATCTTTACTTGAATGCTTTACTATTTGTACTCATTTCTGTTGCTTGATTTTACTTGTTGTTAGTCCTTTTCATATCCTTTTGTGAATAGGATTATTCAAACTATTTTTTTTCCTAGTATATGTTGGTTCATGCATTTGAGTTGACCAATGGCACCTTTAGTGGTGCACATGCAAAGACAATATAAGTTTTATTATTTTCTTTTACATGGTGTTATATATTATGTCTCTGAGTTTGGTTTAAAGGACCGGTTGTGTCCTAAAACTGTTGTGCAACAGTATGTTTTGATCATGAATACGTTGGATGTTTTTGAACTTAAAAGCTTGTGCTGAATATGGTATTTTCCGGCTAAATCTCCTAATATTTGCCTGATTATTATTCTCAGCTTGTTAGCTTGGCTCAATATTTTGCATTTTATTATGCTTTTAGGACTCAAATCCCTCAGATGATGAAATTGATCCTGTTGGAGCTGTTGAAGCTTTGAAGGGTCTTAGAAGAGTGATGTCTGGAGTATGTTCCTGAAACCTTTTGGACTGAACCGTGCATAGTTTGTTTATCTGTCTTTTGGCATATTACCTTCAGTAATGAGCACAAAGATCTTTGTTCCTTGTTGTTGTCCTGCAGTTATACTAGATTCCACTGTGTTTGTTCTGAACTAACTATTGATACTTTTTTTCATGATGCTAATTCTTTTAAGAAGAGGGGTAGAGCTAGATGTACTAGAAAGGTAAATTTAGTAGCATGTCATTTTGTTGTTTTGACACCATGCTTAGTGAAATCATGCTTAGTTTGATAACATCCAATTTTTTTTCATTGTTTTCCAGAATACTAGTCATGTTGAAGGCAAGGGCAAAGGAAAATCAACTGCTAGTGCTAGTTCATATTCTAGGGCAGCAAGCAGGTGCAATAACAAGTATTTTGGAGAGATAATAAGTGTATTGGATGACCGCAAGAAAGACATTATCAGGGGCCATGGGTTTGGTAGGTTGTTAGATTATGATGGTTGTTCTGTTCCAAGAGGATTTATGCAGTGGATTGCTGATCAAGTTGATGTAAACTGCCGTGACATACTTGTTGGAGGGAAAGTAATCCCTTGTAGTCTAGAATCTGTTCATCTTTGCTTGGGAATTCCATTTGGTGGTCAAGATATCAAGCAACAGCATAACGATTCTGTGAAGACCAAGTTTCTTTTAGCAATCAAAGAGAAGTCTATGCCACTGAAAAGCACATTTGGCGACAAGTTGAAAGGCAACACATTGTCCGAAGATGACATATTTCGATATTTCATGGTTGTTGCTCTGTCTTTCTTTCTATGCCCAAACTCAAGCACTATTCCTAGTCCCAAATATCTTGGTCCTTTGCTCGATGTTTCTACTGTGAAAGACTGGGATTGGTCAAAGTTTGTCTTTGACTGGTTGTTTTCATCAATCTCAAGTTACAAGAAAAATAATAGGCAGACAATAGGTGACTGCATATACTTTTTAGCAGTAAGTCTTGTTCCACTTGTCCTTTCTTTCCTATTTATTTATTTGTCATCTATATTTAATGTATCTTACTGTTAACTTTTTCAATGTTCTTGTAGGCTTACTATCTGGATTTTCTGGACTTTGGGTTTGTTCGTGAGCTTCCCCCAACTCTGCCAAGAATCAAATGTTGGAAAGGATCGATGATCAAAGATTATGCTAAATATGATCGTGTCTCTAATTCTAAGTTTGAAAAACGTCTGGTAAGTATTGTATCTGCACCCTTGTTATAGTTTCTGTGTAATGGTTTCTGTTTGTGTGTGTGTTTACTAGCATAAGCCTAAATCCATTTGTGTGTGTGTTAACTGACCTAATCCTAAATCCTAAGCCAATGATAACACACATTGAAATTCAATTACAGGTTGTGTCATGAGATAGTGTTGATGTTAATTGATAAATCTGTTTGGTGGGATTCAATGCCAGGTTGATAAGTTGTAGACTGTTGTGAAATTCTTGCTGTTTTCTTCATAAAGATTACAAATAAAAATATGAATTAAACTAATTGCTATTATTAATAATGTAAATTGCACATGATGGGACTACAATTTTAGTGTCTAGCATACGCAATTTTCGTCATAGTAGTTCCTCTTTTTATCCTCTTTGTTATTCACTCTTTTGTCATTATGTTTGTAAGGGTCTTTTCAGGATGCTGACTTCAATACATTTTGTGTCAGGTCAAATCATTTGAGGACACTTGCTACGTAGTGGATTGTGGTTATTTTAGAAAGACTTTGGATAAACATTGTGATTTCATCCAAGAACAGGTTGGTGCATTGTCTACTATGTTTATGAGCTTCTTGTATATTGAGTTTTACATGATTCATATGTTTATATTAACTTGACATTACAGGACAAAGATGGTATGCACGAGCTTTTTGAAGAGCACCACACTAGAGTTGGCTATAGGAATTTGGCCACACTTGTTTCCAAAGTGTTGAAGTACTTGTATGAGGCTTCAGTAGCTCGTCGTGGCGCTCACGTACATGCTGAGAGTTCTGCTGGCAGAGTGACTTCTCCTGTACAAGCTAACGTTGATGATGAAGGTGTTGATGCTATACCCCCTGAATATGATGCTCCAGTGTTTTCTCCAGTACATGATTCTATTCGTGAAGATGTCTTGGATGCAAGAATGACTCCTGGTCCAAGTGAAACAGTTGCGAAAGAAGTTGTCTTGGATGCTAGATTCCCTGCTGGTCCAAGCGATAAAGATGTCAAAGATGTTGATCATGCTGCTGGTCCAAACGGTGAAGGAGTGGAAGAAGTTGCTGCTGTTACTTGTCCAAGTGTTACAACTGTGGAAGAAGAAGGTGTTGCTGCTGGTAAAGATCCTAATTTGGAAGATTTTGAAGCCAAGAATGCCTCTGCTGCTAAGACTCATGAAGAAGAAGCCTCTGCAACGGAGATAATTGAATCAGATGGCATGTATGATTCTCAGGGAACCGAGATTCTTCCTCGTAGTAGCTCATCTGCTCAAGGTACATAAAGTGTTTTGTATCCTTTGTTTCATCACTAAAATTTATTTTTTGTATCCCTTGTTTGAAACTATTTAATGCATATTTGTCATGTGCAGCTTTTGAATCTGTTGCATACTTTTTTTTAATATTTTCATGTGTAGCTTCATGTAGAAATAATAAGAAGAGGAAAAGCAACACTTCACAATCTTTGAGTCCTGACAGTGTTGGCTCTATGAGTAATCAGAAGATGAGTTTAAGGATGTCTACAAGGCTTGCTGGATTTAGTCCCATTTCTAGACCTGGAGCTACAGTGGACAACCCTCTAATTGTTGAAGAAGCCGGTGCTCAAACTTCTAAGCGTGGAAGGAAAGGAAGGAGCAAAGCCAATGCATCTTCCTCGTCAATTGAAGAAATCACTTCGGATGTCTCACCAGGTGAATTGTTCTTTTCTGTATTTCTATGTGATTTAATTTAGTTTGTAACACGTTTGTGGAAACACGTTTGAAGCTTTGTTATTTGTGACTTGTCGAAGCTCACACCTCTTATTTTGTCCTTGTCTTTCCATAGAAAAAAATTGTTACTTGTCATCTGTAACAGAACCGACCAAATTATAAGAGCACAAGTACAAAAACAAGCACCGAAGCGCTCAAATTTTCGAACTTAAGCCCATATAATCTCGGTAGTCAATCGAAACCATAAAGGATTTCAAACCAACTTGCTTACAACCAAGATCGCATCATTCAACATACAACATCATACGTTACATTTCACAAGTAGTTCCGAAATAAGTTTACACACACGGAGTCGCAAATATTACAAACCAAGTTTATAAAGTAGCGGAAGCATACACACACCAGTTGTTTAACTACTGCCAGTCCTGTTGATCAACAACCCGCAAAAGCATCAGGAAAGTACATAAAAGATGATCACGCCCTAGTGATCTAGTCTTCGTCACCCGCAGGGTGGAGACAAGTTTTGCAGAAGCCTTGGTAAAGCATATCATCTGCAACAGGAGAGAATAAACCCTGAGTACTGGAATGTACTCAGCTAGACTTACCCGTCAAAAACCAGAAATAAGATGGCACCAAGGATTATGCAAGGCTTACACAAGAGGCTAGCTGACATCACATTTTGCATAAAGGCATAAGTAATTGAAACTCTTATAACCTGTACTAGCAGTTCTTTTAAGCATTTACCTGTCATCTATCTTAGCACCTGTACTAAGCATGCACTTGATTATAATCAAACAATTATCAACATTATATCCAGAGCAGGTATGAATTGTGGCAACATTGTATCATTTCCTTAACCACCTGTTCATTTAATGAGATCTACGTTGCCGCTGCTCAAGTCAAGTGCTCACTAACCGGGAGCGACGGCGATTCGAATCGAATTCCTATCCAGCTGGAGGGGTATTTCTAACACTCACCGCGCAGGCCCCTGCCAGGGTCGCACAAGCCACCTTTTCATATGATTCAGAAATCGTGGGTCCGAATGATGTCGCGACCCCAAGGGCGACACTCTGCCAGGTGATAGGGACTCTAACCCCCCCTTGGTCTCACGCCAATGTCCCCAAGCACATCCTTTCTCTCCTCCAAGAAGCAACCTACCATTCGATTCCCGGCCTGAATCAAATTACTCGGCTTCGCGGTCGGAACGACTTATCCAGCCAACTAAGTGTTAGACTGCGTTCAACATGACTCAAGGACGTACAGCGAATCGGTCCTTAAACGACTCAGACGGGCATAGCTCCACACCCAAGACGTGAAGTGTCTTGCGGCTGTACTATCGAACTCCCGCCCGGTCTTAATTTCATTTTAAAGCATGGTTCCATCCACGATAGTCATAAAGCCACTCGTGACTCCTTCCTACATCTCACGGATGACCGGAAATCACCCGACTTCTACCGTACTAAGCAGGGCTAAGCATTGATACGTGCCTAAACCTAAATTAGGATTTAAGTACAATATCTGGGCAAGGACAGGTATAATGCAACAATTGTTTTCATACAACTCCTACAACTTAATGCATTAAACAATTAAAAGTACTCAAGATAGATTTATAAAATGATGGGTTCAGCATGCACCGGGGCTTGCCTTTTAGAAAGGTCGAGGGCCGGTGGTCGGGACACTCAGGCAGGTCTTCTACGGGAACTTCTCCGCCGGTTGGTTCCTCTGGTTGCTCCGGCTGGTCCTGGATTTCCTCCGGAGTCACTTGCTCGAATTCGAGGAGCGTTACCCCCTCCGGAACACCTATTGCATGAGTACACAATAATTATCATGGATGCATAATGGGTGCAACATGCTCGGAATGAAATGCATTTCAGCAATAAAAGCATTCTATTCAAGTCACTTCATCAATACGTGCAAATCTCTTCTCCGGTGGAGAAGTACTTACCTAATCTACTCAACCTAAGGTATAGCTGTTCATCTTCGGTTAAGGCCCTAACACCTAACAATCACAAGAGTAACATTACTTAGGTCACCACATCCAACACCCAAAATATCACAGTAAGACATCCAGGACAGCAGCTAACTATTTCTAACATAACTGAAGATTCCTAACTCCAAAAGATATGATCTAAGACAATATGGAAAGCTTATGAAATTCCCTACAAACCATTTTCAGACCTCAACCTTAAATTCCTAAGCTTTCCTTGTGGAATTTCCCAAGTTCCAGAATCTGTCCTCTCTAAACAGAGAGTAGCCAATTCTGGACTGTCACTTTAAACAGCAATAACTCCCAAACTACTAAGCCAAATGCTCCCAAATTTTGACACAAGCTATTTTATCAAGTTTACTACAACTTTGGTATTTACAAGTTTTCCAGCAAACACTTTTATCAAAGGCCAAACCCAAAGATACTACCAGCTGTCCAGAAAACCTAGAATTGCAAAGATTAAATATTTATTTATGTGGCAAACATCCCTTAAGACCAAACTAATGTTACCACAAGTTCACATAGGTCACAACAACACCAGAAAGTAAGGTGTGCCTCCCTAAAATATTTATTTAAACTCATTTCTTAATTTACTTAAGTAATTAAGTGGAATTTTAAACATATATGTAAACTGCTCCTAAAATTCTACAAAAATTACAGGAGGCTCTATGAATCAAAAAGAGACCACTGTAAAAATTTGAACTAAAATTATTTATAGAAACTCCCTAAACAAAATTCACAAGCCCAAAAGGTTGATTTTTGTATAACTAACAAATCATAGTAAAAAGTGTCAAACAACAGATTTCCTAATTTTCTTGGACACTTTAGGGTACCAAGACATTCTCCAAAAAGTTGTAAGAACATTGCACATGTAGAAAAATTACTAAAATTCATTTAAGTATTTCCTAAAATAACAAGATAGCATTATAACTTGAAAAGTACTTAAGCACTACTGCCCAAATTTTTACCAAAGCTAGAGCAAGTATAAATTAGCCTACCCACCAAATTTCATAATTTTTGGAACACTGAAAATCAAGATATGATTTAAACAAGTTTGCATGTAGTTTAAAACACATTTCAAAGACCTATTTAAATCTCCCAAAAACTAAACATCACATATCCAATTTATATTTTTCTAAAATACTACACACCATGTAGATACTAACAAAATTTATCTCATAATTTTTGGGCAAGTAAAACCCTAGATCTACATTTTCTCAAATCTTACTTAAAATCTGTGGCAAATATAAAAAGGAAAACAAAAACTAAATCCAAAACCCTGCTACCGGGCCGGCCTGCAAAGCCGACGCGGCCCAAATCTTGCAGCATGGCTCGCTCCCGCGCGCGGCCTGCTACGGCTCCCGCCCGCGCGCGCGTGCGACTGACCAGATGGCCCCACCGGTCAGAGAGAGAGGCGGAGGGGAGGAGCTGCGGTCGTCGGAGCTCGCCATCGTGAGCCGACCGGCGAAGCTGAGCGGACGAGCATGACCACGTCATCGAGCTAAGTCGATTGGTGGCAAGAACGGGGCGGCAGAGCCACAGAAAGGTGCTCACCGTCGGGCATGGCGGACCACCGGTACGGTGGTGGCGAAATCTCGCCGTCGGTGAGCCCGACGTCCCAACCCTAACCCTCGATGAGCATCCCCATTCTACCTTGACCCTAACGCACCTACAAGCGGGCGACAGAGACACCCAGAGACCCCTAGCCACAGAGAGCCGTCGCGCGGAGGAACTCCGGCGAGGTACCGCGGCGGCGGAAAACAAAAATGCAACCCAACCGAGGCGCGATTGGCTGTGTGGAGTGGACGGTGAGGTAGCGGGCTTCAAGGCAGAGCTGTGGACGCGTTTTTGTGGGCGGCAGTGCGGTGGAGAGCGCGCACGAGCTCGCCGGAGTGGAGGCGGCAATGGTGCTCGGTCGTTCCGCCCGGTGGAGGAGAGAGCGGGAGAGAGAGAGAGAGTTGTGGCGCGAGTGAGGGCGGAGACCGTCGGCGTGGCGACCTTGAAGGCCTGGTGGCCTGACGGGTGGGACCGCGGCCGGCGTACGGCTGCCACCGCGCGGCCATGCGTCGGCGCTGGTCTGCGGTCGGCCGGCCACCGACTAAAGGCCTGAACTTCTGAAACGATGGCTGCATTAGGTGACTGACAGCGGTATTTTGTCGTTGATTATCTCCCAAACCAGCTTGATTTAGTCGAAGATGATTACATCAATTATGTAGAGCTACATGAGGGCTATAAAATTGTCAATTGGAGCTTGGACTGGTTCGGCCTAAATTTGAAGATACAGAGCTCCAAAGTGGGGTACCCAAAAACTGAAACTTAGTTTCAGTCACTATGCCGACTGAAACCCATTTTTCCAGGCACCATAACTCCTAAACCATTTAGAACTAGGTGATGGTGATGTTGACAATGTTGTAGAGCTAAGTGAGTACTACAAAAGTGTCAATATGAGTTGGGGCTGGTTTAGTCTGGTTTGCAAACTACAAGCTCCCAAAGTAGGCCACTATCAAACTGAAGGGACACTTTTGAGACTTAGAAATTTTCTAAGTGTCGAGTCAACCCCTCTAGCTGACTTGTGGGCCAATTTTGAGCATGTTCTGGTCATTTTCATGAGATGACCATATTGAGACTTTTGTTCCCCATAAAATTCCCTATAACTTTTATTAAGGGTGCTCCTCCATGCAAGGTCTCTAGGCTAAACTTTATAATTGGTCAAACTAAGGCACTCTAGGTCCTAATGTTGGTCAACAACACATTGGAGGGTATTTTGGAAATTTTGGTCAACATGTACCTTGCTTCATTAGTGACCCTAAGTATAACTAAGGTGTTGTGAGGTATAATTAGCTACTCTCCACTTTTGTTACACCAACTACCTAGTGTCACATGATGTGAGCCAAATAAAATTCTAAAAACAACCACATTAGTTGCAACCACATAAAATAACATGAAATGATGCATGCTTATGCTCATGCAAATACAATGCAATTAAGGAGCTAAACACCTGAGGTGTTACAGCCCTCCCCCCTTATAAAAATCTCGTCCCGAGATTTGGAAAGCGTACCATTTTTCATAGAATTCCTTATAACCATCCCGCAAATAGTCCTCCCGTTCCCATGTAGCGTCACTTTCACTACCCTGATTACTCCACATTACTTTATACCACTTAACCACTTTGCTTCTAGTCACTCGTTCCTGAGTATCGATCACTCGGACTGGCTTTTCTTCGTAAGTTAGATCGAATTCCAGCCTGATATCTCCTAAAGGGACTCTTTCCTCAGGAACTCGAAGACACTTTTTGAGCTGAGATACATGGAAGACGTTGAATATGACACTCATTTCAGGAGGTAACTGGATTTTGTACGCAACAGCTCCACTCTTGCCTATGATTTGGAAAGGACCCACGTATCTTGGCGCAAGTTTCCGCTTAACACCAAAACGTTGGACACTCTTCATTGGAGAAACTTTCAGGTAAACGAAGTCTCCAACTTCAAACTCGAGCGGTTTTCTACGACGATCAGCATAACTTTTCTGTCTAGCTTGGGCTGCAGCCATATGTTTTTGGATGGTACGGACTTGTTCCTCAGCTTCCTGAACAAAATCAATACCATAATACCTCCTTTCACCAGCTTCTACCCAGTTTAGTGGAGTTCTACACTTACGACCGTACAAAGCTTCGAATGGGGCCATCTTAATACTCTCTTGGTAACTATTATTGTACGAGAATTCGGCTAGAGGTAACCATTTTTCCCAAGAACCCTTGGATGATATCACACATGCTCGCAACAGATCTTCCAAGATTTGGTTAACTCGTTCCGTCTGACCTGACGTCTGGGGGTGATAAGGAGAGCTTCTCACTAACTTGGTTCCCAGAAGGTGATGCAAGTGCTCCTAAAAGCGAGCAGTGAATTGCGGACCACAGTCAGAGATGATAGTACGAGGTATACCATGGAGCCGGACTATCTGATTGAAGTACAATATAGCATAGTCAGTGGGACAATAGTCCACTCTAACAGGAATGAAGTGAGCTGATTTGGTTAAATGATCCACGATTACCCAGATAGAGTTATGATTTTTGATAGTAGGAGGAAGTCCGACAATGAAATCCATACTTATCTCTTCCCATTTCCAACCTGGGATAGAAAGTGGTTGAAGTAACCCAGCTTTCATATGCACCGCTTTAACTCTACAGCAGGTGTCACACCTGGCAACATATGCAGCTATTTCTTTCCGCATTTTGGTCCACCAATAGTATGGCTTCAAATCATAATACATCTTATTGCTAACAGGATGGATGGACAACTTAGAGGAGTGTGCTTCAGACATAATATCATTTCTAAGCTCTCGGTCCTTAGGCACAACTAACCTATCCTTGAACCATAGTACACCCTCTTCATCTACCCTGAACTGTGTAGTTTCTTGCTCTTTCATCTTGCGTTTTATGTGGAATACACCAGGATCAGTCTTTTGGAGCTCAATAATTCTGCTTTTGAGAGTACAACTGATAGTGATGTTGTACAAGACTGCTGGATGTAGAAGGCGAGATCGATGAAAATCAGTTTCAACTAGGGAATGGCAATGAGACTTACGGCTTAAAGCATCCGCAACCATATTTTCCTTGCCAGGATGATAGTGCACTTGAAGGTTATAATCCTTAATCAACTCGAGCCATCTTCTTTGACGCATATTTAACTCGGGTTGGGTGAAGATGTATTTGAGGCTTTTGTGGTCTGTGTAGATATTGCAGACATTGCCCAGCAGATAATGCCGCCATACTTTCAAAGCATGAACAACTGCGGCCAGTTCTAAGTCATGCGTTGGATAATTCACCTCATGTTTCCGAAGTTGTCGAGAGGTATATGCAATCACTCGGCCTTCCTGCATCAGCACACCTCCCAAACCTATGCCTGAGGCATCACAATAAACATCAAATGGTTTCTCGATATCCGGTTGTGCCAAAACCGGAGCCGAGGTTAGGAGGGTGCGCAGTTGGTGAAAAGCCGCATCACACTCAGGAGTCCAAACAAACTTGGTGTCTTTTTGCAGCAACCGAGTCATGGGTTTGGCTATTTTTGAGAAATCCGGGATGAAGCGACGATAATAGCCAGCCAACCCAAGAAAACTCCGGACCTCATGAACCGAAGTAGGAGCCTTCCAATTCAATACTTCCTGTACCTTGGTGGGATCCACCATAATTCCCCCATCGGACAACACATGCCCAAGGAAAGGTACTTCACGAAGCCAGAACTCACATTTACTGAACTTCGCATACAGTTGATGTTCTCGTAGTCTGGTGAGAACAATCCACAGGTGTTCAGCGTGTTCTTCCTCACTTTCAGAATATATCAAAATGTCATCAATAAACACCACCACAAACTTGTCCAATTCGGGCATAAACACTGAATTCATCAAGCACATGAAGTGTGCGGGGGCATTTGTCAGGCCGAACGACATAACAAGATACTCATAAAGGCCGTATCTTGTCGAGAAAGCTGTTTTTGGAATATCTTCAGGATGAATTTTAATCTGATGGTAACCAGACCTCAGATCAATCTTGGAAAAGACTTTAGCTTTGGACAACTGATCGAACAGGATATCGATACGTGGCAGAGGATACTTATTTTTGACAGTGACTGCATTCAGAGGTCTATAATCTACACACATCCGCAAGGTCTGATCCTTCTTCTTCACAAAGATAGCAGGGCATCCCCATGGAGACGAACTAGGGCGAATCAACCCCTTCTTCAAAAGTTCATTCAATTGCACCTTAAGTTCAGCTAGCTCATTCGGAGGCATCCTATAAGGTCTCCTAGAGATGGGAGCCGTGCCAGGCAACAACTCAATTTTAAATTCCACATCCCGATCCGGAGGGAGTCCCGGCAAATCATCGGGAAAAATGTCCGGAAACTCATTTACTACGGGAATTTCAGCCAACGCCTTTGCTTGCACAGCATGAACTTCCCCAGACAAATCAATTTTTCTAGGAAGTTGTACCAGAAAACCCCTTTGATCTATAGGATCTCTGAGCATAACTACCCGAGTGGATGTATCAATGAGTACCCCATTCTAACTCATCCAATTCATGCCCAGAATAACATCTATGCCTAATCCCGACAAAACCACTAAGGCAAGCGAGTACTTTCGCCCTTCTATCTCAAGCTCAAGATTCCCCACTACTTTATTTGTGGAAATATTTCCACTTGCTGCGCTAATGCAATAACCTCCACCTTCAACAGTATGCAATTTATGTGCAAACTTTGATGCAAACTTAGGACTGATAAAGGAATGCGAAGCACCTGAATCAAAAAGTACCACTGCAGGGTGTTGGTCAACTAGGAACTTACCAGCAGTGATAACCTCACCAGATGGGATTTTCTCAATACTGTTATAATGAGCGTGCCCTTGACGGCCACCTTGGTTGACATTCTTCTTAGGGTAAGGACAGTTCCTGAACCAATGGCCTGGCTTGTTGCAGTTCCAGCAAGGCATGTTGCTAGGAGGGACACTGGAGCTGCCTTGGCCCAAATTACCCTTTGGCAGAGCCACTGTATATGCCTTGCGAAACCCAGTTTTCACTGGCGCCTTCTTTTGCGGAGGACGGAACTTAGCACTTATGGCAAGAGGGCGAGGAGGAGCCCTCGGGGCAGCTGGAGCTCGAGACTGTGAAGCACCTGCCTCAAGTGCCCTCTTGCGGCTCTTAGAAGCAGCATAGATAGAGTTATTATTCTCTTGAGTCAGAGCATCACTGATAAATTCATTGAAGGTAGTACATTTGCTAGTGCCCATAGTCTTCATCAGCTTTGGGCCGAGGCCTCTTTTAAAGCTAGCAATTTTCTTGGCATCGGTATCCACAAACTCTGTGGCATACCTTGCCAGGTTGTTAAAAGATTGTAGATATTCAGTCAAGCTTTTATTGCCCTGCGACAGCCTCATAAATTCTGTGTGCTTGATAGCCATAAGACCTGGAGGAATATAGTTCCCACGGAATGCGGCCTTGAACTGGTCCCAAGCAATCGGGACATTTGCAGGCAGTGTGGAACGATAGTGGCTCCACCAAATACCCGCTGGACCATGCAGTTGGTGAGAAGCATATTCAGTTTTTAGCTCATCGGTCAAGCGAAGCAGACGAAACTTTTGTTCAATAGTGTTCAACCACTCGTCGGCTTGCAGTGGTTCCTTCGCCGCCTTAAAGAGCGGGGGCTTAGTATCAAGAAAGTCCTTGAAATCACTGTACTGATTGGGTTTTGGGCCCTGGCGGCCATGACGAGGCTCCCGGTTGGCAAGCTGGTGCATAGCATGTGCCAGCATGCGCTGCCCTTCGACCACGGTCTGCATCAGCTCAGCCGGGGTAGGTGGTGGCGGAGGGGGTGGATGTTCCTCATCCTCATTGCCACGACCCCGACGGAGATTATATGACATCTGCAAAATGCATAGCCCATAAGCACTGACGATGTGGAAAATTTGTAGATGAATTATTGTAAATATATCAAACTGACTTCATAAAATAGACTTCTCAAAATAATCCTGGCACAATAATTCATCACAACCGCACAATCCATTCAAGCGCATCAAGTGACGCAATCATGCGAGGGAATCCAACAAGATATACTTTGATAAAGGCTCACCCACAAGGAGCACAACAGTTACTGAACCGTTTACGTTATTATCTACATGATTTTTGACCTTTCGTCTGGTACTTAGATTCGATCATAAAATTTTTAGTTGACTGAGAAAGGCTACTTCAAACTGACCACAAAGAGACTTCTCAACGGTAGAGTCCCATGGTGGATCATGACTAGCCACCTCGATACCAGCGCATGCCAAGCAGCACAACCTTATGTCGCGCGCCATAGGAGGCCCTCGGTTTCGTCGCGGCACCGAAGGGTGCTAATCGTGACACCATCATCGAACGCACGCAATAAGACATCCCATTGTGATCGAAATTAACAGGTTCAACTAAACATCAAGGAAACATAGGGTTCGACCTTGCATCCCAAAAGTCAAGTTATTACAAAGCCTCACTCCAACCCCAGGAGGCACAAAAGATGATTCTAACATCGTAGCTACTTGATGACTACTCTAAGCATCGTCCTTAGAGTCGGTGTCAAGGATCTCCCCGCCATCCTCATCGCTAACAGGCTCTAACTCCTCGTCTTCTTCTTCTTCTTCTTCAGGCTCTTCTTCTGGTGCTTCTTCTGGTGCGGCATCTTGGGGCCCATTGACCTCCACTTCATCATCATCTTCAGCCATGACGATTCCCGAACCCATGTCCTCATCTGCGTTGTTGTTTCGAGGCAGTAGAGGATTTAGCTGGTTGTTCAGGCGGTGCACTTCTTCATGAAGATTGTCATTGTATTCTTCAGCATTCTCCAACTGTTGCTCGAGCTCAAACTGACGAGCTCTCAAAACGTTCTCCTCGTGCCAGGCTTCATCCCTCTGATTCATGACATGGACCAGCATGCGTTGACAGTTGCGATGTGCTACTGTCAATCTCTAGACTGCAAGTGTTTCTTGGTCACGATCACGGATCACTTGCTCCAGTTGCTGACGCGCTGCATTCCGGGCAGCAGTCACTTCGGCCAACTCAGCCCTCAGCCTTTCCACCTCAGTGGGCTCAGGGCGGGGCTCTCGTGGAGCGAGCTAGTGACGAGGTGCCCTGCCTCCAGTGGACTTGCAAGCGGTCCTCTTGGTACGTGCCATCTGTAGCAACAAGATACGACTTAAAGTGAGGATCATTTAGGGGATACGAAATTTTAATTTAGTCGGGACTATTGAAATTTTTAAGGAGGGAGTAAATGATATGTATGATATAATTAAACATGATGCATGCACGTTCCGTACGCCCTCTCACCTTAATAGAAACCTAAAGTTCTAACGCTAGGCGGTGGCATACATACGTTCTCTCATATAAGCGAAACTATCGGTCTACTTGTTACGCTGTTAGTGTACCTGCAGAAAATCTCATTTCAGCCCAACAGTTTCCCAATATAAGCACACAAGAAAGCAGTAATTTAAATACTTTCCATATACACACCCCCCTGATGTATATACTTCAGTATCAAAGCTACCCGATATAAAGGTTCCCACAATTAAGTGCTTATATAATTACACGGTTTAAACATGTAAGTATGCAAGTCACCAAAACTACTCTCCCCTAGATCGCCGGTTGGACGATCATGCTCTCACAACTCACACTTACCAGAGCGTCGAGGCAATTGATCCATACATTACCACCCAAGTAGATGGCATCCATACAATATCACGCCGTATGGACAACGAAACAAAAATAAACAAGGCCCCCAAGTTAGTCTTTATAATAAGCCACCTAAGAGTCCTTATTTGGGCTAAGGGATGTGATCACTAGCATACCTATGAAAATAATTTTTAGAGTTTTAACCCTTTTCATAATTAAATACTTTTGCTTTTAAATACTCGTACGATGTGTTTAATGTTGAATTATGCTCCGATACCAGCTATAACAGAACCGACCAAATTATAAGAGCACAAGTATAAAAACAAGCACCGAAGCGCTCAAATTTTTGAACTTGAGCCCATATAATCCCGGTAGTCAATCGAAACCACGAAGGATTTTAAACCAACTTGCTTACAACCAAGATCGCATCATTCAACATACAACATCATACGTTACATTTCACAAGTAGTTTCGAAATAAGTTTACACACACGGAGTCGCAAATATTACAAACCAAGTTTATAAAGTAGCGAAAGCATACACACACCAGTTGTTTAACTACTGCCAGTCTTGTTGATCAACAACCCGCAAAAGCATCAGGAAAGTACATAAAAGATGATCACACCCTAGTGATCTAGTCTTCGTCACCCGCAGGGTGGAGACAAGTTTTGCAGAAGCCTTGGTAAAGCATATCATCTGCAACAGGAGGGAATAAACCCTGAGTACTGGAATGTACTCAGCTAGATTTACCCGTCAAAAACCAGAAATAAGATGACACCAAGGATTATGCAAGGCTTACACAAGAGGCTAGCTGACATCACATTTTGCATAAAGGCATAAGTAATTGAAACTCTTATAACCTGTACTAGCAGTTCTTTTTAGCATTTACCTGTCATCTATCTTAGCACCTGTACTAAGCATGCACTTGATTATAATCAAACAATTATCAACATTATATCCAGAGCAGGTATGAATTGTGGCAACATTGTATCATTCCCTTAACCACCTGTTCATTTAATGAGATCTACGTTGCCGCTGCTCAAGTCAAGTGCTCATTAACCGGGAGCGACGACGATTCGAATCGAATTCCTATCCAGCTGGAGGGGTATTTCTAACACTCACCGCGCAAGCCCCTGCCAGGGTCGCACAAGCCACCTTTTCATATGATTCAGGAATCGCGGGTCTGAATGATATCGCGACCCGAAGGGCGACACTCTGCCAGGTGATAGGGACTCTAACCCCCCTTGGTCTCACGCCAATGTCCCCAAGCACATCCTTTCTCTCCTCCAAGAAGCAACCTACTATTCGATTCCCGGCCTGAATCAAATTACTCGGCTTCGTGGTCGGAACGACTTATCCGGCCAACTAAGTGTTAGACTGTGTTCAACATGACTCAAGGACGTACAACGAATCGGTCCTTAAACGACTCAGACGGGCATAGCTCCACACCCAAGACGTGAAGTGTCTTGCGGCTGTACTATCGAACTCCCGCCCGGTCTCAATTTCATTTTAAAGCATGGTTCCATCCACGATAGCCATAAAGCCACTCGTGACTCCTTCCTACATCTCGCGGATGACCGAAAATCACCCGACTTCTACCGTACTAAGCAGGGCTAAGCATTGATACGTGCCTAAACCTAAATTAGGATTTAAGTACAATATCTGGGCAAGGACAGGTATAATGCAACAATTATTTTCATACAACTCCTACAACTTAATGCATTAAACAATTAAAAGTACTCAAGATAAATTTATAAAATGATGGGTTCAGCATGCACCGGGGCTTGCCTTTCAGAAAGGTCGAGGGCCGGTGGTCGGGACACTCAGGCAGGTCTTCTGCGAGAACTTCTCCGCCGGTTGGTTCCTCTGGTTGCTCCGGCTGGTCCTGGATTTCCTCTGGAGTCACTTGCTCGAATTCGATGAGCGTTACCCCCTCCGGAACACCTATTGCATGAGTGCACAATAATTATCATGGATGCATAATGGGTGTAACATGCTCGGAATGAAATGCATTTCAGCAATAAAAGTATTCTATTCAAGTCACTTCATCAATACGTGCAAATCTCTTCTCCGGTGGAGAAGTACTTACCTAATCTACTCAACCTAAGGTATAGCTGTTCATCTTCGGTTAAGGCCCTAACACCTAATAATCACAAGAGTAACATTACTTAGGTCACCACATCCAACATCCAAAATATCACAGTAAGACATCCAGGACAGCAGCTAACTATTTCTAACATAACTGAAGATTCCTAACTCCAAAAGATATTATCTAAGACAATTTGGAAAGCTTATGAAATGCCCTACAAACCATTTTCAGACCTCAACCTTAAATTCCTAAGTTTTCTATGTCGAATTTCCCAAGTTTCAGAATCTGTCCTCTCTAAACAGAGAGTAGCCAATTCTGGACTGTCACTTTAAACAGCAATAACTCCCAAACTACTAAGCCAAATGCTCCCAAATTTTGACACAAGCTAGTTTACAAGTTTACTACAACTTTGGTATTTACAAGTTTTTCAGCAAACACTTTTATCAAAGGCCAAACCCAAAGATACTACCAGCTGTCCAGAAAACCTAGAATTGCAAAGATTAAATATTTATTTATGTGGCAAACATCCCTTAAGACCAAACTAATGTTACCACAAGTTCACATAGGTCACAACAACACCAGAAAGTAAGGTGTGCCTCCCTAAAATATTTATTTAAACTCATTTCTTAATTTACTTAAGTAATTAAGTGGAATTTTAAACATATATGTAAACTGCTCCTAAAATTCTACAAAAATTACAGGAGGCTCTATGAACCAAAAAGAGACCACTGTAAAAATTTGAACTAAAATTATTTATAGAAACTCCCTAAACAAAATTCACAAGCCCAAAAGGCTAATTTTTGTATAACTAACAAATCATAGTAAAAAGTGTCAAACAACAGATTTCCTAATTTTCTTGGACACTTTAGGGTACCAAGACATTCTCCAAAAAGTTGTAAGAACATTGCACATGTAGAAAAATTACTAAAATTCATTTAAGTATTTCCTAAAATAACAAGATAGCATTATAACTTGAAAAGTACTTAAGCACTACTGCCCAAATTTTTACCAAAGCTAGAACAAGTATAAATTAGCCTACCCACCAAATTTCATAATTTTTGGAACACTGAAAATCAAGATATGATTTAAACAAGTTTGCATGTAGTTTAAAACACATTTCAAAGACCTATTTAAATCTCCCAAAAACTAAACATCACATATCCAATTTATATTTTTCTAAAATACTACACACCATGTAGATACTAACAAAATTTATCTCATAATTTTTGGGCAAGTAAAACCCTAGATCTACATTTTCTCAAATCTTACTTAAAATCTGTGGCAAATATAAAAAGGAAAACAAAAACTAAATCCAAAACCCTGCTACCGGGCCGGCCTGCAAAGCCGACGCGGCCCAAATCTTGCGGCGTGGCTCGCTCCCGCGCGCGGCCTGCTACGGCTCCCGCCCGCGCGCGCGTGCGACTGACCAGATGGCCCCACCGGTCAGAGAGAGAGGCGGAGGGGAGGAGCTGCGGTCGTCGGAGCTCGCCATCGTGAGCCGACCGGCGAAGCTGAGCGAACGAGCATGACCACGTCATCGAGCTAAGTCGATTGGTGGCAAGAACGGGGCGGCAGAGCCACGGAAAGGTGCTCGCCGTCGGGCATGGCGGACCACCGGTACGGTGGTGGCGAAATCTCGCCGTCGGTGAGCCCGACGTCCCAACCCTAACCCTCGATGAGCATCCTCATTCTACCTCGACCCTAACGCACCTACAAGCGGGCGACAGAGACACCCAGAGACCCCTAGCCACAGAGAGCCGTCGCGCGGAGGAACTCCGGCGAGGTACCGCGGCGGCGGAAAACAAAAATGCAACCCAACCGAGGCGCGATTGGCTGTGTGGAGTGGACGGTGAGGTAGCGGGCTTCAAGGTAGAGCTGTGGACGCGTTTTTGTGGGCGGCAGTGCGGTGGAGAGCGCGCACGAGCTCGCCAGAGTGGAGGCGGCAATGGTGCTCGGTCGTTCCGCCCGGTGGAGGAGAGAGCGGGAGAGAGAGAGAGAGTTGTGGCGCGAGTGAGGGCGGAGACCGTCGGCGTGGCGACCTTGAAGGCCTGGTGGCCTGACGGGTGGGACCGCGGCCGGCGTACGGCTGCCACCGCGCGGCCATGCGTCGGCGCTGGTCTGCGGTCGGCCGGCCACCGACTGAAGGCCTGAACTTCTGAAACGATGGCTGCATTAGGTGACTGACAGCGGTATTTTGTCGTTGATTATCTCCCAAACCAGCTTGATTTAGTCGAAGATGATTACATCAATTATGTAGTGCTATATGAGGGCTATAAAATTGTCAATTGGAGCTTGGACTGGTTCGGCCTAAATTTGAAGATACAGAGCTCCAAAGTGGGGTACCCGAAAACTGAAACTTAGTTTCAGTCACTATGCCGACTGAAACCCATTTTTCCAGGCACCATAACTCCTAAACCATTTAGAACTAGGTGATGGTGATGTTGACAATGTTGTAGAGCTAAGTGAGTACTACAAAAGTGTTAATATGAGTTGGGGCTGGTTT
Source organism: Saccharum hybrid cultivar R570 (assembly GCA_038087645.1). Lineage (NCBI taxonomy): Eukaryota > Viridiplantae > Streptophyta > Magnoliopsida > Poales > Poaceae > Saccharum > Saccharum hybrid cultivar. Next base: position 27,031,111 of record JAQSUU010000344.1, read on the forward strand.
GGTCTGGTTTGCAAACTACAAGCTCCCAAAGTAGGCCACTATCAAACTGAAGGGACACTTTTGAGACTTAGAAATTTTCTAAGTGCTGAGTCAACCCCTATAGCTGACTTGTGGGCCAATTTTGAGCATGTTTTGGTCATTTTCATGAGATGACCATATTGAGACTTTTGTTCCCCATAAAATTCCCTACGACTTTTATTAAGGGTGCTCCTCCATGCAAGGTCTCTAGGCTAGACTTTATAATTGGTCAAACTATGGCACTCTAGGTCCTAATGTTGGTCAACAACACATTGGAGGGTATTTTGGAAATTTTGGTCAACATGTACCTTGCTTCATTAGTGACCCTAAGTATAACTAAGGTGTTGTGAGGTATAATTAGCTACTCTCCACTTTTGTTACACCAACTACCTAGTGTCACATGATGTGAGCCAAACAAAATTCTAAAAACAACCACATTAGTTGCAACCACATAAAATAACATGAAATGATGCATGCTTATGCTCATGCAAATACAATGCAATTAAGGAGCTAAACACCTAAGGTGTTACATCATCTGTGATAACACATCCTAAAATTTGTTTTGTTTTGTCATTGTATTTGTGCTATGTGATAACACATCCTAAAGCATTGTCGTTGTACTTGTCATTGTGTGTGTGAGGGGTTAAAGTTCTAGGTCCTGAATGAGAGTAGGCAAAAATGTGGTTATTGTCCTTGTCTTTCTATAGAAAAAATTGTTACTTGTCATCTGTGATAACACATCCTAAAATTTGTTTTTTTGTCATTGTTTTTTTTGTCATTGAAATATTAGAGTTGCATAGCTTTGTTGGTGGGTATGTCGTGTGTGTGTGTGTGTTCCTTCTCAATTTAATGAAATGACATGCAATTTTCCTGCTCATTCAAGGGGAAGAAAACTGCTGCAACTGTTAGCTTCAGAAACTTAGCAGCTGAATGTGGCAGCTGTCCCCAGATTCTATTTTTGTTAATTTGAATGGCAAACTTATTGGTATGGGAGTTAGCTATAGTCTACAAATCTAAATTTGTGGGTGCTACATTTGTCTAGTTAGTTTCATTGCAGAAGCAACTCTAGTATTTCTTCAAAGAGAAAATGGTAAAGATTCAGAATGGCAAAAGCATTATTTACGCTCATACTGCAATGGCTCAATGTTTAGAATGGTATTATTCATTCATCATTTACAAAGTTCTCTAGGTATGAAAAGAAATAACAGTGCTCATTGAATGTACTAGTTACCTTTGGAAAAGGATGTTTGTTTTCTTCTTTGCTTTGGGCCAAATCTAGTATACTAGCTAATGTTGTATTGGGCCAGCTTTGGGCACTGTTCAAGCTTACATAAGAGCCTACACTGCACCAGCCTGGATACAAGCAAACAAGCCTTTATTACATAAAATTTGTTTTTTTGTCATTGTTTTTGTCATTATTTTGTACTTGTTGTTTGTGTCCTTGTAATTTCATCTCAGTTTATAGCTGTTTAGGATCCATTCTGTAATTTCATCCCTTTTGCGTCACTGTTATTATTCAAGGTTAATGCCTCGATTATGGTGGTGCTACGAAATTAGTTGTTTTACTGGAGTAGTATGTGCTAGGCTACTGCCCTAAATTTGTATCGATCTTGCTTTTTTTTTAATGAAGATCAGCCCTATCAATGAACAAAGGGTCGCTATTCTCCCTGAAGTTTGCAGTCATGCTTGATTTTTGTTAAGACAACGCTTTTCTTGAATTGTGTCTGGATCTTAGTATGACTGTTGTTCTGAGGCTGTTAAGTAATTGTAGTCGGACTGGGTACGGTTGCTAGCCCTGAATTTCGACAGTCAGCTTTGCTCCGGTTCGAGAGGATTTATGTTGGGTAATATTGGTCATGACTGCACAGAAAGAATTAATCTTGATGAAATAATTTAGTTCATGAGATGGAAGCATGTCATCGTATGTCCCTTGATTGGTTTATTCTACAGTTATGTGAAGCCAAAGATAACCTAAGCAGATCCAGTGCTACCAAGGATGCATTTTTAGCTGTTCGTTACGTTCTTTGTATCTTGGTTAAATAATACAGTATTATAAAGACCAAATTGTTGTTCCTTAGGTTTGTATGTATGCTAGAGCATAGGAATTGAAAGGGTTGGACTTGATGCTTCTAGTGAGCTCAATTTCTATTTTGGACTTGGGGTGGTTGATTTGATTATTGTCCCTATTAGTTTTCTTTTTTTAGTCTAGTTTTTGTATCTTTTGATGCTTTTATGTTTTCCCTATATTTCTTTTCATTTGCAGTTGCTCATACAAAGATTGGTGGCAAGAGGAATCAGAAGACACCTCAATCTTCAAGCCCTGCCATTGTATCCCGCAAGTCTCCACGTGGAGTGTCTAAAAACTTGATAGATCCCCTCTTAGTCGTGTGGATGATGGTAATGATGGAGTGAAGAATGCCCAAAGTGGTTCTAGGGCTGTTCCTGGTCTTTCAAAATTTGCAACTGCACGTGACAAGCACCATGAAGGCACAAAGGATACACCTGTACTTGTTGAAGAAGACCCAGTGTTAGCTTCTAAACCTACAACCAAACGTCGAAAGGTGAAAATAGAAGTGACTTTCTGTTAGTGTGTCTGTGTGTTTAGTAAACTGTAGTAAAGTAATAATCCTACCTGATTATTGTTAACTGCAGTCAGTTTGCATCATGTGAAGTTTCATATTTGACTGAATCTTGTAGTTCTCTTGTACTTGGAGCTGACTATATTGTCCTTGTTCAGGTAGTTGAAGGAACTACTGGAGCTGCTGGACTGTCAATCAATAAGATTGAGAACACTTCTGGTTTGTTTGTCCTTCTCACTAATGAAAAAATGTTAAACAAAGTCTATGATACAAATCTGACACATGTTAGAGCATGCTTACTACCTATTTCTTGATTGCACATTCATTATTAGTAGATTGCACATTTGATTTACTGCAATTATGGTATTTGTGTTAGGAAATATATGTTTTTTCTCATATATGTCAGCTTTAACATATGAATATTTGTCAACTGTAGTTTTTAATATTCTTTACCATTTTGTTTTTTGATTAAGCGGTGACAGCACCTGTTGATAAAACTAATATGAAGAACAATGCTCCCTACTTTAATAGTCCTAGCATGCCATCGTTTAGAATATTTGAAGATGAGGATGATTTAGGAAATTATGTTGAAGATCCTAATTTGAGACGTCCTGTTGGTCCAGTATCTGGTACAGCTTGTCCTATTGATGGTGTGAAATCTGTCTATCCACATGCTGTCGCCAGTGATACACAAGGAAAAGTCAATTCTGTGGTACATGTTTCTGCTATTTCCTATTCTACCTTTGGTACATCACAATAGTGTATGTATATTCTTTTTTTTAATTATTTATTATGTGTTGCTGCAGCTGAAAACAACTTGTACTTCAGAAGACAATCATGGTGCTAATGTAAGCCATGGAGCTATCCCTGTAAATGTATGTTTGTAGTTTATTTACTCGCTCATATGTGTTTGTAAATTGTTCTTTGTTATAGCATCTGATGTACTTTCTCATTTTGATAGGTTCAATCTAAGACCAGTTTCTACTTTCAGTTTTGCCCTAGACCAGAAAAATAGACTTTTATTGACCAGATAAGATCTAATCCATTTGGTCGTCCCATTAATGTGAGCAATCAGGAGAGTGTTGAGTCCGAGACAAATGTCAATGTTCAAAATGTAAGCTTTGTTGGGTCAAATTTGTTTTGTCACATATCTTGTGATTTTTTCCTCTATTTTGTTGTGTTACTAATATGCTAGTGTTTTTTTATTAAGACTTTCTGCATATGGAGTCTTTACCTTTTACAGAGACTCCTCCTGAAGATCCAGATGCTCCTGCTCCTATGTCTCTTGCTGTAGTCAGCCCTTCCGGAGAACACATTGACCTTATAAAATTGCGTTACTAGTTTTATAAATTTGGAACAGTTGTCTTGTGAGATAACTTACTGATTTGCTTTTGTTGTATCGTTGGTATTGGAAGGACAATTGTTAGTACTTAGGACTGCTCTCAGCCATGTAGTATGGATAGTTGTAGTACTATCCATACTCTATTGTACCTTAGTGGTAGTAGTGTTGTATATATTTATAATAAAGGCAACTTAGCATTTTTTATTTGCTTTTATTTGTGTGCTTGTGTGTTAGGTAGTTGGAGAATAGATTAAAATAGCATGTGGCCTACTATTTCAATTTAACTCTACGTTTTTCGAGCAATTTTATGTTTTTCTGATGTTGCAGGTGGCTACACCTCTTCCATCCCATCGAGGTGGAAGTTTTGTTTGTGCCAAAAGTATGGGAAGCAACGGTTTATTAGAAGAATCTGAGTCCTTTTCGAACCAAGTCCTTTGGTGCTCTTCTAGTGCTAAGTTGGCTGTTCATCGTCCTAAGAGGACATTGATCCCAAGCAAATACAAGTTGAGCCCTTATATGATCCCTTAATCAAAGATAATAGTGTCTAGACTTGAAGCTGACATGTATGATATCGTTTTGAAGATGGCAGAAAATGAACATTCCAAGTGAGTTATAATTGGTTGAAACCATGTTTTTTGTGTTTTCAGAAAATGACACTTGAATGAAGTAATAATGATTTGTTTTCATTTGTTTCAGTCTCTCTGTAATTGATTATGGGCATGTGGTTGTCAAGTTAGGTGTACTTGCAAGTTCTCTAAAGCCTCAAGGAAATGTTCATTACTTTGTGATGAATGCATTGTGTAGATTGTTATTTCATAGGAAGCACCCTAAGAAATCTTACAAATATTACTTCTTCTCTAAAGTTGGTGTAAGTGTGATTTTGCCTTTTTCCCCCTCAATTAAATGTAGTAACTATATCAATGAAATAATATTGAGCAATCTGTTTTTGTAGGACTATTTAATTGGAAATCATGGACCTAATGATAGCAAGGAGAAGGAGCTATTTGATAATGCAGTGAAATGCTTTAAGGGTGCTTCTCTTGCTAGGTCGTTAGCTTACAGCCAATATGTGAGTAACATCCTTTTATAATTTTTTAAGCTTGTAGCATGTATCTTGTGTGCCACTGTAGTTATGCTAATAATCCCTTTCTTTTTGATTATGTGTTATTTTGACAGCTTTATTTCCCTATTCTATTCCAAGATCGGTGGTATGTTGTTGTTGTGTATTTGAATCGAAGATTTATTTATGTCTTGGATTCTTGTACGCTGCATTTTGGAGCTGGCTCGCATTTTGATAAAGCTGTCCGTGATGAATTTGTAAGTAGCATATTACTTCTCCTTGACCAACTGGTGTCTCTTCTTTTGGCATCAATATTTGCTACATGTAGAAATATTAGACTCAAATAACTATAGTGAGTTCAATTTTGAGCGTTGCTTGTCATCATATATCTCTAATTTTTGTCTCTTCCTACTTTTAGGTAGCAAACTTGACAGCAGTTTGAAAAAAGTTGTTAACATTGACTATGGGTTCCATGGATATGAAATTAAATATGCAGATGTACCTCAACAGACTGAGAAGTAGGTGAAATACAATTTTTTTAGATCATTTGCTTTTTTGTGTTGCTTATATTATTCTGATCTGTCTTTTTGATATCATGTTTCAGCTTTACCAATGATAGTGGTATTTTGGCAATGAAGAATCTGGAACTTTGGGACATCAATGTCTCTTTGGAGGACAAGTTTTCAGAGGCTGATACTGGGCATATTCGTATCAAGTATGTCAACGACATGATTTTCAATGAATACAACTATTCTACTGATGGTCGATCTCAAGTCATGGAATATGATGCTAAGATAATACAAGTTGCAATTTTCTACTTTGTGTTTTATTCCTTGATGTACTCGATTGATTGTTGTTTTACTATTTTTTCACAGGTGTATGAAAAGTACTACAAGTGATCATGGCATCCCGTGTTTTGTTTAGACGTTTTGTTTAGGTTCCTGTCTTGTATGGGATGAGAACAATTGGTGATAAATTAGTTGTAACCATAAACTACATTGGATGATAATATTCTGATTGGATGGTTTGTTTTGATGCTTGATGCTTGCTCTCTTTTTTACCATTATTACTAGTTAAGGATCAATTTATATAATTTTGGTAGCGAAGACTTTTTGTGCACTATGGGTCAGTTATTAACTTTTGGTATCGATGACAAGGAGAAGCTTTGAGGGTTTGTGGAGGTCTTTCTTGTTCTTTCTAAAGATGATGGTCTGATGCACATCATTGAGGCTTGAGAGGTAACTCACTGACTGGAATTGTCACGTGATCTATGCATAAAACGTGTTAAAATCTAGTAACTTTTGCTTTGTTAGTATAACCAAGCATATATTATGTTTTTGTCCTTGTCACTTGTAGTCCACGTGCTACATATTTTCTATGATTCAGAGTCGCAAATTAGGATATACCTGCTAGTTTTTTTGAGATGGACCGAATTGTTGCACTGATTTCCGAGCTTATGTAAACCAAACAATTTAAATATTCAGTTTTATAATTGCTGCTAGAATGTAAATTGTAACTGTCTAGCACTGCAATTCCTGTTGCGACCAAATGTAGTGTGCTTGTCTTTGTTGATGAGAACAATATCACATAAACTAAAATTACAATTGGTCTATTACTAATAAATTACATAAATAATTTTACCACTGAAATTGCAGCTATTAGCATTCCATTTCTTGTTTTTGGTTCTCTCATTTGCCTAATCTTCCCTTGTTAATTTTGCTTTGCTTGACTTTTTCACTGCTACTGTTGGTTGTGAACATCTCCTGCATCATAATATCAACAATATTAGATGAATATACATATGACACAGGCCACAAGTGTTGATGCAGTGCTAATATTTACTTTTTGGCTATGTTTGTCTGTGTTACCTGATTTCCTTTTCTTTATTTTTGAAGGCTTTGAGACTTGAGGAAGGTGCTTATTTTTGCACGTCTTGATGTTATGGCCTTCTTCCCGACAGTGTGTACATGCAAAGCTGCTTTTGGTTTTGCTTCTGAGTTCCTCAACTATTCCTATTTGCCTGGTAGGTTTTTTGGGTCTTCCTCTTTTCTTAGCATTATCAGGATCTTGTAGTACCACTGTACCATTTTGTTGTGTTGATTGTGCCTGAGCCATCCCGACTGTATTATCACCATCTTCTAAAAGCACCTCTGTATCACTATGTTGAGTAGGTTGTGTTTTATGCACCCTAACTTCTTCTGTTGTTTCATTCAGTTTTCTTTTCATTGTCTCTGCTTCTTGTAGAACATAGTTGAACGTGCCCACAGTTCTTGATCCATCTGATGCAATAGTGCTCAATTTGTTTGACAAAATGTTGTGCCTCAAAGGCCTGCTCTTCTCAATATCTAGTTGTGGTACAACATTATACGTTTTCAATTGTTTCCTCTCCTTATTCCTCCACCTTTCAATGAAATACTTGTCATCAAGCTGAGTTATATTCAGGTTTGTTAGCACCTTGATGATATGGCAGCAGATTATGCCATCTTTTTGAAATTTGCAACATAGACAACTGTAGAGTTTGTTTGGCAAGTCCACTATGACAATGTACCTTCTTGTTCTGAACTCAAACTGCCTATGGTACTCAGATTTGACCACTGCATAAACCTTGTCTTTCTGTAGTTCCTGAGCCACATACTTTGTTGCCAATGTGATCTCCTTTTGGAACTTGAAGAAGATCTTTCTGTTGTATAGCCTTGCAGCTTGCCTTTCGAGCTCATATGCTGTACTCAAATAAGGCCTTGATCTAGTTTGAAAGTCTTGTTCTTCTTGATTCTTTTCTGTTGTATCTGAGATTCTTTGGAACTCATTCATAAATCTCATAATGTTGTACCTTGGTCCGACATCCAGTTTGAACAGTGCATTTGTGCCTTCACTTCTTGCTGTAGAGTTGATGAAAGGGAAGAAATGCTCCTTGAAGTAGCATGGAACAAAATTTTCCCTATTGAACCATATTTCGCCAAGGTATTTGAAGCCACTAACATCATATGTTTGTGGCAACTTCTTGTACATGTGCTCAAATTCGGTTTCTGTCAGCGAGTTCCTTAGGATGTCAAAGAGATCATCATGGAGCTTCTTATTCTTCTCGGTTGAAAATACCCTTCCACCCTTCTCTTGTGCTTTCTTCATAATGTGGAAGAAGCAGTTGCGATGAATAGTTTCTGGTAGTATCTTTCTGATGGCAGCCTTCATTGCTAGGTCTTGATCTGTGATTATAGTTTTAGGGTGCTTCCCTTGCATACAAATGAGCATTGTCTGAAAGAGCCACTCAAAAGTTTCTGTCGTTTCATCCATGATGAAGGCGCAGCCGAAGAGGCAGTTGTCCCCATGCCCTGTAATTCCTACAATTGGTGCAAACTTGAGGGAGTACTTGTTGGTGTTGTAGGTTGTATCGAAACTGATGCAATCTCCAAACTCCTTATAGTATCTTCTACTTGTTCCATTGGACCAGAAAATGTTTTTCACTTTGTTGTTTTCATCTATGGAAAACCTGTAGAAAAACATGGGGTCTTCTGCCTGCTTCTTAGAGAACCAGTCATACACTTGCTGCATATCATTGTCTGATGTTGCCTTGTTTAACTTTGTCTTCTCATTGCTGATATGCTTCTTTTTGTATGGAGTGACATCGTCTCTTATATAAGATAGGATTGCCATTATCTTCCTGTCCGGTAGGTTGACTTTGTTGAATGTTTCAATTAGTTGCTTCTCCATTTCAGTCATCCTAATCTGTGAAAACAGCTTGTTCTTTTGATTCTTGCCTGCAAACGCATGATTATGCTCAAGATTCAATCTAGTGATTGTCCATTCTCCATTTTGTAGAGTGACAACGAGTTCAGCGGGGCACTGGGTCGGTACAAGCGTACTTGTTTTCCGTTTGTTTGCCACCGGATTGGGTGTTGGTGGTGTACCAGAAATCTTCTTTTTATTCTTTCTTGCACTTTGCACTCCTGAAGCAGCAGAGTTATGATCCCTCTTTCCTCCACCTGACATGTTGCACTTGAGTGTGACTCTTGTTACTTGGTCATAATTGGGATCTTTTTTATCTTTGCACTTGTATGTGTAGCTTTTGAGTAACGAAAACCCCACAATAAATGCATAGTCGTTGTAGAATTTGTATGCTTCTTTCTGTGTTTTGAATTTCATGCCAAGCCGAGGAACATGTCTGGTAGCTTCCTCCTGAGACAAACGCTCAGCTGCCATAATACTCTTATTTTCAGCTTGTATAGCTCTGAGCTCTTCGTCATCTTGTTCATCTGTAGCCTGTACATGTTGTTCACCCTTAGCATTTTGTTCTCCTTCTCTGCCTTGTTCTTCTTGTGGTTGTTGTTGCACCATGTTTTCTTCACTGCCAAAGTCTGGTACTAGTACTGACTCAACCTCAGTAGGACCATGTTGTTGCACCATGTTGTTAAAGACCATCCAAAAGTCTCCTTTTGGATGGTCTTGTGCTGGCTCATGCTCTGAGATTCTGCTAGTACTGATGTATATCTGGTTCTGTAGTCATAGGTAAGAACAAATGTTTACTGTTACACATTTGAACATGTATTTGAAGAAAACAAAGTAATCTACATGTATATATAGAGAACAAGTAAATACCTCTAGTGGAAATGGGTCGTTGAGCATGTCCATGTAACTTCCTGTCATTTGTGATGATAAAATATCTTCATAATTCTGATTTAAAGATTTTGCTTCAGTTATGACTTAGTTGATAAGGCTTGTATAACTTGTTCCTCCCTGTGATAGGACATAAGTTGTTCCTCCCTATGATGTGATGAGCTGTAAATGTTGGTATTCACAACAACAATAAAATCTTAGATTTATTGTTAGTATCAAGTTTTTTTTTAAAAAAAATACAGTGTGAGTTTTAGGAATCTCACTTCTTTTCTCTGTATTTCTTGTTGTCCATAGTTGTTGTAGTTCACTGGTGGTGCTGAGCTCTCCTGGTAAAGTATGGTTTGAGTGAAATGGCAAGGATATAAAGAGGATGACAAATTAGTGGAATAACAGATTGAAGATAGACAAAGTAAGTTGACTTCCTTTGTACCTCATTAGCATTCCTGACATTTTCAATATTTGACTGAAATCTGTAGAAGCTTTCAGGATTGAATTCCAAATCCTTTCTGGAAGCACTCTGGATATGATAAAGACATATGGGTTAGTTTATAAGGCTGTGTATGTTTGAATATGTGCGTTTTAAGTTATTTAAACTTATTATTTTGAAATTTTAGAAGCTAACATTCATTTCTTCTCTTTGTTGGTCTTGTCCATAGCAGTTGTCTTGCACTAGTGTTGTTGAAATATCCTGTTCATTAGAAACAAGCCAAAAAAAAGTCAAATATCAGTAGTTGCAATTAGGAATAGTGTAAATTGCAAGTTTGTCTCACTGCAATTGTTGTCTTCTTAATTTGCAATAACTATAATTTCTATTTACCTCTTGAGTATAATTGTGGTTAACAATGTTTGAATCAAAATTGTAGTAACTTTCAATATTTTCTTCTAAATCTCTTGCCAAACCATGCTGCATATACAAAGATAAATTGATTCATGCATAATATGGTATAAAGGAAAACACATAAATTTCATAAAATGGACCTAAGTCTTTTTTCCAAACCTGCTGACAATATATGTTAGTTGTTATCTCAGACAATTGAGTAAGCTCCAGTGCACTATCTTCAGATCCAAAACCCATTTCCTCAAAGAAATCTGCATCTGATATTTCATTAACCTGCACAAATAGCTTGTGTCTAGTATTGGTGTACATTAAAATCATCCTGATCTACTTGGAATGGTTGTTATTTGGCTGTTGCCTTCTTCTGCAAATTGTTCAAATTTCACTAATGGTTTAGAAGTGCATGTTCTATAGATTTACAGTGAATTTTATATATTGGTCATAAGCAAATATAGATTACTGTAAATTGCAAACTTTAATACTGTAAATTGCAAATACAGATTACTGCAATTATGGTGATGAGTATATGAAATTTTGTTAATCTATGGTCCATATGCAGGAGTACTATATATATAAGGCAGCTTTAGATTTTTGATTTGTACAGATTAGTGTCTACACTCTACTAATGTCAAAAAGCAAATAAAAGAACTAATTGTTTCCATATGTGTTCAGAGGTGGGTCTGGAGATGAACAAGGTGAAGACACTGCCCAGCAGGTTATGTAACTTGGTTATAGATTCTGAGTCAAATCGTACAGATAAACAAGAACAAGACAGAAACAAGGAACAAGAGGAGATAAGCAATGTACTGGAACAAGTACAGATAAGTACCTTCTTCCTTGGTTCATGGAATTGATGTATTTTGTCCATCATGTGTGCTTGATTTTTTCGCCAGCGTCTGGATCTCCGATGGATCCAGATCTATCTCTTTCTTGCAGCAGGGGAAAGTACTGCATGCAGCTGATTTCTGGATCTCCGATGGATCCAGATCTGTCACTTTCTTGCAGCAGGAGAAAGTCAGTTATGTAAATCCCAGTTATGTAAAGCCCAGTGTGTAAAGCCCGTTGTAAAAGGCCGCACTCACTGAAACGAACTCCAAGTATTATCGGGTTTCGGATGTTTACGGACCTATTAACGTTTGGCGGGCCCGGTATGCGTTCGCGGGTCAATTTACGGACCCGGTAGGAAGACAGAGTGACAGATGCAGCAAAGAAACAGATCTGGCAGTTGGATCTCCATCCAACGGTGTTGGACGTCACCTGGGTTTTTCCTAAAAACCCAGACGACTGGGATATAGCATGTCCCTTTTATTTTACAGAGTGAGGAGAGGCGCGTACAATAAGCAGAAACACGTGCTACGCTCCCCAAGCATTGATTTATTTGAGTTGAAATGGCCCGGTGCGCGCGTAGCCGGCGGGCCGCTGAAGATTTGCTCAACCGTACCGTACCGGTAGTAATGATCTCATCAGGACACGACACGAGCACACACGAACGAACGAGAACGAGACCCCCCCCCCCCCCCCCCCCCCCCCCCCCTTTCTCGCGTCTGTCTGGTTCGGAGTACTGACTGTGACTGGCGATGGGGTCGAGCAAGCAGCTAGCATCGTCCATACTCGTTCAAACGCCAAACTTTTAGACCCATTTCCTGCCGGCCTGCATGCGCTGCAACCAACAATTACAATTATATTTTCCGCCCGTTAAGATGCAACAGACACCTGCCGACATCTCTTGCAATGCCAATGCAATGCAACCACCAGTAGACCAGTTCAAACAACGCCGGCCATGCCAAATCGAACGCTACGTTCCTTCCAAATTACACCGCCAATCCATGCACGTATAGCTGTCGATCCGCAGCATTATCTGTCACTGTCGTTGCAAATTGCAAGGTCCAGCTAGACGCGCGCGACGACGTCCGATCCGGTTCGCAGACACCCTGATCTCTGTTTACTGCACATAAAACTAGTCTTGTTTATAGCTGTCTTAGCGCATAAGCTCGACCAGATCTGGGATTACCGCGCGCAGCGGCGTGATGCCAGCTAAACCCGTTCTTTCAAGAAGCAAACAAGCCGTGGCAGCGTCAGATCGTGTCCACGCGCGGACACACACGTACGGACCCCGGGACCCGGCTGGCTCGCTCGCTCGTCGAGCTCGATCGCTCATGCACGCTAACCAAGTTGGCCTGATCCGGGTGCACACACACATCAGGCTGCCCCGTCTTTTTTTTATTTTTTAGCCCTTTTTTTAAAAAGATTCTTTCAAATATGCCCCTGGCAGAAAGATTTCAAAAAATAGACTCTTATTTTGACGCCATGGTCGTCGGCGCCAAGGTAACATGGCATTGCGCCAGGGTAACTGGCGCCAAGACCTTAACGCGTGGCGCTGACGTGGCAGGGTCTTGGCGCCATAATCTTTGGCGCCAAGACTTGGCACCACTCTAATTGGCGCCAAGCCTGGCGCCACAGATCCTGACACCAAGACCCTGTTTTAAGTACCCAAATTTACCGTGAGATGGACATGTTGGAGCCAAATAAATCTGGATTTTTGCTATGGCTTGAATATGTTAGAATACCAACTACCATGTGGTAGACATATGAAAAAAATAACTTTTTTACCATGAATTGGACATTTACAAATTTGAAATTTTAACATGACTTGGATATTGAAAAATGTGACTAACTCTAAAGTTTTTACAGTGACTTTTTGTTTGATCACCTAGAACAACCTAGAAATACTTAGAATAAAAAATAATATACATGGTAACAGGTTTGTGGCGCCAGGCTTGACGCCAATGACGATGGCGCCAAGCTTGGCGCCAATGGTGATGGCGCCAAGGTGCCGCCACGTTAGCGCCAGCTCGGTATCGTCGGCCAAGTGGCATGGGGGCTTGGCGCTAACGTTAACGGCGCCAAGCTGTGTTATCTTGGCGTCAGCGTTGATAGCGCCAAGCCCTGGGTCTATTTTCTGAAATCTTTCCGTCAGGGGCATATTTGAGAAAATATTTCGAAAAAAAAGACTAAAAAATAAAAAAGACGGTCCGGCTGCCAGGCTCCTAGTTAGCCGTGGTGCTTTTGTACTGACCCTGGCCCCCGGCGACAGTGGGCCGACACACGTACGGGCCAGCGAGGCCACTGCCCGGATCTTGCTTAGCGCTAACCCTGGCTCCGCCCGACACCAGATCCGGATCAGCGTACGTGCAGGCCATAAGAAAATGGGGCAGGGATGCCTGGATCCGCACTAGTTTATGGCTAATTGTCTTGGTTACTAATTAATCAATCAGTCAAGTGTGTGTGCTTATGCGGCTGCTTATTATCGACGTGCGTGTGTGCGATGCGAATAATGCTTGCTGGACAGGGTGGCTCGCATGTAGTCGGCCGTCTGGCTAGCGCGGGGTTTTCTTTTTTCAGATCGGAGGCTCGGAGCAATTTCGACGGGATTCCATCTGCCGGCCGTACCTGTTGGACTGGCAGCTAATGGTCGTCATTTGTACACTTGTGCTTTTATGTTAGGAGGATTATTTATTTATGTATAAGTGTGCGCGGCTAAGAAACTTGCATTCCTTAACGATCGACATTTATCATTTTATATTATTTTGTATCGTAAAGTACGTGCTGCTAAGTACCTGCATAAATAAAGTAGGTGCTGATGCTAAGGAACTTGCTTAGCAACTCGAATGACTTAATGTTTGGTAAAAACAAAACGATGTTTTTTTTGGCGAATCATAGTACGCACAAAGTAGACACTACATACTCTCCTATTCCAAAAAAATGCAACTATGTGATTTGTGCTGGTCAAACTAACTTAAGTTTGACCTAGTTTAGAGTGAAAAATATTAACATTTATGTCCCTAACTCGGTTTACTACAAAATATATTCCATAACTAAATTAATGGTACTTATTTTGTTTCATAAATGTTAGTATTTTTTGTAGAACTTTGGTCAAACTTCAAACTATTTGTCTCCTTAAAAAATGAGAATTACATTCTTTTTTGGTCGAAGGGAGTACATATACACACCTATTCTTTGGTATGCAAGCGCACATATTATATCCCTATGAGCACCTTTAAAAGAATAATCCAATAGATCTCGAGAGATGAAGTCATGTCCCTGCAGCTCAAGTAAGTGATGTTTTGGTTTTTTTAAGTCAGCCATTCTAAATTTTAGCTACATATTGTCCTTTACATCCGAGTTTGGATTTGTGAAATATACACATGTAAACCTAATTTAAAACGCAGTACACAAAATTACACCTTTGTTAACATTCTGTGACAAAAGGTATTGTTCAAATATGTTTTTTAAGACCATGTTGATGCCTAAAATTTCACTTACATGTGATTAGAGAAGTAGTTTACAAATGCTATAACTTTTTATATGTTACAATAATACCATGTGAGAAAGATATAAAATTCATAGGAACATAACATGATCTCCATTTTTTAAGTTAATCGCATCATAATCAAATTCACAGCTCTAGGCTGAATTTTCGTTCATATGATGGTGTGACGCAATCCTATATATTGCACAAAGTTACATGAATAAGATGAAAAGGAGAGGTGACGCCATCAAAATACTAGTACACAAGAACGGATTCTAGCACTAGGGCACGGGTGGGGCACGAGCCCCCCTCTAGTCCTTCTCCCCCACATATCCACCATCACCAACAAAATTACAAGCAAAGAAGCTTGAAAGGAGCTAGATGTGGAAAATGATGGAATGAAGTCCCTTCTAGCATTTGTTCTAATCCTCACTTCGTTCTACTAATAAAGTGTCCTAGCTTAATCTCATTGGGCAATATTACCTCCACAATACGCACATCGGGCACAAGATAGAGTGGCTTAGCTCACAACAAAGCTCGCCTATGTGGTAGGAAGATCTCTAATATATGACACTCTAGCTAGCAATTCCTAATTACCTATAGACATATATCACCTTAAATGAAAGAACAAAGTTATATTACAATAGTTTGTTTGGTGATGAATCTCATAATATCAGCACTTTACAGATTCATAGCATATGCATGCATACTCATCTCTATGAATACCTTCGAGAGAGAATGGGTTGGCTCCTTGCTATAAACAGACACATAGCCTAATACTAATTAATATAGTAATTAACTAAAAATCCAAGCTATAGTCCACTATAAGGATCAAAGCAAGGAACTAACCGAGTTAACCTAAACTAACTTGGTTAACACCACAAATGGTTTCATAGTAAACATAGACTAAATTATCTGTTCGTGATTTTTATTAATTTATTTATCGAAGTCTGTACTGCTAAGGAACTTGCTTAACAACTCAAATGACTTCATCTAGAATTAAAAAAAAGTATGTAGATATTCTTATACTTTACAATTGCTACATTCTTCATTCTTATACCGGTAGTAGAAATACGGAGCTAATTAATAAATCTCAGATGTATATGAGCCGGTAAATATAGTGCAGAAGCAGCAGAAAGTTGCCGTGTTGTACTCGTTCATGGTAAACTAGTACATGCTGTTATCGACTATTAAACTTGCTTTGGTTTGAACTCAAGGTTTCGACTGTCAAGTGTAGAATCTTTCCACCCAATTTCCCAAACTACACAACCTAGCACGAGGGAGTCCCTTTTCTCACACTGCATGGTTGCCTGGTCCGGTCCGTACGGCGCACAGTTTCGCATTTCCACACTAATTGCTAAGGGTGGGCAAAATACCCGATACCCAATTTCCGAACCCGAATTACCCGAACCCAGACCTAAAGTACCCGAACCCGAATTACCCGATCACAATTTCAGATAGTGATCGTAAAAACCCGAAATTATTTTGGGTAATTCGGGTAATGTTTTTCGGTACCCGAACTACCCGAAATATCTCAAATATTTGTTCTTCTATTCCTAATATGAAGACATGGCCATATAAATATATTATTTGGCATGAATTAATGTAGGTTTATGCTAACTTGATAAGTGATTTGTTGGTAATTGATATAAAGACATGATGTGATTTAAAAGGACTATTGTTTATTGCTTTAAAATGGTACTTGAATTCTTCCAAAATGGTTGGTTTTGTTAATTTCGGGTATATCAGGTAAAATCCAAACCCGAACCCGAATTATCGGATACCCGAAATTTCGAGTAATACTTTTGCAGGGCAAAAATCGGATAGCACTTTTCAATACCCGAATTTCTAACTACCTGAATTATCCGACCCAAAATTTTCGGGTAACCCGAATGCCCAGCCTTACCAATTACCCGGACCACGCACGAAACTTACGTGCATTTTCACACAGCACAGGAAGCTCGTCCACGCACGACTCATCCGAACGTCTCACCATCGCATCTCTCATGCCAAGCACGTCGGAATCACACTGGCAGGCCCCTCGGAACAGCAGCATCCGAGAAAAATTCACTGGCGGTCCCTTAAGTTGGCAGCGGGTGTCACTTATGTCCTCAAACTTTGAACAATGTATTTCTAGGTCTCTGAACTTGGCTTCAGATGTCATCTAGGTCCCTGAACTTGGCTTTGGGTGTCACTTAGGCCCCCGAACTTGGAACAGTGTATTCTGGGCCCCTGAACTTGGCTTCGGGTGTCATCTGGGTCCCTGAACTTGGCTTCGGATGTCATCTAGGTCCCAATGCTGACGTGACGCGGTCCTACATGTGGGGCCCACATGTCAGACGGTTATATTTCTATTTCGGGAGTACTGTAGCTACAATTTCTAAAATATTCCAAAAATTGTATCTTTTTCATATGATCTCGGATGAAGATGATTTTTATATGAAAAATGTAGCTCTCGACGAGATCTACAACTTTCTGGTTTTGAGTTTTTTAATTTGAGATCATTAAAATGCTTAAAAATTTAAATAAATTTTCAGCAGTATATTAATCGCGTACAAGCGCTTATCTTTTTATATGCTGTCAAATGGAGATGATTTCTATATGAAAGTTGTAGCTCTCGATGGGATCTGTGACTTTCTAGTTTTGAGTTTTAAAATTTGAGGTCGCTAAAACGCTCAAAAAAATTAAACAAATTTTCAACAGTATCCTGAAAATTTGTTTAATTTTTTTGAGCATTTTAGCGACCTCAAATTAAAAAACTCAAAACTAGAAAGTCACAGATCCCATCGAGAGCTACAACTTTCATATAGAAATCATCTCCATTTGACATCATATAAAAAAAGATATGATTTTTCCAAGACGATAAGCGCTTGTACGCGATTAATATACTACTGAAAATTTGTTTAATTTTTAAGCATTTTAATGATCTCAAATTAAAAAACTCAAAACCAGAAAGTTGTATATCTCATCGAGAGCTACATTTTTCATATAAAAATCATCTTCATCCGAGATCATATGAAAAAAGATACAATTTTTGGAATATTTTAGAAATTGTAGCTACAATACCCTCGAAATAGAAATATAACCGACTGACATGTGGGCCCCACATGTAGGACCGCGCCACGTCAGCATTGGGACCTATATGACACCCAAAGCCAAGTTCAGGGACCCAGATGACACCCGAAGCCAAGTTCAGGGACCCAGAATACACTGTTCAAAGTTCGGGGACCTAAGTGACACCCAAAGCCAAGTTCAAGGACCTAGATGACACCTGAAGCCAAGTTCAGGGACCTAAAAATACACTGTTCAAAGTTTAGGGACCTAAGTGACACCCGCTGCCAGCGCGAGGGATCGCCGGTGAATTTTTCTCGCAGCATCTAGAAAAATAACAAGTGCGTCGACTCTGGGATTTTGCCTCCGACTCCGATCGATCAGTTTGGCAGAGCACGCACGCACTACCCGAGCTGGTAGCCAGCCAGCACCACACTGCCGCCTTAAGCTACCTAACCACGCAGCGTCCACTTCCCGGAAGCTTCGTCCCTGCCGGCTGCCGTCTGCCGAGCGAGCAGTGCTGTGTGTGTATCGTCCGGTGTCAACCGCGACGGATCACACGACGAAATGAAGCCGCACCCAACGCAACCACCTCCGTCTCCCTGCAATTTCCACCCGTTTTCTCGAGGCCGCACCGCACCGCACCTATTCCGATCCGCCACTCCTTTTCTTTAAGAAAGAATTTCTCGGGGATTTTCCAGGCCAAGTGGTGGCGTCAGCTCCCTCTCGCAGTCGCAGCCTCGCAGGGCCAAGCACTTGGCGGAAGCAGACGGGCACCTTCCTGCGCGCTGCCAGGACAGGACGAGCCGAGCCGACGCCATCACGCCATGCAAAGTGACCTTCCTCCTCCTCCTCCTCCCGCCCGGCCCTAAAGCTGTCACGCTGCCCAATATTCCTTGCCCTCACCGTCGGGTCGTATATATAAAGCTCGCTTCCACCCCCACCATCTCTCCAACCACAACCCTCAGCGCATCGCAGCGGCGGCAACTCGTCGGAGCAAGTAAAGCAAAGCTAGCACCTTTCTTTTCACGACAGACTAATCAAGCTCGATCCACCGATATGGCTGAGAGGACGAACGCGATGGCGGCGCCGCGGCCGCTGCTGCGCCGGATGCTCTCGTTCCGGGAGCCGCTCCTGGTCATCCCGTACCTTCTCAGCTTCCTGGGCGCCGCGGCCTCGGCGCTGGCCCGCAGCCACTCGTCGCTGCTGCACTCGCTCGCCAGGGCGCTGTTCCCGTCCACCGCCGCCAACGCTAAGCACGCCGCGCCGCACGCGCCGTCGTCCGCTGCCGTCGCCGCCGCCGCGCCGTGCCCGGACGACAGCGACGCCGAGGACGAGGACGAGGACGCCGCCCTGAGCAAGGCGGAGGTGGAGGCGATCATGGCTACGATCGGCCTCGTGGCGGCCGGGCGCGGCGAGGGCCTCGCGGTCGCCATGGGCCGCGACGACGTGTCCGGGCTCTTCGACGCCGAGGAGCCGAGCTTCGCGGAGGTGCGGGCCGTCTTCGCGGTCTTCGACGCCGACCGCGACGGCTTCATCGGCGCCGAGGACCTGCAGGGCGCCCTGGCGCGGCTCGGCGTCCAGCAGGACGCCGCCGCGTGCCGCACCATGGTCGTCGCGGCCGGCGGCGGCCGGGACGCCCGGATGAACCTGTTCCAGTTCGTCAGGTTCCTCGAGAACGGCCTGTGCTGATGAGGTTGCAGGGCCAGAGGAGCTGACTGTTCCTTCATTTTTTTGTTTCTTCTTCGTTTCGTCGCCTCAACTGCTCGTGGCAGGAGATGAGAGTGTACCATTCTGAGGGGGTGTTCGTTGGTCGGTTGTGTTTTTCCTCCTGCCATGAGTTTTGGGGGTGGACTGTGCAGCAATTAACGCACTAATTCCCAAGTTAAGAACAATCAAATTAATGGAACTAATTCGCCGGTTGCAAACATATCACTTTGATGATCATCTATTGTCTACACTAATGATATATCCTGAATGCCTTCCTTTTCTCTTTTATAATGCCTTCTCTGAAGAGACGATTGTTAGAATAGATCTCAACTGAATTGGCCCAACGGCCAATTCGAACCCTTTAACCACGTCCTGATCGGGGGTGCTCAGCCACACAAGGCTGGTGGGCCCCCGTCGCGCAGGCTATATATAGAAGGTGGGGGCCAGTGCTCACTTCACGAGGTTGAACGTCGCCACACCCCACTGACCTCCCTAGTCCGATCGAGAGGGGCGCCTGCTAGCGACGGGAAATCCACCGCCGCCTCTGCTCCACGCCGCGACGCCCACTGCTGCTCCATCTCCTTCAACCCGTATGGTCAGGCACTTCTACTACTCCTCCGCTCTGTCTCTCTCCCTCTCTTTCTCTGGATCTATGAACATCATGTCGTTATTTACACCAAATGTATGTATCTACTCACTGAACCACACCTAGAATGATCTAAAGATTTCAACAATGGCATCGGAGCTAGGATTCTAGGTGTAGTTTCAGTTCGAGAAAAGATAAGATCAAAAGAGGTTGATTCGATTGAATCGGATCAAGAAAGAGGAACCGAAACCCTAACCCTAGATCGGGTGTGGGGCAACAGAATACCGCGCCGTCGTTTCGATGGGGTGCGGGAAGATCACAGGATCGAACACCCCAAACCCTAACCCTAACACAGAGAAAGAGAGAAGGGCCGGCGGGACCTACCTACCTGCTGGCCGCCACCGCCGGATGTCGCATGGACGCCGAGCAGGAAGTCTACCCGAGCAGAGAGGGCTCGCCACCGTGCGGTCTTCATCTCGGGCAAAGGGCACCACCGTAGTGCCACTCGACAGCACCGCGCGCGGCTCCGGCCGCACGCGTGCGCCGGCGAGGGGGACTGCAGTTGTAACACCCCGGGTGTTATAGTGCTAATTAATCTGCCATGTCATCATAATGCATTGCAAAGCATCCCTGTCAGGTTAAACTTGTTATGCATCAACTAAAACGAGTTTACTTATTTAGGTTGAATGTGTTTCTCAGTGGTGTGCTCCGAACCCGAAAACCCTAATTTCGAATGCCACCGCAAATACTTAGTCCATGCCCTGCGTAAATTGAGGTGTGCGACTGTGTTGCCCACTAGTGTCAAGTGTAGGGTATGAGCTCAAGTACAACATCTAAAATGAAGCTCCAAATTTGAGTTTGAATTGGAGTCCCAAAACTTGTCACGAGTTTTCCGATTCAAATTTAAATTCAAATTTGGGGAGAAATGTAAAAGAATTTTTAAAAAAGCTAATTGGTCAACCAAGAGTGGCATTTGGTCAACCATGTCATGTTGGTCCAAATGATGCCCTTGGGTGAGGTTTTGATCACTAAGTAATCACCAATCAAAGTAGCAACAAATTTCGATTTAAAATTCCTCCGAAAACCCTAAATTTCAAAACCCTGTTTTACCCCTTTTGAAATAATTCAAAATCTAAGCAAAATTTGGAAAAAAGTTCAAAACCAAGTTTGTAGAACTTTTCAAGGGCTACAACTTTGGTGTTTTGAGTTTTCAAAGTTTTAGTGTAAAATGTGGAGCAATTTTGAAAATAAACAAATTTCAAATTTAATTCATTTTTGTCCCCAAACTATGATTTCAAAATGGAGGCAGAATTTTAAAAAGTTTTGAACAGCAAAGTTGTAGGTCTGGTCAAGATATACAACTTTGATGTTTGGAGATTTTGAAGTTTCAATGTAAAATCAAAAGTAATTTCTAAATTACCAAATCTGAAAAATGTGTCCCCTTTTGAGTTTAAATTCAAATTTCAAAATCCAGTGAGAATTTGAAAAAGTGTTCAATACAAAACTTGTAGAGCTTGAAATTCTGAAGATTTCATAGATTGGAAGTTTTTCAAGTTGTTACATGATTTTGAGAGTAATTTGAGAAAACAGTTTGGAATTTCAAAAGTTGGGGGGAACAGCTACAGTGCACCGGCGAATCACGCACCGGCAGCGCGCGGCATGGGCGCCGGCGAGCCGCCGACGTCGCGCTGGCCGCTTCCACGACCTTCCATCCTGCCACCGCGACCACAGGGACCGCTTCGCGCTCTCTAGCTGCTTCCTTGCTTCACAGCGCTATAAAAGGGACCGACACCGCCACTGTCGCCGTCCGGTTTCATCATCGCCGCCGCCACCGTCCTCATTGCTCCGGCCAAATTCGCCCTCCCTGCTCCACCGCATCCATCTCCATCTCGCCAATCGCTCCGCCATCACCTTGCGAACCTGTTGCGCCTCTTGGTGTAGATGCTACCGCTCAGGATCACCGGGGAACCATCGTCTTCCACCTCGGGTCGCCGCCGTCCCGGTTGAGCCCCGCCACCGTGACCAGCCGCCTCCAGTGCCTCTCCACTTCAACCGATCACGCCTCTGTGATCGTGGTACGCCCCTGATGCTCCCTGGCTAGATAGTTTAAGCTTTGCACCTTTGTGTCGTCGAGTCGTCGGTCACCATAGTTGCCGAGCCGCCACCGTCGTCGGTGAAGTGTCACCGGAGCTCGAACCGTGGGGCAAATTAGTAAAATGGAGTCGTGGGAAGGTGTAGTTGGTGTCGGTCGGTTCAGTTGGTCGACCGAAGCCCCGGTCACCGGCCGGCCACCGCGCGAAGGTGAGTGAGCGCGCGGGAGAGAACGAGAGAGCGGAGGTAGGTGATGACAGGTGGGGTCGGCCTGTCAGTGAGAGAGAACGGGAGAGTGAGCGCGCGCGGGCTGGGCCGCGGTACTGGGCCGCTCGGGCGAGTGCGAGCGCGCGTGCGGGCGCGTGAGCGGGCCGTCTGGTTGGGCCGGACCGCGGGGAAAAAGAAAAGTCAGCCCGATTTCGTTTTTGTTTTTTCTTTTTCAAATAAATGAATAGTGTTATTATTTGTTTATTTCATTAAAAATTGTGTAGAGTTCCAAAATTCATGAAAATTTTTGTGTAAGCTTTTCAATGTATAAACTATCTAGGAAAAATGTTAAATCATGAATTTGAATACTTTGAGCAGTAGAATTAATTAGTTTCATTAAAGATTAAATGCAACTTCCAGTAATTTTAATAATTAATTTATTTATCCAAAAATTATGAAATTTATTATAACACTGTTGTAATTCATTCTTAACCCATAGAAAAAGTTTGAGCTTGATTAGGTAAAATTTGATCAACTCCTAATTATGCCCTAATTAGTTAAATAGAAAATAAATGTTAATTTGAGAACTTTAAGTGTTGGGTGCCTTTTGATTGAGTGAAGTCCTTAGGTCACTACCCTTTGGTGATCTTTGGCATCTTAATTTCATGATTGAGCTCGTTAGTAACTTGTTAGGTTAAAAGCTGGTATCGCTGGAATCGTCGCTTCTAGTTAGTAGGTTTTCTGTTTGCGACTGTACCGTAGAAGTAAGTTGTACTCCAGTAGTAACTCGTAGCATGTTATCATCAAGCATCATGTTTATCATCGAGCATCATGTTAAAGCATGTTATGTATTCGTGTAGTCTCCGCTTTCGGGGAAGCCGAAGTCGTCGATCAAGCTTCCGGAGAAGAGCGATCGTCGGTGGGTTCCGGACCAGGGGGTGAAGTCCTCGAGTCTGAGTCGGTCGTCGTGTTTGAGCAAGGCAAGCCCCGGTGCATTTAAACCCTACCTTGAGTTTTACAAATGTTTTATTATTTATATTATGGTTGACTGCATTAAGTAATTAGGAGTTGAGTGATAACCTAATTGCTGCATTATCATCCTTGATTATTGTGATATCAACCTTGATACCTGATTTACAGAAAATGCGTAGTATGCTTCGCTATGCTTAGAAGTTAAGCTTTTAAATGAATGTTTACATAGCCATGACGGCATATCGAATGAATATTGAAATATGTGAATGAACTTGTAAGATCGGGCGGGTGGTTTGGCCACTGCTAACATGCATTGGGAAAGGAGTCCCACTGTATTGTTTCCGCCTTATCAGTTAAGGACCGTACGTTGTTGGCCCTCGCGTCATGGAGTTTTTATTAGTACTAGCCATGTGCCCATGTCGGGTAAGCCTTACTTTGGTTAGTCCATTACGAGAACGTCTAACCTCGCACTGGGAGTGGAGAGATAGCGAGAGTAACGTGTACCCTCGGGGCTAGAATCGGGCCGGGTTCGAGGAGTACTATGCTCTCGGGTGGCGATGGACACGTTCTGGTTTTGGGAAAACCCGAGTAAGAGTTGATATATGCAAGATTCAGTTCTACATATGTCGTGTGGTTAGGAATCCCCAGCTGGGTAAATGAAGCGGTTCGAATCGTCGTTACTCCACGAGAAAGGAGTCTTGGCCTTGCACCAGCATCGTAGTTAAGAACTGGAATTGAAAGAAAGAATGAGAAAGGTTTTGATGATAATTACTTTGATCTAGATTAGGATCACCTAGAATTGGTTAATGAACCATCAATGGTAAAAGTAAAATGTTGAAGATAAGGACTTACTTTAATAAGCTTTTCTGCAAAAAGAAAATTTGATTCTTGATTACCCGTACCTTGATTCCCTAAAGCTAGCATGCCCTTGGAGTCTTTGTCTTAGTCGGGTAAGTCTTGTTGAGTACTCTCGTACTCAGGGTTTGTTAACCCCTTGTTGCAGGTGCGGTTCATGAACAAGTCTGCTTCGAGCCTTGTTGCATGACCGTCGTGGTTGAAGACAGTGACGACGAGTAGATTGTGTGGCCTTTGGGCAAGGCATCTCGCTTGTGTGATGTAATAAAGTTACTACCGATACTTCTCTACTAATGGTTTGTAATAATGTTACATAAGGTTTGAAGTTTGAAAAACTGGTTTGTAATCTATGTTATTGTAAGACTTCCGCTACTTTACTCTGTTGAATATTTTGAATAAACTGTTGTAATATTGCAATACTCCTGTGATTGGATCCTGTTCGGAGGAAAGCAGGCCTTTTAAGTTATGGTGAACATAAGTACGACTGTCAGAGGTCATTATGACAATGACGTGTGCTTGTGGGCCATCATAATTAGGAGGTTCTGTGACAGCTGGTACCAGAGCATAATCACTCGGGTTATTGTAGTATTACCTTGTAAAACTTCAAAATGATTTGGGTCAACAAATTTAATACTGATATTTTGGGTCCAAACTGCTTTTGCTTCTCTTAATCCATTCTATAGTTTCCTTAGCTCATATTTGAAAGCTTCGTAGTGAAGTATCATGTATAGTGCCCTATGTTATAAAGATTGCATGTGTTACTTAAATCTTTCTGTTAGATCGTAAGTACGATGCATGCATCATGTTTAATTAACCTGCTTAAGTTACCTTCCCTTTTAAAGTGGTTTGGGTTAAGTAAGGTTCAATCCTATTCATGCTAACCTTCAGATCCCCCTATCTGTTCTCATCGTCCTAATTCTGTCTTGTTTTAGGATGGCACGTGTGAAGACGACTCCTCACAAGAAAACGGGTCCGCAAGGAGTGCCGCGTCATCAGTTGGCCGCCAGAGTTGATGGAGCAAGCAGTAGCCGTAATCCGAACCCGGATTCGGAATCAGAGGTTGCAAGGCTTACATCAGAAGTAGAGCGACTGAAGCGCAACATGCGTTTTTGGAAACAGTTCCAGAATGAGTCGCTGGAAAAGGAGACAGAAGCCAGGGCTCGTGTTCGTGAGTTGGAGCTTTATGTGACACACCTGGAGCAGTACAACACAGTCCTGCATGAGGAAGTTCATAGGCTAAATGATCTGATGAATCCCAATCATCAGCCCCAGGCAGTAGAAGATGATGTCGGTGCCGTGGTTGTTCCTAATGGAGAGGACAATGAAGAAGATCCGGAAGAAGATGAACCCATGATGGAAAGTGGGGATGATGCAAGTCATGTCACTGGTGCAAGTGCTCCAGAGAATGAGGAGGAAGTGATCGTGATCAGCGATGATGATGAGGAGTGAAGGGCCGACATGGATGGTTGTGTAATATAGTAGTCTTTCCTGCTTTCTAAGAACCTTAGTGGGTGGTTTCTTGCTTGTGAGCAAGTTTGTAATGAAATAATGTAAGATAAGTTTGTGTTTGTATACAAGTTCTGTCCTAACTGCTTTTTAATTCAATAAAGCAATGTAAATAAACATGGTTTGTGTACAACAGATGGACGGTACTGGAACTTCCCAGGGAGGGGACAATACTCTGAATCCCCCACCGTTTCCACCCACCTTGGCAGAAGCTATTGCCGCACTGGTTAATGCCACTACCCTGTTGGCTCAGAATCAGAATCAGAATCAGAATCAGAATGGGAATCAGGGTCGTCGAGGCCGTAACAATGGAGGGGAAACCACTTATGTGGATTTCACCGATACCCGTCCACCAGTGTTCTCAAAGGCAGATGAGCCGCTAGAGGCGGATGACTGGCTCCGTACCATGGAGCAGAAGTTTGAACTTTTACAGTGCACAGAGCACCAGAAGCCTGTGTTTGCAGCACAACAACTCAGAGGTGCCGCAGGGGCGTGGTGGGCGAATCTAGTCGCCGCACAGCCTGCTGGCCACCGTGTCACTTGGCAGGAGTTTCGTGAAGCCTTTAGAGCACATTATATCCCAGATGGTGTCATGGCCATGAAGCTAGAGGAGTTTCTCTCACTGAAGCAAGGGAACCAGACAGTTCTACAATATGTGGGCAAATTCAATCATCTGTCCCAGTATGCAGCTGAATATGTGAATACCGATGCAAAGAAGAAGAGTTGTTTCATGAGAGGTTTGAATACCAGAATCCAGGAAGCATTAGTCACCTGCTATAATGCTACTTACCATGAGATAGTCAATGTGGCTATTGCGTCAGAAGAGAAGTCCCGACTGCACAAGGAGTCGAAGAAAAAGAAGCCAGTGTTTTCAAGTCTGTCTGGCGGCATTAAGAAACGCCAGAAGTTTGTTTATCACCCTCAGAACCATTTCCGTCCAACTTATCGTCCACCGCAATACCAAGTTCAGCCGCAGACGTTTTTCCGTCCTGCCGCAACCCCGCAATTTTTACAGCAGCCGAATGCCCCTGGTATTCGAAACCAGACTCCAGTAACCCATAACTTTCCCTGCTACAACTGTGGAAAGCCAGGCCACTTTTCCAAGGATTGCCCGTATCCAAGGCAGTACAATCCTAATTATCCCAGAGCTCCCGTACCACAACAGCAACAACCTCAGAGTAAGAACAATAATCTGAATGTTCAGAAGGGTAAGGGTGAGAAGAGGAAGACCGGACGTGTATTCTACACTCAAGCAAGTGCAATCCCAGAGGGAGAACCTGTTATGATGGGTATGTTCCCTGTTGCTAATCATCCAGCAGTACTGTTATTTGATTCAGGTGCATCGCATACATTCATAAATCGCACCTTTGTTGTTAAGTATGACATTCCAATTGTGGGAACACAAGAAGATTTCTTTATCCAGTCGCCCGGGGGACGACTGTGTACTAAGGAGATGGTACGTGACGTACCTATAGAGTTAGGTGGGCATATATTCCCTACCTCAATGATAATATTACAGAAACAGGATATAGATGTAATCCTGGGTATGAATTGGATGTACCAAAGAGGAGCCCTTATAGATGCACTGCACAGAAC
This sequence comes from Saccharum hybrid cultivar R570, assembly GCA_038087645.1. NCBI lineage: Eukaryota > Viridiplantae > Streptophyta > Magnoliopsida > Poales > Poaceae > Saccharum > Saccharum hybrid cultivar. The sequence continues at coordinate 27,058,439 of JAQSUU010000344.1, forward strand.
TATAAGGTTGAACCTGCCAGATAATAAATCTCATCTTCTTATCCAACTTCCTATCCCGAAGAGAACAGTTGAAAGTATATGTGCAACTTCAGTACATGAGATTTGTGATATACCGGTAGTCTGTGAATTTCCGGATGTGTTTCCAGATGATCTACCAGGTCTGCCACCGGACAGAGATGTAGAGTTTGTGATTGAGTTAAAACCGGGTACTGCCCCAATATCCCGGAGAGCTTACAGAATGCCACCCAATGAATTAGCAGAACTTAAGGATCAATTGCAAGAGTTACGTGACAAAGGTTTTATCAGACCCAGTTCCTCACCATGGGGATGTCCAGCTCTTTTTGTCAAGAAGAAAGATCAGACTTTAAGGATGTGTGTTGACTATCGACCGCTGAATGAAGTAACCATTAAGAATAAATATCCGTTGCCTCGCATTGATCTGCTCTTTGATCAGCTTGCGGGGGCAAAGGTATTTTCAAAGATCGATCTTCGATCAGGATACCATCAAATTAAGATTCGACCTGAAGATATCCCAAAGACTGCATTCACCACCAGATATGGACTGTATGAGTACCTAGTTATGTCTTTTGGTCTCACTAATGCACCGGCACATTTCATGTATCTGATGAATTCAGTTTTCATGCCAGAACTTGACAAGTTTGTGGTTGTTTTTATTGATGATATTCTAGTATACTCCAAAAGTGAAGAAGAGCATGTTGAGCATCTCAGAATTGTTCTGACTCGTCTGAGAGATCATCAATTGTATGCCAAGTTCAGTAAATGTGAGTTTTGGTTAAAAGAAGTGCAATTCTTAGGACATGTGTTGTCAGCCGAAGGAGTAGCAGTAGATCCTGGCAAGGTGAAAGATATTCTGAATTGGAAGCCACCAATCTCAGTTCATGAAGTCCGAAGTTTTCTGGGAATGGCGGGTTATTACCGTCGATTCATACCTGACTTTTCAAAGGTAGCCAAGCCAATCACAGAGTTGTTGAAGAATCAAACTAAGTTCATATGGTCTACCGAATGTGAGAAAGCTTTTAGAATTTTAAAGAGGTCATTGACAACTGCTCCAGTTTTGGCACAACCAGATATAGAAAAGCCATTTGATGTTTACTGTGATGCCTCGGGTATTGGCCTTGGTTGCGTATTGATGCAGGAAGGCAGAGTCATTGCTTATGCCTCAAGACAGTTGAAGCGCCATGAAGAACATTATCCGACACATGATCTTGAATTAGCAGCTGTGGTTCATGCATTAAAAATATGGCGTCATTACTTGTTAGGTAATACTTGCCACATGTATACAGATCACAAGAGTTTAAAATATATCTTTACTCAGTCAGAATTGAATATGAGGCAAAGAAGGTGGCTTGAGTTGATAAAGGATTATGATTTAGAAGTACACTATCACCCTGGAAAAGCGAATGTAGTTGCTGATGCACTCAGTAGAAAGAATCATTGCAATTGTACGACTGTGAAGCCAATGGATTACAGTTTGTGTTACGAATTGGAAAAGTTGAATATTGAAATAATTCAACAAGGTCAGCTGGCTAGTGTCACAGTAGAATCAACACTCAAAGATCAGATTGTATCTGCTCAGAGAACAAATTCCGGAATCACTCACATTAAAGAAAAAGTTAGAACTGGTCAACAGACAGATTTCAGTATTGATGAGGCAGATGTGTTATGGTTTAAGAACCGGCTAGTGGTCCCAAAGGTTCCAGAGTTACGTCGGCTCATTCTTGATGAAGCACATAGTACAAGGTTTTCTATTCATCCAGGAAGTAATAAGATGTATCAAGATTTGAAACAGAGATTCTGGTGGACCAAAATGAAAATTGAGATTGCTAAGTATGTTGCTAGATGTGATACTTGTTGTAAAGTGAAGGCAGTACACCTGAAGTCGGCAGGAATGTTACAACCCTTGCCCATTCCATCCTGGAAATGGGAAGATATCAGTATGGATTTCATTACTGGGTTACCCAAGACCTCAAGAGGCTTTGATTCAATTTGGGTCATTGTGGACCGTTTGACTAAGTCAGCTCACTTTGTACCTGTGAAGGTTGACTATAGAGCATCTCGATATGCAGAAATATATGTTGCTCGGATTATGAGTTTACATGGAATACCCAAAACAATTGTTACTGACAGGGGTACTCAGTTTGTTTCGCAATTTTGGAGACAGTTTCAAAAGTCATTAGGTACTAAACTTCTTTACAGCACAGCCTATCATCCACAAACTGGGGGACAGACTGAAAGAGTAAATCAAATTTTGGAAGATATGTTAAGATCTTGTGCTCTCACCTATCAAGATCAATGGGATGAATGTTTACCGTTAGCAGAATTCTCATACAATAACAGTTACCAAGAGAGTATCAAAATGGCACCGTTTGAAGCATTGTATGGCCGCAGGTGCAGAACTCCGTTGAACTGGTCAGAACCAGGAGAAAGATGGTTTTATGGAGTTGATCTGGTGAAGAAAACGGAAGAAAAGGTTAGGCAGATACAAAAGAATTTAAAAGTTGCTCAGTCTCGACAGAAGAGTTATGCAGATAAAAGACGTAGACCCTTGATGTTTAAAGTGGGAGATTATGTTTATCTGAAAGTGTCACCCATGAAAGGAGTTAATAGATTTGGAGTCAAAGGTAAACTCGCACCACGTTATATTGGTCCTTTTCAAATCATTGAAAAATGTGGGAAGGTGGCATATAGATTAAAGCTGCCTGAACAACTGTCAGCCGTGCACAATGTATTTCATGTATCACAAATGAAGAAGTGTCTGCAAGTACCTGATCAAGTGGTTGATGTTGAGGGAGTTGAACTTGAACCGGATTTGACATATTCTGAATATCCTGTCCGAGTTTTGGATCGAAAAGATCGTGTTACCCGGAGTAGAACAATTAAATGGTACAAGATACAATGGGATCAACATTCAGAAGAGGAAGCCACCTGGGAATCGGAGGATTACCTGTTGGAGAATTTCCCGGAGTTCTTTGCTTCTATCTAGGTTGCAATTTCTTCTTTAAACTGTAACCTATCCTTTTAAAAATCTTTATGATGCAGAAAACCCCTACCCGTTTTGTAGACAAGTCTTGGACGTGTTTGCTTGACACGTTTCCTTTTCCATTACTTAACTCAAGGCTTTAAATCTCGGGACGAGATTTCTTTAAGGGGGAAGGGCTGTAACACCCCGGGTGTTATAGTGCTAATTAATCTGCCATGTCATCATAATGCATTGCAAAGCATCCCTGTCAGGTTAAACTTGTTATGCATCAACTAAAACGAGTTTACTTATTTAGGTTGAATGTGTTTCTCAGTGGTGTGCTCCGAACCCGAAAACCCTAATTTCGAATGCCACCGCAAATACTTAGTCCATGCCCTGCGTAAATTGAGGTGTGCGACTGTGTTGCCCACTAGTGTCAAGTGTAGGGTATGAGCTCAAGTACAACATCTAAAATGAAGCTCCAAATTTGAGTTTGAATTGGAGTCCCAAAACTTGTCACGAGTTTTCCGATTCAAATTTAAATTCAAATTTGGGGAGAAATGTAAAAGAATTTTTAAAAAAGCTAATTGGTCAACCAAGAGTGGCATTTGGTCAACCATGTCATGTTGGTCCAAATGATGCCCTTGGGTGAGGTTTTGATCACTAAGTAATCACCAATCAAAGTAGCAACAAATTTCGATTTAAAATTCCTCCGAAAACCCTAAATTTCAAAACCCTGTTTTACCCCTTTTGAAATAATTCAAAATCTAAGCAAAATTTGGAAAAAAGTTCAAAACCAAGTTTGTAGAACTTTTCAAGGGCTACAACTTTGGTGTTTTGAGTTTTCAAAGTTTTAGTGTAAAATGTGGAGCAATTTTGAAAATAAACAAATTTCAAATTTAATTCATTTTTGTCCCCAAACTATGATTTCAAAATGGAGGCAGAATTTTAAAAAGTTTTGAACAGCAAAGTTGTAGGTCTGGTCAAGATATACAACTTTGATGTTTGGAGATTTTGAAGTTTCAATGTAAAATCAAAAGTAATTTCTAAATTACCAAATCTGAAAAATGTGTCCCCTTTTGAGTTTAAATTCAAATTTCAAAATCCAGTGAGAATTTGAAAAAGTGTTCAATACAAAACTTGTAGAGCTTGAAATTCTGAAGATTTCATAGATTGGAAGTTTTTCAAGTTGTTACATGATTTTGAGAGTAATTTGAGAAAACAGTTTGGAATTTCAAAAGTTGGGGGGAACAGCTACAGTGCACCGGCGAATCACGCACCGGCAGCGCGCGGCATGGGCGTCGGCGAGCCGCCGACGTCGCGCTGGCCGCTTCCACGACCTTCCATCCTGCCACCGCGACCACAGGGACCGCTTCGCGCTCTCTAGCTGCTTCCTTGCTTCACAGCGCTATAAAAGGGACCGACACCGCCACTGTCGCCGTCCGGTTTCATCATCGCCGCCGCCACCGTCCTCATTGCTCCGGCCAAATTCGCCCTCCCTGCTCCACCGCATCCATCTCCATCTCGCCAATCGCTCCGCCATCACCTTGCGAACCTGTTGCGCCTCTTGGTGTAGATGCTACCGCTCAGGATCACCGGGGAACCATCGTCTTCCACCTCGGGTCGCCGCCGTCCCGGTTGAGCCCCGCCACCGTGACCAGCCGCCTCCAGTGCCTCTCCACTTCAACCGATCACGCCTCTGTGATCGTGGTACGCCCCTGATGCTCCCTGGCTAGATAGTTTAAGCTTTGCACCTTTGTGTCGTCGAGTCGTCGGTCACCATAGTTGCCGAGCCGCCACCGTCGTCGGTGAAGTGTCACCGGAGCTCGAACCGTGGGGCAAATTAGTAAAATGGAGTCGTGGGAAGGTGTAGTTGGTGTCGGTCGGTTCAGTTGGTCGACCGAAGCCCCGGTCACCGGCCGGCCACCGCGCGAAGGTGAGTGAGCGCGCGGGAGAGAACGAGAGAGCGGAGGTAGGTGATGACAGGTGGGGTCGGCCTGTCAGTGAGAGAGAACGGGAGAGTGAGCGCGCGCGGGCTGGGCCGCGGTACTGGGCCGCTCGGGCGAGTGCGAGCGCGCGTGCGGGCGCGTGAGCGGGCCGTCTGGTTGGGCCGGACCGTGGGGAAAAAGAAAAGTCAGCCCGATTTCGTTTTTGTTTTTTCTTTTTCAAATAAATGAATAGTGTTATTATTTGTTTATTTCATTAAAAATTGTGTAGAGTTCTAAAATTCATGAAAATTTTTGTGTAAGCTTTTCAATGTATAAACTATCTAGGAAAAATGTTAAATCATGAATTTGAATACTTTGAGCAGTAGAATTAATTAGTTTCATTAAAGATTAAATGCAACTTCCAGTAATTTTAATAATTAATTTATTTATCCAAAAATTATGAAATTTATTATAACACTGTTGTAATTCATTCTTAACCCATAGAAAAAGTTTGAGCTTGATTAGGTAAAATTTGATCAACTCCTAATTATGCCCTAATTAGTTAAATAGAAAATAAATGTTAATTTGAGAACTTTAAGTGTTGGGTGCCTTTTGATTGAGTGAAGTCCTTAGGTCACTACCCTTTGGTGATCTTTGGCACCTTAATTTCATGATTGAGCTCGTTAGTAACTTGTTAGGTTAAAAGCTGGTATCGCTGGAATCGTCGCTTCTAGTTAGTAGGTTTTCTGTTTGCGACTGTACCGTAGAAGTAAGTTGTACTCCAGTAGTAACTCGTAGCATGTTATCATCAAGCATCATGTTTATCATCGAGCATCATGTTAAAGCATGTTATGTATTCGTGTAGTCTCCGCTTTCGGGGAAGCCGAAGTCGTCGATCAAGCTTCCGGAGAAGAGCGATCGTCGGTGGGTTCCGGACCAGGGGGTGAAGTCCTCGAGTCTGAGTCGGTCGTCGTGTTTGAGCAAGGCAAGCCCCGGTGCATTTAAATCCTACCTTGAGTTTTACAAATGTTTTATTATTTATATTATGGTTGACTGCATTAAGTAATTAGGAGTTGAGTGATAACCTAATTGCTGCATTATCATCCTTGATTATTGTGATATCAACCTTGATACCTGATTTACAGAAAATGCGTAGTATGCTTCGCTATGCTTAGAAGTTAAGCTTTTAAATGAATGTTTACATAGCCATGACGGCATATCGAATGAATATTGAAATATGTGAATGAACTTGTAAGATCGGGCGGGTGGTTTGGCCACTGCTAACATGCATTGGGAAAGGAGTCCCACTGTATTGTTTCCGCCTTATCAGTTAAGGACCGTACGTTGTTGGCCCTCGCGTCATGGAGTTTTTATTAGTACTAGCCATGTGCCCATGTCGGGTAAGCCTTACTTTGGTTAGTCCATTACGAGAACGTCTAACCTCGCACTGGGAGTGGAGAGATGGCGAGAGTAACGTGTACCCTCGGGGCTAGAATCGGGCCGGGTTCGAGGAGTACTGTGCTCTCGGGTGGCGATGGACACGTTCTGGTTTTGGGAAAACCCGAGTAAGAGTTGATATATGCAAGATTCAGTTCTACATATGTCGTGTGGTTAGGAATCCCCAGCTGGGTAAATGAAGCGGTTCGAATCGTCGTTACTCCACGAGAAAGGAGTCTTGGCCTTGCACCAACATCGTAGTTAAGAACTGGAATTGAAAGAAAGAATGAGAAAGGTTTTGATGATAATTACTTTGATCTAGATTAGGATCACCTAGAATTGGTTAATGAACCATCAATGGTAAAAGTAAAATGTTGAAGATAAGGACTTACTTTAATAAGCTTTTCTGCAAAAAGAAAATTTGATTCTTGATTACCCGTACCTTGATTCCCTAAAGCTAGCATGCCCTTGGAGTCTTTGTCTTAGTCGGGTAAGTCTTGTTGAGTACTCTCGTACTCAGGGTTTGTTAACCCCTTGTTGCAGGTGCGGTTCATGAACAAGTCTGCTTCGAGCCTTGTTGCATGACCGTCGTGGTTGAAGACAGTGACGACGAGTAGATTGTGTGGCCTTTGGACAAGGCATCTCGCTTGTGTGATGTAATAAAGTTACTACCGATACTTCTCTACTAATGGTTTGTAATAATGTTACATAAGGTTTGAAGTTTGAAAAACTGGTTTGTAATCTATGTTATTGTAAGACTTCCGCTACTTTACTCTGTTGAATATTTTGAATAAACTGTTGTAATATTGCAATACTCCTGTGATTGGATCCTGTTCGGAGGAAAGCAGGCCTTTTAAGTTATGGTGAACATAAGTACGACTGTCAGAGGTCATTATGACAATGACGTGTGCTTGTGGGCCATCATAATTAGGAGGTTCTGTGACAGCTGGTACCAGAGCATAATCACTCGGGTTATTGTAGTATTACCTTGTAAAACTTCAAAATGATTTGGGTCAACAAATTTAATACTGATATTTTGGGTCCAAACTGCTTTTGCTTCTCTTAATCCATTCTATAGTTTCCTTAGCTCATATTTGAAAGCTTCGTAGTGAAGTATCATGTATAGTGCCCTATGTTATAAAGATTGCATGTGTTACTTAAATCTTTCTGTTAGATCGTAAGTACGATGCATGCATCATGTTTAATTAACCTGCTTAAGTTACCTTCCCTTTTAAAGTGGTTTGGGTTAAGTAAGGTTCAATCCTATTCATGCTAACCTTCAGATCCCCCTATCTGTTCTCATCGTCCTAATTCTGTCTTGTTTTAGGATGGCACGTGTGAAGACGACTCCTCGCAAGAAAACGGGTCCGCAAGGAGTGCCGCGTCATCAGTTGGCCGCCAGAGTTGATGGAGCAAGCAGTAGCCGTAATCCGAACCCGGATTCGGAATCAGAGGTTGCAAGGCTTACATCAGAAGTAGAGCGACTGAAGCGCAACATGCGTTTTTGGAAACAGTTCCAGAATGAGTCGCTGGAAAAGGAGACAGAAGCCAGGGCTCGTGTTCGTGAGTTGGAGCTTTATGTGACACACCTGGAGCAGTACAACACAGTCCTGCATGAGGAAGTTCATAGGCTAAATGATCTGATGAATCCCAATCATCAGCCCCAGGCAGTAGAAGATGATGTCGGTGCCGTGGTTGTTCCTAATGGAGAGGACAATGAAGAAGATCCGGAAGAAGATGAACCCATGATGGAAAGTGGGGATGATGCAAGTCATGTCACTGGTGCAAGTGCTCCAGAGAATGAGGAGGAAGTGATCGTGATCAGCGATGATGATGAGGAGTGAAGGGCCGACATGGATGGTTGTGTAATATAGTAGTCTTTCCTGCTTTCTAAGAACCTTAGTGGGTGGTTTCTTGCTTGTGAGCAAGTTTGTAATGAAATAATGTAAGATAAGTTTGTGTTTGTATACAAGTTCTGTCCTAACTGCTTTTTAATTCAATAAAGCAATGTAAATAAACATGGTTTGTGTACAACAGATGGACGGTACTGGAACTTCCCAGGGAGGGGACAATACTCCGAATCCCCCACCGTTTCCACCCACCTTGGCAGAAGCTATTGCCGCACTGGTTAATGCCACTACCCTGTTGGCTCAGAATCAGAATCAGAATCAGAATCAGAATGGGAATCAGGGTCGTCGAGGCCGTAACAATGGAGGGGAAACCACTTATGTGGATTTCACCGATACCCGTCCACCAGTGTTCTCAAAGGCAGATGAGCCGCTAGAGGCGGATGACTGGCTCCGTACCATGGAGCAGAAGTTTGAACTTTTACAGTGCACAGAGCACCAGAAGCCTGTGTTTGCAGCACAACAACTCAGAGGTGCCGCAGGGGCGTGGTGGGCGAATCTAGTCGCCGCACAGCCTGCTGGCCACCGTGTCACTTGGCAGGAGTTTCGTGAAGCCTTTAGAGCACATTATATCCCAGATGGTGTCATGGCCATGAAGCTAGAGGAGTTTCTCTCACTGAAGCAAGGGAACCAGACAGTTCTACAATATGTGGGCAAATTCAATCATCTGTCCCAGTATGCAGCTGAATATGTGAATACCGATGCAAAGAAGAAGAGTTGTTTCATGAGAGGTTTGAATACCAGAATCCAGGAAGCATTAGTCACCTGCTATAATGCTACTTACCATGAGATAGTCAATGTGGCTATTGCGTCAGAAGAGAAGTCCCGACTGCACAAGGAGTCGAAGAAAAAGAAGCCAGTGTTTTCAAGTCTGTCTGGCGGCATTAAGAAACGCCAGAAGTTTGTTTATCACCCTCAGAACCATTTCCGTCCAACTTATTGTCCACCGCAATACCAAGTTCAGCCGCAGACGTTTTTCCGTCCTGCCGCAACCCCGCAATTTTTACAGCAGCCGAATGCCCCTGGTATTCGAAACCAGACTCCAGTAACCCATAACTTTCCCTGCTACAACTGTGGAAAGCCAGGCCACTTTTCCAAGGATTGCCCGTATCCAAGGCAGTACAATCCTAATTATCCCAGAGCTCCCGTACCACAACAGCAACAACCTCAGAGTAAGAACAATAATCTGAATGTTCAGAAGGGTAAGGGTGAGAAGAGGAAGACCGGACGTGTATTCTACACTCAAGCAAGTGCAATCCCAGAGGGAGAACCTGTTATGATGGGTATGTTCCCTGTTGCTAATCATCCAGCAGTACTGTTATTTGATTCAGGTGCATCGCATACATTCATAAATCGCACCTTTGTTGTTAAGTATGACATTCCAATTGTGGGAACACAAGAAGATTTCTTTATCCAGTCGCCCGGGGGACGACTGTGTACTAAGGAGATGGTACGTGACGTACCTATAGAGTTAGGTGGGCATATATTCCCTACCTCAATGATAATATTACAGAAACAGGATATAGATGTAATCCTGGGTATGAATTGGATGTACCAAAGAGGAGCCCTTATAGATGCACTGCACAGAACTATAAGGTTGAACCTGCCAGATAATAAATCTCATCTTCTTATCCAACTTCCTATCCCGAAGAGAACAGTTGAAAGTATATGTGCAACTTCAGTACATGAGATTTGTGATATACCGGTAGTCTGTGAATTTCCGGATGTGTTTCCAGATGATCTACCAGGTCTGCCACCGGACAGAGATGTAGAGTTTGTGATTGAGTTAAAACCGGGTACTGCCCCAATATCCCGGAGAGCTTACAGAATGCCACCCAATGAATTAGCAGAACTTAAGGATCAATTGCAAGAGTTACGTGACAAAGGTTTTATCAGACCCAGTTCCTCACCATGGGGATGTCCAGCTCTTTTTGTCAAGAAGAAAGATCAGACTTTAAGGATGTGTGTTGACTATCGACCGCTGAATGAAGTAACCATTAAGAATAAATATCCGTTGCCTCGCATTGATCTGCTCTTTGATCAGCTTGCGGGGGCAAAGGTATTTTCAAAGATCGATCTTCGATCAGGATACCATCAAATTAAGATTCGACCTGAAGATATCCCAAAGACTGCATTCACCACCAGATATGGACTGTATGAGTACCTAGTTATGTCTTTTGGTCTCACTAATGCACCGGCACATTTCATGTATCTGATGAATTCAGTTTTCATGCCAGAACTTGACAAGTTTGTGGTTGTTTTTATTGATGATATTCTAGTATACTCCAAAAGTGAAGAAGAGCATGTTGAGCATCTCAGAATTGTTCTGACTCGTCTGAGAGATCATCAATTGTATGCCAAGTTCAGTAAATGTGAGTTTTGGTTAAAAGAAGTGCAATTCTTAGGACATGTGTTGTCAGCCGAAGGAGTAGCAGTAGATCCTGGCAAGGTGAAAGATATTCTGAATTGGAAGCCACCAATCTTAGTTCATGAAGTCCGAAGTTTTCTGGGAATGGCGGGTTATTACCGTCGATTCATACCTGACTTTTCAAAGGTAGCCAAGCCAATCACAGAGTTGTTGAAGAATCAAACTAAGTTCATATGGTCTACCGAATGTGAGAAAGCTTTTAGAATTTTAAAGAGGTCATTGACAACTGCTCCAGTTTTGGCACAACCAGATATAGAAAAGCCATTTGATGTTTACTGTGATGCCTCGGGTATTGGCCTTGGTTGCGTATTGATGCAGGAAGGCAGAGTCATTGCTTATGCCTCAAGACAGTTGAAGCGCCATGAAGAACATTATCCGACACATGATCTTGAATTAGCAGCTGTGGTTCATGCATTAAAAATATGGCGTCATTACTTGTTAGGTAATACTTGCCACATGTATACAGATCACAAGAGTTTAAAATATATCTTTACTCAGTCAGAATTGAATATGAGGCAAAGAAGGTGGCTTGAGTTGATAAAGGATTATGATTTAGAAGTACACTATCACCCTGGAAAAGCGAATGTAGTTGCTGATGCACTCAGTAGAAAGAATCATTGCAATTGTACGACTGTGAAGCCAATGGATTACAGTTTGTGTTACGAATTGGAAAAGTTGAATATTGAAATAATTCAACAAGGTCAGCTGGCTAGTGTCACAGTAGAATCAACACTCAAAGATCAGATTGTATCTGCTCAGAGAACAAATTCCGGAATCACTCACATTAAAGAAAAAGTTAGAACTGGTCAACAGACAGATTTCAGTATTGATGAGGCAGATGTGTTATGGTTTAAGAACCGGCTAGTGGTCCCAAAGGTTCTAGAGTTACGTCGGCTCATTCTTGATGAAGCACATAGTACAAGGTTTTCTATTCATCCAGGAAGTAATAAGATGTATCAAGATTTGAAACAGAGATTCTGGTGGACCAAAATGAAAATTGAGATTGCTAAGTATGTTGCTAGATGTGATACTTGTTGTAAAGTGAAGGCAGTACACCTGAAGTCGGCAGGAATGTTACAACCCTTGCCCATTCCATCCTGGAAATGGGAAGATATCAGTATGGATTTCATTACTGGGTTACCCAAGACCTCAAGAGGCTTTGATTCAATTTGGGTCATTGTGGACCGTTTGACTAAGTCAGCTCACTTTGTACCTGTGAAGGTTGACTATAGAGCATCTCGATATGCAGAAATATATGTTGCTCGGATTATGAGTTTACATGGAATACCCAAAACAATTGTTACTGACAGGGGTACTCAGTTTGTTTCGCAATTTTGGAGACAGTTTCAAAAGTCATTAGGTACTAAACTTCTTTACAGCACAGCCTATCATCCACAAACTGGGGGACAGACTGAAAGAGTAAATCAAATTTTGGAAGATATGTTAAGATCTTGTGCTCTCACCTATCAAGATCAATGGGATGAATGTTTACCGTTAGCAGAATTCTCATACAATAACAGTTACCAAGAGAGTATCAAAATGGCACCGTTTGAAGCATTGTATGGCCGCAGGTGCAGAACTCCGTTGAACTGGTCAGAACCAGGAGAAAGATGGTTTTATGGAGTTGATCTGGTGAAGAAAACGGAAGAAAAGGTTAGGCAGATACAAAAGAATTTAAAAGTTGCTCAGTCTCGACAGAAGAGTTATGCAGATAAAAGACGTAGACCCTTGATGTTTAAAGTGGGAGATTATGTTTATCTGAAAGTGTCACCCATGAAAGGAGTTAATAGATTTGGAGTCAAAGGTAAACTCGCACCACGTTATATTGGTCCTTTTCAAATCATTGAAAAATGTGGGAAGGTGGCATATAGATTAAAGCTGCCTGAACAACTGTCAGCCGTGCACAATGTATTTCATGTATCACAAATGAAGAAGTGTCTGCAAGTACCTGATCAAGTGGTTGATGTTGAGGGAGTTGAACTTGAACCGGATTTGACATATTCTGAATATCCTGTCCGAGTTTTGGATCGAAAAGATCGTGTTACCCGGAGTAGAACAATTAAATGGTACAAGATACAATGGGATCAACATTCAGAAGAGGAAGCCACCTGGGAATCGGAGGATTACCTGTTGGAGAATTTCCCGGAGTTCTTTGCTTCTATCTAGGTTGCAATTTCTTCTTTAAACTGTAACCTATCCTTTTAAAAATCTTTATGATGCAGAAAACCCCTACCCGTTTTGTAGACAAGTCTTGGACGTGTTTGCTTGACACGTTTCCTTTTCCATTACTTAACTCAAGGCTTTAAATCTCGGGACGAGATTTCTTTAAGGGGGAAGGGCTGTAACACCCCGGGTGTTATAGTGCTAATTAATCTGCCATGTCATCATAATGCATTGCAAAGCATCCCTGTCAGGTTAAACTTGTTATGCATCAACTAAAACGAGTTTACTTATTTAGGTTGAATGTGTTTCTCAGTGGTGTGCTCCGAACCCGAAAACCCTAATTTCGAATGCCACCGCAAATACTTAGTCCATGCCCTGCGTAAATTGAGGTGTGCGACTGTGTTGCCCACTAGTGTCAAGTGTAGGGTATGAGCTCAAGTACAACATCTAAAATGAAGCTCCAAATTTGAGTTTGAATTGGAGTCCCAAAACTTGTCACGAGTTTTCCGATTCAAATTTAAATTCAAATTTGGGGAGAAATGTAAAAGAATTTTTAAAAAAGCTAATTGGTCAACCAAGAGTGGCATTTGGTCAACCATGTCATGTTGGTCCAAATGATGCCCTTGGGTGAGGTTTTGATCACTAAGTAATCACCAATCAAAGTAGCAACAAATTTCGATTTAAAATTCCTCCGAAAACCCTAAATTTCAAAACCCTGTTTTACCCCTTTTGAAATAATTCAAAATCTAAGCAAAATTTGGAAAAAAGTTCAAAACCAAGTTTGTAGAACTTTTCAAGGGCTACAACTTTGGTGTTTTGAGTTTTCAAAGTTTTAGTGTAAAATGTGGAGCAATTTTGAAAATAAACAAATTTCAAATTTAATTCATTTTTGTCCCCAAACTATGATTTCAAAATGGAGGCAGAATTTTAAAAAGTTTTGAACAGCAAAGTTGTAGGTCTGGTCAAGATATACAACTTTGATGTTTGGAGATTTTGAAGTTTCAATGTAAAATCAAAAGTAATTTCTAAATTACCAAATCTGAAAAATGTGTCCCCTTTTGAGTTTAAATTCAAATTTCAAAATCCAGTGAGAATTTGAAAAAGTGTTCAATACAAAACTTGTAGAGCTTGAAATTCTGAAGATTTCATAGATTGGAAGTTTTTCAAGTTGTTACATGATTTTGAGAGTAATTTGAGAAAACAGTTTGGAATTTCAAAAGTTGGGGGGAACAGCTACAGTGCACCGACGAATCACGCACCGGCAGCGCGCGGCATGGGCGCCGGCGAGCCGCCGACGTCGCGCTGGCCGCTTCCACGACCTTCCATCCTGCCACCGCGACCACAGGGACCGCTTCGCGCTCTCTAGCTGCTTCCTTGCTTCACAGCGCTATAAAAGGGACCGACACCGCCACTGTCGCCGTCCGGTTTCATCATCGCCGCCGCCACCGTCCTCATTGCTCCGGCCAAATTCGCCCTCCCTGCTCCACCGCATCCATCTCCATCTCGCCAATCGCTCCGCCATCACCTTGCGAACCTGTTGCGCCTCTTGGTGTAGATGCTACCGCTCAGGATCACCGGGGAACCATCGTCTTCCACCTCGGGTCGCCGCCGTCCCGGTTGAGCCCCGCCACCGTGACCAGCCGCCTCCAGTGCCTCTCCACTTCAACCGATCACGCCTCTGTGATCGTGGTACGCCCCTGATGCTCCCTGGCTAGATAGTTTAAGCTTTGCACCTTTGTGTCGTCGAGTCGTCGGTCACCATAGTTGCCGAGCCGCCACCGTCGTCGGTGAAGTGTCACCGGAGCTCGAACCGTGGGGCAAATTAGTAAAATGGAGTCGTGGGAAGGTGTAGTTGGTGTCGGTCGGTTCAGTTGGTCGACCGAAGCCCCGGTCACCGGCCGGCCACCGCGCGAAGGTGAGTGAGCGCGCGGGAGAGAACGAGAGAGCGGAGGTAGGTGATGACAGGTGGGGTCGGCCTGTCAGTGAGAGAGAACGGGAGAGTGAGCGCGCGCGGGCTGGGCCGCGGTACTGGGCCGCTCGGGCGAGTGCGAGCGCGCGTGCGGGCGCGTGAGCGGGCCGTCTGGTTGGGCCGGACCGCGGGGAAAAAGAAAAGTCAGCCCGATTTCGTTTTTGTTTTTTCTTTTTCAAATAAATGAATAGTGTTATTATTTGTTTATTTCATTAAAAATTGTGTAGAGTTCTAAAATTCATGAAAATTTTTGTGTAAGCTTTTCAATGTATAAACTATCTAGGAAAAATGTTAAATCATGAATTTGAATACTTTGAGCAGTAGAATTAATTAGTTTCATTAAAGATTAAATGCAACTTCCAGTAATTTTAATAATTAATTTATTTATCCAAAAATTATGAAATTTATTATAACACTGTTGTAATTCATTCTTAACCCATAGAAAAAGTTTGAGCTTGATTAGGTAAAATTTGATCAACTCCTAATTATGCCCTAATTAGTTAAATAGAAAATAAATGTTAATTTGAGAACTTTAAGTGTTGGGTGCCTTTTGATTGAGTGAAGTCCTTAGGTCACTACCCTTTGGTGATCTTTGGCACCTTAATTTCATGATTGAGCTCGTTAGTAACTTGTTAGGTTAAAAGCTGGTATCGCTGGAATCGTCGCTTCTAGTTAGTAGGTTTTCTGTTTGCGACTGTACCGTAGAAGTAAGTTGTACTCCAGTAGTAACTCGTAGCATGTTATCATCAAGCATCATGTTTATCATCGAGCATCATGTTAAAGCATGTTATGTATTCGTGTAGTCTCCGCTTTCGGGGAAGCCGAAGTCGTCGATCAAGCTTCCGGAGAAGAGCGATCGTCGGTGGGTTCCGGACCAGGGGGTGAAGTCCTCGAGTCTGAGTCGGTCGTCGTGTTTGAGCAAGGCAAGCCCCGGTGCATTTAAACCCTACCTTGAGTTTTACAAATGTTTTATTATTTATATTATGGTTGACTGCATTAAGTAATTAGGAGTTGAGTGATAACCTAATTGCTGCATTATCATCCTTGATTATTGTGATATCAACCTTGATACCTGATTTACAGAAAATGCGTAGTATGCTTCGCTATGCTTAGAAGTTAAGCTTTTAAATGAATGTTTACATAGCCATGACGGCATATCGAATGAATATTGAAATATGTGAATGAACTTGTAAGATCGGGCGGGTGGTTTGGCCACTGCTAACATGCATTGGGAAAGGAGTCCCACTGTATTGTTTCCGCCTTATCAGTTAAGGACCGTACGTTGTTGGCCCTCGCGTCATGGAGTTTTTATTAGTACTAGCCATGTGCCCATGTCGGGTAAGCCTTACTTTGGTTAGTCCATTACGAGAACGTCTAACCTCGCACTGGGAGTGGAGAGATGGCGAGAGTAACGTGTACCCTCGGGGCTAGAATCGGGCCGGGTTCGAGGAGTACTGTGCTCTCGGGTGGCGATGGACACGTTCTGGTTTTGGGAAAACCCGAGTAAGAGTTGATATATGCAAGATTCAGTTCTACATATGTCGTGTGGTTAGGAATCCCCAGCTGGGTAAATGAAGCGGTTCGAATCGTCGTTACTCCACGAGAAAGGAGTCTTGGCCTTGCACCAACATCGTAGTTAAGAACTGGAATTGAAAGAAAGAATGAGAAAGGTTTTGATGATAATTACTTTGATCTAGATTAGGATCACCTAGAATTGGTTAATGAACCATCAATGGTAAAAGTAAAATGTTGAAGATAAGGACTTACTTTAATAAGCTTTTCTGCAAAAAGAAAATTTGATTCTTGATTACCCGTACCTTGATTCCCTAAAGCTAGTATGCCCTTGGAGTCTTTGTCTTAGTCGGGTAAGTCTTGTTGAGTACTCTCGTACTCAGGGTTTGTTAACCCCTTGTTGCAGGTGCGGTTCATGAACAAGTCTGCTTCGAGCCTTGTTGCATGACCGTCGTGGTTGAAGACAGTGACGACGAGTAGATTGTGTGGCCTTTGGGCAAGGCATCTCGCTTGTGTGATGTAATAAAGTTACTACCGATACTTCTCTACTAATGGTTTGTAATAATGTTACATAAGGTTTGAAGTTTGAAAAACTGGTTTGTAATCTATGTTATTGTAAGACTTCCGCTACTTTACTCTGTTGAATATTTTGAATAAACTGTTGTAATATTGCAATACTCCTGTGATTGGATCCTGTTCGGAGGAAAGCAGGCCTTTTAAGTTATGGTGAACATAAGTACGACTGTCAGAGGTCATTATGACAATGACGTGTGCTTGTGGGCCATCATAATTAGGAGGTTCTGTGACAGCAGTGGCGCCACCATTTCCTCCGTCGGGCTCGTGTTGTAGTCGTAGGTTCGCCGGCGGCTACTGCTGACCCTATGGCGCGTGGAGAAAAGCTAGAAAGTAAAGGAGAAAGGGAGGAGGAAAGGGAGCCGGAGAGGGCTCGGACGGCAGGTTCGCCGGTGAACACTGCAGCGGGGCCATCCCCTCACCGGCGCCGCCGGTCACTGCGCCGGCCGCCACGGCTGCTCCTCCGCTCGGCTACGGGGCTGAGAAAAGAAAGGGAGAGAAAGAATGAAATGATTAGGGTTTGGAGAGCGGCTGGTCGTGTGGTGGTTTTTGTTTCCCCGAAACGCGAGGGCAGCCGTAGGATTAGATCGTGCGGCTGAGATCGGCCAGTGGCCATTTGGGCTTCTTTTGGCCCAGGCGGGTCAGCGAATTCCCGGCCTAGGCCCAGGTTGTGGCCTGGGCACGGGGGGGCTGTGGCACGAGCGCCGTGGCCCGCCGCAACGCTGGGCCGCCAAGAGAAAAGCGCGCGCGCGGCTGGGCCGCCACATCGCGCTGGGCCGTGGGCCGGAAGCGCTGGGACACGGGGGAGAGGCCGCGTGTAGCTGGGCCTGGCCTGCAGAGAAATTGGGCCGCGGCGGGTTTTTTTTGCTGAATTGCGCGCGAGCGGGCCGCGAGCTGGTTTTTGTGGGCTGGGCTGCGCTGTGCGCTTTACTGGGCTGCACGCGAATGAACGCGAGACAGCGCGTGCGAGCTAATGGGCCCCAACGCGGTTGTGGGCTTTAGGGAAGAATTGAATAGTAAAGTTTATGAATTTTTATTTTATTATTTCAGAAGCAAATTGTAATGAATTTTGACAGGTTTGAAGGTTACATCTCTACTCAAATTTGAACAAATGTGATAGTTTGTTTAGAGAAAGAAAAATACAAAGTGATGCTTCTGAATAATATTATTTTAAAAGTATTATTTGATGTTTTCGCTGCAAAGAAAAGGTTTATTGTCTTCTAATTTGAAGAGCAGTCACAGTTATTCAATGAATGATAAATGGTTTATCCTCTAGTTAAAGTTGGAACGAAAGAAAAATTTTAATTGGAGGAATAGTTGGTTTACAGTCAAGATAAATTATAATATTGTTATTTTCTGACCAACGTTGATGATAACAATATTATAAGTTTATTCATGAGTTTAAGTTTAAAAAAAATTATGATATTGTTATTTTCTGACCAACGTTGATGATAACAATATTATAATTCTATAAGTTTTATGTTAAAAGTTTAAATCTCTGATAAATTTTGCATCAAAGTGACCAATTTTCAGAGAATGGATAAGAGACAATAGATGCTCCAGAGCGAGCAGAATGTAATATATTTTTATGTTTCCGCTGCAATGATGATGATCTTCAAAATTAGAATTTAATTTTAAAGAGGGTTATAAGATAATTGAGTTTTCATATGTTAATTTCATTTCTGCCCAACGGTGATGTGGAATTGATGTATAAAAATGATGATTTTGTTCTATTTCTGCCCAACGGTGATATAGAATAGAACTTAAAGATTTAAAAGTTTAATGTGCATGTTTTTAACCAGACCAACGTAGGATTATTTTCATGCTTATTATTGTTGATAATTGATTAATGTTGCCTTTATTCTTGAAGGGTGAAAAGGAAATGAGCTGGGTACTTGTGACTCAGAAGATGAAAAGTGCAATTTTTGCAGAAAGAAGACCATTGTGTAAGGGACTGCGGTCTCTTTAAAGAATGGCTTCAAAAGGAAAATGATTCTAGGATATTGATCGAAGAAATAGAACAATAAGAGTTTAGTTTAAGAGATACCTTTTACGTACTCTTTATGAAAAGATTTTAGTTTTCAATTTTCATCATCATGATGAAAGATGTAATAAGTAATATAATTTTAGACTTAATCATCATGATTTGAAATGTAATAAGTGACATGCATGTTTAATTTGACCAACGTCGGATTAAGCATGTGTGTTAAAGAATATTTGGATTTATTTCTAAATTTGATTCAATATGAGCCAATATTGATATTTATGTCCCTTCAAGAAAATTATCTCGCATGACGGGAAAAAGTTTGTGATAGTACCCGCATGACGGGAAAAGTTTGAAAAGATACCCGCAAGACGGGATAAAGTTTGTCATAGTACTTATGTTAATCAATCATGCATGGCAGGAAAAGTTTGGCATAGTACCAATCCTGCATGGCGGGAGAAATTTAACATAGTATTTATCCTGCATGGCGGGAGAAAGTTGTGATGACTCATGTGCTTTGAGTGTATTCCGTACAGGGAGAAAAGTTTAGGGTAGCTCTTATGTTATACTAGTATAAGTTAAGGAGAACAGAAAGTTACAGACGAACCTCAAGATAAGAATGACGTGCAAGCGTGACTTGCGAAAGTATTAATGATAAAAGACTCTGTTGAGTTCTTGAAGTAAAATGAGGGAAAAGTACTCCCAACGAATTAAGAAATAATTTCATTTGCATGATGTAATCATGTGGATGAAGAAAGTAATCAAAGTTTCCTCATTCACAAGAGTTCTGGATAGTTTTCGAAATTGTGGTAGAAAAGTTCGTACCACATTTCGAGGGGGAGAAAGGTGAGATCAATTAAGAAAGACAATTAAGAAAGATACTTCCCCATAATTCAGACAATGCGATGCATACTAAAGTGATCTATAAAAGATGAATATGATCGTCGGGGGAGTAAGACGGCCATAATATCGATACCTCTAAAAGTAAAGAAATAGCTAAATCCATGGACCTTTGACAGTTCTAATAGAAAGATAGCACAGTCAGCCAGTATTCATACTGGACACGTTCAGAGTTATTAAGGCGGTGCTAAATGTGCCATATGAGTTTTAGCAGATTAAACCCAAAATAAGAAAGTTTGAAGATAGGACAATCTGGGGGAGCATGGTACAAAGAGACCTAACTCCGCAAGGAGGATGAATAATGTAAACAAGGATCTTGTTACACAGGACCTTGTAGAATCAATTGTCTTTTGGCAATAAAGGTCAAGAAATGCTAGTAATTGAGGCACCAGAAAATTTTATGACTATAAAGTCTATATTAGTGAAATTCAAATGAAGGGTAATCCCACATAATTTGAAGAAGCCATAAGAGACGTTCACTCGTCCAAGTGGTCAGAAGCGAAGGAAGATGAAATGAAATCGATAATACCAATATTTTTTTGGGATCTAGAATAAATTCATAAGGAGCCAAAACAGTAGGCTGTAATGGGTCTACAAGACAAAATGTGACTCCAAAGGAAATATGTAAAGATGTGGAGCGCGACTTGAATCAAAAGTTTTACGCGAAGCGAATGAATAGATTACAATGAGTGCCAGTGGCACATCATGATCTGAGTTACATCAGATGAAAGTAAAGACAACATTTTCCAATGGGATTTGTATGAAAATAATTACGTGGCACAACTCAGAGGTTTTGTCATGAAAAGAAAAGAACGTAAGGGATGCCACCTGTAGAAATCTCTTATGGACTAGAGCAAATCTCTAGACAGTGGCATTTAAAGTTGAAGAGTCAATTAGAAATTTTGGGTTAAAGAGAATAAGAGGACAATTGCGTTAGTACAAAGTTATAGAATGGGAAATTCATTTTCTAATCTTGTATGGATGACACCTTAATTGTTAGTAGTGATGTCAATCTATTGCATGAGAAGAAGTTGTTGTCCTCAAGGTTGAATAAGAAAACTCTTGGTGAAATGTATCTCGTTAAAAGAATTGAAATTCACCGAGATAGAAGAAAATGGGTATTATGACTATCGCATAGGCATGCTAAGAAAAGTTTCTAAAGAAATAAAGTACCTATGCGGGTAAACCTACGCCTGTTCTCATGGTCAGGGTAATAGTTTTGAGAACTTTAATGTTTCAAAAGCAATGTAAGATTGTTATAGATGGACGTCCTATAAGCTTCAACTGTTGGAAGCTTAATGAGTACAAAGATAAGACCTTGCCCTGACACAGTTTACGTATCCGGGTTGTTTTGGTAAAAGTCCAGTCCAGATATAGATCACTGAAATGGAGTTAAAAATGTCGGTCTCATGCTAAAAGGAAAGAACAGGTACTCTCAAGTAGTTGTGGGTACAAATGTTATATTTTGACGAGATGTTTAGTGAAACCCACATAGTAGCTAACACTCGCAGTTGAAGTTTTATTGTGGAAAAGCTCCAAAAGAAACAGTTCTAGTATCATCAGTGATGTAAAATTATAATATAGCATGATATGAGGCTGAGGGACAGGCAAAATGGTTAAGGAACTTGTACCCGGAATTGATAATGGTTGTCAATAGTAATAACCATTTAGTAGTTTGCTCCTAAGACAACGGGTCAAGTGTGCTGCCAAACACATTGACATTAAAGTTATACGTTGTAAAGGAGAAAGTCCAGAATCATACTAAAGGGTATTGAACATATAAGTAACAAGAAAGTGCTTGTGAATCCGCTTACTAAAGGCTTACCACCCAGTGTGTTCAGAGAACACACAGTCGATATGAGTTTATGGTATAGCTTATGATTTTCGGACAATAAAGGGTCCAAAGTTAAAGAATTTGTTTCAGATCAGAGATGTGTATTGTAACTGTTAAATCTATCGGCGACTGACCGTGACGATGAGGCATGCTCTATACACTGATTTGTGATGGAACAAATAAAAGTGACAGGAATGAAAGACAAAGTTTAAAGTTAAATGATAAGTTGAGATCAAGGGGGAGAATGTTAGAATAGATCTCAACCGAATTGGCCCAATGGCCAATTCGGACCCTTTGACCACGCCCTGATCGGGGGGTGCTCAGCTACACAAGGCTGGTGGGCCCCCGTCGCGCAGGCTATATATAGAAGGTGGGGGCCAGGGCTCACTTCACGAGGTTGAACGTCGCCACACCCCACTGACCTCCCTAGTCCGATCGAGAGGGGCGCCTGCCAGCGACGGGAAATCCACCGCCGCCTCTGCTCCACGCCGCGACGCCCACTGCTGCTCCATCTCCTCCGACCCGTATGGTCAGGCACTTCTACTACTCCTCCGCTCTGTCTCTCTCCCTCTCTTTCTCTGGATCTATGAACATCATGTCGTTATTTACACCAAATGTATGTATCTACTCACTGAACCACACCTAGAATGATCTAGAGATTTCAACAACGATAGGTTATAAATTCTTCTCGATCTGCGTGAAAATATCTTCTTCTTAAACCGGAACACCCAGAGGCTGTCTAGTCCCGCGGATCGAGTTTTTTTTTATAATGCCTTCTCTGAAGAGACTCTAGCATGATCACTTGATCAGACAGACAATCCGCTTCATTGGCGTAAAGGTCAATCCTCGTGGGGGAGAACTTGTTGGACAACTGTTCGTAGTCCACCACGCGCACTGGAATTTCTGCAAACTTCGGTCAAAAATTCATGCGCAATGATTTCAACCTTCAAAGCATTGTCTGGGGTCGATCTGTCCCCACCGATTTCGCCGAGTCAGTCGGGTCCGTTCCATCAGGGTCACAGCTTTGATGTGTTCCGGTTGTGATGCCGGCCTGATCCAGAGGCTGCTGTGGCGGCGTCCTTCCACGAAGTTTCGCAGGGGGCTGCTTCAGAGGCACAGAGTTCGCTACTTGGCTGGCGTTGGAAACTTGCCGGCATGACACCGACGTGCCCGGACCGGAGCGGTCCAAGCCGGGGTACGTAACGTAACGGGGCAGGAGACCCGTTGCTAGCAGTAGCACTAGCAGCCCCCTGCACGGGCTTGGAAGCTCTGAGGAAGCTAGCCTGGGCTGCTGGTGAGGTGTACACGACCACACTTACCGCTCTCTCTGGAGTCTGGATGCAGTGTCATGGACCTGTCATCTGTAATTGTGAGGTGAGAGGCACATGATAAACGACGCCCTTGACGGGCAATCGCTGGTCTCCGTCGCATCCATGAATATATTCTCGCCATCAGAAAGAGAGGAGGAGCGAAGAACTGCCCGCTTTCTTCTGAGAATCTGATTGCGGGAGGCTCGCGAGATATGCAGTGATCTTCACTCTCGACGGCATAAATTAAAAGCCCGTGCGTGCGGTATACGATTCCTTGGCTGGTTGCAGCTTCTCTGTATCGCCATAGTTACACTCCTATTTCAGCCATTTATTTTAAGTACTCTCAAACTGGCCTATTAGCTCAGTTGGTTAGAGCGTCGTGCTAATAACGCGAAGGTCGCAGGTTCGAGACCTGCATGGGCCATATATATATATTTTTGTGCAAGACTTGTTTTTCTTTTTTTTAGGCCATATTTTGCAAGACTTGTTGGGCCATGGACTCTGGACTTGTACGTGGGCCAATCACCACACATTCACGCTTTCTTTTTTTTGGGCCATATTTTGCAAGACTTGTTGGGCCATGGACTCTGGACTTGTACGTGGGCCAATCACCACACATTCACGCTTCGCTTCGGCCTAGAGTTCTTTAGCACAACTGGCCCATAGGTTACCACGTCTTTCTGACATACTCCCTCCATTCCAAATGAACATTCCAAAAATCTTAAAGAGTCAAGGTATCTTAAGTTTGACTAAAATTATAGAAAAAATTACAAAAATTTATAACATCAAATATGTATACTACGAAAATATAATTAATGAAGAATCTAATGATACTTAATTGGTGTCATAAATATTATTATCTTATCATATAAATTTGGTCGATATGTTTTGACTCTTCAAAAATCTTGGAATGTCTTATAATTTAAGATGGAGGGAGTGGTTTCCTTAGGGAAGGGATGCCTGACTAACCCATAGGCCACAGCCCACTTATCGAATCAAAAACCCTAGCAAAGCCACAGGGGAAGTCTATCCAAGCAAGCAAAGCACGCGTCTCCACTCTCCAGCTAGTCCGGCGCAGGCTCCGTTCCCCAGCTCTAGTTCGACCAGGCGACCGGCGGCGACGTGCTCTTGGTTTCCAGCGATGTCGGCGCAGGCGGGGACAGGGACGTACTCCCCGGCGGCGGCGGCAGGGGACAAGCGGCGGGAGAGGAAGGAGGAGCTGCGGCGCCACCTCGTCGAGGACGCCGACTGGCCCCGCGCCGACGGCCGCTCCTTCCACGACTGCCGGCCAGCGTGTAACTACACCCCCCATGTCCTCTCTCTACCTGCTCTTGCTTGAGAATTCTGGTTACTTGCCTTTCGTCTGCTCTTGCCAACCCCGTACTTATGGTGTTCGACGTTATGCGTGATGAGTGAGGGCGTGTCTGAGCTACACTGGACATGGCATTCGTTGGGTTGAACTCTGTTTAGTTACTGTGTCGTCTACTGCTTTGGTTCCATGCCTCTTTAAACGATCTGTCCCGTGCTTGTATGCCAATGTGGTCTACTACAATTTGAATCTTAACCTTCATTTGAACGATACTACCTGTTGTTCTGTGGAGTTGAAACTATCAGTATTCATTTCTGGATCATGTAATTAATTGATAATTTACAATGTGTCTTGCAGTTATGCAGACAGGACCAACTACTGCTGCATCAGGGTCTGCTTATGTGGAATTTGGGAAGACAAAGGTCATTGTATCGGTGTAAGTGCAACATTCTTTGGTACCACCTGCTTTTCATAGTATGTTTTATGTTTTGGAATATCAAATGTGAAAAGATAGTGTTTCACTTAAATATTCCGCACATCAATCTACTCTCCTTGCCTGTTAAATGTTTATATTGGTGTCTTTGCAATCAAATATGAGCAAGTTAGGGTCAACCAAAGCAGCCCTGTAACTTTATAAGCACCGGCTTTCAGTCATTCACTGTGATTATTTCAGTTTCATATATTTCTTGTTGGTGATCTGACAATCATGGTTTTAGTTTTGTGCTGCTTGTGCTCTTACCACCACGGGCGGATCCATATAGGTCCGACTGGATGCGGCCGCACCCAGACCAAAATATGAAATACGCTGTAGGATGCAAGATTCTACTGTATTCGCACCCCTCTCCCTCGATCATCTGCACCCACAGCCCAGCTTAGCCAGAGAGAGGCCACAATGGCCCAACAGGCAGCCAAACACCACACCTCCGCACGCCGCACGGAACCGTCGGCGGCGCTTCGAGCTTCGACTCACGCTGTCACGCGTCGCCTCCCCTCCCGCGCCTCTTCTCTCTCCCTTGGCACTTGTCCATTCTTTCCCCTCAACGCGAAGTGGCGAAGTCTGATGGTAGGTGGTCGGCTGGCCGACGGCTGCGGCACTGCTGCGCAGATGGCCAGGCGGTTACTTGCCAGCACTCCGGGACACCGAGCACGAGCACCAGGAGTCTAGCAATGCAGTGCGCCCACCGCTTGCTCTATTTCTTTATTTTTTTCAACTTCCAGCCATGGGAACATCAAAATTGGTTTCGATTTTGTAGTTCTTAGCTTCTTGGTAGTTTGTCTAGATTCTGGGGTCATGCTTTTTTGTTCTTGCTCTGATATTTGGCAATTGATATTTATGAAAGCAACAGAATCAACTAAAATATAAATACTTTTGTGAATGTTAGGAAAAGTATGGAAAGGTTTTCTAGAGAAAAGCACCATACAGTATGCATATATATTGGTCCAAAAATTCTAGAAAGACAGTCTAGCTCTAGAGATTTGAGAGATCCTAGCCACAAATTTTGCCTCTACATTTCAGATGTGATTTTCATTTTTCAATAAATCATTCTTAACTCTTTGCTTAAAATTGAATGTTTTCTTCTTTTTTCTTTGTGTCCATGCCAACTGTCATGTGTGGACGGACGTACGCAAGGCGCAGGCGCGCCCGCGACGTACGCCGCGCGGCTGAGCGTGCAGAGCGCGCGGTCCACCAGCCCGAAGGGGCAACTTCCAGTGGCTAGAAATCAGGGATTGTATTAGAGGCTGTTTTGGTTAGTCCTATAATTAGGGGAATTCCTTCCATAGTTGGTTGGGCCATTGGCTATTTATTCCTGTAAGCAGGGAAGAATGAATTAAGCAAGATTAATCTCCTATTCTCTTCTTCCTCCACGCCTCCTAAGCCCAGCCGGTTGAGAGGGGTATAACCTCCGCCCTGGAAGACTCAGCCGGAGACTACGAGCTTCGTAGTCGAGGGCCAGCTACCTTAAACTACACTGCCCTTGACAACCTGGTATCACGGTCTCGTCGATCCTCTCCCACCCGCTCCTCCCGTTCCTCTTCCGCCGCCGCTCCGCTCGATTCCGCCGCAACCCCATCGCCCTCCTCAGCCGCGTCCGTCTCCCTCGCACCACTCATGGCCGAGCCCTCCACAGCAGACCTCATGGCAGCCATCAAGGCCCTCACCGACGACATGGCTACCATGAAGGCCGATATGGCCTCACTGAAGAAGGAGAAGTCCGCGTCGTCCGCCGGCGGCGGCGGTGGCGATCGCCGCACGGACGGTCAGTACCCTGACTACCCGCCAAAGCACAAGAAGTGGGATTTCCCACGCTTCGACGGCACCACCGACCCCATGCTCTTCCTCAACAAATGCGACTCCTACTTCCGCCAACACCGTACCATGGCGGAGGAACGCGTGTGGCAGGCTTCCTACCACCTCGACGGCGTCGCGCAGCTGTGGTATACCCAGCTCGAGGAGGATGCCGGCACGCCCACCTGGGCGCGCTTTAAGGAGTTCCTCAACCTGCGGTTCGGGCCGCCGCTCCGGTCAGCGCCGCTGTTTGAACTCACCGAGTGCCGGCGCACGGGCACCGTCGAGGAGTACTCCAACCGTTTTCAGGCGCTCCTGCCTCGTGCGGGTCGGCTGGACGAGGAGCAGCGCGTCCAGCTCTACACCGGCGGACTGCTGGCGCCGCTCAGCCACGCCGTTCGCCTCCACAACCCCGACTCGCTCGCCGCGGCCATGAGCCTCGCGCGCCAGATCGAGCTGATGGAGGCTGAGCGTCCGATGCCGCCTGCGCCACGCGTGCCTGCGCGGGGCATCCTGCCTGCGCCCGCTCCTCGGGCCGCCCTGCCACCACCACCCCAGCCGCTGGCACTGCCTGCACCCCCGGCGGCCGCGCAGCCGGGCCGCGGTGACGGAAATCGCCGCCTCTCGCCCGAGGAGATGGCTGAGCGCCGCCGTCTCGGTCTCTGTTTCAACTGCAACGAGAAATACACTCGCGGCCATAACCGTTTTTGCAGGCGCATCTTCTTCCTAGAGGGTGTCGAGATTGACGACGTTGCGATCGAGGCGCCGGCGGCCGAGCCAGACGCCGAGGCCCCCTGCTTTTCCCTTCAGGCCGTGGCTGGGGTCCCTGTGGCGGGTACCATGCAGATCCGCGTGGCCCTCGGCGCCGCAGACCTCGTCGCTCTCCTCGACTCCGGCAGCACGCATAACTTCATCTCGGAGGCCGCGGCCAGGCGTTCCGGCCTTCCTCTGCGCCAGCGCCCCCGCCTCACCGCCTTGGTCGCGAACGGCGAGCGCGTCACCTGCGACGGCGTCATCCGCGACGCCCCCCTGCTCATCGACGGCGTCGCGTTCCCGGCTGACCTCTTCGTCATGCCGCTGGCCGGGTACGACGTCGTCCTGGGGACACGGTGGCTGGGCGCGCGTGGGCCCATCGTCTGGGACCTCGGCAGCCGGCGCATGACGTTCCAGCACCACGGGCGCCCAGTCTCCTGGACAGGCGTCGCCTGCCCTTCAGCACCGTCCCTGGGCGCCACCTCGGAGGCCGGCCCTCTCCTCGACGCCCTGATGCACGCGTATGGGGGGCTCTTCGCGGATCCGGCGGGTCTGCCCCCCAAACGCGCGCACGACCACCGCATCACCCTGAAGGCTGGTGCCCAGCCCGTCGCCGTACGACCCTATCGGTACCCGGCGGCGCACAAGGACGAGTTGGAGCGGCAGTGCGCCGCTATGATCGAGCAGGGGATCGTCCGCCGCAGCGACTCACCCTTCTCGTCGCCGGTCCTCCTCGTCAAAAAGCCGGACGGTTCGTGGCGTTTCTGCGTCGACTACAGGGCGCTCAATGCGCTCACCGTCAAGGACGCCTTTCCGATCCCGGTGGTTGACGAGCTCCTCGACGAGCTCCATGGCGCTAAGTTCTTCACCAAGCTGGACCTCAGGTCCGGGTACCATCAGGTGCGGATGCGGCCGGAAGATGTTCACAAGACGGCGTTCCGCACCCACGATGGCCTTTACGAGTTCCTGGTGATGGCATTCGGGCTATGCAATGCTCCGGCAACGTTCCAGAGCCTGATGAATGACGTGCTCCGGCCGTTTCTCCGTCGTTTCGTCCTAGTATTTTTTGATGATATCCTTATCTACAGCAGGACATGGGCAGATCACCTCCGTCATCTTCGGGCTGTCCTCGACGAACTGCGACGCCACCAGCTCTTCGTCAAGCGCTCCAAGTGTTCCTTTGGAGCCCCCTCAGTCGCCTACCTCGGCCACATCATCTCTGCGCAGGGGGTGGCCATGGACCCGGCCAAGGTGCAGGCGATCCACGACTGGCCGGCTCCGCGCTCGGTGCGGGCAGTACGCGGCTTCCTCGGTCTGGCGGGCTACTACCGCAAGTTCGTCCACAGCTACGGGGCACTTGCTGCACCACTGTCGACGCTCCTCAAGAAGGAGGGTTTCTCCTGGAACGATGCGGCAGCCTCGGCGTTCGCGGCTCTCAAAGCCGCCATCACGGCCGCCCCCGTCCTCGCCATGCCCGACTTCACCAAGCTGTTCACCGTCGAGTGCGACGCGTCGACCGTCGGGTTTGGGGCGGTCCTGACTCAGGAAGGCCACCCGGTCGCCTTCTTCAGCCGGCCAGTGGCGCCCCGCCACCGCGCGCTGGCCGCCTATGAGCGCGAACTTATCGGCCTCGTCCAGGCCGTACGGCACTGGCGGCCGTATCTCTGGGGGCGGCGCTTCCTCGTCAAGACGGACCACTACAGCCTGAAGTATCTCCTCGATCAGCGCCTCGCCACGATCCCTCAACACCACTGGGTCGGCAAGCTCTTGGGCTTCGACTTCTCGGTGGAGTACCGCTCCGGCGCCACTAACATCGTCGCTGACGCCCTCTCCCGCCGCTACACCGAAGAGGGGGAGGTCATGGCGATCTCGGCGCCCCGCTTTGACCTCGTCGACCGTCTGCGCCATGCCCAGGCCACCGACCCGGCCCTGGTCGTCCTCTACACCGAGGTCCGTGCGGGCACCCGCGCTGCCCCCTGGGCGCTGGTGGATGGCATGGTCACCTACGACGGCCGCCTCTACATCCCACCCGCGTCGCCGCTACTCCAGGAGGTCGTGGCAGCCGTCCACAACGATGGCCACGAAGGCATCCACCGCACTCTCCATCGACTTCGGCGAGATTTCCATTTCCCCAACATGCGCCGCATCGTGCATGAGTTCGTGCAGGCCTGCCGTACCTGCCAGCAGTACAAGTCGGACCACCTCCGGCCGGCGGGGCTGCTGCAGCCGCTACCATTGCCATCCGCGGTCTGGGCTGACATCGGCATCGACTTCATCGAGGCACTGCCCAAGGTGCAGGGCAAGACCGTAATCCTCTCCGTGGTGGACCGCTTCAGCAAGTACTGTCACTTCGTCCCGTTGGCACACCCCTACACCGCGGAGTCCGTCGCCCAGGCTTTCTTCGCCGACATCGTTCGCCTCCATGGTGTCCCCCAGTCCATTCTCTCGGACCGCGATCCGGTGTTTACGTCGGCATTCTGGCAGGAGCTTATGCGGCTCACTGGGACAAAGCTCTTCATGTCATCCGCCTTCCATCCGCAGACGGACGGACAGACCGAGGCCGCCAACCGCGTCATCGTCATGTACTTGCGCTGTTTCGCCGGTGACCGTCCGCGCCAGTGGCTCAGGTGGCTGCCATGGGCGGAGTACATATACAACACCGCCTACCAGTCCTCTCTCCGCGACACGCCGTTCAGGGTGGTCTACGGCAGGGATCCCCCGACCATTCGCTCCTATGAGCCGGGCGAGACTCGGGTGGCCGCGGTGGCTCAGGAGATGGAGGAGCGCGCTGCCTTCCTCGACGACGTCCGCTATCGCCTGGAGCAGGCTCAAGCGGCACAGAAGCGCATCTACGACCGGCACCATCGCCCGGTGTCCTTCCAGGTCGGCGACTGGGCTTGGCTGCGCCTTCGGCAGCGCGCTGCGGCGTCCCTCCCCAACGCGCCCAAGGGGAAGCTCAAGCCTCGCTATATCGGGCCATATCAGGTCCTGGAGTTGATCAACGAGGTGGCGGTCCGCCTCCAGCTGCCCCCCGGAGCGCGGCTGCACGACGTGTTCCACATCGGCGTCCTCAGGAAGTTCGTCGGCACACCGCCGGCTACCCCTCCACCACTGCCCCCACTACGGCACGGGGCTGCGGTTCCTGCACCAGCCAAGGTCGTCAAGGCCCGGATCGCCCGGGGCGTGCGCCAGCTGCTCGTCGAATGGCAGGGCGAGCCGCCATCTGCTGCTACCTGGGAGGATCTGGATGACTTCCGCTCTCGGTTTCCGGCTTTTCAGCTCGAGGACGAGCTGGACTTCGAGGCGGGGAGAGATGTCATGTGTGGACGGACGTACGCAAGGCGCAGGCGCGCCCGCGACGTACGCCGCGCGGCTGAGCGTGCAGAGCGCGCGGTCCACCAGCCCGAAGGGGCAACTTCCAGTGGCTAGAAATCAGGGATTGTATTAGAGGCTGTTTTGGTTAGTCCTATAATTAGGGGAATTCCTTCCATAGTTGGTTGGGCCATTGGCTATTTATTCCTGTAAGCAGGGAAGAATGAATTAAGCAAGATTAATCTCCTATTCTCTTCTTCCTCCACGCCTCCTAAGCCCAGCCGGTTGAGAGGGGTATAACCTCCGCCCTGGAAGACTCAGCCGGAGACTACGAGCTTCGTAGTCGAGGGCCAGCTACCTTAAACTACACTGCCCTTGACACCAACAATCTTTTTTTATATATAATTATGGCATTCTCTAACTATATTCTGTTAAATGATAAGCACTATTATATTTCAGTGTTGGTATATATGGATATTGTTTGTGTTCAATTATTGATGCTAAAATTTTGCCTGTAGCGCTAAGTTACAGTATAACGCGCTATTAAGTTACAGTATAGTGTGACCATCATATATTTCTAAGTAATTACTAAGGAGGAAGTCCGCGCGGCTGCATCCCCCTCCATATTTCTCTAGCTCCGCTCTCGCTTACCACTTATGTGTTTAGTTATAAGGTCCATAGTGCTCACTGGAGAAATTACTTGGGGCTGTAGTATGCAGTGGCGGAGAGAGGGCCAGTTCATAGATTTGTAAATTAAACAACAATGGACAGTACTAATTTTACTGTTTAACTAGTGCAAAAATAGCATTGGCAGGGGTGGCCATGGCCCACTTTGGCCATAAGGAAGCTCCGCCAGTGCTACTATGTGTTTCTTAGCATTGCGATATTTGAATTTCGTCTAATCTTGTCTGTGAACTTGTCGACTTGTGAGATTCTTTGCTTATATTGAATCTGTCTTATTGGTTGATCATTCCTCTTTGTTTAATGATTAACTTTGCAGGTTTGGACCAAGGGAAAGTAAGAAAGCAATGATGTACAGTGATGTTGGTAGGCTCAATTGCAATGTGAGCTATACGACATTTGCCACTCCAGTGCGTGGACAGGTACACCATGTTTACCTCTCATGTCTCTATTTGGACTAACTGCTGGAAGGGATTGGAGTTGATTGCATTCATCTTATTTCCAGGGAGCAGACAACAAAGAGTACTCATCGATGCTTCATAAAGCTTTGGAAGGCGCAGTAATGCTACACACTTTTCCAAAGACCACTGTTGATGTTTTTGCTTTGGTTCTTGAGTCTGGTGGCAGTATGATACTATTCTAGCTTTGATGTTTTTGTGTAAAATACAATACTAGATTTTTTTTTACATATGTGAAAGTTCTCTTCATGTTTAAGAAGTAGGAAAATATTGAAATGCTGCTCATCTTCGTAACATGCTAGAGCCTTAGCCTTGGTCTAACGAGTTAAAGTTAGAGCTAAGCCATAAATGACAAAGACATAGTTTGAACGTGTTATCCATTGTATTTGCTTATTTTACAAAACTGTATGAGGTTAACGTGTTTTGAGTTGTTAATTCTTGAGTCAGTCAGATATTGCTAATTTGTCGGTAGAAATGATGGTACACTTGTTTTAAAGAAAAGGACAGTTTTACACCCATCTTCAATTCTATATTTGTATTGTTTCAGTGGAAACCTTTCTTCTGTGACCAATTCTTTCTGCATAAGTTTCCTTGTTAAAATGCTGGACCTTACTTACAGTTGTTTCCTTTCAGGTGATCTTCCCATCATTATATCATGCGCTAGTCTTGCACTGGCAGATGCTGGAATCATGATGTATGACCTTGTTACATCTGTATCTGTGGTATGACCCCATGTTGTCTCTGCTCTATGATACTCACACCTAAACCATCAGTTAGTTAAACTTGAGGATGACTAGATTTTACTTCCTTGTCCAGTCATGTTTTGGTAAGAACATCATCATCGATCCAACCTCAGACGAGGAAGCATGGCAAGATGGAAGCCTTGTGGTGGCTTTCATGCCAGCCCGGAAGGAGGTCACACAACTCACGCTCACTGGAGAGTGGAGTGATGGCAGAATAACCAATGTATGGCCTACCTACTGCGTTAGAAGAGATGGTATCAAAGTTGTAACAGGTACTAACATCTTGTTACCTTTGTGAACAGGCAGTAGAGCTCTGTATGGATGCTTGCAGTAAGCTCGGTGACATATTGCGTGACCGCTTGAAAGATACCGCCACCTTGATTAGTGAATGACGTGGCAGAGACCACACTTGCAACAACATATATCCTTAGCTGTACAAATTCTGTAGGCAAGGGAGGCTTGTAGGCCTGACGTTTGAGTAAGCATGCATGGTTGTCTCCTTCAAGGGCGAACTGTCAAGCTGGGAAGAAATTGCGGGGCAGTGTGTATTTGCCATGTAACGTACTCCTGACTTCTGACCTTTGGCTTCATGTAGCATCTGTATCTTTCTTTTTCTGCTTACTGTAATACTTCCTTGCACTACGGTGACTTGGATTCTATTGATACTGCCCTTAATTTTTGGTTCGGGCGAGAAAAACATTTTACCGCTCTGAGACTTTTACCCACTTATTTCCACGTGTTTTAGGTCCGATTCAGAGATGGTAATTTCACATGATTTGCTACATGAAATTTCTAGCCTAGTTACTAGTGACAAATTGCAAGTTGCAAGCTTGCCACTCATGAGCCAGCATTGCGCTACGCGGTAGCAGCTCGACCAGCAACACAGTCGGCCAGTCTTACTGACAGTGGGCCACACGTTCCTAATCCCCTTCCTAGCACCACAAAAATATCTCGATTCTGACAAATATCCGAACAGACAGGCGCGAGCCATTCCCCCATACCGTGGCGTGAGGTATTTAAGCCCCTCCTCACTCCCCAAGTCCTCCCGTGCCAGTGCCATCGCCATTCATTCACCTCCAGCTCTCCAGGCCTTATCACCAAATCCTCATCCCATCCCGAGCGTCATGGCGGCCGCGCTCTTCTCCACGTCACTCTCGCCCCGCTTCATCGCCCTATCCTCCGCGAAGCCGGCTGCGCCCGCGGCCACAGCCTTCCTCCCCTTCAGGCCCCCGCTTCGCGCCGTGTCGGCGCCGGGCAGGCGGGTCTTCGAGCCCGTGGCCGTCGCGGTGTCGTCGGAGTACGAGACTGAGGGCGCGGAGCAGGAGGAGGAGGGAGCCGAGGAGTTCTCCGAGGACCTCAAGCTGTTCGTCGGCAACCTGCCGTTCAGCGTCGACAGCGCGCAGCTCGCGGGGCTCTTTGAGCAGGCCGGCTCCGTCGAGATGGCCGAGGTATATACAAGTTTTCCGGTCCTCGTCTTCGTAATTACTAGTTATCAGTTGAGTTTACTTGAAATCCAAATTTCTGCCTACTGTGCTATGGTCACTAGATGAGCATTGTTACAATTGGGCTGGTTCGAATTAAGTTAGATTTACATGCAGTTTAAATATCTGAAATGTCTAAATTGGTTCAGTACTACAGTAAATACTAAATAAGTAAATAGTTGCAAGAACTGTCATGTTATTCAAATTGTCAATTCCATCCACATAGTTGCATGCATCCGTTAAATTTTTGTGTTTGAATACCCTAAGATTTCTTTGTGTTTTAGGTTGTATATGATAGAATGACTGGACGGAGCCGTGGATTTGGATTCGTGACAATGTCTTCAGCTGAAGAAGCCGGAGCTGCTGTCGAGCAATTCAATGGTTATGTGAGGATACTTCCACTCTTTTAAGCTAACTGTCTCTTGGTATGCTTCTGAATCCGATGATCAGCTATTTAACTGAAGGAAAATACGCAGCAGTACTGATAAGACAGTGGTCTATACTAAGATTGTAATGCTGGTGTTTTGTGCCAGTTCTTAGGATTTTCAGATTCAGGGTTTGCACCAAAGTTTGCAATACATTGTTTTTGAACGTAAAAGTTTGCAATACTCAAAAACCTTAAATCAGAATCATACCTTATAACTAATCATTGCTCATAGTTTCCGGCTAGCTGTTTGGGACTGAATTGCTTCTATTGAGTGCATAGTGTGTCACATTGCAGATAAGATTCTTGACTAATTAACCTTGCCTCGCAAACAGACATTTCAAGGAAGACCACTGAGGGTGAACTGTGGACCGCCACCGCCTAGAGATGAATTCACACCAAGAGCGCCAAGGGGTGGTGGTGGAGGTGGTGGTAGCTTTGTCGATTCAGGGAACAAGGTCTATGTGGGGAACCTTGCATGGGGCATTGACAACTCAACTCTTGAGAACCTGTTCAGTGAGCAAGGGCAGGTGCTTGATGCTAAGGTCATATACGACAGGGAGAGTGGCAGGTCAAGGGGGTTTGGTTTCGTCACCTATGGCACCATCGAGGAGGTCAACAATGCCATATCAAACCTTGATGGCATCGTAAGTTCTATGCCATTTTGATCCTTTCATGTATCTTGTACATTGTTATACATAGAGGATGTGCTTCTGAATGTTTTATCGTAATGCAGGACTTGGATGGTAGACAGATCCGAGTCACGGTTGCAGAATCAAAGCCGAGGCGTCAATTTTGAGACTTTGTTAAGGTGGTTTAGAGGTTAATTGTGTGTTTCACAAGTTTTAGTTTGTAGCGTCTATTCTTTCCTCCATATGAGTAGCAAGAAGGTGCTGATAATGAGAAACTGGAAGTGAAATTGCTGTACACAGGAAGATATTTTTCACAGCTCTACAATGAACACGCCCTTATGCTCATTGCGCCTTCAAACAGAAGTAGAAATCTTAACAAAGTTGTGCCACATGCGTACATAACAGGCAGTCAAGAGCACTTTTTTTTTGAATGTTCGTGATGGCATGTATGAATGTATCGTGTATGATCCTTCTGGAAAGATGAATTTATTTTATTTCAGCTGTACCACAAAATTGGCAATTCGAATCTCCCTGCCATCGTCTATTTAGGAAGTTATTATCTTTAGCCGGCATACTTTTTTTTCCTTATTAAATACTAGCAGATGCTAATCTTTGACTGCGTCGTTCTGTTGTACTTGAGCCCAGACTGTCTATCTATAGCCTGAATGTTAACATGCCCAAATTTTAGCTCTAGAAAAAACCTGTATTCAGTTCAAAATGACAATCGACTTTGCCTAGAGAAGTTACAAAAGTTCTCAACTCATTGGTAATTCTTGTGGCATAGTGGTTGACTGGTTGTGGAATGGAAGCATTGAAATAGCTACGTGTTTGAGGGTGCTTCTCCAAACACCCGGTTGGTGTATTCGGAATTCAATACGTGTTTTGAGGGTGCTTCTCCAAATACCCGGTTGGTGTATTCGGTGCTTCTCCAAATACACGGTTTGTGTTTTCGAATTTCAATACGTGTGTTGAGGGTGCTTCTCCAAATACCCGGTTGGTGTATTCGGATTTCAAAGATGAAAGCAGATTTTGGTAGTTGGCCTTGGCCAGTGCCCAGAGGAAAGAGCCAAAGAGGTTGAGTTCTCTGTGACCTTAATCCCTCCAGGTCAGCACGCGTGTGTTTAGTTTTTGCAATTTCTTCTTTTATTTGTGTTGGTGGTGTGTTTGTTTTTGTTTTTCTCTGTCTGCTTGTTTTTGCTTTACAATTCGGTGTTGTGCCGCTTTTTTTAATCCTTTTTCTATACTATGAAGAAAAAAGGGTCACTTAAACTATCACCAGAGTTCAGATTTTCTTTTCGAAATCCAAAACTAAACATCTTGCTCACTCAATTCCCGAACCGTTTCAACTTTCAGTTAACTCTTTGCATAAAAATGGTTTTCAAGGTGGTTTTATCTTTTTTAGCTAAATGAATTCCAGTGAACACCTGACAAGTTTTTAAAAATCATGAAAAAATATCTCTAAGCTTTTAAAAAGTTGGAGAAAAACCATGGAGATATTGGGGAACAAGAAATTCAGATCAATTACTTAAACTCATGAAAATATCTCTAGAAGTTTCCAAAAATGGATTTAGCTTTAGAAGAACTGGAAAGATATATCCAGAAAAAAACATAAAAAAATTCCTAAGCATTCTAATTGACGTCTAAATGCCCTTTTAAAACTTTGACAACAAAAACAGAAGAGGCAACCAATATGGATGTATTCAACATTGATGTATGTTTGCATTGCATGCTAGTTGCGTCTTGCATTTCTGTTGTGGAAAGTTTTTAAAACGCATTTGGACATGGATTATAAAGTTTGAATTATTTATTTTTCCATTTCCCTAGGGCTAAATATAATTTTTGGAAACTTCTAGAGATATTTCATGGTCTCTAGATAATTTATTTGGGCTTCTTGTGTCCCAATACATCTCTATGTTTTTTTATCATGATAACTTATAAGCTTAGAGATATTTTCACTGTTTAAAAACCTTATCAGGTGTTTATCAAATTTTAAACTAAAAAATAAAAAAAACATCCTTGGAAACCACTTTTATTTGGGTAAGGGAGGTAATTAATTTGGTTAATTTTTTTTGAGGGAAGCCATTTGGCGCACTTTATTGATCTGCAAACATAGTTGCATCGTTCACCAAAGCTTCTAGGATACTCCTAGGGGTTCATCGTCCCAGATACAAGATAATTTTGAATCCATAGCTAACTTGGCTAACTCATCTGCTACCCTATTTGTATCCCTATTACAATGCTCTATGGAAATAACAGCAAACTCTTGCCATAACTCCATACATTCATCATAGACTGGAGCACTCGCCGTCGCCGACATTCCCCCTGTCTTCATTGTGACCACCACCTCTGCGCAATCTGAATGGATGATCAAACGGCTACACCCCACATGTTGCGCTAGCTTCATTCCTTCTCTGAGTGCCATCACCTCGGCCATGGGAGCATCTAGGACATTTGGATAATATTGAGCTGCACCCGCGATGAACGATCCCCTTGCATCCCTAATGACGGCTCCAGAGCTCTTTGTACTCCATTCATAATTGTAGCTTGCATCCACATTCAGCATCAGGAAATCTTTAGGCGGCTTCCTCCATCGCACCCTTTCCTTTATCGTTTTCTTTTCTGCTTTCAAATAGTTCGTAGTTAGCGTTGCAATCGATATGGCCGATCTTGTCGGATTTTGGACAGTATCACCATGCACCAGCTTCATTCGTTCCCACCAAAGATACCATCCCCCTGTTAGTATTAATTCTGCAAGTCTAACTTGGTTCAGATGCTTGATTGATCTTGATACTCGGATTGCATCCGCAACTAGTACTGAACCCGAGCGGTCATTTCTGAAGAACTTCTGAATTTCTTCAGAAACTCCCATTACCCGCCATACCTCCTTGGCTCTTTTGCATGAGAATATAACATGTTTAATATCTTCACAATCCTCTTGGCATACTGGATAGCTACTCACCTCAGCAATATGTCTATTTGCCAATATTCCTCGACAAGGCAGTAGACCATGCAGCACTCTCCACCCAAATATTTTTATTTTTTTCCGGAATATTCAGTTTCCATAGCAATTCCCAAACTCTTTCATCTCCTGATCCTCCTGCTTACTGAATTCCTCTATCATTATCAGATTTATGTTGCCACTGGACATGGTATGCTGATCCCACTGTAAAGAGGCCATTCCGGTTATAGTGCCAAGCTATTGCATCGTCCTTTCCTGGCATCAAAGGGATTTGCATGATTCTGTTTGCATCTACAGACCAGAACATGTCATTTATGAGTTCCTCATCCCACACTCCGGTGACTAGATTAATGAGCTATTCAACTGTTGTCACCAAATTGTGTCCTCTCGGTGTTAGTACCTTCATATTATGACTAGAAGGAATTCAACTATCCTCCCAAATATTAATCTGTGAACCATCTCCCACTCTCCAAATGCACCCTTTCTTGAAATAGTCCAGTCCTGCTAGTATACTCTGCCATGTATATGAACTACCACTTTCATTCTTGCATTCAATAGCTTACCATCCGGATAATATCTAGCTCTTAGAACCCTTGCACACAAAGAGTCCAGTTCAAGTAACAATCTCCAGATTTGCTTTGCTAATAATGCACGATTGAAACTCTCTAGATCTCTAAAACCCATCCCTCTTTGTTTCTTTGGGATACATAATTTTCACCAAGCCTTCCAATGAATTCTTTTATGGTCATCGTCATCACCGCACCAGAATTGAGATATGGCATCAGACATCCCTTTGCAAAAAATTTTCGAGATTTTGAACACCATCATCGCATATACCGGAACGGCTTGAGCAATGGATTTTATCAGAACCTCCTCCCCCCATGCTGAGCAGTTTTTCCTTCCATCCCTTCGTCTTGGACCTTACTCTGTCAATCTAGTGTTGAAAGCAATCACTTCTATCAATCCCCACCAACGCCGGCAGGCCTAGATATTTGTCACTTAAGGATTCAATAACAATGTTTAGCGTTGTGCACACTTCAACCTTCACATCTACATCTGTATTCTCACTGAAAAAATACTGCATTTTTCATCACTAACCTTTTGACCCGAGTTTGCACAGTAGCAGTTCCGGATATTTTTTAGGTTTACTACCTGCTCCCTATCTGCTTCCATTAGTATTAAAAAATCATCCACAAATAATAGATGGGATATCACTGGTGCATTACTGCACACTCTAACACCCTGGATTTCTCCTCTGCTTTCGGCTCCCTTCAACAGACTTGAAAGTCCCTCTACCACCAACAGAAAAAGATAGGATGATAGTGGATCACCCTGCCTTAAGCCTCTAGTTGGAATCACTGTGTTAGTTTCCATAGCATTCACTCTGACCTTATATTTGACAGTCTTAACACATGCCAAAATAAGGTCCACCCATCTTTGGTCAAACCCCATCTTCAGCATAATCTTCTCTAAAAAATCCCACTCCACCCTATCATATGCCTTGTGCATATCCAGTTTTACAGCACAGAGACCTTTCTTACCACGCTTCCTTTTATAGTGTGAATGCTTTCATAAGCCAAAAGGATATTATCAGTAATTAATCTCCCTGGTATGAACGCACTCTGGTTATCACTTATGATCTCTGGTAGGATAGATCTCAATCTGTTTGCTAGCATTTTTATATAACTTTGTACACAACATTGCATAGTCTTATCGGGCGAAATGAGAACAACAAAGGTGTCATTCCATCCGTCTGGTATTTTCGCCAGGTTCACAGCCTCAAGTACTTCCTTCACCAAATCTTCTCCCAAACACCAAAGTTGTACATCTAGCCAAGACCTACAACTTTGCTGTTCAAACCATTTTCAAATTCTGCCTCTATTTTGAAATTTGGGTTTGGGGATGAAAAGGGGTCAAATTTGAAATTTGTTTCTTTTCAAAATTGCTCCACATTTTACACTAAAACTTTGAAAACTCAAAACACCAAAGTTGTAGCCCTTGAAAAGATCTACAAACTTGGTTTTAAACTTTTTCCCAAATTTTGCTTAGATTTTGAATTATTTCAAAAAGGGTAAAAACAGGATTTTGGATTTTAGGGTTTTCAGAAGAATTTTAAATTGAAACTTGTTGCTACTTTAATTGGTGATTATTTAATGATCAAACCATCATCCAAGGGCATCATTTAGACAATCATCACATGATTGACCAAATGTCACTCTTGGTTGACCAATTTAACTTTTGAAAATCTTTTAATAATTCCCCAAATTGAATTCAAATTCGAATCGAAAAACTCATGACAAGTTTTGGATTCCAATTCAAACTCAAACTTGGAGCTTCATTTTACGTGTTGTACTTGAGTTCATACTCTACACTTGGCACTAGTGTGCAACCCAGTCACACACCTCAAATTGCGCAGGGCATAAACTAAGTATTTGCGGTGACATTCGAAATTAGAATTTTTGGTTCGAGTCACACCACTTAGAAGCACATCCAACCTAAAAATGTAAACTCATTTTAGTTAATGCATAACATGGTTGACCTAATCAGGAATGCTTTGTGGTGCAATATGATGACATGACAGGTTAATTAGCCACTATAACACTCGAGGTGTTACAGGAGGTAGAAGTCTTGTCAGAGGCGAACGAGGGTCTTCTGAATGCCCTCGTGGCCGGCTGTGTGT
The DNA here is from genome assembly GCA_038087645.1 of Saccharum hybrid cultivar R570. NCBI lineage: Eukaryota > Viridiplantae > Streptophyta > Magnoliopsida > Poales > Poaceae > Saccharum > Saccharum hybrid cultivar. The sequence goes on from JAQSUU010000344.1 coordinate 27,099,083, forward strand.
GCCAGCGCCACCACTTGATGACGTAGATCGTCGTGGCTCAGGACGAAGACCCGCTTGCCGTGGAGCAGCAGGCCCTCCGCCAAGCTGCTGGAGGAGCTCACCGGCCTCCTGGTCCAGCGCCAAGGCGACGCGGATGTCGCTGTAGAGGCGGAAGGAGGGGCCAGAAACGAACAGCGGCGTTGGGCCCTCCTCGTCACGGCGGGAAAGTGCGTCGGCGGCGGTGTTGAGGCGGCCCGGGCGATATTCGACAGCGAACCCGAACAGCTTGCTGAGCCACTGGTGCTGAGGCACGGTAGACAGGCGCTGATCCAGGAGGAACTTTTAACTGTAGTGGTCGGTGCGAACGAGGAAGTGACGGCCCCAGAGGTACAGCCGCTAATGCCGCACTGCCTGGACCAACCTGATGAGCTCCCGCTCGTAGGCCGCCAGCTTGCCATGGCAGGCAGCAAACGCCCGGCTGAAGAAGGCCAGGGGGCCGCCCCCCTGGTACAGCACCGCGCCAAAATTGGTGCCCGACGCATCACAGTCGATGATGAATTGGCGCTCGAAGTCCGGCATCTGCAAGACTGGCACGGACGATAGAGCGTGCTTGAGGTGTGTGAATGCCTCAGCTGCCTCCTCATCCCACACAAACGCCCCTTTGCGCAAGAGGCGGGTCAGGGGGGCGGTGATGGAGCCGAAGTCCATGAATTTCCTGTAGTAGCCGGCCAGCCCCAAGAAGCCCCGGATGCCACGGTGAAAGGTCTTGATGGCTAGAGGGGGGTGAATAGCCTTTTAAAATTTCTACAAAGACAAGCTAAACAAGTTTATCAATATAACAAATAGCGAGATGCGAGTTTTGCTTAGCCTACGGGGTGTTTACAAGCCACCTATCTAATTCACAATTCTAGTATATTTGCACTCAACCGCACAAGTCAAACCTAGAAGGAAACTACAACTACAACTAGCAAGCTACATAAAAGAGCTACTCTAGCAAAGCTAACTAGCTAGCAAAGGTAACTAAGAAGGTAATGCAGAGTTGAGTTAGGAGAGTTTCACTGAGAGAAGAAGTATTGAGCCAACCAATAAGATCAGCAATGAATACCAAGATAACCGAACACAGGATCAATCAATCACAATATGAAAGTGATGACACAAGATTTATCACTAGGTTCACGTGCTTGCTGGCACGCTAGTCCCCGTTGTGTCCCTCTTCACCACGTGGTTCGGTGGCTAATCGGTCACACACCGAGCCTCTCAAAAGGCGCCAAGCGCCATAAGAACCTACCAAATGGCAAAAGGTTGCAAATGACACGAGCAATCCACTAACGTTACCTTTGGCGCTTCGCCGAGGTAGGCACAAACCCCTCACAATCACCGGAGATGGCCAAGAACAATCACCAACTCTTGGCAACGCCTCCAAGTTGCTCCAAGCCGTCTAGGTGGCGGCAACCACCAAGAGAAACAAGAATCCCGCAGCAAATCAACCACCAAGTGCCAACTAGATGCAATCTCACAATACAAATGCACTTAGATCACTCAATCTCACTTCGAATATGCAAAGAAGCAGGAGAGATGAGTGGGAGGGGAGTTGCTTAGCTCAAAGTGCTCACAAATATGTCAAAAATCCAAGAGAGAGAGCCTTAAGCCGGTCAACGAGTATTTATAGACGTACCCCTTCGAATATAGCCGTTAGAAACTTAAAACAGCTGCAGTCACGCTGACTGGACGCGCTGGTCGCGCGGATCGGACGCGCTGGTCCCGTAACGGACCGGACGCGCTGGTCAAGCAGAGATCGCGTTCCAACGAAAAGTGACCGGACGCGCTGCAAGTCGCACTAGACGCCACAGTGCACGCGTCCGGTTGGAGTCCAGTAAGCACCCTGACCGACCGGACACCCGGTCGACTATGACCAGACGCGCCATCGCGTCCGATCAGAAAACTGAAACACGCGCAGACGCTGAACACTGACCGGACGCGTCCGGTCAAATAGAGACCACATCCGGTCCAACGTCCGGTCACCTCTGTGACCTCCGTTCGCCTCCGTTTCTTCTTCGACTTCCGGCGTAGTGGAAAATAGACGTTTTAATTCTTCGAAAACGCCAAACCCTCTCTACCGCTCAAACTCCACCGCCTTCGCAAATGTGCTAACACCACCAAGTGATCATATCATGTGCGAGTGTGTTAGCATTTTCATAATTATTTTTTGAGGCGTTATTAGTTCTATCCAAATGCATATGATTATGAAATGCACACCTAAAGGCACTTAGGAGTTCAATAGTCACGTCATTCCCCTCTTTATAGTACGGCTAACTATCCTATAATGTAACCACACTCACTAGGTGTCTTGGTTACTAAAACATAACCCTTTAACATATACCTTTGCCTTGATCACGTAGGGTTGCGTCCAAATCCAAGTGTGGCCATCATGATCACCATGTCCATCTTGCCACCAACCTTGGAATGTACTAATCCTCATATGCTACATACAACTTAGGCATAGGATTAGTACTTAGGCATTGTCACTAATTACCAACACCAAACATAGAGCTTTCACACGGGAGGAGCGGGGGACCGGCCAGGCGGCCACCGCCGCCACCTTGTCGCTGTCCATGGTGACACCTTCCGTGGAGATGACGTGCCCCAGGTACGCCATGGAATAGGCGCTGAAGGAGCACTTTGATCTCTTGAGAAAGAGACCGTGTGCTCGCAGAGCGCTGAGGACGAGGCCGACGTGCTAGAGGTGCGCTGCCCACGATGTGATGTAGATGAGGATATCATCAAAGAAAACCAGCACAAACCTACGGAGGTAAGGTCGGAGGATGTCGTTCATCAGCGCTTGAAAGGTTGTCGGGCGTTGCACAGGCCAAAGGGCATGACCAGGAACTCGAAGTGCCCATGGTGTGTGCGGAACGCAGTCTTGGCGATGTCCTCTGGGTGCATGCGCACCTGGTGATAGCCCGAGTGGAGGTCGAGCTTGGTGAAGTACTTGGCGCCGTGGAGTTCATCGAGGCACTCATCGACCACCGGGATCGGGAATTTGTCCTTGGACGTCTTGTCGTTGAGAGCCCTGTAGTTGATGCAGAAGCACCAGGAGCTGTCCGCCTTCCTGATGAGGAGGATAGGGGCGGAGAACGGCGACGTCAAGGGTCGGATGATGCCCTGCTCTAGCATATCGGCACACTGGAGCTCCAGCTCATCCTTCTAGAGCTACGGGTACCGGTATGGGTGGACCGCCACGGGCGCCGTACCCGCCCATACCGGGAAGGAGGTGGATCTGATGGTCATATGGATGCACTGGCGGCAAGCCGCGTGACTCCTCGAAGATGGCCTGATGCTGCTGGAGGAGACGGTCCAGCAGGGGGCGTGGCTGGGCGTCCGCGGTCGTGGCCAGCAGCAGTTGCGCTGCTGGGGCCGGTGGTGCCCCCTCGCACTGCCAGGAGATGCAGCGGGCGCCTGTAAGGTCCTAGATGGCTAGAGGGGGGTGAATAGCCTATAAAAAATTCTACAAGAGACACTAAGCAACCTTGTTAGAATAACAAACAGCATAAAGCGAGTTTTGCTTAGCCAAAGGTTGTGATGCAAGCCTCCTATCCACAAGTCTAGTAGATTATGATCTCTAGTTCACACAAGAGCTATGTCACTAATTTTACACTAGAGAACAAGCTAACGACACTACTAGCAAAGCTACTACTAGAGCAACACAAGATAATCTAGTAAAAATAAGTGCAAGAGAGAGTATTGTGATTCTTATACCGATGGTGGAGTGAAGATGTTGCCAATCACCAAGATAATATACAATCAATCAATATTGACAACAACACAATATGAAGACCAATCACCAGGAGACAAGAGACACAATATTTTTGTTCACCCGGTGTTCACTTGTGCACCGACAAGCTACGTCACCGGTTGTGTCGACCAACACTTAGATGGTTCCCCGGTGTGACCCTCAAGTCACTTGCCCCTCAAGGCACGCCCCACAAGGCTGAAAGCCCAAGTTTGGTTTTGGTAATTAATGACACCAAGTTGCTAATGCCATGTGTTAAGTGTTTTGAGTTAGGCATAAGCAACACATGTGATGAAGGTGTATGTGGCAAGGAGTGGTGGCCACAAGATCACAAAGAGATGGTGCATGGACATAAAATGATGATCATGGTGGAGATGCACATGATGATCAAGTGAAAGAGAAGGATCTAAGAGCGCAAGGTAAAGGTATAACTATAGGGTTTTCCTTTTGCCGGTCTAAGATGAGTAGAGAAGTGATTGACCGGATTTAGGATACATAGCCGACTATCAAGAGGGGCAATCACGGTTAGCTCGGGAATCAAGTGCCACTAGATCAATGTCTTGAGCATATGCATTAGGATCTAGTAAAGAGCTAACATAACGCCTTGGAAAATGATTGTGAAATGCTAACACACATGCACATGGTGGTGTACACTTGGTGGTGTTAGCACGTTTGAGAAGGCGGTGGAGTTTAAGCGGTAGAGAGGGGTTTGGGTTCCTCTCTCCCTCCCGCCGAGCTTGCGAGGCGGGATTCGGCGCTTTTTGGAGAAGTGAAATGCCTATTTTCTATTGCGCCGGAAGTCGGAAAAGAAACGGAGGCGAACGGAGGTCACAGAGGTGACCGGACGCGGTCTCTGCATGACCGGACGCGTCCGGTCAGTGTTCAGCGTCTGTGCGATTTTCAGTTTGATGATCGGACGCGCAGCGCGTCCGGTCACTGATGACCGGACGCGTCCGGTCATCCAGGGAGCTTACTGGACTCTAATCGGACGCTGGCACTGTGGCGTCCGGTCAGTTCAACAGCGCGTCCGGTCAGTTCTCCTGAGCGAATCAGAGCGCGCGACCGGCGCGTCCGGTCCCTCACGTAACCAGAGCGTCCGGTCAGGCGTCCAGAAGGGTAGAGCGAAGCGGAGTAACGATCGGACGCGCGGCGCGTCCGGTCACGTGCGATCGGACGCGTCCGGTCTCAACGGGAGCATACTGGAATGCGACCGGACGCGGGCACTGTCGCGTCCGGTCAATCGGTTCAGCGCGTCCGATCACGGCAACGGCTAGTTCTGACACGCACTGTTTCTTGCTGTCGTGTAGTGACCGGACGCGTCCGGTCACCCTGACCGGAGCGTCCGGTCAGTGCGTTTTTCGCTGCGTCGTCTGTAACGGCTAGCTGCGTACCCCTTCGTTATAAATAGACGTTGGCCGGGGTTTGAGGGTAACTCTTGCACATTTTTGAGATATAGAGACATACTTTGAGCTAGAGAACAACCCCTCCACTCATCTCTTTGCATAGTTGCACATCTTGAGTGAGATTGAGTGAGATTCAAGTGCATTGCTTGAGAGTTGCATTCTAGAGGCACTTGATCTTCGAGTTGCTGGGATTTCTTGTTACTCTTCCGTGTTTCCCGACACGGTAGACGGCTTGGAGCAGAGGAGGTGATTGAGCTCGCAATTGGAGATTGTTGGAGCCTTCACCAAGTGTTGTAAGGGGTTCTTGATCCTTCCCCGTGGGAGTTCGCAAATTGGATACTCTAGTGGAGCTCGTGGCTTGGAGGATCCCCATCTTGTGTGCGGTTGTGCGGCGCCCGCCGAGGGCTCGACTCTTGATAGTCGATTAGCTCGCGAACCGACAAGTGGGTGTATCGCCACAACGGGGAGTAGCTTGCCGGGAAGCAAGTGAACCTCGGGATAAATTCTTATGTCATTCTCTTCCCGAGGATTTCTCTTGTATGATTGATTGATTGGTATTTCTCTTCTCTTCACGGCGGTATAATCACTCGAAGCTCTTCTCTCGTATTACTTCTCATTTCTAGCTTATAGTTGTTGTTGTGTTTAGTGAATAGCCTTGTACTAGACTTGTGTAGGTGGCTTGCTTAATTAGTTAGAGCTAGTGCTTTTGCTTCGCCATCTTTCGTACTAACTCGTGGTTAAGTAATTCTTGTAGAAGTTTTAATTAGGCTATTCACCCCCCCTCTAGCCTATTTGGACCTTACAAAGGCACCGTAAGACACCACTCTCAAGTGAGGTAACTCAATGACACGCGGATTCCACTAGAGTTGATTTTGGCGTCCCACCGAGGAAAGCACAAGAACCTCTTACAATCAACCGGAGGTGGCCAAGAACAATCACCTTCTCTTGCCAATGCCTCCAACAATCTCCAAGCCGGCTAGGAGCGGTACTCTCCAAGAGTAACAAGAGATCCACCGGCTAAACCACCCACAAGTGCCACTAGATGCCCTCAAGCTATGCAATGCACTTTGAGATCACTCAATCTCACTTTTGATTTGCAATCAAGCAAGAGAGATGAGTAGGAGGAGTAGCTCTAGCTCAAAGGATGCACAAGAGTGTTAGAAATGCTAAGCGACCTCCCCAAGGGTCGTCCAACGAGTATTTATAAGCATCCCATCCAAATAGAGCCGTTGCCACTCCACTGACCATTTTTTCGGAACGACCGGACGCGCCGGTCGAAACTGACCAGACACGCTCAACCGCGTCCGATCACCCTGCAACGTCCATGCGTCCATCCAGTTCAAACCCGACCGTTAGATCCTCCAACGGTCACTGCGCGCCAACGGTCAAAACACAATGACCGGACGCGCTGCTCAACCGACCGGACGCACCGGTCGCACAATACCGCGCGCCCACGAAGCAACGACCGGACGCGCTCTACGCAACGACCGAACGCGACAGTGCCAGCGTCTAGTTGGAGTCCAGTAAGCTCCCTCGATGACCGAACGCGTACGATCATGTGTGACCGGACACGCACCGCGTCCGATCGACCTTGCGAACTGCAGTTCCCTCAGGGCGCCTGACCGGACGCGCCGGTCCCGCGAGTGACCGGACGCGCCGGTTGCAAACCCTAGCCCGCGCGCCTCACTGCTGCGCTGTACTGACCGAACGCGTCCGGTCACCTCTGTGACCTCCGTTCGCCTCCGTTTCTTTTCCGACTTCTGGCGTAGTGGAAAATAGGCATTTCATTTCTCCGAAATCGCCTGAATCCCGCGCTCGCACGCTCGGCGGGAGGGAGAGAGAGGAACCCAAACCCCTCTCTACCCGCAAACCACAGCGCGACCAACGCCACCTTTGCAAATGTGCAAACACCATCAAGTGTACATCTCCATGTGCTTGTGTGTTAGCTTTTTCTCAATCATTTTCAAAGGTTTTCTAGTTAGCTCACTAGGCCCTACATGCAATGCACTTCATGAACTCACCTAGTGGCACCTGTGCGTTGAATAACCGATAAGACTTCCCCTCTTAATAGTTCAGCTATCGACCCTAAACCACTCACACCCTCTATGGTGTCTTGAGTGTAAAACAAAATGGCTCTATGGTTATACCTTTGCCTTGAGCCCATTTTGTTTCTCCAAATGATATGATCCACTTCATATCATCACATGACCGTCTCGATCCATCGATCTTGACTTCACTTGCTCTTCACCGTTGCATCGGTCCGTCAGCGCCAAGTCTTGCTCAAGCTTCACCATCGCATGGTCCTTCGCTTCGAAGCCTCAACTTTCCCTTCACCTTCACAACCGGTCCATCGAGCCAAGCCTTATCTTGGTCTTCACCATCTTGGTCACATGAGTCAATGTCATGTCTCATATTCAATGACTACCTTTATCTAAATCATCCACTTAGATATAAAGGTTAGTCCTAGGTTTCATCAATTAGCCAAAACCAAACTAGGGACTTTTAGCGCCCCTCTGAAAGGCCACCGTGTGGGCGTCGAAGTCCCAGGTGAGAGGCCCCAAGGTGCGCAGGAAGTCGACACCGAGGATGAAGTCGAAGCAGCCCAAGGCGAGGCCCACGCAGGTGACGGGGTACGACACGCGCGTCGATGAAGATGGGGACATCGCGTGCAATGCCCTCGCACGGCAAGCGCTCCTCGCTGGCGACTGTGACGCGGAGGTGCTCGGCGCCGGTGGGGGAGAGACCAAGGCGACGCATCACATGGCCTTGGAGGAACAAGTGCGTCGACCCGGTGTCCAGCAGGGCAAGGAGCCGCTCGCCCTTCAACTTCACAGGCAGCAACATGGTGTTCTCAGTGCGTATCCCTGCAAGAGCATACATGGAGACAACTAGGGCATTAGTGGTGGGCTCCTCCGCTGCGGTGGTCGAGTCCTCAGGTGGCACAGTCCCGTCGTCGTCCGTCGTCGGGTGCTCGGGATCGTCGACATAGTCGACGGTCTCAAGGTAGAAGAGGCGCTTGCACACGTGCCCCCGCACGAAGGGCTCATCGCAGTTGAAGCAGAGGCCCTAGCGCCACCGCTCCAATTGTTCGGCCGACATCAATCGGCGGAAACACGGCTGTCCCCCACCGGCTGGGGAGGACGACAACTACGGCGTGGCAACCACATCGCCAGCAGAGGCAGCCTGCGTGGTCAAGTGCGGTGGAGGCCGACCACCCTACTGCTGGACTGGCTATGCCGGGACGAAGGCCGCCGTGCGGCACTCGAAGGCCCACGCAGGTACATCGCCGTTTGGAGGGATCAGGCGGGTGGTGCATCTCCACGTCGACCTGGATGTGTTCGGGCAGCCCGCCCATGAAGAGCTCCGCCTTCTGGCGTGGGTTGAGGTCACGCGCGTGGCAGAGGACCGCGTTGTAGCGGTTGAAGTACTCCTGCACCGAAGATGTGAATGGCAAGCGCGCAAGCTGTGCCAGGCGCGTGCCCTGCGTTGGCGGCCCAAAGCGAAGTTGACACAGGGCGTGGAAACGCTCCCATGCTGGCATCCCCTCGTCTTGCTCCAAGGCATAGTACCAAGTCTGAGCATCGCCACGAAGGTGATAGGAGGTGAGCCATGTGCGGTCCGAAGCCAGGGTATGCTAGCCGCAGAAGAATTGCTCGCACTCGTTCAACCAATTGAGGGGGTCGACGCCGCCATCGAACGTCAGGAACTCCAGCTTGTAGAAACGCGGGGCGGCGTGAGCGCCCTGGCCAGCAGCGGTGCCCGGCACACCCTCATCCACGGCCGCAGCCGCAGCAGCATCGCCCCCGGGGTAGGGAGCAGCTGCGGACGAGGCGCCTCCGTAGTAGAGGTTCCCCGCTGCGTCGCTGTAGAAGACGCCCGAGCTGAGGGGCGGGGCCCCGTCGCCGCCCGCGGGCGCGCTTGGGGAGGCCACGGTGGAGGTGGCCATGGTGCAGATCAGGGAAGCCGCAGAGCCCACGAGCGCCCACTCAGGGATGGGGGACGGCGAGGTCGGCCACCAGATCATGTGGAGGGGTAGACCCGAGCTCGGCGGCAGACTAGCACCCGCGGCCGCGCGCGGCAATGGAGGGCACGGGCAGCGCTGAGTGTGGAGGGGTGGCGGGGGCAGCGACAAAACCAGCGGAGGCGGCTACTGCGTAAGCCCCGTCCACGCGGCCTGCATGGCGGTGATGCTGCGGCTCATATGCACCATGTTGGTGGACATCTCGTGACCACGGCGGCGAGGGACTCCAGGGCCAGGGGAACGACAGCAGAGGACCCTGCGGCGGCATCCACCGGCGCGCCCACGGCAGCGGACAGGGTGATGGACGAGGACGACGTGAGCAGTGGCAGGGTGGTGGTGGGTGGGATTGGCGGCGTGACGACGGCGGTGGTGGAGGCCATGATCGGCGAGGCAGCTGATACCAGATTGATAGGATTTCTAGTCCTACCAGCGATCTCGTGCAGTCGGTATGGGTGAGAGGGAGGAGGAGCTGGCTGGCGGCCTCGCTGCCAGCAGCAGGGCGCCATCACGAGAGAAGAGGCGAGGGCAAGAGGTAGGCGGCGGCGGCTAGGGCAACTCTCCCGGCTCCCTAAGGAAGCCGGAAACAATTAAGATTGTTTCTGCTTAATTTTCAATAATTCAGATTACAAGAATTTATAATTCTAAGAATAACCTTTTGCTAAATAACCCTCATAATAATAATAATTAAAAGTCGACTAAAAATAGCTAATTGGGCTGACTTAGCCACTATTGGACCGGTTGCTCCTCTTGTACGGTATACCGGTCATAGCAAAAATGCTGTGGAACTCTCTAAACAACGAGCCGAGCGAAAGGCAGGCCAGCAGGCCAGCAGCGACCCAACAGCCCATGAGGATGAGGCCCAGTCCAATCGCTACGTGCCCGTTCCCCTCCCACCACGCAATCGCGCTCGCACGGAGGCGTCGCCGGCGCGGACGGACAGATTCCATTCGCCTCTCCCATCCATTTCTCACCAGAAGCGAAGCCGGAGGCGGAGGAGCGGAGGAGGCAGGAGATCTCGAGCAAGCCGGAGGCGGAGAAGATGAAGACGTTCGACCCGTGGCCGGTCTTCTTCCGCCGGGAGTGGAGGCGCAACTGGCCCTTCCTCGCGGGGTTCGCCATCACCGGCTTCCTCATCACCAAGATGACGGCCAACTTCACCGAGGAGGACCTCAAGAACTCCAAGTTCGTCCAGGAGCACAAGAGGCACTGAAGAACCAGGTGAGGCCCCGATCCGCTCTTACCCGTCCCCAGTCTCTACATACGAGGTAGATCTGCATCTGCGCTCCTCTCTGTGATGCGGCGCCTTTGATGCATACATCTCACCTTGGTTGGATTCCCCGCAACCGTGTCGGATTCCGAGTGCAACTCGGCGTGCCCCACACCCCCCACACCGCGCCCCGCCCCCACCCCAAAAAATAAAAAAATAGAAAAAAATGGCTTGACCCCTTCAATGACCTTAATCATCTCTTATAGCAGATTTTGTTGGGTTTGGGTGTACTCATTGTTTTTCTGCCTAATTTTCGTTGATGTTTACAACCTACAATTTGAGCAGTAAAATACATGCGGGTCAGGAAACAGTCTTTGGGTGAATTAGTTATTAGTATCATCCAGTAGCACGTGTGTGAACCTTAGTAGAATCATACTACTTGTTAGCAAAGTACTCCCTCCGTTCCAAATTATAAGTCGCTTTGACTTTTTTGTTCATCCATTTTTGCTATGTATCTAACATGTTATTATATCTAGATGCATAGCAAAATGGATGAACCAGAAAAGTCAAAGTGACTTATAATTTGTAACGGATGGAGTAGCAAACAACTAGCAGTGGCACTTGGTAAAAAACTACTTTGTCTGTTGATATCCTTGAGTCGGAGGATTAAGCAGTTGTCCAGCACGAAACCAGCAAGCCAACCATAAACTAGTCAACTCCATTGTCCTTGTCAAAAGGAAATAATGATGAGTAAAAAGTATTAACTCCATTGCCAGGTTCAGTTTTGTAGCCCTGCACTATTTATGAAATGAAATTGGTTTCCCCGTCTGCTGGTCCAGTCCATCCAAATAGATGGAACATATGAATTCATGAACTGTTTGCTGACCAATAGGAAACAGATCTTGCTTTGTTGAAAACAGTGAGCAGCAATGCTCCAAATCCATCTAACCGAATGAAACCAGTGATTTGAACTTTCAACTCATTGTAAAAGGACAATGGAATCTTGTGACAAGAACGATCCTGACTTGAAATACATCTCTGCGCTCCAAATCCTCTCGGTAGCAATTCATTCATCCAATTTCACATCTCTCAGGGCTGCACAGAACTAGAAAATGTTTCTCCTCTTTCAGATTTCTTAACATTTCCTAACGGAACATGGCCAACACCATTTTACTCAACTGACACCAAGATCATTGTGTTCTTTTAGTTTCTGTTCCTATATTATAGTCAGCATCTCACTTGAGAATACAATGCAAGGGTGTATTTTTGCATTAACCAGTGCATTAGCTAGCACTTGTGAAGGATTCGCTGACAGCCAAAAGGGCACCAACTGGTAGTTTGTGATTTTGTTCACATGTTCTATGATTTATGGTAAAAAGGTGTTAGATTTCTTGTATTGTGGAACCTATAACGAGGACTCTACAGGATGCCTTGCAAAACCAATCCAAAACCATGGTCAGCAACTGAATCCTTACCTAAATTATCTGTGCTTCTGGCTTGATATTTTGCAAATGAAACTGGACATTAATTGTTGGTTTTGAGATGCCTAGGGGTAGAATTAAACTCTCAATATGTAAATGAGCATTGTCATTAGATGTGAAGTTAATTGATTGTTGAGGTCCTTAGGACACGTGACAACTTTTTTGTTTGAAAATCACTGAAATATCCAATGAGATTTGTCTTTCCCTTTCTAATGATCTCTGATGTTTATCACTGCTAAAACCATGTTTAGCATTATCTGTGTTTGCTGTTTGACTTTTTCTGTTATGTACTTATGTTGGCATGCTTGATAAGAATTTGACTAGTGAAACAATTACTGGTTGGTTGTGACATCACTGCTTTCATCCCTAAACCTTTCCGTGTCATAAGTAGGCAAAGTATCATTCACTACAGTTTTCCTGAAAAATGGTAGGGCATTTTTTCTTTCCTGTCAAAATGTTCCCTAGTAGGAAATTAAAATCTGCAGGGAAACATCTTCCCCACTATCTTCTCCTTGCTGTTTCCTCACTATCTTTTGCTTGCTCCCTAGGAACTCAAGTTGTAGGTAACCTTGCAGATTCTAGTAGTGCTGGGAGGATCACCTATGTGTATCAGTTGTCACTGGCTCACTGCTAAAAGCCACACTTCACATTGTCTGTGCCCACTGTTTACCACTGCTCACTTGCTCATGCCATTCATAGCCCCTTGTGCATTTGGGACCCCGTACCTGTCCCTACAGTTTTGTGAAATACTAACGCTTACATTCCCTTGCAGGTAAAGTAGCTGTGTCAGAAACGCCTGTTTGGGCAGCCAGTTCTGTTATGCTTTTGAATGAAAAGAAATAGACCCCTTTTTTCATTTTTCTTAATCGAAATGCTTGCACTCTATGTTCCATTTTTTTGTGTAATAAGAGGCAAATGAATTGAGCCAACAGCGATCAGCTTCTGATTGAAAAATATCGATGTGTGGCCTGGGTGTTGTGGGATTGCATCTAATGCTGTCGATTTGGTGGTGAAAATGAAGATTTTGTTATATGATTGGAGCCTATTTGAAAATGAGGGGTGGAGAGCCTGTATGAGTGTATGGCCAAGCACTGCAACGTACAAATTGTGAAGCAGAGGGGTGTTGTACCATGACTATAATTGGACCAGTTGAAACCCTTTTAGACACAGATGGTATTGTGGCATGGATTTTGGAGCTGAAATTATTCAGGTTTTCTTCGTAAAAGTTAGAAACAGCCTGTGGGTTTCGCATGGATTCCTGTATTTTCTAGTTAATCGTTTTTAGGTGATATAAATTAAAATGGGTTGTATTTAAGTTGTTCACCCACAAAAAAGTTCTGAAGTGTTTTATAAATATTTTCATTCATATAATTTTTTGAATAAAATAATATTCTAAATCAGAATCAAGGGTACCAGCCAAACGATCTTACGAATTGAATCTAATTCATCATCTGAAACATTTCTGTTTCTTAAGAGAATCTAGAACTGAAATGTTTTTACAAGAATGATCCGTACCAAACGGACCCTCAATCCTTCGGATTCACTTTAATCCATTTTTAAAATGTGTTAATCCAAGCAAACCCTGTAGCTTGGTTGAGCTATAGGGAAGCCTTGGGCTATCGAACATGAACAAATAAACTATTGTATTTCTACATTGACTGAAGTTCTTTTCTACGGGAAGTCGAAAAAGGAAATAAAATGGTCCACCTTTCTGCAAACAATAACTAATTTTAGCTTAAGCATCAGAGACAAGTTTGATTAGAAAAGGAATACTAAAAGATATAGCATCTTTCTGCAAATATCAACTAGTTTTAGGGGCCCTTCGGAACGCATGAATTTCATAAGGATTATATAGAAATTTCATAGAAACCAGGCCATTTTTCACAGGAAAAACGAAAGAGCAACAAAAAAAAATTCCGTGTTCCAAAGGGTGCCTTTACTTAAGCATCAAAGACAAGCTTGATCAGAAAAGAAATACCAAAAGATATATAGCATAAAGTGACAACGACCAATAAGATTGCCTTCCTTTTATAGCATTGAAAAAAGTTTCCATGCCTTATATAGCACCAGTCTCATCTTTTATTCTCTACTACATAGGAGTCCCGTCATAGCATATTTTGTTTAGATTCCATATCATGGGCCAAAATACTCTAAAAAATGTAATACCCAAAGATATAGCACCTTTCTGCAAATATCAATTAGCTTTAGCTTAAGCATCAATGACAAGTTTAATTTCGAAAAAAGAATTCTGAAAGATATACCATACAATGACAACGACCAATAATGGTTTATAATGGAATGGTTCACATAATGGCGAAGCTAGAGCAAACAGAAAATGAGTTGAGAAGGTTTATACCATAGAAGATGTAGTCATATAATCACTTTTTGTGTTTTTTTTTTATAAAAGGTGCATTTGCGGTTTTGCACTCTCAATCACTAATCACTATGCAGATTCGCCCATAATAATTCTACTGAAACCCCAGCCTAATCAGGACCTTCCAAAATGCACAGATCCATCCTAGGCCATGTTTAGATCGCCGATTCGGTGCCCCGAATCACTGTGCCGAATCATTGTACCATTTTATTTTTATTTGGTAATAATTATCCAAACTTTGATTAATTATGCTCAAAATGTTCGTCTCGCAAAGTACAATAAATCTATGCAATTAGTTTTTGATTTTATCTACATTTAGTACTTCATGCATGTGCCGATATTTTGATGTGATGGAGAATCTTCTTTTTGCATAGTGAAATTTTGGGATGAATTTGGAAATCTAAACGAGGCCCTAATCTTCTCCTTGGAACGCGAACTGATCTTAAAATTAAGCGCCTGCTAAAAAAGCTTTAACCAAAGCAAACCCCTCGCCCCCACGCAAACCCCGCGATACCTTCGCCTTTTCCGCCCGCGCCGTCCGTCTCCGTCCATGGCGATGGAGATTCCGGCGCAGGTGCGCCGCTACTGGCTGCCGATACTCCTATTCACCGCCGGATTCCTCTTCCAGGTCCTCGTCCTGCCCCACCACTTCCCGCCCACCCACTACGACGGTGAGAGCCCCTCCGCCGTCCCCACTCCCGCTTCGTGCTCTCCGATTCGGCCACGTTCTGACTTCTGAAACTGGTTTTTTGGATTGGTCGTGCTGTGCGGGTTGCAGTGCTGGGAATCGAGAGGTTCGCGCCGGTCGAGCGGGTTGTGGAGGCCTACGAGTCGCTCTCCAAGGAGTGGTGAGTGCGATTGATGCGACTTACTGATAGCTTCTGTTTGAATTGATTTGAAAGTGTGTTGTTCTGTTTGAATTGATGCGACTTACTGATAGCTTTCTCGACTATTGCAAGTCGTAACGGTGTAATCTAGTCGGAGTTTACGAGTTTGGTGGTGTTTCTGCACTTGTTTGTGTGTGTGTGTGTGCGCGCGCGCGTGTGCAAAATCTAAGTCTGGTTTGCTTTTGTTTACATGGATGAGAGAGTTTGTTTGGACATGATTAGTGCTTGCCTGAATCATCAGCTTTGAGATAGTGCAGACGCATCACTCGATTCTCCACTCCAGTGTTAGTAAGATACTGTTTGTTTGTTTGTTTGCGGGAAATTAGTAAGATCCTGTGGATGATTGGTTGCTTGTTGCTTATCTGTACTGGTTGCTATTGTTCTTTTGCATACCTGCTTTACAGAATCTGAGTGAATTTTTTGTCGATGTTAACTCAGGCTATCTGAAACGAATCACCAACCAACTGTTGATATTATAAAGGTGAGATCAAAATCTAGAGCTCAGTCTACTAGACTTGGTAGTTGGTAATGTTTGCATAGAATATAGTGATTATTTTGTAAGAATCGCCTCTCCGTCCTAGGCATGGCAATAACTTTACATAGCAGACTCACCATTCATGTATCTATGTAGTCATACACTTTTCACACCTTCTGTCATTCAACTTTAAGAACCATTGAGATTGTAAACCAACTACCATTCAGTCTCTTTTCTCCATCCCCCCCCCCCCCCCCCCCCAAATGGTTGCTATTAGAGTAATATATATGAAATTTCACAATTCTTTGATGGTTCGTACAGATCCGTTATGCATATGAGCTGTTGACAAATCCAGTTTTAAAGAGGGATTATGATCTTTTTGGACTGGATGAGCATAAGGTGACCACTCTCCCCTCTCTCCGTTCACGTGCCGCCTATCAATTGAAAGTTTCTTCAGTTTTATCACTTCTATTTCCCTATCGGTCTAAGTGTTTTTCCCTTCCATCTGGTAGGATGTCCTCGAGAGAGTCAAAGAACAATATCGGATGGAGCACTTTCTCAAAATTGATCTCCCATTGTTAAAAGACTCTGTAGTCAGTAAGTTCCGCCTATCTAATCACTTGTAAATTGTACTGATATATTTCCTTGCTTTTTTTCATGTTTGGCATAAAACTATTTCAATTTGTTAGGTTTGATTGATGATGCCTTCAATGTACTCACACATGAGTCGTTCATGTCTGCTATTAATGAAGAATACCCGTTAATCATACTGGTTAGTTTTAATGCCACCTCCGTAAGCGATTAAGCTTCCGTTGTTTTATTTACATTACTTATGCATGTTCTTAGTATCTTCTGCTGGAACGAATCACTGAACTTACTGCTGATTCTTGCTCTATTTTCTAGGTATATTCAAAGGGTAGTCCTCGGTGTGCTCAATTTATTGAGTACTGGAAGCGAATTGGTATGTTTTTTCATTCTGACTTGGATGCTATTTTTTATTTGTTGCTTCGTTTGGAAAGAAAACCAACACATTTAGATACTTAATGGAAAACGCAACCTATTGTAGGATTACACATTTGGCCGCTGTTTTGTTTGTTGCTTCACACTGATAGTCTTACATGAAATTATTTACTATTTACTATTGATGGGGTAAGTTGCATCGACTTTAGTAGTTAATGGTATTGAAGGATGATGAAAATTGGATTTGCGGTAAATTGCAGGGTCAGATCTAGAAAAGACATTCTTTACTATTTAATGCACTGCCAAGTGGCATGCTATGAGAAAGGCATATGCTGATATAATCGAATTTGTCTACTTAGAATTTGTTATTTTTAAGACTGAGAATATTGCTTAGGTGAGCAAGCTTTGAAATTTTAGCGTTTTGTCTGAGCAGTACTTTATGGTTCTTTTGGCAGTTGAGTCGACACCCGACAGTATTTTCCGTTCCTTTAGAAATTATTTGGTGTTGCCAACAATAACTACTGACAAACATTGTGAATTTAGAATTCCCAAGAAAAAAATCTCCTACTTGATTCCCCCTCACAATATTTGATTGCATGGTCTAGGCACTCAATTGGATGGAATCGCCAAAACTGCTATGGTAGAAGTTGGTGATTCACAAGTGGCTGGTTATTTCGCCGAAAAGCAGTTCTCCAAACGGCCATTTTTCCGTAATGGTATCTCAATGCAACAAGTCTTGTTAGTCATAATGATGCGAACTTTAAGTTAGTTTAGGTTTCGCAGGTGATCCACTTCAACATATTGACCCTCTATTTGAAACATTGTTAGTTTGTTACATGGATTTTATCAAACAGAGTAGGTCAGTGAGGGAAGTGGATTGCTATTTTTTGGTAGTGAAGTACTGTTCTCAATTTTCTGTTGAGAAAAAAAAACTATTCTTTTTGTTATGGTTCATTCATTCCATACTCATTCGATTCGTGCAGGTGTACCAACACTTGTTGCATACCCTGTTAACTGCAAAAGTCCATCCTGTTACATGAGGTGACTATTTTAGCCAGACTATCAGTTTCCTGATCATATTTAAGTCTGTGACTCTTCTTTTCCTGTTATATCAGCATTCCCATGATGAGATTTTATGCCACGCCATTTCCCGTCTGTGCTGAAGACATGGCATATTGGGTACGCGGTCTAAATAACCATGTTTTCTATGCCTAGGTACCCAGGTGGGCTTTTTGTGGATTCTGTTGTTGACTGGGTTGCAACATCAGTTGTAGGATTGCCTCGGATCTTGTACTATTCAAAGGAGACATTGGTGAGCCTTATGATTAGTTATATTTCTTTATTTATCCTATGTCGATGTGTTCTTTCTAAATATTTGAACTTCAAAGCAAATTGAAGGCCTATTGGAAATGTAATCTATTATTTGAGTTAGTAACTAAGATCCATGTGATCTACTGAATCATGAGTATGAATCTGCATCCACAATTCCTTTTTAGAGATACAGATTCTAGTTTGGTTAGTGAAAAAATTGTCATTACTTGCATGGGAAGCAGTCAGGACTAGGTTTCTCTCCCACTTATTTGGGATGTTTATCTTATGACATCATGGGACTATTTTAATTACACAATCCTTATGGCTAATTTGTAATTGTACAATTGAGGAGAAATTGATTCAACATCGGTTGAGATGGTTTGGACATGTCCAACGGAGGCCTCCTGAGGCGCCGGTGCGTAGTGGAGTTCTAAAGCGGGCCGATAATGTAAAGAGCGGTAGAGGTTGACCTAAACTAACTTGGGACGAGTCCGTTAAGAGAGATCTTAAGGAGTGAGATATCTCCAAGGATTTAGCTATGGACAGGAGCACTTGGAGATTGACAATCAACGTGCCTGAACCGTGACCTCTTTTTGTCTTGTGCCCTTTATGTCCCTTTATGTGTCTCCCTGTTTCTTGTCTCTTTTGGGTTTCATCTCTAGCCTACCCCAACTTGCTTGGGACAAAAGGCTATGTTGTTGTTGTTGTAAAAGTAACCAACCAACACACTCCTCTACGTATTGTTCTTGTTGTTTTACATATTGCTGCCCCGTTCAGTGTTACTATTCAACAATTGCAGTTAGGTTTTATAGGCTTTACTTGAGAGGAATTATGGTTCTAATGCAGAGCTTTATTTTCAGGGCCCCCAATTCATTGGGAAGAATGGCCATCATAAGGTTGAATAGGTTTTGCCGGAGCACCTTTACCTTTTGGTCTTTTGGCCACTCACAATTGCTCATGCCATCTTTGCATGCATTATGTAGGTCAAAGTTATCTTTTTCTCAAGTACTGGAGAGCGTGCTGTTCCGTTCCTTCGCCAAGCTGCCCAAGAGTATTCAAGTTATTCATCATTTGGATTTGTCCTATGGAGAGAAGACGAATCCCAGATTTGGTGGAATTCGTATGTGCTTTTTTTAGTTTTTGTACAACTTTTTGTTATCTACTATAAATCATGCCTTTGTATAATATATTAACAGTAACTATTTATAACAGTTTAAAGTATATATGTTTATAATGAGTAAATAAATATGAAAATTTTTATCAACTGATACAATTTACTAAAACTATTGAGCACTAGCATTTAAGGCTCTATTAGTTGCAGAAACTCATTCTGCAGAGTCTGCACATTTTACACAATCGTTCATCACTTCCTATTTACAGTAACTATTTCATACTTAGCTACTAATCGTTGATCATCAAATTTTCTCAGATGACATCATATAATATTTAGATATATTCTGGCTAAAAAGTATTTAGATATATTGGATAAGAATCACCAAATTGCCTTTTGTTTGTCTGAACATATCCCTTCCTATCTTGCCACTTTTATTGTTTCAGTAAGTGGTATTATATACTACTATTACGATCATCTTCATTGATCAGAGTCTTATTGCACATACCATTTCATGTGTGTATATATGGTTTTACCTATGATGGCGCATCCAACCTTAAGTTCAAAAATAGTCTCAACTCAGCTTTGTCAATGATCTATTTCCTGATCCTTTGTTGTTGTTTTTGCTATGTTTATATGCCTTGACTTTAAAGTTTCCCATTTTTTGGCTACAGAGAAACTCTTAATCAGATAATTAGTGTTACAGTCTGACAATTGAATGCTGATACCTCAAATAGTAGCTACTTAGCATCGAAAACATGTGATTTACTGATTCCAAGATCAGTGAGTATTGAGCAATTGAGCTACTGCATTTTAATGAAGCAAAACATTACCATGGTCCCATCTATTAGTACACATGGTAAAATTGGTCACACAATCTTGTCTACTTCGGATCAGGTTAGGGGTGGAATCGGCTCCAGCACTTGTTTTCTTGAAGGGGCCAGGCACAAAGCCTTTTGTACACCATGGCAAGATTCCTCTCCCCTTATTTTTTTTTTCAATGCGGAGGTTATGCTGATTGTTGACATCCCCATTCAGGAATTTTTAGCAAGTCAGAGTTCATAGAGATGATGGAGGAGCACAAGCACCATGGTATTGTTGAACAGTTTCTGAACCAATTGTACTGAATTATCAAGCTGTGTAGTATTAGGATGCAGTTTCCTTACAACAACAACAACAACAACAACAACATAGCCTTTTGTCCCAAGCAAGTTGGGGTAGGCTAGAGATGAAACCCAAAAGAGACGATAAACAAGGAGACACATAAAGGGACATAAATGGCACAAGACAGAAAGAGGTCACGGTTCAGGCATGTTGATTGTCAGTCTCCAAGCGCTCCTGTCCATAGCTAAATCCTTAGAGATATTCCACTCCTTAAGGTCTCTCTTAACGGACTCGTCCCAAGTTAGTTTAGGTCGACCTCTACTGCTCTTTACATTATCGGCCCGCTTTAGAACCCCACTACGCACCGGCGCCTCAGGAGGCCTCCGTTGAACATGTAGGATGCAGTTTCCTTAAATGAAACAAAACATTTCTTTATCACCACATTCACTCCTTTACTGTTCTTGTTTAGAACTGCGACAGCTAAGAAGTGACACATCTTTGGAACTGGGTTGTGATGCTAGAGGCCATTCACGTGCTGGCAATGATGCAGCAATTTGGTATTGTGTAATTGTCGCTGGTCGTCCTGGTGCAGAATTAAGTAAGAAGAGACAAGTAAGTTTTCATAGTTAATTGCAATGCGCAAATTGGTATGGTTTATTATCTGAATAATCTTCATTACTAGTTTTCTAAGTATGAAGGGCAGGCCTGGTGCAGTTGGTGAGTGCTAGCTCGCCGAGTCACCAGGTCCTGGGTTCGAAGCCGTCTCTCTGCAGAATTTCTGTGGGGGTAAGACTTTGCTTCGGTTATTCCCTTCTCCAGACCCCACTCGTGTGGGAGCCTCTGGCACTGGGTCTGCCCTTTTTTTTTACTAGTTTTCTAAGTATATTGGTTTGCATTTGAAACTAGATTTTGCGTAAGGCCCAAGACAAACTGTTAGGTGATATTGACAGAAGTGCTGGGTGTTGGAGTATATGTAAGCCCATGTGGCTAAGGCCCATGTGGCCCATGTAAGGAACCTATATAGCTACCCTTCTAGGGTTAGCCCAAATCAATAGAGTCACTATTTCTAGCATGGTATCAGCAGCCTCTCTATCTTCTTCCTGGTAGCAGCCGCCGCCCCCCTGGTGCAGCCGCCGCCGCTGCCTTCCTGGCCGGCGGGCGCCACCATGGCTGGCCGCCGCGATCCTCCCCCCTCCCCTTCCTACTTCCACTCTTTTCCCTCTCTCCCCACACCCTCCTGGGCCACGGTTGCTGGAGCTGGTGCTCCACCCGCCGCCGCAGGGCCCCAGGCACACCACCACCAGCCGCCGCTGGGGACCCAGCCGCCTCACCTCCAGGCGCCGCTGGGGACCCAGCCGCCCCACCTCCAGGCGCCGCTGCTGGGGCTGTCTGCCCGGCCCACCCTACCCCTTTCCCCTGGCGCGGCCGCCTTCACCCATCCCGCCGTCGGTTTCCCTCTGGCGGGCACCCCTGTACCCAGCGCCTCCCCCTCTGCTGCTGCCCTCACAGCCGCTCCTGCTGTTGAGGGCGCAGCCGGGGGCTCGGGCTCCTCCCTCACTGCTCCGGCGGTTGGGGGACATGGGGGGGCCCCTGCTGCAGCCCTTCCTGCAGGGGGTGTTGAGGATGAGGGCGTTGATGCCCTGTCAGAGCGCCCCGCCGACGCCGTCCACCTTCCCGGTGCCGGGACGGACACCGGCAACCACCTTCCCGCCGGTGCCCCCACTTTCCCGGCCTCGACACCGCCACTCCTCTCCCAGATCTACGCCGGCTCTCAACCCTATGATGGCCGTGACACCTCTTCTCTCGCCGCTGCTCTCGTCGCCGCGCGTGCCGCCGCCGCGGAGGGGCAGGCCCGGGTGCGGGCAGCCGCCCTCGTGTGGGAGCACGAGCGCGAAGCGGCCGACGCCTTGGCTCGTCAGATTGCCGAGGCGGAGCGGCTCCTCTCTCCCGCCTCTCCGGCTGGTGCCCACTCCTCTGCTTCGCCGGGTCGTCGTGCATCTCACACTGCTGTCCTCTGGCACGATCCGGCTGACCCGCTCGTGGCACAGCTTCACTACCAGGCCGGGGGGGTCCAGAACATCCGCCTCCTCGTGCCGGTCGTTCTCGAGCCGGAGTCACCCTCCTACGCTCGCTGGCGGGACCTCGTGGTTCTCACTCTTCGCCGCTACGCCCTCGACGACCACGTCCTCCTCGACGCTTCGGCCGCTGTCCAGACCTCGTCGTGGCTCCGTCTGGATAGCATCGTCCTCTCCTGGATCCTGGGGACGATCTCCCTCGACCTCCACGACCTCGTCCGTACCTCTCCTGACGCGCGCCGGGCTTGGCTTGCCCTTGAGGGCCAGTTTCTGGGCAACGCCGAGGCCCGGGCTCTGCGCCTCGACGCGAGTTTCCGGACTTTCGTCCAGGGGGACCTCTCCGTCGCTGAGTTCTGCCGCCGGATGAAGGGCATGGCGGACTCCCTGGGGGACCTTGGGTGGCCCGTGGAGGATCGCATCTTGGTCCTCAACGTCCTCCGGGGGCTCAGCGACCGCTACGCCCATCTCCGGACGTGGATCACTCGCCAGCGGCCCTTCCCCACCTTCCTGGAGGTCCGCGACGATCTCGTCATGGAGGAGCTCACGCAGGGCCTCCAGCCGGTCTCCACTCCTGCAGGGGCCTCGGCCTCCTCGACGGCCCTGGCTGCTACTTCTCCGCGCCCCCCTACCCCACCACGGACCACTGCACCACCACCGTCGTCTCTCCTGGGTCCTCCTCCCTCCGGGCCGAGCGGAGGCGGGGGGGGGGGGCCGTGGCGGTCGCCGACGCCGCGGTGGGGGTCGAGGGGGTGGCCGGAGCGGCCACACCCAGGCTCAGGCTCCCGGTGGGTTACCGGGGGGGGCACCATGGCCCTCCTTCCAGCACCCATGGGCAGGGCGCATCTCTATGTGGCCCTACCACGCCACTGGGGCCGAGTCGCGCCCACCGGTGGCCTTCCTCACCGGGGCTCCTCCTGTTGGGGCTCCTCCTGCTGGTACTCCACCTGGCGCCTTCCCTGCTGCAGCGTGGACTCCACCGGGGGTCGCCGGATGGGACCCGACGGCCCTGGCTCGTTCGTTCTCCACCATGGGTCTGACACCTCCGGTTGGACCCGAGTGGATCGCCGATTCAGGAGCCACCTACCACACCACTCCTGACCCTGGTATACTTTCGTCGCTCCATTCTTCGTCCTCCTCACTTCCTTCGTCCATTATGGTCGCAAACGGCTCTTGCCTTCCTGTCACGTCTGTGGGTACCGCCGGTGCTCATGGCTCCTTTCGTCTTCCTGATGTTCTTGTTGCTCCTTCTATGGTTCATAACCTCCTTTCTATTCGTCGTTTTACAGCTGACAATTCTTGTTCTGTTGAATTTGACTCTTCTGGTCTTACTGTCAAGGATTTGGCTTCCCGGCGTCCTCTGCTCCGATGTGACAGCACCGGGCCCCTTTACACCCTTCGCTTTCCGGCGGCGCATTCGTCTTCTTCGCCGTCCCTTTTGTCAGCTGCCTTCGCCGCTTCTACTTCCTCTACTACCTGGCACCGGCGCCTCGGCCATCCTGGACGTGATGCCCTGATACAGCTCAGTCGTAGCTCTGGTCTTCCATGTACTCGAGCTCATGATGAGCAACTGTGTCATGCGTGCCAATTGGGCCGACATGTTCGTCTTCCTTTTTCTAGTTCTTCTTCTCATGCGGCCCGCATTTTTGATCTTATACATTGCGACCTATGGACCTCTCCTGTCATCAGTGTTTCTGGTTATAAGTACTATCTTGTGGTTGTTGATGATTTTTCGCATTATTCGTGGACTTTTCCCCTACGTGCGAAGTCGGATACGTTCACCACGCTCCTTCACTTCTTTACTTGGGTGTCTACTCAGTTCGGTCTCACCATCAAGGCCGTCCAGTGTGACAATGGTCGCGAGTTTGACAACTCCACCTCCCGAGCTTTCTTCCTCTCTCACGGTGTTCAGTTGCGCATGTCTTGCCCATACACTTCTTCGCAGAATGGCAAGGCAGAGCGGATGATTCGCACCACCAACGACACCGTGCGGACTCTACTGTTTCAGGCCTCTCTTCCTGCTCGCTTCTGGGCTGAGGGCCTGCACACCTCCACCTACCTTCTTAACCGCCTTCCTTCCGCTGCCTGTCCCGCTCCCACCCCTCACCACGCCCTCTTCGGTACCCCGCCTCGGTACGATCACCTACGCGTGTTTGGGTGTGCTTGTTACCCCAACACTGCCGCCACCTCCTCTCACAAGCTGGACCCTCGTTCCACGCTCTGTGTCTTCCTCGGTTACTCCCCTGATCACAAGGGGTACCGATGCTTCGACCTTGCCTCCCGCCGTGTTCTCATCTCGCGCCATGTGGTGTTCGATGAGTCCGTCTTTCCCTTTTCCGGCACCTCTACTTCTCCGGTCCCTGACCCACCCACCCTGCTTCCCACTGACCCGGTGGTCCAGCCACCTTTCTTGTGGTCTCCTGCAGGTACCCGCTTCACCGCGCTCCGCGCCGGCCACCGGTCCCGGCTCCCCTGTGAGTCCGGGCCCCTCGTCCTCCGGCGCGGCCCCGTCTCCTTCGGTTGGTGCAGACCCGGGGCCTTCGTCCCCCGCTTCTGCCCCGGGGGGGTCGTGCCGGCTGCCGACGCCGGATCCCGTCTCGGCACCCGCACCGGCGCCTCCGTCGAGGTTCGCCGCGCCGGTACGGGTCTACCAGCGCAGGCCGCGGCCTCCTCCGATCGCGGTCCCTTCTCCACCGGGGACACCGACACCGCCGCCACTGTCTCCACCGGCCCGTGGTCCCTCGCCGGTCTACCATCCGCCGCTGCTTCACCGACACCCGCGGCATGTTCACCCGATGGTGACACGACACGCGGCTGGCACCTTGCCGCCTCGTGTCCTCGCGGCTTCGACCGACGACGCGGTGGTCTCTCCGGTACCCTCTTCCGTCCGCGACGCCCTGCTGGACCCTCACTGGCGCCGCGCGATGGAAGAGGAGTATGCCGCGTTACTCGCCAACCAGACGTGGGAGTTGGTGCCCCGGCCGCCGGGCGCCAATGTCGTCACCGGCAAGTGGATTTGGACTCACAAGCGCCGAGCGGACGGCTCTCTCGAGCGCTACAAGGCTCGATGGGTCCTTCGGGGTTTCACTCAGCGCCCTGGCGTCGACTACGATGAGACCTTCAGCCCGGTGGTCAAGCCGGCCACAGTCCGTACAGTGCTATCGCTGGCGCTTGCTCGGTCTTGGCCTATCCACCAGCTGGATGTCAAGAACGCCTTCCTCCACGGCCTTCTTACCGAGACGGTGTACTGCAGTCAGCCGGCGGGGTTCGTCGACACCACCCGTCCTGACATGGTCTGCCGGCTCAACAGGTCCCTCTATGGCCTCAAGCAGGCACCTCGGGCATGGAACCACCGGTTTGCTACCTTCTTGATGACCCTGGGATTCGTGGAGGCCAAGTCTGATACGTCCCTGTTCGTCTACCACCATGGGACCGACACTGCATACCTGTTGCTCTATGTTGATGACATTGTCCTTACCGCCTCCAGCGAGCCACTTCTTCGGCGGATCATTGCAGCTCTCCAGCAGGAGTTTGCGATGAAGGACCTGGGTGAGCTCCACCACTTCCTCGGTGTCACTGTTGAGCACCATCCTGCTGGGCTTCTTCTTCATCAGCAGCAGTACACTCGGGATATCCTGGAGCGGGCTGGGATGTCTGACTGCAAGCCCTGCTCCACTCCAGTCGACACCCAGGGCAAGCTGTCGGAGACTGAGGGACCTCCGGTGGCCGACCCCACTGCATACAGGAGTCTTGCCGGGGCCCTTCAGTACCTCACCTTCACCAGGCCGGACATCACCTATGCAGTTCAGCAGGTCTGCCTCCACATGCATGATCCTCGGGAGCCTCACCTCACGGCTCTCAAGCGTCTCCTCCGCTACCTCCGGGGCACCCTCGACTACGGCCTCCTCCTACACCGGGCCTCCTCCACCGACCTCGTCGTCTACACCGACGCTGACTGGGCTGGGTGCCCGGATACTCGCCGCTCCACCTCCGGCTACGCCGTCTTCCTGGGCGGCAACCTGGTGTCTTGGTCTTCCAAGCGCCAGCCGGTGGTCTCCCGGTCCAGTGCCGAGGCGGAGTACCGCGCCGTGGCTAACGGCGTGGCGGAGGCCGCCTGGCTCCGGCAGCTACTTGCTGAGTTGCACACTCCACCCTCCCGGAGCACACTGATCTACTGCGACAATGTCAGTGCGGTCTACCTCTCCACCAATCCCATTCAGCACCAGCGGACGAAGCATGTCGAGATCGACCTACACTTTGTCCGTGATCGGGTGGCCATGGGCGAGGTACGGGTTCTTCATGTTCCGACGACCTCCCAGTTCGCGGACATCTTCACCAAGGGCCTCCCGTCCTCGACCTTCGCCGAGTTTCGCTCCAGCCTCAACATCACCGGTGGCTAGTTGCGTCTGTGGGGGGGTTGTGTGTCTTCTTTCTTGTTCAGCCTCGAACTCCGCTGCGACGGTAGTTCAGACTGCGGGGGGGTGTTGGAGTATATGTAAGCCCATGTGGCTAAGGCCCATGTGGCCCATGTAAGGAACCTATATAGCTACCCTTCTAGGGTTAGCCCAAATCAATAGAGTCACTATTTCTAGCACTGGGAATGTCGATAATTCAGTAGAGACATCAAGTGCTGCAACTGCCTTCAAAGATGATAGGTTGACCTTTGTTTGGTTAGATGGAGAAGTGCAAAAGGTAGACTGCTTTATAATTTAAAAGTTTACTATTTATCTCTTATTATCTAGTCATCTTCGGGATAGGATCTTATCCAGTTTGGAATGTTATCTCTTGTTAGTTGGCAGGAATAGATTGATTTGTTAGGACCAGCTCTATATAAGGCATGGCATTACATCCTTTTGTTATATATAAAAAAGGAAAAATGAATCAAAGAAATATCCACCAGCCAACAGTCTACACTTTCTCCCAAAGGCCCTTCACTTCAAGCCATGCCATGCTGCCTCATTGTCTGCGATAGTTATCCCCCGATATGATCTAATGGTCGTAACAAGTACTACCTTAGGGGCCAAGATACTAGGCCCTTGTGGACAGAACCATAATGGATTTGATTCAAAATGGTGTGTGGTAGTCATAACAATTATGTTGGAGTGTGTGTGTGTGGGCCTCCAGCCTAGGCCGGCCCATGTAGGGCAAGGCCCATTAGGGTTAGGGTTGGCACTCTGTGCCTATATGTACCCTGGGGGTTCACCCCCTTCATCAATCTAATCATATTCTCTAGCATGGTACCAGAGCCGAAGGTTTGATCTTTGCCGGTCGCCTCCCACTCCTTCCGCTGCGCTGCCCCTGGGAGGAGCGAACTCCACTCCCAGGGGCAGCAACCTGAGCACCAAGCCCTACCCACCATTTTCCTTTCCGTCCCAGCAGGAGCAGCAAGCAGCAGAGGACCGCCCGGCACGGCTCCGCCGCCTCCTCCTCGCCCGCTCTTCGTCCTCGGCGCCAGGGAGCTCCACCGGCGCGGATCCGCCGCCCCCTCCCCGCCGCCGCCGCCGCTCTGCGCGCCTCCAGCGCCGCCGCCACTCCGGCCTCGGCTGCGGGGGCCGGCGCGGGCGGCCAGGGCGCATCCCGGCGCGGATCCGCCGCCCCCTCCCCGCCGCCGCCGCCGCCGCTCTACGCGCCTCCAGCGCCGCCGCCACTCTGGCCGCGGCAGCGGGGGCCGACGCGAGCGGCCAGGGCGCTCCGCCGGCGCGGATCCGCCGTCCCCTCCCCGCCGCCGCCGCTCTGCGTGCCTCCAGCACCGCCGCCACTCTGGCTGCGGCTGCGGGGGCCGGCGCGGGCGGCCAGGGCGCTGCCCGGCGCGGATCCGCCGCCGCCTCCTCCCCGCCCTGCCTCTGCCCGGCGCGGATCCGCTACTCGGCGCCGGGATCCCGCCCTCCCCTGCTCTGGGGGCCGGCGTCGACGCCGGCGCGAGCGCAGAGGCTCCGCCCGGCGCGGCTCCGCCGCCTCCTCCTCGCCGCCTCTCCGGGAACCTACCGCCCCACCACCGCCGCTGCTGCTGCTCCGCTATGTATCTGTTCGTTTGCTTTGTGTCGCCCTGCCGTTCGTCGTCTTCATCGACACCCCCGAGGACGAGGCCGCTGCTGCGCCCTCTAGGCTGCAGCGGCGCCGCTCGTGGTCTGCCTTCACCGCCGGTGCCGCCGCCTTTCCAGGCGGTCGTGCCACCCGCCGCCGGTCGTCGTCAAGCAAGCTCTCCGTCCGGAGTCCACGCCCTTCGCCGTCTACCGCGGACAACGCCCCCCTCCCCGCCACCCCTGCTCTGAGCGCGGGACTTCTACGAGGGCGGGCAGGAAAGTCGCCACCCCACTTCTCCCCCTCCGCCACCCCTGATCTGAGCGCGGACCTCGACTTCTCCGCCACCCCTGCTCTGAGCGCGGTCTCCGAGGTATTCGGGTGCGCTGCCGTCGCCTGGCGCCCCTGCCGCCGCATGGCTCGGCTCACCGTTCCGCGGCCACGACAGCTCGGTGTTGCGACTACGTCTTCGACCGTCTTCGCTGCCACCTCGACTCGGCGAATTCTACCTCGGCTACGACCACGACGACCTCGACCTCGGCTACTTCGGCACAAAAAGGGCTATCCTCCACTTCTTCGCTCCAGCCACAACGTCCGCGACACGGTTGCGACTGCGGGAGGATGTCATCGCTTCAGCTTTGTTCGTCTCCAGTCTCATCGTGTGTGCGCCCCTGTTGTGACTGCGGGGGGATGTTGGAGTGTGTGTGTGTGGGCCTCCAGCCTAGGCCGGCCCATGTAGGGCAAGGCCCATTAGGGTTAGGGTTGGCACTCTGTGCCTATATGTACCCTGGGGGTTCACCCCCTTCATCAATCTAATCATATTCTCTAGCAAATTATGTGGACCAGCAATTTACAGTGCATGCTTCATTGATTCTGTGAAAAAACACTACATGCGAGATTGGTCTGTGCTTTTGTCTATTTGTCGCTTGTGGCCTTTTTAGAACCTCAAGTTATCCTCCAATTGCTTAGTGGATAATGAGTTATTGATTCTGAAAGATGTGTTTCCCACCAAATGAAATGCTCCGGACCTCCAGTTATATTATAGTTGTCCTTAGTTCCCATGTACGTCACTGGAACCTGAGCAACAGAAACACATCAGATCCTGACTTCAGCAAATGTGTGGGCCATTCCACTGTCAGCAATCAAATTGCTCTTCTTATATTTGTAAATACGAATAACATCATAAGCATATATTTTGGCAGCAAATTTGTGCCTTCTATCTTGCCACTGATTATACTGGAGCCTGTGGTCCTAGAGACTTTGGAGATGACAATGACAAACCTGAAATTTTCATTGTTCGATTCCAAAGAAATGCAACATATGAGGCACTGAAAGCTGAAAAAAAGAACAATCTTGTGGACGTTCTCCAGGGACAGCATACTGATGCGTCCCAGCTAGTGGCAAGGTACAAGGGTCCAGATGAAATTGAAGAGGTGAGAATTTAATGGTTTGTACCTTGTAGTGCATTATCTATGTGCCTTCTGATAATTATGTCAGGTTTGGTACCTCAACACTAAAAGATCACTGCTAATTCTGTACCTGTTTTGACTAATATTGCAGATAAATAGGTGGATCTCTCAGATTATCAAAGATGGAGATACTAGAGAAATTCCTTACTTTGTAAAGTCCCAGCAAAGTATGTTACCCTCATTAAGGACATGTATAACGATGCTGTGACTAGTGTTCGAACAAATGGTGGTAACACAGACTACTTCCCGATTAAGATTGGGCTGCATCAAGGGTCAGCCTTGAGCCCATATCTCTTTGCCTTAGTAATGGATGTGGTTACAAGGGACATCCAAGGAGATATCCCTTGGTGTATGCTGTTCGCCGATGATGTAGTGTTAGTTGATGAAAGCCGAGCGGGGGTAAATAGGAAACTAGAATTGTGGCGGCAGACCCTTGAGTCTAAAGGTTTTAGAGTAAGCAGAACTAAAACCGAATACATGAGATGCGACTTTGGCACTGCTGCACAGGAGGAGGGAGACGTGAGTCTGGAAGGTCAAGTAGTGCCTAGGAAAGATACCTTTCGGTATCTGGGATCGATGCTACAAAGGGATGGAGATATTGATGCGGACGTTAGCCATAGAATCCAAGCAGGGTGGATGAAGTGGCGCCAAGCTTCTGGCATTCTCTGTGACAAGAGGATACCACAAAAGCTAAAAGGCAAGTTTTATAGAACAGCGATTAGACCCGCTATGTTGTACGGAGCAGAATGCTGGCCCACAAAGAGAAGACATGTCCAACAACTGAGTGTTGCAGAAATGCGTATGTTGCGTTGGATTTGTGGTCACACAAGGATGGACCGAGTGCGAAATGATGATATTCGTGATCGTCTAGGGGTAGCACCTATTGAAGAGAAGCTTGTCCAACATCGGTTGAGGTGGTTTGGCCATTTACAAAGGAGACCTCCAGAGACACCAGTGCATTATGGAGTTCTAAGTCAAGATAATAAGGTGAGGAGAGGCAGAGGAAGGCCAAAGTTGACTTGGGAAGAGACAATAAAAAGAGATTTGAAAGAATGGGATATACCTAGAGACCTATGTCTGAATAGGAGTGCTTGGAAAACGGCTATTGACGTTCCTGAACCGTAACTGACGGTGTTTGTTGGGTCTCAACTCTAGCCTACCCCAACTTGCTTGGGACTGACAGGCTTGGTTGTTGTTGTTGTTGTTGTTGTTGTAAGTCTCTTGCATGTTACTCCCTCGGTCCCTCCATTCCAAATTATAAGACGTTTTGGCTTTTCTAGATACATTGTTTTTGTTATGTATCTAGACAGTGTATGTGCATAGCAAAATCTATTCATCTAGAAATGCTAAAACATCTTATAATTTGGAATGGAGGGAGTACAAGATTATTATTTTTGTAAAAATCTGCAGGACATTGACCTTTTCCTAGTTGAATCGATAGTTTTACAAGAGAAAAAAATTGTGTTATTTTGTACAAGGTTGGCTAGACATATGTAGACTTCAAGAATGTCCATTCCATTAATGATTTTGAATTATATTGCCTTTTCAGAATTTCAGTTAAAGAATGCTCTTATAGTCTCCTTAGCATGTATCCTTAAATGAAAGGGGTAAGAATGTATAAGAAATGAAATGTACTTCCACATAGACCAAAGGTCGATTGACTCAATTGCTTGACTTGTCTTACTTGATCCGGTCTTTGTCCAATGTATCTCCTGCTTTTGACGACCGTCAACATTATTTGGTCGATACAAGTTGCCTCTAATCATTTTTGTATGAACACCCGTTCTATCTACCCAAGCACCTAGAATATCTAACTTGTTGGCACCAGCAGTAAAAAATAAAAATTCACCATGGCTTAACAATTACTATATGCGATTGAGGTCTAAGCATTAATTGTACCGGGGGACGTAAATGCTTTCACTTCTGAAAATAATGTTTTCAGAGCAGTAACATTGCACAAAGTTTATACCATATCCCCCATATTGTCCAGACGCCGTCGTGGATCCGT
Source organism: Saccharum hybrid cultivar R570 (assembly GCA_038087645.1). Classification (NCBI taxonomy): domain Eukaryota; kingdom Viridiplantae; phylum Streptophyta; class Magnoliopsida; order Poales; family Poaceae; genus Saccharum; species Saccharum hybrid cultivar. The sequence continues at coordinate 27,130,756 of JAQSUU010000344.1, forward strand.
CTCGACAGCATTGTTCTCTCCTGGATCTTAGGGACAATCTCTCTGGACCTCCACGACCTCGTCCGCACCTCTCCGGACGCGCGCCGGGCATGGCTTGCCCTCGAGGGCCAGTTCCTGGGCAACACTGAGGTCCGGGCTCTGCGTCTCGACGCGAGCTTCCGCACCTTCGTCCAGGGTGACCTCTCCATCGGCGAGTTCTGCCGTCGGATGAAGGGCATGGCTGACTCCCTGGGGGATCTCGGGTGGCCCGTCGAGGATCGCATCTTGGTCCTCAACGTCCTCCGGGGGCTCAACGACCGCTACGCACACCTCAGGACGTGGATCACCCGCCAGAGGCCCTTCCCCACCTTCCTGGAGGTCCGTGACGATCTCGTCATGGAGGAGCTCACGCAGGGCCTCCAGCCGGGCTCTACCACTTCCTCGTCCTCCTCGACAGCCCTGGCTGCTACTTCGCCGCGTCCTCCTACTCCACCGCGGTCGTCTGCTCCGCCACCGTCGTCTCTCTTGGGCCCTCCCTCCGGGCCGAGCGGAGGTGGGGGGGTCGTGGCTCTCGTCGTCGCCGTGGAGGGGGCCGCGGGGGTGGCCGGGGCGGTCAAACCCAGGCTCCGGCACCGGCGGGGACACACGGGGGGCACCATGGCCCTCGTTCCAGAACCCGTGGTCCGGTCGCATCTCCATGTGGCCCTACCACGCCCCCAGAGCCGACACTCGCCCACCGATGGTCATGCTCAACGGAGCTCCTCCTGCTGGTCCTTCACCCGGCGCCTTCCCTGCTACGCCGTGGGTTCCACCCTCCGGGACTCCACCGGGGGTCGCCAGCTGGGACCAGGCGGCCCTGGCTCGCTCGTTCAGCACCATGGGCCTGACACCTCCGGTCGGACCCGAGTGGATCGCTGATTCGGGGGCCACCTACCACACTACTCCTGACCCCGGTATACTTTCGTCGATTCACTCTCCCTCTTCCTCTCTTCCTTCGTCCATTATGGTCGCTAATGGTTCTTGTATTCCTGTCTCGTCTGTGGGTACCGCCGGTGCTCATGGCTCCTTTCGTCTTCCTGATGTTCTTGTTGCTCCTTCTATGGTTCATAATCTTCTTTCTATTCGACGTTTTACAGCTGACAATTCTTGTTCTGTGGAATTTAACTCTTCTGGTCTTATTGTAAAGTATTTGGCTTCCCGGCGTCCTCTGCTCCGATGTGACAGCACCGGGCCCCTTTACACTCTTCGCTTCCCGGCGGCTCCTTCGTCTTATTCGCCGCCCGTTTTGTCAGCTGCCTTCGTCGCTTCTACTTCCTCTACCACCTGGCACCGGCGCCTCGGCCATCCTGGACGTGATGCCCTGATACAGCTCAGTCGTAGCTCCGGTCTTCCATGTACTCGAGCTCATGATGAGCAACTGTGTCATGCGTGCCAATTGGGCCGACATGTTCGTCTTCCTTTTTCTAGTTCTACTTCCCATGCGGCCCGTATTTTTGATCTTGTACATTGCGACCTATGGACATCTCCTATTCTGAGTATTTCTGGTTATAAGTACTATCTTGTGGTTGTTGATGATTTTTCGCATTATTCGTGGACTTTTTCTCTCCGTGCGAAGTCTGATACGTTTACCACGCTCCTCCACTTCTTTACTTGGGTATCCACACAGTTCGGCCTCACCATCAAGGCCGTCCAGTGTGACAACCACTTCTTTACTTGGGTGTCCACACAGTTCGGCCTCACCATCAAGGCCGTCCAGTGTCTGGACGGCCTTGATGGTGAGGCCGAACTGTGTGGACACCCAAGTAAAGAAGTGGAGGAGCGTGGTAAACGTATCAGACTTCGCACGGAGAGGAAAAGTCCACGAATAATGCGAAAAATCATTAACAACCACAAGATAGTACTTATAACCAGAAATACTCAGAATAGGAGATGTCCATAGGTCGCAATGTACAAGATCAAAAATACGGGCCGCATGGGAAGTAGAACTAGAAAAAGGAAGACGAACATGTCGGCCCAATTGGCACGCATGACACAGTTGCTCATCAATTCATCATGAGCTCGAGTACATGGAAGACCGGAGCTACGACTGAGCTGTATCAGAGCATCACGTCCAGGATGGCCGAGGCGCCGGTGCCAGGTGGTAGAGGAAGTAAAAGCGACGAAAACAGCTGACAAAACGAGCGGCGAAGAAGACGAAGGAGCCGCCGGGAAACGAATAGTGTAAAGGGGCCCGGTGCTGTCACATCGGAGCAGAGGACGCCGGGAAGCCAAATCCTTTACAGTAAGACCAGAAGAGTCAAATTCCACAGAACAAGAATTGTCAGCTGTAAAACGTCGAATAGAAAGAAGATTATGAACCATAGAAGGAGCAACAAGAACATCAGGAAGACGAAAGGAGCCATGAGCACCGGCGGTACCCACAGACGAGACAGGAATACAAGAACCATTACGACCATAATGGACGAAGGAAGAGAGGAAGAGGGAGAATGAATCGGCGAAAGTATACCGGGGTCAGGAGTAGTGTGGTAGGTGGCCCTCGAATCAGCGATCCACTCGGGTCCGACCGGAGGTGTCAGGCCCATGGTGCTGAACGAGCGAGCCAGGGCCGCCTGGTCCCAGCTGGCGACCCCCGGTGGAGTCCCGGAGGGTGGAACCCACGGCGTAGCAGGGAAGGCGCCGGGTGAAGGAGGAGCTCCGGTGAGCATGACCATCGGTGGGCGAGTGTCGGCTCCGGGGGCGTGGTAGGGCCACATGGAGATGCGACCGGACCACGGGTTCTGGAACGAGGGCCATGGTGCCCCCCGTGTGTCCCCGCCGGTGCCGGAGCCTGGGTTTGACCGCCCCGCGGCCCCCTCCACGGCGACGACGAGAGCCACGACCCCCCCACCTCTGCTCGGCCCGGAGGGAGGAGGGCCCAGGAGAGACGACGGTGGCGGAGCAGACGACCGCGGTGGAGTAGGAGGACGCGGCGAAGTAGCAGCCAGGGCCGTCGAGGAGGACGAGGAAGTGGTAGAGCCCGGCTGGAGGCCCTGCGTGAGCTCCTCCATGACGAGATCGTCACGGACCTCCAGGAAGGTGGGGAAGGGCCTCTGGCGGGTGATCCACGTCCTGAGGTGTGCGTAGCGGTCGTTGAGCCCCCGGAGGACGTTGAGGACCAAGATGCGATCCTCGACGGGCCACCCGAGATCCCCCAGCAAGTCAGCCATGCCCTTCATCCGACGGCAGAACTCGCCGACGGAGAGGTCACCCTGGACGAAGGTGCGGAAGCTCGCGTCGAGACGCAGAGCCCGGGCCTCAGCGTTGCCCAGGAACTGGCCCTCGAGGGCAAGCCATGCCCGGCGCGCGTACGGAGAGGTGCGGACGAGGTCGTGGAGGTCCAGAGAGATCGTCCCCAAGATCCAGGAGAGAACGATGCTGTCGAGACGGATCCACGACGGCGACCGAGGCGTCGACGAGGACGTGGTCGTCGAGGGCGTAGCGGCGAAGAGTGAGGAGGACCAGATCCCGCCAGCGGGCGTACGAGGGCGACTCCGGCTCGAGGACGACCGGAACGAGCAGACGAATGTTCTGGACCCCCCCCCCCCGCCTGGTAGTGCAGCTGAGCCACGAGCGGGTCGGCCGGGTCGTGCCAGAGGACGGTAGTGTGCGACACGCGGCGTCCCGGCGAGGCAGAGGAGGTGGCTCCGGCGTCCTGGCCCGCGGGGGAGGTGAGGAGGTGCTCGGCCTCGGCGATCTGGCGAGCCAGGGCGTCTACCGCGTCGCGCTCACGTTCCCACACGAGAGCGGCCGCGCGCACGCTGGCCTGCCCCTCCGCGGCGGCGGTCCGGGCGGCGACGAGAGCAGCGGCGAGGTTGAGGTTCGGTCCCGTCAGACCGGAGGTCGCAGCCGCAGCCAAGATACCCTCAGGCAGCGGTTGGAGGAGGGGCTGCAGTTGGGGATGATGGGGCTGCGATTGGAGGAGGGGCTGCGGCTGCTGGAGGCCCGGCTGGAGGAGGGGCTGCGGCTGCTGGAGGCCCCCCTCGGTGACCCCGGCGTCCTCTCCCACCTCCGCGCCAGGAGCTGCAGCAGTGGTGAGGATTTGAGCCGGTGCGGGTGCTCCAGGAGCGGTAGCAGAGGAAGAAGGGACCGCCCCCTGTAGGGCTGCGGCTCCATCAGAGAGGGGCGCAGTAGGGAGGAGGCTGGAGGGGAGGGAATGGTGGAGGGAGTGTGCAGCGGTGGGGAGGACGGGAGGAAGAGATGGTCGCGCGCTAGCAGGGAGGAGGACGGGCGGCTGGACGTCGGGCGGCGCCCCCTGGACGGCAGGGCGGACGGCTGCTGCATAGGAGAAGGGGCGCGGCACCAGAGGGTCCCATGGGGAGGAGAGAGGAGGGAAGTGGAGGTAGGAGGAAGGAGAAGGGGAGGGAGGGCGGCCGGCCATGGCTGGCGGCAGCAGCCCGGCGGCACCGGCTGGAAGCAGCCAGCGGCGGCGGCTGGAGGCCAGGCGGCGGCTGGGTCAGGAAACTAGGCTGGATACCATGTTGGAATGTAGTATTCTATTGATTAGGGCTAACCCTAGAAGGGTAGCTATATAGGTTCCATACATGGGCCACATGGGCCTTAGCCTCATGGGCCTAAACACATACTCCAACACTCTTTTGTGTGTGTAGACTTCAAAGGTGCCAGATCTTGTACCAGAGGAAACGAGCAAAGAATGGCTAAGAAGTTCTAAAAGTATCCGCTCAGCAGGGAACATTGGTTTCCATGTCCAAGATTACCTAACCCACCCAATGATTGGTTCAACTTTGCTTATGTGCGGATGTATTTCCATGGGAATAATATGGTTCAGGAACAACAAACCAACTCAAAGTACTCGACAGGTAGATTCATGTTTGATATAAAACTAGATGAGCATTACTTACCTTACCTTATTTACTGATTCAAAAACTTTTGGAGTTCTCCCCATGTCTATGCTCAATTTTCTTAATGTTGATCAGTCAATTACAGGTAGTTTGTGATGTAGGTTTCGTCTACTGCTACTCTACGTACACCTGAATTTGTAAACCCAAAATACCATTAATTTTTCTCATACAATCTGAATAAATTGTGATGTCACCAATCGAACTGTTACACTCCACATGATTCACTATTCATTTGTTTCTAACAAAAAAAAAGTCACTTGGGTGGTATTTGATCTGAAGGTTTTCGCATTCCATAAAACGTACTCATTTTCCTAGCAAATCGAAATATCACTTTCTTAACACTTCAGAAAGTAGGTTTATGTTTGACTTGTTACTCAGCATTCAGAACTCTGACAATATATGGTGTCATCTCACAGGAGAAAGCTCCGAAAGACAAGACAAAGAGGCCTCGTCCAAAGCTTAGCACGTCGCTCTTCGGTGAACCTTCTGTCGCAGACGTTGACCCAAAAGACGCTCATCAGTGGGAGATGTCAGACTCGGATTCAGACTAATGACTTGCTCCTTACATTTGGACCTGGCCTACTGCAAGGATGTGTTAAACTTTAGTAAACTATGTAGTAGTGCGGTGGCCCTAGTTTTGGCAAATGCGGCAGAGTATAACCGATATAGTGAAAACAGTTGGATCACTGAAGTAATCAAGTTATAGTGAAAACAGTTGGATCACTGAAGTAATCAAGTTGCCATCTTTCTGATGCTTCAGCTGTGACGTGACTCCAGGGACATATTTTTGCTATTGTTATTATGTTGACACCTGCTTGTAAACTGGCAAGCCTGGTGGAGATTTCTGTTAACCTATGATCTCTGAATGGAGTGAACTATAGTTGACAAGAACATATCTGTCTCTAGAATATGTAAATGATGTATCCCACAACAAACAACGTACATGCATATTTGATGTAAGCTGGCATGTATTTGTGTCGTGTCCAAGCCAAACGGCTAAGATTGTGATACGGGTTTTTGTTTTGATTTATTTTTTAAAAATTTGGCAATCAACGTGCCTGCCGTGACCTCTTTTTGTCTTGTGTCATTTATGTCCCTTTATGTGTTTCCCTGTTTCTCGTCTCTTTTGGGTTTCATCTCTAGTCTACCTCAACTTGCTTGGGACAAAAGGTTATGTTGTCGTCGTCGTCGTAGGTTGCCAATCCTACAGCGTGCATTTGCTGCAATCCTCGATCAAACTGCAGGTTGCCAAACACCGGCCGAGATTTTAGGAGAGCTAGTTTGGGCAAAAACTCAAACCAAACGCATGTCATCTTGAAAGTTGTTAATATCTTATACAGGGCGTCCGATTGTCAGGATGGTCGTGTTTATGGCACTGGCCTAATAGTGTTTCTAACCTTATCTTGTTGCCTCCATTATCCAGAAGGAAGAATAAGACTCTCTCCTCACACGACCGAGGCTGAGGGGCCGTAGCCCGCCGCGGAGGTGTCGATATACCATTCCTCTTCCTGACAGCGGCCGCGGTGCCCTGCCCCATCCCGGCGGTGGCCGCGGCGTCCTGCCCCATTCCAACGGCGGCCGTGTTGGCCATTCCTCTCCCGATAGCAGCGCTCCCTCTCCTTTCCCTCCGGCGATGCTTCCTCCTTGCCTATGGCTTTTGCCGCGATTCCCTTTCTTCCTGCTCAATGGTGGCGGTCACCCTTCCCCCACGGAATCCACATCTAGTTCTTATGGCGCCTTAAGGGGCCTGTGGCGGGGCGCAGAGCGCGGCTGTGATGCACTCGACGGCATCGCGTCCCCCTGGCCGGTCACTCCGTGCCACCGGCGAGCTCTACACCGATAAACTTCAAATGCCGACGAGCCTCCATTTCTCTCGAGCAGCAAAGAGATGTTACGTTGAAAGCACATGGTGTAAGTATACATTTCAAATATTTCAGAGGCATGTTGCAATTGTTTTATACGGATGTTGCAAAAGCAGATCGAGATGTTGCATATGTTACAATAGTTGTACATGTATGTTGCAAGCTTTTGTTCCCTATGTTTTATCTATTTTTTAGACATATGTTGCAAGTGTGTTTATCTGAACGTTGTATACATTTCATATATATGCTGCAAGTGTTTTATCTGTATGTTGCATATATTTTGCAATATTTTTCAAGTGTTTTCCAGGTACTTTTGCAAGTGTTTCATAAGCATGTTTCAAGTGTTTCATTTATCTTCAGATGTATGTTGCAAATGTTGCATCTTGATGTTTTAAAAGTAGATCGGGTGTTGCATATGGGGACGCGTGTGGGAAGTAGGAGGGGGCACAAGCGGTCCCCGCGCGCAGTCTGGCTGGCACGGGCAACGTCCGGGCGGCGCGGGAGACATCCGGGGGCACGCTGTGTGCTGGCGCGAGCGAGTGCGGCGCACGGGAGACAGAGTACATCACGGGCGTCCGTCCGGGCGCTAGCACTTCCGTATCTTATAAGGGGAGCATGGTAAAAATTTTGGACTTCCGTTTCAATGGGGAGTCCAAAGATCTACTTTAGTAAACTATATAGTAGTGTGGTGGCCCTTCCACAGATGCCGGGCAAGCCGGGAGGTGGAAGGGCATGGCGTCAATCCAGATACAATGAGTCCAAAGATCTACAATGGGGAAGGGAGAGATTAAATAGCAACAACAACAGCATCACCAACAACGACACTCAACAGAAATAACAAAAAGAATCAACACAAGGACTCAAGGATAAGCCTAGACTCAAGCCGAAGGACGCCAACCGATCATCAATTTATGCCACCGCTGAACAACATACTCGTCGGTTATGTCGTGACCATTGTGCCCTGCATCACTCCTCGTAGCTATGCCGCTCTGCTGCCGCCTTCCATCTGAGGACCAACAGTGGAATGAGGACTAAGAGTGGTGACGGACACGCAAGCCCAAGATTACCGGACACGACGACCTTCCTTGAAGCCGATGGTGACACCTACAACACTTCCGGGCCCACGTACCACCGTTCAACGCCGTCTACGGGGAGGAAACCATGGAGGGGAATGGCAGTAGCGGTGAAAACACCACCCGGCATTTAATTTTCTGGCACCATCAAGGAGAACGCCGACGGAGCAGAGACGCTAGAGGAGGATACTCGTCAAACATTGACAACGACCGACAATCAGGGCTGGACTCACCCAGGAGGGGAGCAAGGAGCAGGGAGGCACAAAGGGTGGGAGAGCAACAAGAGAGAGCACAAGGCTGTGCCGGGCTCGGCGGGGGGTGGGGGGCAGACGTGCTTGTGTCGATGCCTTTAAGAAGGGAAATGACGTCTACGGACGCCATCATCGGTTGACCGAAGCACTAGGCTCGCAAGGGCTTTCGCCCCAAGGCCTGCAGATGACGAGTAGAAGCCAGAGCTAACCAGCGAAGTCGAAGCTTTTTGGGGCAGGGCAGGGCAGGGCAGCTTGAGCGCTCCAGTGACGCCTTCAGGAAGGAGACTGATGTCCGCAAACGCCATTGTCATCGTAAGAGCACTTGGGAACGTGCACCCACGGGCCCTGGACGCGACGGCAGCGTCCGTCACCACGAACGCACCCAAACGCGACACGCTCCTGACGCCGCCTGTTGCCGCGCTGGCCGTGCGCCCGCCCGGTTGCCTGCCACGTCGTCGCCGCATGTCCTAGCACAGTGCCAGAGCAGCAGCCCCAGCAGCCGCGGCCAGGGACGCACGCACCAAGGCCTCGCGCATAGCGGCTCTTCCGCTGCCGGCTCATCACGCCGGCAGACTGAAGAGGGGGGAGGGGGGCCAACGCCTCGATGGGTGACATCATCACCGAGAACAGGCAGTTCTAGATGCCTGCGGAGGTAAACGTAGCGTCTGCCCTCGCTGCCATACATATCTCCCGGTCGAGCAACGCAAGGATGTACCAGGAGCGCCAGCTTGGGGGCGCAGCAGGTCGCAAAGTACGCGCTGTCGCATGGGCACCTGGACGAGGTCCACGGCCGCGCACACCTGCCTGCCGCGCGCCTCCGCTAGATGCGGATCTCCGGCAGCTGCCACGACGGCCGGATGCACACGGGTGCTCGATGGTGTTGGCCAGCTCGCTCGCCTTCACCATGTCCGTGAACTCGGTGTCCACGTCGGTCGTGCCCCGGATGCGCTCCAGCACGTGCCGTCCCTCCTCCACGCGCCTGCGCTTGAGGCTGTTGGGAGTCTCCGGGAGGAAGAGCCCGACCAGCGTCATTAGCAGCGCGGGAGCCGCCGCCAGAGCTAACGTAAAAAGTATGTATCTTCATTCGACACCGTACAGAAAAAAATATATATTATTTTTCTAATATGATAAACACCAGTACGGAATTATTATGGTCCTAAAATTTTATATTAATCTTTTGAGCATCTTAATGTTCTCAAATGAAAATACTCAAAATTATAGATCTCATGGAGAGCTACAATTTTCATATAAATTTCATTTTCATCCAACGTCGTATTAAAAAGTTATGATTTTTAAAAGTTTAGTCTTGTCACGTCACTCCCGGTGACGCGACGAGATTTTCTACGTTAGAAAAGCCGTCCAACGTGGCAGATGTTGTCGCGCCAATGCATATGACGTGACGGTTGCGCCAGCGGGACTGGCACGACCAAAAGGGTCAGATCCGCAAATTTTTTAAAGTGGTTATTATTAAAATATTAAATATAAAAAGGATTAAAAATAAAAAAAATCCTCTGCACGAGCGCCCGGAAAAAGAAAGAAAAAAAATTACGCACACATAGCGCCGAGGGATCGAACCTTGCCCACTTTCTTCAGGCCTCACAACACTAACCAGGCCTGGTTTAGATACCCAAATTCACCCCCAAATTTCACTATGAAAAAAGAAGATTTCCCATCACATCAAAATATCGGCATATGTATGGAGTACTAAATGTAGATGAAATAAAAAACTAATTGCACAGTTTTGTTGTACTTTGCGAGACGAACATTTTAAGCCTAATTAATCAATATTTGGACAATTATTAGCAAATAAAAACAAAAATACTACAGTGCTACAGTGCAACACTGTGCAGAATCGGCATCACCCGATTCGGGTAACTAAACACGGCCCCAGTCAAGCTGTGAACATTTGTTATACAGAGGATACCCGCTACTCTGTTTAATAAGGATAAGAAAATACACCCTAATTAATCATTCCTCTGTCTAAAACGACTTCCCCCTGTTCGGCTGAGCTTATCAGCACGGCTTATCAGCCGTGGAACAGTGTTTTTCTCTCACAGCAAATCAGCCACAGCCGGTTTATAAACCAAAAAACAGCCTGTCAAACAGGGCCTTCATTTTTTTTTAATATGGAGGGAGTATTCCAAAAAATTATAGGAGCGATGCATAACAGGGAGTATTCCAAAAAATTATAGGAGCGATGCATAACATGAACCGATGCTTGATGATTCAAAGAAGAATCGATCCAGCAAGCGACAAGGATTTATGTGGTTTTGTTGGTTTTTTACAGCAGTTTTTTATTGGTTGATGGACACATCAATAATATTGATGCCTACACATTGCAAGTTATGGAGAGTGGCTCTAGTTTTGAGTGGTGAGGTATTAAACTTTTTAGGATTCACTTTTCACACCGTGGAAGGCCTTGGGCTGAAGCCAACGCGATTGTTAGCACGCGTTATTGCTGGCCTCATGTATGCCTGGCTCATTTTGGGCTGCCAACCAAGTACCTTGAGTCACATCTCCATGTTCTAGCTAAATTGAGCCTGCATTTAGCTTACGGTGATACCAATGCTAGATTGGACAACCAATCAAACTCTATATGACAAAATGATCATACTCTCGTGACTCAATTCACTAGAGAGGTCGTGAGTTTATTCATATGTTAGTTTATTTTTTATAACGAAAGAAATTTAACTTAGGACCAAACTAGAACGCCTTACAGACACAAGCAACTGACAACTTTTGGCAAAAATCAAGCACTATGGTACTCTACCAGAGTTTGGAGAATGGTGATCATCTCAAAAGAGGTGCAGATACAGAGCTAAACAAAGTATAATGAAGCTTTTTTTAGATGAAATTATATGGACTATCAAATTTTCTTATAGTGCCATTGATCTGCAGTTGCAAGCTACTCCTACACTGCAGCTTTAAGCACCCTGACGTCAGACTTGAGGCCTTGTTTAGTTCCCCAATTCTCCTCCAAATTTCACTATGCAAAAAGAAGATTCCACGTCACATCAAAATGTCGGCAAATGCATGGAGTACTAAATGTTGATGAAATTAAAAACTAATTGCACAGTTTTGTTGTACTTTGCGAGACGAACATTTTAAGCCTAGTTAGTCAAAATTTGGATAATTTTTACCAAATACAAACAAAATGCTACAAGAATTCTGATACAGTATTTTTCTTCCCTGTTCGCTGAACTAAACGAGGCCCTAGTCGCGCTCTCTGACACGGCCCAGGGCATCGCGTCATCGTCTTCCCCTCCCCACAAGCCAAACGCGAATTCCAGCCCCGTGAGCCGTGACCTCCCCAGCCCCCGATCTCCGGCGATGGCCGAGCGGCGCCTCGGATCCACCGCCTCCAGGTGCCTGCGCCCGTCCGCGCTGCTGCTCCTGGTCGCCTCCGCTCTCCTCTCGGCCCCGTCGCCGGCCGGGGCCCTCCGGTTCGACCTCGAGTCCGGCCACACCAAGTGCATCTCCGACGAGATCAAGGTCAACGCAATGGCCGTCGGCAAGTACCACATCGTCGGGCCCGACCCCAACTTCCCCGACGCCCAGCTCCCCGAATCGCACCGCATCTCCCTCAGGGTAAGCAAGCGAGCAGCGCCAAGCGTCTATTCAGTGATCTGGCTTGGGAGGCGAAGCCATGGCGATGTGTGTGTGATGATTGGGGGCGCTTTCCTTCGATTGATGGGCAGGTGACGTCGCCGTACGGGAACAGCATGCACTACGCAGAGAACGTGCAGTCGGGCCACTTCGCCTTCACGGCGGCGGAGGCCGGCGACTACCTGGCCTGCTTCTGGGCGCCCGACCACAAGCCGCCGGTCACCATCGGGTTCGAGTTCGACTGGAGGAGCGGCGTCTCCGCCAAGGACTATCCCAGCGTCGCCAAGAAGGGCAAGGTCGATGTGAGTATTTCGCTTCGCCCTCCAGATTCCTACCTTTGTTTTGGTCAATTCACTACCAATCTGGTCACGTCGATAGATACAGCGTTGGCTAGTGGTTCACTTTTTGGAATTAAGAAAATAGATCATGGGTTCTAATTTACTTGTGGCAGCATAATTACATGACTGCTCTTTCGATTTGGGTGCTTGGTGTGGACTAACTTGTGCGGTTGATTGTGCACGCTGACAATTTGTTGATCAATTCTGTTCCACGTTGATGTTGAAGAGCATTTGGTTTTGCAATTTTCAGCTTGCTAGTGATTTTGGTGTGTTTGTATGGACTGCTAGATTTTACTGGCTAGAGCTTTTCAATTTTCTGAAATAAGTTAAGTTCAATTTGGGTATGGATTGTGTATGCTTTTGTAGCCTGTTTTACACGCTTCATAATGAGTTCTTTTTAGTTTTGCTACCTTTTTTTTTGTCATGGAGTATATTTGCAAGTGGCATATTGATATTTGCTGCCCTGGTGCTGGGTGAGTATGGTACAGGTGTGGGGCAGGATTTTTGGGAAAAAATATATGTTCATGTTGTTTTGTAATTTGAATCAAGAAGCTCATTTTTTTAGAAGTATATTGATATTAGTAAGTCATTGCTACAGATCAATTGTATGTTCTTCAATGTGGATGTAGAAAGGTCATATACTCATAAGCGTAGTAACCAACAGGTTGCTCGTTACTTTTTTTGTGGTATTTTTTCTTGGTTTTCATTGCAATGTGTACTTAGTTTCATACAAGTTGTGCACAATGTTGACTGTACTTGAATGAATAACAGGTACACAATTGACATTTGTAATGTTTTAATCTCTCACTTGGTGTTTTTTATCTCGTTTTAATTATGCATGGCTTACTGATAAGCATCGTATGTGATTTAGAGTCAGATTCTTATTGAACATATGTTAAACAAGTTTGGTCTCTTGGCATAAAATTCTAGAGAAGTGGACTGAGAGAGATATGTGATGAAGGTGGGATGTCGTGGTTTCAGCGTTGAACTATTATAGGTTAATGTTGATCATAAGGGTATTTTTTGAACTTTCCATTAAAGAAAAGGACAAGGAGAAAAGAAGACTTATCCTTTTGCTGACTTCTTAGAACTTGAAACTGGGCATTTTGGTGGCTGTGTGTGCTTATCTGCTTTTCACCTCGTATTTGCAAATTATTGGCTTGTAATTTGAACTTTTAGTGCTATCTAGGAATTGAACATAACTGATCTTGCTAATAATGCGTCTCATATAGCATTTGCTCCTCTAGTTACTTATTGGTCGTGTTGACACTGCTCATAAGTCATAAGTCAATCAATTTTTGTGAGAATAGTACTACTTTTTGCCATGTTGTTTCTTAGTTCCTCAGTTCATGCATGTGTATTGCTCATATGTTGCAGATGATGGAATTGGAGCTGAAGAAGCTAGAGGAAACTATAAGAAATATACATGAAGAGATGTTTTATCTGCGTGAAAGGTATTAGTCTACTAAGTCAGCGAGAAAATGGATTTTGTGGATAACTAAAAAGCAATTCTGATACCCACATGGCCATGTCTTGTGTCCAGGGAAGAGGAAATGCAGGACCTGAACAGGCGAACAAACTCAAGGATGGCTTGGCTAGGGTTCCTCTCCCTTGGCATCTGCTTATCAGTGGCAGGTTTGCAGCTGTGGCACCTGAAGACCTTCTTTGAGAGGAAGAAGTTGCTTTAGTTGCCCCATGGATTCACGGTAGACCTCAGCGCAGGTGTAACCTATTTTTGGTGAACTGACGATCTGTTACAGAGCTTTGAATCCCATGTAAGAAACTGGTATGTCATACTAGAGAAATATGCTTCACTATGCTTTAGCCTGTCCAGTTGAACTTCTAAGAAACTTAAAAGAGAAACGAAATTGTCTTCGTGTTGTAGTTTGGACTTCTGGAGCACCGTGTTGACTCTTCTTTACGTGATAGTTGTGAATCTGGAGCGCCCCCCCCCCCCCCCCCCCCCCCCCCTTTTTTTTTTTTTGCCTGCTCTATTATGAAGCTAGAGCTATGAAAAGCACGACGTTCCTAGAGGCTGTTACACAATGACTGCAATGATCGAAGGCCGGTAACCTGATAGCTATCATGAGTTGCAGCGAAACTTGAGACTGCAGCGTGGTAACAGTTACCAGTTCATTCGGGAAACTGCAAAGAATCACCTTCTCCAGATCACAAAGGGTTATAGTATATTGTAATCACACAACAAAATTTGTAATCCGCAAATATTTCTCTGTGTAATGTTTACAGTAACTTCTTTGACAAGTAACATTTACAAAATATGCACGATAAATTCACTTCCCATCGCCAAGGAGGCAGTTCTCAATAAGCATATAAAGATCCTGGCAACAGAAAAGAATAGAAAAAGGAAACCATCTGATCTATAGAACCCCACATCGACCTATATGCTGCAGAACTATGGACTAATAGCTCAAGATTTTTCATAATTTACGGCAAGAATCAACGAGAAAACCTAAAGATAAAGTTGCAAAGGATGTGGTACAAACAAAGCTTCTGTTTTGTTTAACAGAAATAGCATCGACGTCAAACAGCAAGAAAATTTTGCAGTCTCAGTGGACCTTTCTCGAGGCACCTAATTTTGTACATTCATCAATGTCAGATCTCCCAAGAAAACCCCATTCAAGACACCAGTTGTAGTAAAGAATATATAATTATATATGCACTGCTACTGGAACAAATGCCAGTGGTTCTCGTGCGAATAATGCTCCTTGAGCTTCTCAAGCCTCTTGAGGATCTCCAAGAAAGATGGTCTCAGACTGATATCCCCAGACCAACATAGCTCAACCAAACTGCAATAAGAAAAACAAGTTAAAATACTGCAGCACACTCTCCATGTTAACGTGGTAATTGTAAGAGTGTCAAGGATTTTTTGACTTAGACATACTCCTTCAACTCATTGGTATGACTTTTACGGAAAACTGGGCGATGCCCATCAGCCACGTACTTAGCAGCCTCATAAGGTTCGTAGTTGGAGAAGGGTGGATCACCTTCCATCATCTACAATCATACAGAATAATCTTAGGTCATTCAGTGATACCACCTTACTGCTGGAGTGCTGGGTGGCTTCTACTTTTAGGGATGAAATTACCTCATATAGAATCATGGCAAAAGAGAAGATATCAACTTTCTTGTCATATTTCCGGTGCTTGAAAACTTCAGGGGCCATGTACCGATCTATGTTTGTCCAAAGTTAAACATAACAATTAACAATTGCATAATATATTGAATTCAAGAGAAGATATTCAAAGGAAGCTTACAGCTTCCTGTCTCTCCAGTCATCTTGTATACATCATTCGCATGCTGCGCTTTGATGATCTTGCTAAGGCCGAAGTCTCCAACCTTCAAGTGGTTGGCAGCAGAATTTACCAGAAGAATATTTCTAGAAGTTGACACATTGAGTTAGACTGGGACAAAAAATATTGTCACATTATCAACAGCAAGCAATTCCATGACAAACCTTGGTTTTAAATCTCGGTGAATCACAACATTAGGCTCATTATGAAGATATGCCATTCCTCTGCAAAAGAAAAAACATAATGAAGAAAATAACACAAGAATCAATTATTACAGCTAAGAATTACGGAAAACCAGCTAATACATTGGAGTGACAGTGGTATGCAATGAGGTGAGTCAGAAATACATGCAGGCAGTATATGAAGGCTCAAGGATATGGTGTTTATGGCATAACTAGAATGCATATACTATTATGGCACACCATCTCAATCTACAGTTCAATTAGATCCAACAGGCCATGTTACTATAAGTTTATAATGCTGTTAACTAAATAGATTTGACATCTCACGAGGGATGATAAATAGATGCATTTGTAACTGCAGAGTCAATGTACTCACGGTCAAGGCTATTCTTAACTACTATATATTACACGAAAAATTATTTAAACAGCATAACAGCTGTTCCTTAACAACTATATTACAACTATAAAGGCCTCGAGGAGAACACAATATTACTCGAGGACGTTTCGCTGTGTTTGTCCTCGGCCTTGGGAGAATACGTCTCGCAATGTTCGTCCATTGAGGACATCAATTGTGTAATTATTGTATATATGTTTTCACTCCCATTCCCGAATCAAGTGCTTTGAAACAAGAGAAATAGTTGTATCACGTAATTAATAGGGGAGGGCATGGCCATCCCAAATCAAGTACTTGTTGTGCTATGGACAAACACGGTGAAACAGAGGTGCATGCACTAAGAGTCAAGCACATGAGGTGAGAGTACCTTGCAATATCCAGTGCAAAACTAACAGCGGTAAGTGGGTTGAGTGCACCTTTGTCCTTCAGATATTGATGAAGATCACCCTGAAAAATGCATTTAACTTAACATGAGCAGGTTCCAAATAGTCCACGCAAAATGATAGTTGAACACAAAGCAAAATACATACTCCTCGTAGAAACTCGGTAATTAGCATTAGAGGCTTGGTTTCTGTTACTGCTCCAAGGAACTGGACAATATTTGGATGTCTCAGCTTTATTAGCAAGTTGACTTCATGCTTAAAATCTTGGCTGCAGGAAAGGAAAATAAATAAATAAATAAATAAATAAATAAATAAATAAATAAATAAACAAGCATACACAAACATGTATCTTGTAACTAGAACACTATAGCTAACAACGATTGATGAAAAGTTGGTGTCCAGTCAATCAGTTGGAGCAAGCAAGGAGGTCGATAGTTATTCTGATATAATTGGCTTACATCACCAGCCTGTCATCAGATAAGGATGGAAGAATGCGCTTGACAGCAATAGGTGTTCCTCGCCAATTTGCTTTCAGAATTTCACCGAAAGAGCCCTGTTGTAGGAAGCAGGTTTCACGAACTTAAGATAACCCAATACAAAAGGAACTAAAAGTGAAGTACAGTAAATCACTAAACTATGCTAATACTTTATCAAATAATTGTATTAAGAAAGAGATGTTTCAAGACTTGAAACCTTTCCGATAACTTGTGCTTTTGTAAAGTCCAATTCAAGTGGGTTAATCTCCCAATCAGCCTTATTTGTTAGAGGTGGTGGAATCGTCTTTGGTTCAAAATGACTTCCAGTTTTCCCCTACAGGGTAAAAAGGAAAAATTCGTAGGAGATGAGAACGATCACATGATGCATCAACCTGCATAATCATATCATATTTACAACCGCCAGTTTTAAAACTCGTAGTCCGATAGAGCATGATTAATCTAGTTGCAAGCAAAAGGTAAACCAAAACTATCAATTAAACAGAGCATGTGTAAATCACCAAGCCCTCCCATTGGGTCACCTAATATTTTGCCAAAGAAAGAAAGGACACCTCTAATATTGGGGACCATGTGTCCTGGATATGTATTTAGAAACATTGCACCAATAACAGCTGCAGAGCAATATACAGGGGACTCACCCACTAAATCCATAGCATATAGTGACAGGTGGAATTGGAATACCTGCTGTTCAAGTTACAGATTTAGTAATCTTGAGCTACAGGTCAAACCTATTCAACCTAAAACTTTGCAATCCAATAACCAAGACAACCTGTTAAATCAAGTTATCGACCACATACATATGTCAATCCGCCGTGCTCCTTGAGCAGCTCAATCATGGACTGCCTCTTTGCGCCCTCCGCATCAGCTAGTGGCTGTACACAAAACAAGGAAATGTTAGCATGATTAGCAATCGTCCTAAGTGTGACATCATATAATATTAGAGTCTGGACCAAGCCAGTCAATATTTACAGCACTACAGCACGAATATAACCCATCAGCAAACATAAACCTAAAGTGCACTAGACAGAACCTCGCCACGCTTCTACATCAAAACTTAACACCAAACCAAACCAAATAAGCAACAATCGAGACTGAATGAAAGTATGATTCATCGCGAGGCAACAAATGTCATACAAACATGCTTTAAGAGCGGAATGAACCGATCATTGTAGCACCGGCACATTTGACAAGCCAACGTAAAGCTGCAGAGCGTGGATGTAGCTGATCGCGTGCCTTTACAAATTGTCAAATTCGACAAGCCAATCGTATCCCAACAGAAGAGAGTAGGATCTGAAACCCCTGAATCGTTCCAACACGAAAACAAAGAGCCCAAGCGCAGCACCGACCCAAATCGGAACAGACAGAGAACATCGGAACAGACAGAGCATGCAAATCAAACGCAGATGCAAGGGACAGGGGAGGATCGTCGGAGGAGACTGGCCCACCCCACTCGCGCCCACCCACCGTGTTCTGCCAGCGGTCCTGGGCGTTGACGTCGGCGCCGTTGGCGATGAGGCACTCGGCGACGTCGTGCCAGCCGTGGAGCGCGGCGACGTGGAGCGGCGTGCGGCTGTCGTAGTCCCGGGCGTTGACGAGCGCGGCGTCCTCCTCCAGCAGCTTCCGCACGGCGCCGACGTCGTTCTGGTGCGTGTGCCACAGGATGAGCGAGGTGCGGGCGACGAGCCCCTTGTCGTCGAACCGGCGCCGCGCGCCCCCTTCAGACGACCCCGCGCCGCTGCTCCCGCCTCCGGATCCCCCATCAGCCGCAGCCGCCGCCGCGTCCTCCTCCGCCGCGCTCATCTCTCCCGCGCCCGCCCCGCGTGGTCCGAACCGAACCGGATGAATCTGCGTGGAAAGGGTCTCTCTGCCTCTCCGTTTGTTCCTGTCCTACTATTCCGGTGCGGGGAGCTGGGGGGCTTTAATAGCCCTCGGCCCGCGTGCAGTGCACGAGATCTGAATCTGAACTCCGAATCAGCACTTGTCTGATCACAGCGTACCCGTCTGGTCAGAGCATCTCCCCTGTCTTCGTGAACTGTAGCTATGTTTTTTTTCTTGCTTTTCTTCCTCTATTCTTAAAAAAAATGGGAGATATAACTCCCCTAATATCGTAAGAATTATCCTAATTACTACTTTTTAGCTATATTTTCTCTTACATTTTTGTGGAACTCACCTTTTTTTATGACGAAAGAAGAATTATATTATATGATAGCTGGGTACATCAACACATTACAAGCACTCTGGATTACAAAATAGTACCCACGCTGTGAATAGCACAACTCAAAACCTAACCTGTTAAATGCTTTGCAGTATGAATGACCGCACAGGCAAACACTCGGCAAATGGCCTGAGAACAAATGCCCAACGAACAACGGCCAACATTCCTGTAGGCGGAATTGAGGAACTTCTTCTTTCTGGTGTCTTTCTTCTTCTTTCTGCCACCGAAGAGTGAGGAAGACTGATCTGAAAATTATTCTCCCTAGTCCTTCATTGTGGCCAGATCTAACCACAACAAAACGGAGAAAGGACCGGAGAAAATTATTCCATGACGGCGACATCATCTCCGCCTTGATGCCGTCGTCCGGAAACCAAAGTCTCCATGTCGTCATGTCGATGTTGTCGCACTCATCTTCAACAGAGCTGCCATGGAGAAGACGATTCCACCCTTCTCCTTCACCGTCGACAGAGATGAGAAGGAGGAGATAAAACTCCAATACCAAATAATTTGGCATGGAGAGACGCTAACCCTAATGACTCGATCTACTGGGAAAAACTTATTAAAAACAATGGATCCCCACTTCTTTCAGCCTCCGGCGAGATGCCGGAGGAGAAGGGAGGGGGACCAACGGTGGTGGATGACGGGGCGGCTGCTGCGGCGGCGGCGCTAGGGCTCTTCACCTGGGACGGGGACTCTGTGTGTTGTGGAACTCACCTTCCATAGATACGGGGAAGATATATTGGTATACTGCTGTATCAACTCTTCTAATATCGACAAAAGATAATTTGGGCTGCCCCAATACATGTATATGAGGGAAAAATTATTTGAAAACTTCTAAGAACCCGCTAGCCGACGCCCACTTGTCGTATGTGCCAGGCTGGCACGGGCATGGGCCTGGGCAACCCACATGTCCGGCTTGCTATAGCAGGCTTGCTGCTGCTGCATCAATCAGTCAGCCAGGGTCTGCCGGTCTGCCCCTGCCCGGGCGTCGGCTGCATATGCATCCAAAACCGGCGAACTTTCCACGGAGCTGGAGCTGACGCAGTCTTTGCTCCTATTTTCGTGCGGCCTGCTTTGCGGCTTTCCCTGTCGCGCAAAGACATCCGAGTTCTTCGCGAAATTGCCACCAAGGCCATGTTTAGATTGGGTGGGAAAAATTTTCTTCGCACCGTAGCACTTTCGTTTGTATTTGATAATTATTATTCAATTATAGCCTGGCTTAAAAGATTCGTCTCCTAAATTACAGATAAACTGTGCAATTAGTTATTTATTTTACCTACATTTAATGCTCCATGCATATATGTAAATATTTGATGTGATGAAGAGAGAGTGAAAAAACTTAGAATCTAAACGAGGCCCAAGATGGTGCCATTTTTGCACTGATCCGCACTCACTGTACGAACTGTGGCTGGTGAGCAGAACCCCCGGAGTTACTGTACACCGATCTCGGACAAATTAATCGTGCAGAAGATAGTGTAGGCAATCAATAACGAACCTACAAGTGCGCTGACAACGACAAGTATGACTTGCTATGCAAAAAATTGCAGGTGCGCTGCTGTCGTGCTCCCCTCTCCGGTCGGTCCCGGGACGCGATTGCCATTCGCCCATTCCTGCGTACCTCTTCCAACCATGTTTTTTCGGGCCACCCTGAGCGTGACAAACGCTGCTGCGTGTGCGGCGGCGTATCGTATCTCTCGGCTCTCTCCGGGTGCGGTGCTCCCCTCCCGATTCCGCGCTGAGAGCGAGAGGGCGGTGCGCTTATCACCGTCCAGGCGTTCACCCATCGATCGGCAAAGCAGGCGAGCAGCGGTGGGCCGGGGCAGGGGCAGGGGGCCACCGGGCGGTTCCATGTGCGGCACATGGATTCCGCCCAGGATTTGGCAAATGCTTTGGCTTTGCAGCCCCGGTCGCTGCAGGTGCGGAACCGGTCCCTCCGCCGCGCTTTTCTGATGAGGCGAATGAGACTCTGAAAGGATAGCGATGGTGATGTTTTTTGTCGGGGGAGAAAGATACTGATACCGACTTGCGTTTATGTTTTTTTTCGAAGGATGACTCGTGTTCAGTGGCTAGATGACCGGCAAGTTTCAGGGTGACCGTGCATGGGCTAAGCACGCTTATCCAATAGCCGACGTCCGCAGCGGAGCTTTCGAACTGATGTACATAGTTTGTGATAATATATATTGGTTCAACGCTTGTGTGCCTACCGTACAGGAGATAAGCATTGAGTGCCAGGTTTTTTGTGTTAAGAAATGGGACGCTGCGTGAGCTAGCACCACTGGACACCTCTTTTGAGAATCGGGCGAGGTAATGGCTCAAGTCAGAAACCACTGAAATTAAACAAATGTATTTGAGCATATCCTTTTGGAAAGCAAAGCTCGATTAAAGATCAGACGGGAGGTTAAGGAAATTTTGAGCATTTCCCTAGGCAAAGGCGCAAAGCATATGCTTTTGGTATCGACTTCTTGACCATCCTCCACGTACAAAGTTGCATCCTGAAAATGGATGAAGGGCGAAAAATATGGTAAAGCCTCCCTTTACCACCCTTTATGACAGTTACACTTATTAGGACCGGGCCGGACCAATGGTTGGATCGGTAAAAGACCGAGCCAGAGGCTAAACCGGTCCGGTTCACTTAAAAGGCGGTTCGTGCAATCGAACTAGTATAAACCGGTTCAACCGGACGGTTTTTCATGGAACCGATGGACCATCCGGTTTCAATGCGAACCGCTCCCGTCTGTAACTCCGTGCGATGGTGCGTGTGTACTGTAGTTCTAGCTGTTGTGCGGCGTGTTGGTGGAGTGGAGTGCACATGCCACCGATGGGCCTGCCCGACTACTGATCCTTGAGCTGCTCCTGCCTTCGTTGACTTTTTGGTAGTGCTGGTGTCAGCTGACGTTAGTACTACCTTTTAAATTTTAAAATTTCATAACTTTTTTCAAATGAGCTCCAAATTAGATAAACAATGTATCCATTTCGATTATCTCAACGAGCTCTTCACAATAATGCACTCTATTTTAGCATTCAAGATTATTTGTTATATAGCATTATATTACACCAGTTCGAAGCATTTATAGGCGTAATTCATCCAGTTCAAAACTGTAGAACCGATGGTTTAGCTAGGTTCTTTATTTGTATGATGTATGATATGAACTATGAAGATGAACATTATGTTATTATTATCAGTTATCACGTACTTGATGTTTTGAATTTAAGAACATGTCATTTTGCATATGTATGAATCTTGTGGTTGTACAATTAGTTGTGTTTACCTTTTGTTAATTATATCATATATATATGTCGGTTCTCGGTCCCGTGGGGGTCCTAAACCCACGAGTGAGTGCTGCGTGTCCCTAACCTAGATGGTGATGCAAGGAGAATACACGGGGGTTTATCCTGGTTCGGGCAGAAGAAGGCCCTACGTCCAACGGGGGGAGAGTTTTGTATTTCCTTGCACCGAGGTGCTTGTGTAGGGGTTACAAGCTTGCGAGAGAGGACGGCGAGCCCAAGTCTCAAAGAGAGAAAAAAGAGTACAAGGATGACTGCTTCAGATGTTGATCTCTGTGTTGAGAGTCTTGGATTGCTGGTACTTGGCTTTGAACTTGTGTCTTTCCTGTTGTCCGTGTGTCCTTGTAGGGTCCTGGACTGCCCTTTTATAGGGTAAGAGGAAGCCAGGGCACCGGGGAGCCTTGAGGCGATGTTTTGTCGATCCCTGTAGAGGCGACTGTAGCGACGTGCCCTGGGAATGGTCGGCCATCCCTGGACACCATGGTGACATCGGGGATGATACGGCGAAACGACCCAGAGCACCGTGCCATGCCGGCCTTCCCTTCCTGTCGAACTATGCTGGGCGTCGAGGCCGGGTCGAGGTCGGACGGATAAGGCCGAATCCCCGAGATTGCGGAATACGGGCCTTGTCGTATCCTTCCTCGAGGGTGACTGA
Source organism: Saccharum hybrid cultivar R570 (assembly GCA_038087645.1). Taxonomy (NCBI): domain Eukaryota; kingdom Viridiplantae; phylum Streptophyta; class Magnoliopsida; order Poales; family Poaceae; genus Saccharum; species Saccharum hybrid cultivar. The sequence continues at coordinate 27,153,682 of JAQSUU010000344.1, forward strand.
CGATAAACAATGCACGGTAAGGTGTGCATAGTGACAGGTTTCGCCTCCCATCACGGGATGGGCGGTAAAACAGTGAGGACTGACACCGGCGTTGCTCCCACGTCGATCCTGGTTGCGGCCATGCCGGTAGGTGGTAGCAGGTAATCGCATTAAATGCTCTGACTTTTATCTTGGGGTAGGTGAAGTGAGGGGGTCGAGCGCTCCGACCCGGGGTCACGCGAGTCGGAGTTTTTCCGGTGGGCGAACGAGCCTCGTGCGAGTCAGAATGCGATCGAGGTGCCTTGTCGTGCGGGACAGGGCGCGGTCGAGGTGTTCTCGTCGAGGGTGCCTCGTACGAGTCGGAGCCGGAGCGCGGTCGAGGCACTTCGTCGAGCCGGCCTCGTACGAGACGGACCCGGTATGCGGTTGAGGCGGGCTGCCTTTTGCTGTGACGTAGTCGTTTTTGTTTTTTATTATCGTTGGATGTGGGTACCCCCATTGTCGGTACCAAAAGTACGGGGGTACCCACACCCATCGCTAGTAAAAAACTAAAACGACTGGCACCGCAATAAAAGGCAGCCCGCCTCGACCGCGCATCCTGTCCGTCTCGTACGAGGCCCGCTCGACGGGGCGCCTCGACCGCGCTCCGGCTCCGACTCGTACGAGGCCCGCTCGATGGGGCGCCTCGACCGCGCCCCATCCCGTACGGCAAGCTACCTCGACGGCGCTCCGACCCGCGCGAAGCTCGTCCGCCCACTGGGAAAAACTCTGACTCGCTGAGCCTGGGTCGAGCGCCTCGACTCCTTCTCTTTACCTACCCCAGGACAAAAGCCATAGCATTTAATGTGGTTACCTACTATCACCTACCGGCATGGCTGCGACCAGGATCGACGTGGGAACAATGCCCGTGTCAGGTCTCACTGTTTTACCACCCATCCCATGATGGGAGGTGAAACCCGTCACTATACCCACCTTACCGCACACTGTTTATCATCGATCACCCTCGAGGGAGGATAAGACAAGGCCCGTTCTCCGCAATCTCGGGGATTCGGCCTTATCCATCTGGTCTCGACCCGGCCTCGACCCAACCTCGACGCTCGGCGCAGTTCAACGGCAAGGGAAGGACGGTATGGCACGGCACTCTGGGTCATTTCGCCGTCTCGTCTCCCACGACGCCATGGTGTCCAGGGATGGCCGGCCATTCCCAGGGCACGTCGCTACAGTCAACTCAACAGGAATCGACCAAACATGACCTCAAGGCTCCCCGTCGTCCTGGCCTCCTCTCGCCCTATAAAAGGGCAGGCCAGGGCTCTGCAGGGGGAGGAGAAAAAAAACGAAGCACCCGACCACACAACAACAGACAACGAAGAAAAACAAGAGATCGATACCTCAAGCAACCACCCTTGTCCTTTTTTCCTCTCTTTGAGACTTGGGCTCGGCGCCCTCTCTCGCATACTGTAACCCCTACACGAGCACTTCGGTGCGAGGAAATACAAACTTCTTCCCCCCGCTGGACGTAGGGCCTTCTTTTGCCCGAACCAGGATAAACCCCCGTGTATTCTCCTTGCATCACCATCCAGGAAAGAGACACGCAACATTTACTCGTTGGTTTAGGATCCCCTCGGGTCCGAACACCGACAATTGGCGCGCCAGGTAGGGGATCGCTGCGTGCCAAACGTCGCTTTCTCGCCTTTTTTCCTGGATGGCTGACCCCGAACGCCCTATTCCGTTGGCCACGGTGATCTGGTTCGGGAGTTTGGAGTTCATGTCGCTTGGCCATGGCTACGATATGGTCCTACTTCCCCCCAGGCACCCATCCGACGAGGACTACGAGCTCTCCCAGCCCGAGGGAGCAATCCATCGGCACCGTCGCTCTAGGCGGGCGCGGGCCGCCCGACGACGACGAGCCCGGCACAACCACCGTCTTCACCTCGCGGAGGGCGACGGGGTCCCCCGGTCCAGCACCCCCCAGCCAGGCGCCAGCCTAGACCTCCTTGTGAAAGGTTTGGGAAGGACGAGCTTGACTGAGGGTAACATGCCAATGGGGAATCCCGCCGCTCCCCCGTCCGGTGAGACACCACTGTCCGGAGCATCCATTTCGGCATGGACAGCAACATCTCCATCACCATTCCCGTTTGGGCTAGACTCGACTGCCCGGGTGTACGCATCTTTCGTGAGCACTCGCATGAGTGCTTATGAGGAACTCCCCGGGCACCATCTACGCTCCACTCCGGACCTCGTTGCATCCACACCGGCCTCTGATTATCTGGACTCTACGAAGACACCGGACACAGAGCCCCATGTGACTGCTTCTCAACGTCGCAACCACAGTGATGATTTGCAACGGCCACACATTCCCCCGTCATACTACTACTTTGACGCTCCTGACTCTGACTCGGCTGACGACACCTATGATCCGACCCGCGAATGCTTCAACATCAACGTTGAAAGCACTTCGGAATCAGAGGACGAAGAGCCAGTCGAAGGAAGGCACACGCCACCCCATGTCGAGCTTCCTGCTGAGCGAAACGATCCTCAGTTCCTTGCGGATCAAGGAGCGCAGCTCGAGCAGATTCGTGAGTTGCAGGACAGGCTTGACGAGGAACGGGAAAACCTAGGCCTACTCCAACAAACCCTCGAGCGCGAGCATGCAGAACGCGCACTTGGCGGGAGAGCTTGCGAAAGAGCTCGCGACGTCAACCGTCGCATCGACGAAGACCGGATGGTCGACCCCCCGGTTTTCGCTCGAGCCAGCCAGAACGTCGTCGCCGCCGCCATGCTTCTCCGCAACATGCCCGAGCCGTCAAACCCCGACGCCCGTCAGGCTCGGGATGAAATCCGAGAACTCCTCGAGACCGCCGCCATGCAGCAGGCCGAGAGCTCCGCCTCGAGGCGACGCGAGGCAGCCTCGGAGCGGATCATCGAGCCCTCTCGACAGGAGAGAGAGGCCTCGGTTCACCCCGAGCCTGCCCGGCGAAACCGGGTAGCTCCGGCCCCTGAGCTCACCAGCAACGACCACGAGCCTCGAGACACCCGTGGCAACATCGTCGAGCGCCGTACGCGCAAGCACGGTGACGGCGTGGCTCGAGGCTACCATGTCCACAGGGGCGGATGCTACGACAGTTCGGAAGATCGACCACCCTCGAGGAAGGATACGACAAGGCATGTATTCCGCAATCTCGGGGATTCGGCCTTATTCGTCCGACCTCGACCCGGCCTCGACGCCCAGCACAGTTCGACAGGGAGGGAAGGCCGGCATGGCACGGTGCTCCGGGTCGTTTCGCCGTCTCATCCCCGATGTCACCATGGTGTCCAGGGATGGCCGGCCATTCCCAGGGCACGTCACTACAGTCGCCTCTACAGGGATCGACAAAACATCGCCTCAAGGCTCCCCGGTGCCCTGGCCTTCTCTTATCCTATAAAAGGGCAGTCCAGGACCCTACAAGGACACACGGACAACAGGCAAGACACAAGTTCAAAGCCAAGTACCAGCAATCCAAGACTCCCAACACAGAGATCAACATCTCAAGCAATCATCCTTTTACTCTTTTTTCTCTCTTTGAGACTTGGGCTCGCCGCCCTCTCTCGCAAGCTTATAACCCCTACACAAGCACCTCGGTGCAAGGAAATACAAAACTACCCCCCCGCTGGACGTAGGGCCTTCTTCTACCCGAACCAGGATAAACCCCTGTGTGTTCTCCTTGCATCACCATCCAGGTTAGGGACACGCAGCACTCACTCGTCGGTTTAGGACCCCCACGGGACCTAACACCGACAATACCTATAAGCACATGCGCTGCAGCTGTAGTATAGCAGGAGTAATACAAGTACGTGTTATTATTACTGTAAAGCAGTAGTAACTCATGGTCTCATGGACAGAGCGTAACTCATGGTCTCATGGACAGAGCGAATAGAGGATCGATCGGTAGCTTCTGTTGTTGGCTGTGGCAGAATCGTTCGGTTTAGCACGTTTTCAGGGGCGCTTATCTTCCATTAGACACTAAGTGCCCTGAAAGTGAGCTAAACCAGATAATTCCGTCGAGCACACCTGACGGGAGAACTCGAACAATCCATATTTTTCACCTCGGATCCAATAATGAGTATAAACTTACAATTCTTAGTCCATTTCATACAACACAGAGTCTCAGAAATAGTTATTACAATACCAGAGGTTCAGAGTGCGATAAATTAACAGCAGAAATAAAATAAACATCTACGGAGCGAGATGAGAATCCGTCTGTGCCCACCAAAAGAATTCTCCACACAAGGCCTATCTGCACAAGGTGCACTTGCAACAAGGGTAAAATATACCCTAAGTACACAATATACTCGCAAGACTTACCCGACTGGAAAATATATTTCCTGACTCTCAAGGATTATGATAGGCTTTATGGCTTGTGGGTTTCTTGTTTACGTAAAGCAGCACTAAGAGTGTGTCCTTAATTCCGTAACTTTTAGAAGTCGTAATTTACTTATTAACCCATATTCCATGTAAGCACCTAGGCTATAATCAAGCAACAGTTGAGCAAATCAGGACAATTTCTCTATCTTTCAATTGCCAATTCTTACTATCAGAGTGTAGTCAAGCCATACCGTCACGCAGAAACGGCGATTCGTGAATCAATATACCCAGCTGGGTACCCCGAAAAACACACGTCCCGCTTGTACTCCAGGCACAAGCAAGACCAACTCGTTCCTCTCCTGTCACGGGTTTCCAGGTCCCCGTCCAAACTTGAACTCCTAGCTCCTGTACTTGAGGTCCGGCCTCAATACGGTGCTAGGACCTCCACCTATCCCTGCCTCCAATCAGTCAGTCCGGAAAGAGCCAGAGCCCATGACAAGAGAGTAACAAGCCTTCCCGCTCCCATAAGCAAGTATGTGTTCGGGATAAAAATTTGTGACTTGACCAGGGTCTATACAACGAACGGTCCTTAATTAACATGGACAGGGAAACAGTGCAACCTAGTTATGTCCCGTGGCCGCGGAACACAACTTGCTACACCCACCAATACCCATACCACATCCCTGCCAGGTCCCCATTTCATTTCCATCATTTTATCTAAAATATAATAATAATATGAGTAACTCTCTATTGTGAGTAACGACAGGTTACTCACTCTACCGATGAACCTAAGCAAAGCAACTACGCGGTCCTGTACTAGTAAGACTCATGGGTATATATATATATATATATATATATATATATATGCATGTGGGTATCATAAAATTCATGCAACGTAAATGCACAACATTTAAATATATATAAAGACTTGCAAAATAAGGGTTATGCACCGGGGCTTGCCTTGGGTAGGCACAAAGTCAGAGGTGTCAGTCACGGGTGGCTCCTGGAACTCCTCCGGTACGAAGATCTCCTCCTCGTACTCCTCGATGACATCCTCGTAGTCCTGCTCCTCCGTGGCCACGTACTCGACTTCCTCGTGATCTACATGCATGCAATGATAACACGACGTTTAATAAGATGACAATAGCATTCTAAAACAACTAAAACCACTAACTATTTAGCTAACTCTAATGGCCAGCGTACCAAGTCATCCACTACTCCTATTAAGCAAAAGCTAAGCGGTCTACAAGTTTTCTACCCACTCGATTGCATCACTTTCTTTTGCTATCGATTCAACGTATACTCAATTAGGAGAACTTAGCTATCCCACCTAGCATGCTAATAAAATGCTACAAAAACCACATTAAGCCATTTACGACATCAATACGTTGCTGTAAAAATTTTAGGGTTAAAGCTCTTACGGTTTCGCCCCAACAATTTCTACACGATTTAGTACCTAAAAAATAATCGCTTTTACAGTTATACGTGAAGTAATTACATCAACTGCTAGAACATGAATTTACCGATCTAACAAAACTGGTCTCGCGATTTTTGGATGCTTAAATGATTTATCACAATTTTTCAAAGTATAGTCATTTACATGAAATCATAACTAATTTGATTTCTCTAAGAAAAAAGGGGGGAAACTCCAATAGACTACACGGCCCAACTCAGGCGGCACAACCGTGCTACGCACGACTGGGTGGTGCGGCGGCGCTCTGAGGTGGACACGGCCGCGCCAGCTGCTACAAGAGGCGGTAGAGGCACAGTAGAGGCACGCAGGGTGAAGAGGGATCCGAGACGAGTTAGGTGGTGCAGCCAATTGACTCGAGATGGTCTGGGGGGACGGCCCACGGTGAGGGGCAGTTCGACGCTGACGCCGCGGTAGCGGGGCAACGCTCCTAAAATTGGGGCTCGGGGAGGGGCAAGGCTCGAGGTGGGGGTGGGTCAGTCAGCTGGCAGCTTCACAGCGAACAGGGCGGAGCGAACACAGACGGCTCCAGCATGCCGGAGGGGGATGGTGCGGGTCCGACGGCCATGGTGGCAGAGGAGGGAGGGGAGGTCAACCCTCGGGTCACCTCGCATCGTAGGGTGGGATGAGGTCGACTGAGCAGGGCGACACACGCGCAGAGATCACGTCTAACATACGCGCGCGATTCGGTAAACAAGCGGCGCGCGAGCAGCTGTCAGCCGACCGACAGCGGAGCAGGAGGCAAGGCATGGCGCGACGTCGAGGACCTGGCATCGGCCGCGTCGCAGCGCGCGACGTGGGGGAAAAGAAAGAGCAGCGGGCAGTGCAGGGTAGCGAGAGACAGCGGCCGACCACGGACAGACCAGAGCATGCCGGCCTACCCAGCCTGACAGCGTGGCCAGGCGCTGGCGCAGAGCGGCCCGCGATGGTGACCGCAAACCCAGAGACCAACAGGCGAGACAGGGTTACGAGCACGGATTTTAAAGCACGTGAAAACCACTACCCCAGCTCGACTTCGGCTTAACCATCTAGACTACAGCCTAGAGGGCACCAAGAGCTGTCCCCAGAAGCCAAAACACGACTAAACGACTAGCATGTTAAAGCAAGGTAATTCTGCGAACACGAGGCTGTCAAACTGCTCAAAAGCTTACGGTTCTAAGCATAGTTTAGGTTTTTCCAATTCGATTTCCAAGCTACTCGAAAAACTAGTTAGCTAGTTTACTTTTCCACCACAAGGGCTGCATAGTACTCTACAAAGCTAGTACTTCAACCCGTCAAAGCATTGCATACAAGTTCTACACAGTTTCGCTAACTAAAGTTCGCTCTAGAACTCTATCGATACAACACGGTTATTGCGGCAACTTCTATTTAACTTTTCCATTGGCTGTTACAAATTACTAACATGATTCCACGAACTTGGCACATGCTAAAACACATAAATAAGACATGACTTGGTGCAAGTTACTCGCGGTAACACCGAGGGTGTTACACTGGCTACGTATATTCTTTCCAGCTATAATTGTAGTTCAACTGATGACCCAGGCACCCATCAACGTATCTTAGCCGGAAGTGCTAGTACGCACATGGACGAGATGAGGTATGCAGAAGTGAGAAGTCCACAGTCATATATGCATGCCGACGCGGTTGCGACCTCAGTTCAAAAATCACAATATATGATAAATAACTAAAGACTAAAAGATCTATCTGCAAAAAAGTAAAGCTACTTTTCAGTCATCTATAAGTTTATACATCCATACCATATGACAGACCAGCACCTGTTCCAGTTTTCTCAAAAATCATGGAACAGTAGGGCATATGGAACAGCATGAGTGTATCCAACAACAGAAGACGAAATAAGACGTCTTTGCTGAGCAGGGTAGCTCAATGTATCAGGGTAGCTCAATGTTCTAGTACATTGATTATGATTTTCAAGTACATGTCTCAATGTATCAGGGTAGCTCTCGACAATACACTGGGAAGATGAAATAAGACAAGTCAAGCCAAACGTTGCAGGGTAAATTGACAAATCTACAGTTTGTTGGTAAAAGATGAAATCAAATGGTAAAACAAGGCAAAATCATTAACTTTGCTGACCAAAAATAGTGGTAGTATATTGACAAATCTACAGATTGTTATTCCATGCCATGTCTGAATTTTGAATTACACTACTAATTGCAATAAGTACACTAAGTCACATGATTAGCTGGACATATTTTTAAGAACCATTTGGTCCTTATATGATAGGAAATATTAATTTCTTAAACGGCTACTTAAGTGCTCATCTTCCTGCTCTGCAATCTGCACACACAATACTAATTCACTACTTACCAAAAGTCAAATGAAAATAAAGTCCAAACTAATTTTGAAGAATTTGATCAAAGAGAAGTTCAGATTTATGCCAATTTGGGGATAAAACAAACTTTTAGAAAGAACAACTCCGCCTACCCACAGAAAATTATATGACACGAAGAACTATTATTTTTTTTTATTTTGACATAGTGGTTTGAATTGATCACGTAATGAAACAACATTCAGACTAGCCAAGACACTATATAATCCCCAATTACATTTTCTAATTAAAATTTTGATCTCCATTGATCAACTTATAAAGTTAGGATCTAAACATGCAATTCTCATGTCCAGGTATCCAAGCAACGCAATCATGAGAAGCAAGCCTAGGAATTTGCTGTGCAATTTACTCTAAATTAAATTATATAACTTCAAGGCAAGCTACCACAGGGAATTATTAAGTTTTTAGGATCTAAACATGCAATTCTCATGTTCAATAACTAACCTCTAGTAGTAGTTCAGCCATGTAATTGACCATCTGGCGCACCCTCAGGCCATCTGTTTTAGAAGCTCCATAAGTAGAGAAATCCTCTAAGTTGTATGACTCAGAAAAGAAAATATCTACAGGCAACCAAGTACGGAAACAAGTCCATAAATCATAATGAGAAATTAAGGTTTTGAAGAAAAGGTATATTTTAGTAAGGAAATTTTCACTTGTGACGTACCAGCTAAACCCACATGATGTGTTTTTGTCACAATGGATACCAGCTTGTGAAGAATGCATTTTATACCGTAAGGCTTGGTCAGCCGTTTAATGTTTTCTGGCAAGCAACCTGTACATGACCAAAGAAAATCATAGCATTATGGACTATAAGAGAGGGTGGTGGTGGATGAGTTCAAGCATTGAAGTGCAAACTGAAGAAATAAATTGTTTAGTTGTACAATAATTGTCTGTCCAAAGGAAAGTATTGAGTGAGATGCCCTAAAGAAAATTATGTGACCGTGGTCGAGCCCCAATGGTTCGGTTCGATGACCAAAAGATGAAACAAAGGAGTAGCAAAGATATTTTAAGTATTTTCAAAACCAAATAAAAGAATTGAGCAGGAAATCACCGAAGTTGAAGTTTTCGTCAACTCCCTTATGGCCATTGTAGCATAAGATGATGCTGGTAGAGTAAATTCTAATTTCACAGCCAGTTTCTCTGGTGACAGATCTGAGATGCCAATTGATATGGTTTCTACTGAGCTAGCTTCAATGGTTGGTCCAGAGGTGTCCAATGAAACTTGCAACCTGGAATCACTTGATGGACAACTGCATGCCCCATCAGATAACAGCTCATTTGTTTCTGATGGGGTTTCTGATAAAACATCTAAATCAGTTGGTACTAAAGGTGTATTGTCATCTTTGTAAGTCATTAGGTCCCTGCATTCATTAAAAACAAATCATAGCACCAAATGTCCTATAGGAGTACCCGTACAATTAGCTTGGGTTGTTCAGCTAAATTCACTATGAATAAATATGCAGAAAATTACAGTTTAAATCTAAAAGATAAGAGGCAAAGCATTTGATTCGACGGAACAGAAAAACTCTGCTTGTATTGTGTGTACCATTCAAAATCAATAGGGCGTTGGAGTACGCGGCGGTAACCTCCTTTCATGCTTGTAATGGAGAAGTCCCTAACAAATGACCGTCAAAGAAATGCATGAGAAATAAGAACTTGCTCCACTGGCCTAAGTATATTGTGCATAAGGAACCAAAAGGAATATATTCCCAATATAGGCACAACATTTGAAGCCTACATAGATAAATGCCATTTTAAAACCCTCATTTTCCTTCTGGTGAAATCAGAAGGAACTTTCTAGTGGCAGTGTATAATTACAGTTCGTAAACACCACTAAGCTGTTCAAAAGAGGAGTCAGATAGCAAAAAATGGACCCTGTGACAGAGCAACTTACTTGATACCATGGGCGCTCTCCATCAGGCTAATGCCATCCTGTGTCACAAAATTAAGATGAACATTATGGTAATCGTTGGACAAGAAATCATTTGAACGTGTGAAACTCTATCACTTCTTCATACTCTGACTAGAAGAATTATGCATTCCATGAGTTTACCAAAAATTCTGAATCTCACAGATTTCTCTAAAGAAGAGATAATATAGTACCAATGGAAGAACCACTCTAAAAGTTAAAAGGAACTTCATGACCTAATAGATCATTTCCTCACCATAACTTTCAGACTAAACATATATACTTCATAACTAGATACTCCAAATAATATGCATGTAAACAGAAAATTTTCAAATATATCCTTTCTTGGGCATAAAAGAGCAAAGATGCTTGTACAACATAATTTAGTTATCATTACAGATGTTTCTTCAGTTCATATTTTCATAACACAACGAACCTCTTGAATAACTTAAAAGTTCATGACAAAACTCATTACCTTCTTGGCTATTTCATGATAAATCCTAGCAACTTCATTCCCAGGAAACAATGTTTCTGACCTGCACGTGGAAAAGGGTAAGCATAAGTGCTTAACACTCAAATCACAAAAACATACGACATAAGCATATGCTCCTCAGTCCTCACCCAGGCAAAGGGAGGACAACATCCTCAAACGAGTAGACTGCCTTCAATAAATCTTCAGAATCAACTATCTAGAAGAGAAGCGCATGATTGGGAATTTCTTTATAACAGTGTTATGCAACGGTTCGCCGTCAGAAGTATGATCAGTAACGATCTTCTATAGCATACCTTCACAGACTGGATCATTTCTTCAGGAAGTGTTTCACAAGACATTTCCATTTCAGATGAATTAACATGGATATCATCAACATCAAACGTATCTGTGGTAGTTGCTTCTCCAAGAGAGGACCCTGCTTTGTAAACTAAGTCACCTTCTACAACTTGTGAAATACCTGTGAGTTCAGCCAGCATGTAAAGACGAAACAAGAGTACATATTAGCCCCTACTCCCTAGAAAGCCAAAGGTTTCAAAAAAAGAAAAGAATGCCAAAGGTTAGTTTTAGAACAGCTTGAACAAGAGCAGCAGAATCCAATGCACAAGTAGACTTACCATACTTTTCCACTCTCATACTTGTAGCATGGTTCCATAGGTAACTCTGGTAGCTATGTACATACCTGCACAGCATGGTTCCGTTGGAGTACCAGAGCACAAAGTAAATATGAAAAGCCCCAACAATATATTCTGACAGTAGATTTTGAATACTAATTTCTTTCATAACAGTGATGTACCACATTATGCATTACATAATTAGCAATACGAATGAAAATTTTGATAATGTATTGCAACATACATCAGCCTCAGTGTTTTAGGTATAGCCATGAGTGCTTGTAGATAGTTGTCAGGGTACTTCTTCAATCTCTGAAGCTGGAAATGAAAGAAAACATAGTTCTAAGGCTCCCACATTAATGCAATTTAATTCAGACTAACAACGAGCAAGAATGTAAAATCTTAAAATGGTAACAAGAATGGACATTAAAATATGGCATTCATGAATTATCATGATCACTTAGTAAATATTGGAATTGGAACAGAAAATGCAAAACTCAATCTTACAAAAGCAGGACAGAAAGGAATTTTTCTATTTATTACCTCTTACTGTGCAAGTAAACAACTTTTATCTTTTGGGTGGGTACATTTTGTACAGAAAAAGTAATTGTGTATTACCCGACGTTTCAAATTGTTATGAGTAAGGCAGGCTGTATGGTGCTGCCTAGTACGGTAGTACCTCTTGCCTAAACTAGTATAGTGTAAAGCATGTTGAACTGTCTCTATTGCTTACTGGGCCAACCCTAGAGGGTCGCTGTATAGTTGCATACATGGGCCTCATGGGCCTAATACTCCAACACCCCTCCACAGTCTGAACTACCGGCGCAGCGGAGTAACAAACTGGACACCATGAAAAGAAGTACACACACGAGCCCCCCCCACAGACGCAACTGGCCACTGGCGATGTTGAGGCTGGAGCGGAAGTCGGTGAAGGTCAACAACGGGAGGCCCTTGGTGAAGATGTCGGCGAACTGGGAGGTGGTCGGTACGTGAAGGACCCGCACCTCGCCGATGGCAACCCGATCACGGACGAAGTGTAGGTCGATCTCCACATGCTTGGTACGCTAGTGCTGAACGAGGTTGGTGGAGAGGTAGACCGCACTGACGTTGTCGCGGTTGACAAGCGTGCTCCGGAGAAGAGGGCTATGGAGATCTGCAAGGAGCTGCCGGAGCCAGGAGGCCTCAGCCACGCCGTTGGCAACAACGCGGTACTCCGCCTCGGCACTGGAGCGAGAGGCCACCTGCTGGCGCTTGGACGACTAGGACACCAGGTTGCCGCCCAAGAAGACAGCGTAGCCGGAGGTGGAGCGCCGAGTGTCCGGACAGCCGGCCCAGTCGGCGTCAGTGTAGACAACCATCTCGGTGGAGGAAGACCGCCGGTGAAGGAGCAAGCCGTAGTCGACAGTGCCGCGGAGGTAGCGGAGGAGACGCTTGAGAGCAGTGAGATGGGGCTCCCGCGAATCATGCATATGGAGACATAGCTGCTGAACTGCATAGGTGGTGTCCGGCCGAGTGAAGGTGAGGTACTGAAGGGCACCAGCAAGACTCTGATACGCGATGGGATCTGTCACTGGGGTACCGTCGGCCTCTAACAGCTTGCCCTATGTGTCAACTAGAGTGGAGCAGGGGTTGCAGTCTGTCATCCCGGCCCGCGCGAGGATATCCAGAGTATACTGCCGCTGGTGAAGAAGTAGCCCGGCTGGATGAGGCTCAACAGTGACCCCAAGGAAATGGTGGAGCACACCCAGATCCATCGTAGCAAACTCCTGCTGAAGAGAGGTAATGATACGGCGGAGGAGTGACTCGCTGGAGGCGGTGAGGACAATGTCATCAACATAGAGCAGCAGGTACGCAGTCTCAGCTCCATGGTGATAGATAAACAGGGACGTATCTGACTTGGCCTCCACAAAACCCAGCGTCAGTAGGAAGGCAGCAAACTGATTGTTCCACGCCCGAGGGGCCTGCTTGAGGCCGCAGAGAGACTTGTTGAGCCGGCAGACCATGTCAGGACGAGAAGAGTCAACAAACCCCGCCGGCTGACTGCAATAAACCGTCTCAGTGAGAAGACCATGTAGGAAAGCATTCTTGACGTCCAGCTGATGTACGGGCCAGGAGCGAGTGAGAGCCAGCGAGAGCACTGTGCGGACGGTAGCCGGCTTCACCACTGGGCTGGAGGTCTCATCATAGTCAACACCAAGGCGCTGAGTGAAGCCCCTGAGAACCCAGCGAGCCTTGTACCTCTCGAGAGTACCATCGGCCCGGCGCTTGTGTGTCAGATCCACTTGCCGGTGACGACGTTTGAGCCCAGCGGACAGGGCACCAGATCCCATGTCTAGTTGGCGAGGAGCGCCGCGTACTCCTCTTCCATCGCGCGGCGCCAGTGAGGGTCCGACAAGGCCTCGCGCACGGAAGAGGGTACTGGAGAGGCCTGCGAGTCGCCGGGCATCGTCGCGAGAGCCCGGAGCTGCAGAGTGCCAGCCGCGTGTCGCGTCACCATATGGTGAACATGACGCGGGTGTCGGTGAATAATCGGTGGGTGGTACACCGGCGTCGCGACACGGGCAGCCGGGGGCCGCGGCGGCGGTGTTGGCGTCGCCGGCGGAGAAGAAGTTGCCGGTGGTGGAGGTGTGTCATTAGCAGCCAACAGGCTGCCACTAGCCCAATAGGCCCAAGACGTCAGATGCAGAAGGGCGTCGTAGGGCGCGAGTGTCCTAGTTGGGCCTTAAGCCCATTAGTGTTAATTAGTGTCTCTCTTAGTTATTTATCTATAGGAATAGTACCATATTGTCTAGGCACAAGAGGTGTTAGTCCTATGTACCCTTTATAATCAACCCATGAGGCACAATGAAAAGGAAGCAATGAATTATGAAGAAACAATTCTAGTCTCCCTCATCTCTCAAACTCTTGGCAAAGCATAAGGCCTAGTTACCCCAAAATATCCATCTTCATTACATCTGGTATCAGATAGCCAGTCGATTCCTCCCCATCAAAAAAAAATCTGATCCAGCCAATCCAGCCACAACTCTAATTCGGCCGCAACCACACCCCAACCGCGACGTCCCTATCCGTCGCCTAGCCGCCGCGCCGCCTCCCCGTCACCCACCACGCGCCACCACCGTCGACCGCGTCGTTGCGGGAATCTTCGTCGCGCCGTCCGCGGCCCATCTCCACCACAGCCGACGCGCCGCCTTCCTCACCACCAAGGCGTCGTCGCGTCTCATCTGCGCGGGCCGTCGCCAAGCACGTCGCGCCATCCGCGGGGTTCGCCGAGCCGCCCGCGATCTGCGGGAATCCCCCGCCACCTCGCAGCTTCGATCCAGCCGTCCGTGCGCCTCGATGGATTTTCCACAGTTTGATGGGACCTCTGATCCGGTGGTCTTCATCAACCAGTGCGAACTCTACTTCCGCCGGGAGCGCATCATGGCGGAAGAAAAGGTATGGCTGGTTTCTCGCAATTTGAAAGCTGACGCCCGAGTTTGGTTCCACCAAGTCGAGCAAGATGAATACCCGGCATGGCGTCGCTTCACCGAGCTCCTGCAGCGGCGCTTCAAACCGCCCCCGTGCCCCGACCCGCTCCACCAACTGTCTCGTGGCGTCGACAACTCCCTGCGCATCCTTGAGGAGATGTCCACACAACTGGATCGCATCCGGGCGTGTCTCGAGGCGAAGGACAAGAGGGACCGTGAACGCCGGGCGGCTGTACGCCTCCAGGCAGCAGTACGGGGCCTCCTGGCACGCCGCCGAGCGCATCTTCTTCGGGCAGCCAAAGTCTCCGAGGAGCAAGCAGCAGTGCGACTACAAGCTGCCGGGCGAGGTTTCCTTGTCCGGCGTGTAGTGCGAAAGATGCGCATGCTCCTCAGCTCCTCGCTGTCGTGCGTGTTCGTCCCCTCGGCCCCTTCCATACATCAGGCTGCTCCGATCGCAGGGGAGGTCCAAATATGGGCGCTTCCAGTGCAGCGACCTCGCATCAACATCCAGCATCAGGCATCAAAGGCTATCTCATTCATCCTTGTGCCTGCTGTAGTGCTAGACATATCCAGCATTAGAGCCGGCTGCTTCACACTCCACCCTTCAGCCTCCATGAAGCCAACAGAGGCGCTCTTTCCATGGGATCCAGGTGGATATAGTTGTATTTTAGTCGTAAATAAGAATGGAAAGCCGAGATGTAAAAGGCTTATCCCTAGGTCGCGTCAGCTATCCAGCTCGAGGACGAGCTGGGTCTCCAAGGGCGGGGGAGATGTCGTGAGCAGCCAATAGGCTACCACTAGCCCAATAGGCCCAAGACGTCAGATGCAGAAGGGCGTCGTAGGGCGCGAGTGTCCTAGTTGGGCCTTAAGCCCATTAGTGTTAATTAGTGTCTCTCTTAGTTATTTATCTATAGGAATAGTACCATATTGTCTAGGCACAAGAGGTGTTAGTCCTATGTACCCTTTATAATCAACCCATGAGGCACAATGAAAAGGAAGCAATGAATTATGAAGAAACAATTCTAGTCACCCTCATCTCTCAAGCTCTTGGCAAAGCATAAGGCC
Organism: Saccharum hybrid cultivar R570; assembly: GCA_038087645.1. Taxonomy (NCBI): domain Eukaryota; kingdom Viridiplantae; phylum Streptophyta; class Magnoliopsida; order Poales; family Poaceae; genus Saccharum; species Saccharum hybrid cultivar. The sequence continues at coordinate 27,169,369 of JAQSUU010000344.1, forward strand.
TAGTTACCCCAAAATATTCATCTTCATTACAAGGTGGCCCCAGCAGAGAAGGGGCCACCGTTGGTGGCGGAGGCGGTGGCGCAGTCCATGCACGGCGCTGGTACACGAGCACCGGCTGGGCGAAGCGCGCAGGTGGGGCTGGAGTCGACAGCCCGGGACCCGCGGCAGGCGCATTGACGGGGGTCGTCCCGGAAAGTGACCCCTCCATGCCCGGACAGGGAGCAGGGCCAGGGGTGTCACTGGCGGCCGGCGAGTTGGGGCACGGCCCCAGCGAAGGGCACGGTGCGGTAGTACCTGCAGGAGACAACTGTAAAGGTGGCTCGACCACCGCGTCAGTGGGAAACAAAGAATAGAGGTCAAGCTCCGGGGTGGAAGTGGTGGTGGAGGTGGAGAAGGGGAAAACAGACTCATCGAACACCACATGGCGAGAGATGACCCGACGAGAGGTAAGGTCAAAGCATCGGTAGCCCTTGTGATCCGGGGAGTACCCGAGGAAGACACAGAGAGTCGACCGGGGAGCGAGCTTGTGGGGAGCGGTAGCGGTGGTGTTCGGGTAACACGCACACCCGAAGACTCGAAGGTGATCGTACCGAGGAGGGGTACCAAAAAGAGCGTGGTGTGGTGTGGGAGCTGAGCAGGCAGCGGAAGAAAGGCGGTTAAGGAGATAGGTGGAGGTGTGCAGACTCTCAGCCCAGAAACGAGCAGGGAGTGAGGCCTGAAGCAAAAGCGTGCACATGGTGTCATTGGTGGTGCGAATCATGCGCTCAGCCTTGCCGTTCTGAGAGGTGTTGTCCGGGAAAGACATGCGCAACTGGACACCGTGAGAGAGGAAGAAGGCACGAGAGGTGGACTTATCAAACTCACGGCCATTGTCACACTGGACGGCCTTGATGGTAAGACCGAACTGAGTGGACACCCAAGCGAAAAAGTGAAGAATCGCGGGGAATGCATCAGACTTCGCACGTAAGGGAAAAGTCCACGAATAATGAGAGAAATCATCAACCACCACCAGATAGTACTTATAGCCAGAAATGCTAATGACAGGAGAGGTCCATAGGTCGCAATGTACATGATCAAAAATGCGAGCCGCATGTGAAGAACTATAAAAAGGGAGACGAACATGACGGCCCAGTTGGCACGCATGACACAAATGCTCATCATGAGCCCGAGTACAACGAATGTCGGAACTATGACTGAGCTGCGTCAAGGCATCATGTCCAGGATGGCCGAGACGCCGGTGCCAAGTAGTGGAGGAAGTATCGGCGGCGAAGGCAGCTGACAAAACGGACGAGGAAGTAGTGGTGGAAGACGAGGCAGACGCCGGAAAGCGAAGAGTGTAAAGGGGCCCCGTGTTGTCACATCGGAGCAGAGGACGCCGGGAAGCCAAATCCTTCACAGTAAGACCAGAAGAGTCAAATTCCACAGAACAAGAATTGTCAGATGTAAACCGATGAATTGAAAGAAGGTTGTGAACCATAGAAGGTGCAACAAGAACGTCAGGAAGACGAAAAGAGCCATGAGTGCTGGTGGCACCCACAGATGTGACAGGAAGACACGGGCCATCAGCGACCATGATGGACGAAGGGTGGAAGGACGAAGGAGGGTGAACGGACGAGAGTATACCAGGGTCCGGGGTGGTGTGGTAGGTAGCACCCGAGTCGGCGATTCACTCTGGGCCGACCGGAGATGTCAGGCCTATAGTGCTGAAGGAGCGCGCCAAGGCCTCCTGGTTCCAACCGGCCAGCCCGGGCGAGGCACCGGAAGGTGTGGCCCACGGGGACGCTGGGTAGAGCCCCAGAGGAGCACCAGCGAACATGGCGGCCGGCGGGCGAGGCTCACCACCTGGAGCCTGGAAGGGCCACAAGGAGATGCGCCCGGACCAGGGGTTGTGGAAGGAGGGCCAGGGAGCACCCCGTGGCGGCTGCGGAGCTGGGTTGCCCCCACGGCCAGCCCCCCCCCCCCCACCACCACCCCCGCCACGTCCCCCGCTACGACCGCGATGGCGACCACCACGGCCCCCCCACCCCCGCTCGGCCCGGGGGGAAGGGGACCCAGAACAGACGACGGTGGCGTGGGCGGAACAGACAGAGCAGTCAGACGCGGCGGTGGAGTAGCAGCAAGTGCAGTCGAGGAGGCCGAGGAACCCGAAGCGGAGAGAGGCCCCGGGGCGGTGGCGAACCCCGGCTGGATGCCCTGAGAGAGCTCCATGACAAGGTTATCCCGGACGTGCAGGAAGGTCGGGAATGGCCGCTGCCGGGTGATCCACGTCCGGAGGTGTCCGTAGTGGTCGCTGAGCCCGTGAAGGACGTTGAGGACGAGGATGCGATCCTCCACGGGCCAGCCCAGGTCACCGAGGGAGTCCGCCATGGTCTTCATCTTGCGGCAGAACTCTCCAACAGCAAGGTCACCCTGCACGAAGGTGCGGAAGCTCGCGTCGAGCCGCAGAGCCCGGGCCTCGGCATTGCCCAGAAATTAGCCCTCGAGTGCGAGCCAGGCCTGGCGAGCATCGGTGGTGTTGCGGACGAGGTCGTGGAGGTCGAGGGAGATCGTCCCGAGGATCCAGGAGAGTACGATGCTGTCGAGGCACAGCCAAGGAGTCTGGACCATGGTCGAGGCATCGACGAGGACGTGGTCGTCGAGGGCGTAGCGGCGGAGGGTGAGGAGAACCATGTCCCGCCAGCGGGCATAGGAGGGCGACTCTGGGTCAAGGACGACCGGGACGAGCAGCCGGATGTTCTGAACCCCCCGGTCTGGTAGTGAAGATGTGCCACGAGGGGATCAGCCGGATCGTGCCAGATGACCGCGGTGGTGGAGGTGCGGTGGCCCGTCGAGCCGGAGGAGGTGGCCCCAGCGTCGTGGTAGGTCGGAGGGACGAAGAGCTGCTCCGCCTCGGCGATCTGACGGGCCAGCACGTCAGCAGCATCCCATTCGCGCTCCCAAGCGAGGGCAGCTGCGCGGACACGGGCCTGGCCCTCTGCGGCCGCTGCCCGGGCGGAGGCGAGCGCAGCTGCGACTGCAGCGGAGTCGGGGCGCGGTGGCGGTGCGGCGAAGGGAGAGGGCCCCTGAACCAGCCCCCCACCCGCTGCCAGAGCAACGGCGGCGGCGATGAGGGTGTTGGCGTCCGCAGCGAGGGCAAAGGGGGGAGAACAGGCCGAGGGTGCCATCCCCAGCCCGGCGGCGATGGCAGCAGCCGTGGCAGCCAGATCCAGGCTCGGCGGGGCCTCTGCGCCCCCACCCGCGCCCGCAGGCAAACCGCTCGCGCGCACCCCGATGGCGGCGGCGCTGGGCGAGCTCCAGGCGGCGGCAGAGGGCCGCGCGACGGCCTGCATCCACGACGAGGAAGGAACAGGACGGAAGGAATGGAAATAGTGGGGAGGAGGAGGTTGCTAGCCGGCCCAGGGGGAAGGGGACCCAGAACAGACGACGGTGGCGTGGGCGGTGCAGACAGAGCAGTCGGACGCGGCGGTGGAGTAGCAGCAAGTGCAGTCGAGGAGGCCGAGGAACCCGAAGCGGAGAGAGGCCCCGGGGCGGTGGCGGACCCCGGCTGGATACCCTGAGAGAGCTCCTCCATGACAAGGTCATCCCGGACCTACAGGAAGGTCGGGAATGGCCGCTGCCGGGTGATCCACGTCCGGAGGTGTGCGTAGTGGTCGCTGAGCCCGCGAAGGACGTTGAGGACAAGGATACGATCCTCCACGGGCCAGCCTAGGTCACAGAGGGAGTCTGCCATGGTCTTCATCTTGCGGCAGAACTCTCCAACAGCAAGGTCACCCTGCACGAAGGTGCAGAAGCTCGCGTCGAGCCGCAGAGCCCGGGCCTCGGCATTGCCCAGAAACTGGCCCTCGAGTGCCAGCCAGGCCTGGCGAGCATCGGTGGTGTTGCGGACGAGGTCGTGGAGGTCGAGGGAGATCATCCCGAGGATCTAGGAGAGTACGATGCTGTCGAGGCGCAGCCAAGGAGTCTGGACCACGGTCGAGGCATCGACGAGGACGTGGTCATCGAGGGCGTAGCGGCGGAGGGTGAGGAGAACCATGTCCCGCCAGCGGGCATAGGAGGGCGACTCTGGGTCAAGGACGACCGGGACGAGCAGCCGGATGTGTTCTGAACCCCCCCCCCCGGTCTGGTAGTGAAGCTGTGCCACGAGGGGATCGGCCGGATCGTGCCAGATGACCGTGGTGGTGGAGGTGCGATGGCCCGTCGAGCCGGAGGAGGTGGCCCCAGCGTCGTGGTAGGTCGGAGGGACGAGGAGCTGCTCCGCCTCGGCGATCTGACGGGCCAGCGCGTCAGCAGCATCCCGCTCGCGCTCCCAAGCGAGGGCAGCTGCGCGGACACGGGCCTGGCCCTCTGCGGCCGCTGCCCGGGCGGAGGCGAGCGCAGCTGCGACTGCAGCGGAGTCGGGGCGCGGTGGCGGTGCGGCGAAGGGAGAGGGCCCCTGAACCAGCCCCCCACCCGCTGCCAGAGCAACGGCGGTGGCGGTGAGGGTGTTGGTGTCCGCAGCGAGGGCAAAGGGGGGGGAACAAGCCGAGGGTGCTATCCCCAGCCCGGCGGCGATGGCAGCAGCCGTGGCGGCCAGATCCAGGCCCGGCGAGGCCTCTGCGCCCCCACCCGCGCCCGCAGGCGAACCGCCCGCGCGCACCCCGATGGCGGCGGCGCTGGGCGAGCTCCGGGCGGTGGCAGAGGGCCGTGCGACGGCCTGCATCCACGACGAGGAAGGAAGGGGAGGGAAGGAATGGAAATAGTGGGGAGGAGGGGGAGGTTGCTAGCCGGCCATGGCGGCGCGCCCACCGGCGGCGGCGGCGGCGGCGGCGGCGCCTGGAACGGGTCGGCAGCCGGGAGAGGAAAACCTAGTCTACTGATACCATGTTGAACTGTGTCTCTATTGCTTACTGGGCCAACCCTAGAGGGTGGCTACATAGTTGCATACATGGGCCTCATGGGCCTAATACTCCAACAAAGCACATGTCTATCCAGGCATGCAAACATTTGAGCAACTTTCACCACTCTAGACCAATCGCCAGGCATGGTTTACCTCTCAAAGCCTCCTAGTTTGAAACTGAATCTAAAACCGAACTGCTGAACTTAAAATTCATGAGTGGAACTGCACCGAACACCTCAACAGTTACATAGACTATGTACTGTGTAGTCAAGAAAGCTCTTGGCAGGCGGGAAACACAAATACATACATCTTACATTTTTATATAAGTGGACTCTGTAGGAATAGGACCAATCAAATCCCAGCATCCCAAAACTATGCAGTAAATGTGCTAGGAAGGGAGAGGTGTATGAATTTATTTTGTAAAATCTATTATGTTTGCAAAAAGAACAAGAAACCTACAATAGCTCTCTCCACTGTGAGATGTCGGGGCATGCTCCTAAGTGCTGCATCAACAGCACCGTGCCATTTATAATGTACCTGCACGTCATTCATTCCATGAAAGTTTCAAATTTAACATAAATTATTTAGTTATTTAACAGGGAAAAAATATCACCTACCCTTGTACCAAGAATCAAGCTAACAGCATGTCTCCACTCTCCTCTAAGCAAAGCAGCACCAACAAAGTGAGTAGGTACAGAACCGCTGCCAAAGCGCTATCAAACACAATGGAAACAAACTATTATGTTTTGTAGAATAACGAACAAAAAATCATTTCTTAAAAGGCATAAGAAGCAAAATGATGAACTACACATCACATAATAACATAAAAATAGTACTAACTCGAAGCATGTTTCCTGTACCTGTAAGCCATAGTAATTGATAAATCCATTTTTACTTAGACCATTAACTGCAGCATTTATAACATCGGCCGATTCTGCAATAACATTCCTGGAATGGAAGAGATAAAAGAAACGGGAAACATGAATTATCTGTTCACTCTTTAGTTAGAAAACAAGATCATGGCCTGAGTAAGTGGACCAAAGATAATGGCGCATAATGATGGACAAAATTCTAAAGTTCCTTATAAGTTGTAACTTATTAAAACTTATAACCACTGATACACTGTATTAAAAGCAAGCCACCAAGCATTTTGTCGCGAAGCAGTTTCACGAAGACCATTCATGACATACGACCAGCATGCTATGCTGCCAATAGTGCCATACATAGAAAGGAGAGTACACACCTCAAAGTAATTGTGAAGTGGTTCCCTCTGAGCTGACCAAGAGTAAGGCCCTCCTTCACGTAACTGAAGAGCCATTTGCAGCTAAGTAGTCAATGATTTTAAATAAAGGGGTTCGTAGATATATGTTTCACTGGTTACCTAAAGTCTCCAACTCTGATACCTGCGAGTTTGCTATTAAGAGCAGCCAACCTACTGGCATGCACTTTGAAAAGTGTCACCTGATCAAAAGGCAGGGAATCAGGAGTGGGGGAAAAATAGAGAGGGAGGGGGGGTGATGCTACACACTGAGATCAGCCTTTCATCGAGGCTATTCAAATACTTTGTTTCCCGACCAGACCATATTGACCCAGATTGTCCAACAATAAACCAATAAATGGGAAAAACTCCGGGCATACCTGTTGGGTTGTAACAGCACGTTTATCCTTTGTCCCTGCAAATCCAAACGATCTTGGCTGTGGAAATTAATACCACCAACCAATCAATGGAAGCGATGAGAATTGAGCAACTCAACAGAAAACTTGTGAAGTACTTTGATGAAGTAAAACATGGAGACCACCTGAACCCCTAGCATCTTTCCTATAACTCCTAGTGCCTCTTGTGTGTCCTTGTTCTCCTTGTAAAGGTGAAACCTGGTAATGTTTCTTACTATTACCTACTATATTTCAAAATCAGAATACATGAAATAGGAATCGCAAGTCAAATGCGCATCCTAACACATTCTTATCTCAGCAAGTCATAGATGCATATGACAAAAAGAAATGGCAGCACCTCAGGAACTTCCCCAGGTGATAAGGCCAGGATGTAGAGCCTCTACTGTCAAATGGCTTGTCATCTCTCCAGCCTGAACTGTCCATGCCTCTCCTGTTCCTTCCCCTCCCACCACGTGGCCCTGAACCCAAGCGCACCCTAATACATTTCTGAATACCATCGCTGTGCTCAACCGTATCTGTGTTCAGGAACTTGAAATTCCTCTTGATGAACTCGTGCACCTCCTGCACCAAAAACAATTACAACAGAGCAGGTGACACACATATCATCCAGGCATTCACTGAAACCATGTTCGGGACAACCAGACTCACCGATCGATGGGCCTTATCTGCGTCAGCTGACAGAATGATTGGCGACATATCACCATCCCCTCCCTCCGAAACACTCTCCAGGAATCCCCTCAACGCGTCGTAATCCGCTTCGCCGCAGAGCAGCCGGAACGACTCGAGCGCCCGCGATGGATCCGCGGCGGCGTCGGGGTCGCCGTCCTCCGCATTATCTCCACTCTGCAAATCCACGAACACCAGGCAACCGAAGTGAGGTCAGAGCCTCGGACATGGCGGATAGGATTACAGCCCATTCCACTAATCCAAGCCCGCAGCGTGGGAGTTCGGGAGAGAAATACCTCCTCGCCGTCGGGGAGATCGAAGGAGGTGAGGCGGACGAGGGCGCCGTCTCGGGCGACCTCGTGGACGACGAAGTCGGAGTAGCGCTGCTTGAGCGCGCCGCGGAAGCCCGGGATGGAGGAGGCGAAGCGGGAGATGCCAACGTCGGGCTCGGCCAGCGGCCCGCGGCGCGGCGTGGGCGGATGGGCTGCGGCACGGGCGCGGAAGTGGGCGGCGGGCGGCCGGGAAGCGGGTTTAGGGGTGAGGAGGGGCAGGGGTTTTAGGAGGTGGCGACCGCGCATTTTGTCGGGCGCGCGGTGGGAGCACGGCCGCCGGATTGTGGGGGACGGGGAGCAAATCTGCTATCCCGCTTGTGCGCGCGCGGGCGCTCTGTTTCTTCTTCACGCTGAGGGGAAACCGAGCAATGACGTAGCAGGCGCGGGCAGTCCGGCGGCCTCCGGCGTGGGCTGTCCAGCGGGTACAGGTGCTGCTCTCCGTTTTTCTTTTTTTTTTATAAGGTCCGCTGGGCACAATTCAGCTTTAAAAAAACAGTTTACGAGCAACTTTCTACGTGAAATTGAGCTGTTTTGAAAAATTATTTGGCAAAATAGCTTCATCAACAACTTCATGCATAGATGAGAGAGAGAAATGAGGAAGAGAGCTAGGATAAGCTACTTTTTCAGCTTCATCCCAACTCATGTCTTTGTGAGAGGAGGAGAAATGGAAATGAATGTTTGGCAAATACAACAACTTGTGCCAAATAGGCTCTTATTTTAATATCCAGCGTGTACTACTAAGTCAAATATAATTTTATAACTACCAATTTTAAAAATATATGATTAACAATGTAAGATTTATTTTTTAGACCCCATATGTAAAAAATAATTTTATAATATATGGTCCACATGTTATGAATCTATATAATTTTAAAAAAACAATGGTCAAATTATAAATATTTAACTTACAATATCCTAATATAGCATATGAAAAATACAGGGGGTATAATTTTGTTTCTACTCCCTCGCTATCCTGCAATTATTAATATCAAGAGAAAAATAGCACATGATAAAAAGACATATGTACCTTCCCTTTCTTATCCTTTACCTGTGTTGACGAGACAAAAGTAAATAATTGCACCTATAAACTCTATACTTTATTTCATTATACTCCATCCATTCCTAAATAACTATCGTTCTCGCTTTACGGGAAATAACTTTAACTAATTTTATATAAAAAATATTAACATTTATGGTGCACAAATAATATAATTAGATAGATCATTGAACCTATTTTTATAATAAATTCATTTGGAGATACAAATGTTGCACGTATTTTTCTACAAATCTAGTCAAACTTACGGTACGAAAACAAAAAATGACAAATATTTAGGAAGAGAAAGAGTACATCTTTAGAGAATTAGAGCACACCATTTTAATATAGCACATCAACTCATAAGGCTAGCGTGCATTTTTTGGGACAACATATGAGTCCTAGAAATGTATTATTTTTCTAGGATGGAGAGAGTAATGACTTGCCATCGGCTTGCTTGTCTGTCATTGGTACAGCTATTGGGGCTGCAGTTTTTTTTTTTTTTGACAATATATTTGGGCTGCAGTTGTAAGCTCATTAACTTGTGGCACCGTAGAAGATATATAGTTTATTTAAGTTTGTTCAAACAAGTCTACTGATCAAATCAGGTGTTTTTTTTTTCAGTGGCCCGTTTGGTTTGCAGCACGAGGCGGTTCGGCAGGACCATCCAAACCTAAATCCGAGGCAACGGTGGCATTTGGTTTACCAGTTCACCCCGTCCGTCATCTACTTACCACTAGTAGCAGCTCAGTCTGCAGAACGAGTTCATTCCGTAAAAAATCATCGGTCCACCTTATTCCTGATGGATACATGCTCAATGAGATCAACCGTCTAACCAAACACGCTGTTGGTAACTTCCACGACAAGATCGTCGCTGTAGATGTCAATTTCATCAACAAGAGACCAAACTAGAGCCATTGTTTATAGGTAGAGCCGTGGAGGTTGCTCCTCAGTGCTCCCCACAGCAGCTATATGTCATCAATCTTCGGCTTTTTTCGCTTGGCTGAAAATAAGCGGTTGAAAGTATTGTTGACTGATTTGTTGTGAGAGAAAAACACTTCTGGCTGGCTGAAAATAAGTGGTTGAAAACTCAAACGAACAGGCTGTTTATCGTCGATGACCACGGGATGAAATCACATGACATATATGTGCTTTTGTAGTCTATGTTGCTGAAAATAAGTGGCTGAAAACTCAAACGAACAAGTGGTGACGAGTTTGTAGTCTATGTTGCACCTGATGTTTTTTCATTGTTCCATATGTGCTTTTGATTGGTACTTATCCCAAAACGTTAGATCTTGCATGTTTAATGTTACGAGATTAATCGTTGGATTCGACGTAAGGTATGTATTCTAATTTTGGTGTTCAACGAAGCTTTGTCCATGTAAAGCATTGATTGCTTCCAGGAAAGCCACTGTTCAGTCCTTTTAGGAATGTAACCTTTACTTATACTGTATTATTATAGTAAGAAAAAAAAAAGATAACTCGATCTAAAAAATGACACGTGCAGTGAATTGTAGGCAGACTGCCGTATGCGCGGTTGCGCGCGTACAGCCTTTTGTATGCGACACCCACGTATGACCTGCAATCCACTTGCGAGTTTCGCTTGCGTCAATGACCACGCATGTGAGGCCAGCGTTTCTCGGCGTGTCGCTGTCTGCGTGTCGCTACCCTTCGCCTGTGCTCTGCGCCTCTGCTGCCGCGTCTCGTGTCAGGCTGCTGTCAGCTAGCTTGGGCGGCGGGGCAAAGGGGCACTACGGCCGGCCATGGCCACCGCGGCGAATACACCTCAGTGTCACCGGCCGTGGCAGCTGGTCGTCCCAGCGAGAGCGAGCGCGAGCCGCCGCCCGGGCCGGCCAGCCGCAGCCGCAGGAGTCGGAGCTGGCGGTGCGCCGAACGCATGGACGGGCAGGCCACCGCCGCCAGCGCGGCGCGCCGTGAGGGCCAAGGCCGGTGCGGCCGAGGTGCGGCCGTCGTCGCCGCCGGACGCCGTGACCTACAGCACGAGCATCTCCACCGACACGCCCCTCCACGAACCCCCCGGGGTAAGCCAGCTACCACCTAATCTCTGCGAGTGCGGCCATGGATGTGGACTGGGGCAAGAACTGAAGCTGGCCCGGACGGGCCGTGCGCGCGCGTGCAGGTCTCCTTCGACGAGTACCTCCAGGACCGCGCGCGCGTGTTCCGCGCCATGTTCCCCGACGAGAGCAGGAGCCAGCGGGTCGGCGACGTACGTAACCACCACCTCACGCGCCCGCTCCTGTCGATTTCTTCAGCTCGCCCGGCGAAACCTATCGGTTTTGGGTTCTGCAGGGGGAATGGCGTGTCCAGATGCTGCCGCTGCAGTTCCTCCTCCTCACCGTGCGCCCCGTCGTCGTCATGCAGCTGCTGCACCGCGCTGGCGGGCTCGACCTCCGAGTCGTGCGTATAGCTTGACCAGCCACGGCTGGCTTACCAGAATTCTTCCTTCCTTCGTGTACCGTCACCTGCAACTGCGAGTGGTGAACGAATGCGCCTTTTACTTTTACAGACGGAGTGGGAGCTGAGGGGGCTGGACGTCAGCTACGCGCCCTCCAGCTTCGACCTAGGCGTGAGCGGATCGCTGTACGCCGACCGGAGCCGGAGCCGGAGCCGCGGGTGCCGGATGAGGGGCCACCTGAAGATCGCCATCACCTGCGTCCTGCCGCCGCCCCTGCGCCTCGTGCCAGAGACCGTCCTGCGCGGCGTCGCCGAATCGGTACCGAGCTCTCGCCAGGCATCCAAAATAGTACTCGTCCGGTTCCTGAAAGCTGGAGCCAAGTAATGCAATGCAGGTTCTGTCGAGGCTGGCGGAGAAGATGAAGCGGGACGTGGACGTCGGCCTCGTCGCCGACTTCAGGAGGTTTCACCGGGAGAAGGCGGCAGCTAGCGTCCAGGGCCACGCCGACGCTGGACGCGACGGCATCGAGCAGAGACCAAACCCCTGAAAGCTATAGTCGCTGACGATCCTAGCCTTAGCTTGTAGTACATGGGGAGGCGTATGTGTGCAGCGTGATCATTTACATCTGGTTTCTGCTATAGAGGAACTAATCTGAGACCAGAACACACGGAGACACGGCGGAGTCCAGTCCACTGTCTACATATGAATCGATCTCTGTAGCATCTTATGTAATCTCCCATCCCAGCACATCCAACGCGACCCTGACATGTACACCAACACCGTCACACGAGAGCGATCTACCCAAAGAACAAAAGCATAATAAGCTAGCGCTCTAATACTAGCAAGCACTGCCTCTCATTCATCTGCCGCCGCTGGTGGTCAGAGGAAGAAGAGCGGCAACGCCAGCAGCAGGGCGCAGATCGCCCACCGGGCGCTGGACACTAGGCTCTCGGCGCCGTCCAGAGGGATCAGAGTGTTGGAGGGGCTCCCGATGCCCGGCGTGAACGTCGACGGCGGGGAGAGGCCGCTGGGGGCGCTCGCGGCCGGCGTGCTGCCTCCTGCCATGGAGCTGCATGCCGACAAGAGAAATGTGACGTGTTACAACTTAGAAGCTGGTGCACGTTTCTAACTGACATGTATAGTGCATTCTGTGACCTCAAGATGCTCACCTTCCTGTGAAGACACACTGCCCCGAGCCTGAAATTAGAACAATTCAGACAATTCCCATCAGATTTAATGAAACTGAATCGCGGAACATTGGTACTGCACTAACTTTGCTGAACCTAACTCAACCTTGCCAACGACGAGGACATGCTTTCTCTTGCGACGTTTCATATTGACACAGGTAACAAACAGTAGACTACTTACTGGGATCAGCGGTGGTGGTCGTGGCCGTGCCGTTGAAGTTGCAGGTGGCGCCGGTGGCAAAGTTTTTCTGGTAGTAGTCGTTGTAGGCGTAGGACGCTAGCGCCTCCAGGTTGTTCTGCTTGTAGCACGACCCGCCGGGCTGGATCGGCGCGCAGTTCGCTTGGCCCGGCCCGCACGCCCAGTTCAGTCCCATCTGCAGCGCCGTCGGGTCCGCGCCCTGTTTCGCCACACAGAACATGCTGGTGGCCAGCGACCTCCTCTTGCTGCCGTCCTCTGAGTCTGGATCGACGGTGGTTTCAGCATGGCTGCCTGCACATTGTAGGAACAGAGCATGTTGTGAAGCCATATTGCAACAAATGAAGAAACTGAGGCCTCAGGGCTGGGGTTTGAGCTCCCTAGCAACATCAGAGCCAAGAGCGTTCTCGTCTACAACACCACCCTCATGCAACATGTAACGTCCCGACCTAGAAAAACGGCTAAGGCCCACTCTACATCTTAATTAATGGAAACTTGTTAATTAACTCTCTTGCGTTTTTGTTCTCGCTTCGCGCAAAAAGATCGATTCGGAGTTAATAGCCTCCCAGACCTAGGCTTTTAACTTGGTTCAGCTCTCCTTCAGTTTCCATTATGGTACTAACTTCGTAAGAGCAACTCCAGCCCAGCCCCTAAAACAGACCCTATTTCAATTTTAGGGACTTGATCCAAAAAAATCCACTCCAATGGACCTCCTATTTGGGCTCCCATTTTAGGAGAACTTGTAAAATTTAGTTTCAGCCCCCTAGCTACAGGAGGCCCTGATCCCCTCCCCCAACCCCGCCCCCGACGCGTTGTTCCTCGCAGCCGCGGCCGCGTCGCTGCCCTCCCACCGCCGTGGTCGGTGCTCCTCCACCGCCGCTCCTCCACCGCGCCCGCCAGGCCGCTCCACCGCCCGCTCTGTCCTCGCCCTTCGTCTGCCCCAACACATCGGACCATCTCGGCACAGAAAAGCACGAACAGGACGGGGTCGTCGGCAGCCGCAGCCGGCGTGCACTCACCGAGCGCGCCGCGCTACCGCGTCGCGGGAGCCTGCAGCCACGAGCCCGGGAACGCCCAGCCTGCTGGAGCTCGCCGGAGGTCGGTGGCCCCACAATCCCCTCCGGTCGGAGCATCCTCGTGACTTGCGCGCGGCAGCGTCGGCCACGTTCGCGAGGTTGAAGGTCAGGCACACTCCACTGCGTTCGCGAGGTTGAAGGTCAGGCGTAGTCCGCTCTGCTCATGCGAGAATGGGGACTGCACATGCGAGTAGCAGCTAGGATTGGAAAAGCTACTGTTTTAGATTTAGATATGCCAAAATTAGTTCAGTATATTTTAGGATCATCGTATATGCAAGCACTTCATGTTCTTGATGGTTTCTGTCTTCGTGTGTTCCGTTAGGACTAACATTAGTTCAGTCAATTGGGTAGTACCTTGATGGTGCGGGCCTGGTCGGCGGCGAGGGAGGCCTTGGAGAAGATGTCGTCGTCGACGAAGATGGCCTTCCGTCCGAGCAACTTCTGCAGCGCATCCATGTTGGCGCCGAGCTCCCCCAGGTTCCCGATCGCCGCGCTCCACCGCTCTCCCGACGACGAGGACGCCGACGGCGCCGGCGCCGGACCTCCTGACGAGGACGAAGGAGAAGGCGACCCCGACACCGAAGCAGAGGATGGGTTTCTTCTTCGCTGACAGGTGGGTCCCATGGGAGATAGAGACTTGGTCTGTTTTTTCCACTGGAGTTGGGCCTCAATTTTAGCCCCTACTTTTTTTTAGCCCAGCTTGCAAATAGAATTTTAAGGGTCTAATTTGGAGGCTTGGGCTGGGGTTGCTCTAACTACAATGTTTTTTGTGCTGCTATAGTACCCCAAAGCTATAGTGTCGTGAATTCGGTCTGGCTCAACTGGCCCAATAGGCTGGGTTTCACGTCCACTCACCCTCAAAGGATTCGACGTCCTCGTCGAATGCTGAACCAAGCTACCCTACCAAGATAAATGTCCAGAATCGATTCTCTTGGCTACGTTCGTATTCCCAGCTCAAGTGTCATGCTCTTGCAGAGCCATGCACAACTTATTCGAGCTCCCGAGCCATATGTCCGTGAAACCGCGAGAATTAGCTCTGCTTAATATTTGTAACGCCTCGACCCAGAAAGACGGCTAAGGCCTACTCTACACGTTGAATGAACTACACCTGCTAATTAACTCTGTTACACTTTCGTCCTCACTTCGCGCAAAAGGATTGATTCGGAGTTAACGGCCTCCCAAGTTCAGGCTTTAAGCTAGCTCGGCTCTCCCCCAACTTTCAGCGGGTACTAAACTTCGCTAGTACAGTGTTTTTTAGCCAGAGTACTCGGTGCTACCGTGCCCCTGAAATTCAACGTGCCCCAACTAGCCCATGGGCTGAGTCTCATATCCACCCACCTTCAAAGGGTGCGACGTCCTCGTCGAGCTATCGAACCAGCTTAGTCATACAGGATAAATGTTCAAGATCGACTCTCTTGGCCACGTTCGTAGTCCCAGCTCCCCGCTCCCAGTGTCATGCTCTTGTAGAGCCATGCGCAATATGTCCGAGCTTCCGAGCCAACTGAAAGGATCAAGATGCCCAAGAGGGGGGTGAATTAGACTTTTCTAAAAATTAATTGCAAGAATTAAATCCTACAAGCTAAACTTCACCCCTAGTGCCTACTTGTGTTCCTTGTGTTTCTACCGATAAAAGTTATGCACCCTAAGTTCCAATCCTAGACTAGCAAGGCAATTCTAGAAAAGTAATCAAGCAATGAAAGTAATGCAAGAAAGTAAATGCTTGAAAGTAAGGGATAGGAACACGGCGATGTTTTGCCGAGGTATCGGAGAGTCGTCACTCCCCACTAGTCCTCGTTGGAGCACCCGCGCAAAGGTGTAGCTCCCCCTTGATCCTCGCAAGGATCAAGTGCTCTCTACGGGTTGATTCTTCGACACTCCGTCGCGGCGAATCACCCAAAACCGCTCACAACTTGAGTTGGGTCACCCACAATCTCGTCGGATGATCACCGAACTCCCAATCACCACCAAACCGTCTAGGTGATGGCGATCACCAAGAGTAACAAGCTAGAACTCTCACTTGACCACAACAAGTCTAATGAGAAGATGGATGCACACTTGCTAGACTCTTGTCACTAGAGAGGATTCTCAAACTTTGATTCGCAAATCTCAATCCTCACTATGGCTCTTGCACTCCCTTGCACTTCAAAGGTGTTTCTCAGCTAAACAAATGAGCAAGAGACCTCTAAAAGAGGTGTAGGGGTTGTATTTATAGACCCCTCAGACAAATCTAACCGTTACCTTTCGAAACAGCCAGACGCGCACTGACCGGACGCGCCTGTCAATATGACCGGACGCGCCGGTCAGTTGTAACGGTCGAAAACGGAAACCTGTACTGAGAGACCGGACGCGCCGATCTGTGCTGACCGGACGCGCCGGTCTGAGATGACCGGACGCGCCGATCAGGGATGATCGGACGCGTCCGATCATGCAAGAGCTCTCTGGAAATTTGACCTGACGCAACACCGCGTCTGATCATAGGTGACCGGACGCGTCAGGTCACCACGGGACCTTACTGGAACAAGACCGGATGCATGACCGCGTCCGTTCATAGGTGACCGGACGCGTCAGGTCTCCGCTGGACCTTACTGGAACATGACCGGACGCACCGGTCTTTTTCACAGTCGCGTCCGATCTTTGCTGTTTACCCTCTGGAACACGTGTCAGCCTGACCACCGCGTCCGGTCCTCTCAAGGACCGCGTCCGGTCAGTCAGCCGAAAACGCAGTTAAGACTTTGTACTGACCGGACGCGTCCGGTCATAACCAGGACCGCATCCGGTCATAGGCAAACGGCTCAAACGTCTTCCAAACGCAATGCAACTTGAACCAAGTCGCTTCTAACTGTACTCTGAGCTTTTCTCGAGCTACCTAGTGCTAAGTTTGACAAGTGTGCACCACACCTAAACATAAGACTCACATAGGTCAAGCTACTCGCTCATGCCCCTCTTCATAGTACGGTCAAAGGAAGAAACAAAGATCCTAACGACTATTCTAGATGTATCTCAACACCTTGACATCCGGAACTAACCGTCCTTAATCTTATCGTTGATCCATTGAAAACCGAAACGATTTCCATCAAGGGACATGACTGCCATATTGCTCAAAGCAGTTATCATCTCCATGACCTAACTTACCGATGTTTCTGCAAAACACACGTTAGTCATGGTAATTATGTGTTGTCATTAATTGCCGAAACCAACACCGGGGCCTAGATGCTTTCAATCTCCCCCTTTTTGGTGATTGATGACAACACTTAGATTCAGAAGATATGAGTTGAGGTTTTTGATCATGCTTGGTTCACATAAGCATAAAGCTGTAAGCACAAGGGGTTAGTCAATGCTTATGTGTTCCAAGCCAACTGAGTGTACTCATAGGATAAAACATAAAGAGTTAGTACACATAAAACAAAGCTCAAATGAAATCAGAGTAAGGCACGGAAGCACAACCTTATGAGCAAAAAAACAAACAAGTGACATGTTTTAAAGCTGTGATTAGATAAACCATATAGACTTAAGATATCTCATAAGATCACATGTCACACGAATGCAATTACTGTAAAGTAAACATGATGCATGAGAGTAGCACACAAGAAAAGAACGAAAACCCTCTAACAAAAGCTCCCCCTGAATCTACTCTCTCTCCCCCTTTGGCATCAAACGCCAAAAGCTAATCTAAGGATCTGACGGGGGAACAGACGGAGTCGAGTCGTGTGCCGAGGAGCGCGGAGTAACCACAAACTGAGAGATGTCTCCCTCGGACTCGGAGCTATGTGGCTGAACCTCTGAAGAAGCACGCGGCTGTGAAGCGGTCTGGGTCTGATCAACAGGAACAGGTGCTGCCGAAGTAGCGATAAGTGAAGCAGTCTCTGTGACCTGAGCCTGAAGTGAGCCAAAAGCTGGGGGATCTATCGAGGCAACGGACGACGGAACAGTCTCTGTAGTGCCTGTCCCTGTCACTGGAAGGAAAACTGCCTCTGAACCTGATAACCCTGAAGAAGTAGCAAATGTGGTGTGCGAGGGTGTCGGCTGACCAGTCAACTCGCTATATGTGGCACTCAGATCAATGAACGGTGTGCCGGTCAACATGTGAGGGCGAGGCTGGTCTGAAGGAGTAAACCCCGTCTGAATGAGCGTGTAGCTCGGGGACTGGAATGACTGAGGAACCTGCAGCTGTGGAGATATGAACTGAAAGCTCGGCTGATCCTGACTTGAAGGTCCACTGAATGGTAAAGCTGAAGTCAGGATAGATACAGGTGGAGGAGCTCCAACTGTGACTAGGTGACGCAGAAGCTCCAAGTACTGCTGCTGGCTAGCTGCACTCTATCGCTGCATCTCATACTGCTGACGCTGCATCTCGACCTGTTGGCGCTGTATCTCAAGCTGCTGTTTTTGGAACTCATTCTGTCGAGCTTGTATCTGTGCAAACGCAGCAGCTGTGTCCTGAGCCTGTCTCTGTAGCTGAAGCTCCTGTCGCTCCTGTGCCTGGGTCAGCCTCTCAAGCATAGCCACCATGGCTGGGTCTGAGCGGGAGGCTGAACCAGAGCCACCAGCCTCGTGGTCGTGAGGCCTAGGAGACCGATACCTGGGGATGGGCTGATAGTCCTCGTCAGTGCTGTCAGAGGCCTCATCCTCAGCTATATCAGCGGGCTGAGCATCTAGATCTGCAAGTTCTGCCTCAGCAAGACCCTGTATGGTCGCATCATGCTCAGCCGCTGTCTCGGGCACCTCAGGTCTCTCTCTCTGTCCTGGTGCAGGGGCCTGCTCTCTAGTAACTGAAGCCCATAGCTGACGAATATCATACTCAGGAAAAAGCAGTAGTGATTCAGTTATCTCAGCACTTATTTCTGAAGGCAGCTCAAGTGCAGATCTGATGATGAAACAAATCCAATGAGCATAGGGCAGCTGACGGTGTCCCTTGAAGCCTTCTGCCAGGGTGTCCTCCATCTCACTGACTATAAGATCTCAAATGTCAAAAGGTGTCTGTGAAAGAAGGTGGTGAACTACCCAAAGCTGCATCCTGGTCAGTCCCTCTCTGTAACCAAGTCTGGGAACAAGAGTGCGTCTGACAATAGCATCCAAGACTCGGGCAATCGGTGTCAGACTGGCAGGTGTGCGACGAGACCCTTCGCCAAAAGGCTCACGAAAACAGGGTCGGATCAGGTCTGTAGGTGGCACAGAACCGCCATGAGGGCGTCTAGGTGGAGCTGTCTGACCAAAGCAGAGCTGATGAATCTTCGTGTCTGAAGCTGGGAGTCTGAGAATCTCCCGTACTCTGGAGCTGTACAGTCTGCGGTCGCGGCCTCTGAATGCAAAGTGTATGAACTCATGGGGTGGATCAATCCATAATGAAGCATAGAACTCCCTAACCCAAGTGCCGCAGTATGCACCTGTCCGTCCAAGAAAATCTGACAGGCCTGGTAGATAGGACAGGTGCGGACGTAGCTGCTCACCCACTACCTCAATAAGTGACTCAATGCGACAGACCCTCTGTGGTCGAAAAGCAATGCCACTGTGAACAAGAGCTCTGTAAAAGTCCTCCTGGAGAGGAGTATAGAATCTCTCTGAAGCTCTGGAGTCCCTCTGAGGTGGGAACCACCGACTGACCTCAACAAATCTCAAACTTTGCACCTGTCGTGCAGTAGCACCTCTCAAGTCAAAGTGCTCAACTGGGGGTGTACCTCTAACTCTCGGAGGTGGACGTCCTCCACGACGCTGGCCCTCTGGCCTGGGAGTCACCTGAGTCCGTGTGCGTGTGGAGCGGCGATGTGATGGAGTCTGAGCTGGCTGTTCCACTGTCCCCTCTGAAAGTGCTGCAGGTGGATCAACTGACATAGTATCTGCATCCATTGGCACTTTTGTGCCCTCAGTGGTCTCAGTGGTCTCTGTACCAAGCTGTCGTCCTTCAAGATGAAAACGACTGTCTCCAATGCGTATACCACTGCTCCTGCCACCCCTCTCTACTGCATCTGCTGCATCTGCCACTGCCTGAGCTATCTCTGCATCAGTGAGAGTCTTCTTCTTCTTTCTGGCCATGATCTTTATGCGTTTTCCACGCGCAACCTCAGACAGACGAGGAGGACTGTCGTCCCCGTCACTAGGAGCACCACCGGCATTCTTGCAACGAACCATGCTGTCACACTGCCGGAAAACCTCTGAAAGATGATGTACTGACACTCGAGAGGCTTGGCCTCAATCCGTATCCGCAGGCTTGGCCTCGGATCCAATCAACAGGACAGCAGTCATCCCGACACACCGACAAACTCGCTGAAAAGACGGAATAGATGGATCTACTATAAGCAACATATATGATCTAAAGGTACGAAACCCTAGAGATAGCAAGCATATAAGATAAGACGTGAAATGAAACGCGATGACTACCTCGGATCGACGAGAAAGCGGTGATGAGATGAGATGACCTAGGTCGCGAGACTTCCCGACGCACCGGATGAGCGCTGATTCGCCGAAACAGAAGTCGATTAGGGTTAACGAAAACAAAATTTCGACAAACCCTAATACGAAGATCAAGGAGGTGCAAAACAACCTCGGAGCGAAGACGTCGCGCGAAAGACGTTTCGACGACGAATGACAGCGACTCTGCAGAACGAACCCTAGGGTTAGGGCGACGCGCGATGGCCGAAGATCGAGGATGCAGGCGATGGCTGGTACTGGCCGGAGGACGTGGACGGTCTTTGGCAGCAGCAGCAGCGATGCCTTACAGCGGTGGCGGCTGCGGCGCGGCGCGGCGGTGGCGGCGCGGCAGGCGGCGGCTGTGCGGGCGCTGTGGAGGAGGCGGCGCGTGCGCGAGAGAGCTGCAGGGCTGGGCGGTGGCGCAGACGCGGCGGAGGGTTCCGGCGAGCGGCGGTGCGGCGTGGTGTAGGGCTCCGGCGAGCGGCGGCGCGGCGCGCTAGGGCACGGAGGCGGCGGTTGCGAGTGTACGGGCGGAAAAGAGAAAGAACGCGAAAGATTATATGAGGGGTTAGATCCGCTCGATACACGATGACCGGACGCGGTGGTCGAAATGATCGGATGCGGAGAGGCAGCGTCCGGTCACATTCCAGTAAGCTCCTGGAATGACCGGACGCGTCCGATTATCCGCGATCGGACGCTGACAGCGTCCGGTTTTGATTTGCCCGGAAAACTGAGACGGATGACCGGACGCGCTGGTGGTCGCCGGGACCAGACGCGGTGGTGAAGCAACACTGCGTCCGGTGCAGCGTCCGGTCCAGCGTCCGGTCACTGTTTTTCACCCTTTTTCATTCCGAACTTAGACGCGACTTCTCCCAATCAAGTTCCAATTCAAAGAGACACAGATAAACACCAATTGGAACAAGATATGAGTGACCTCACTCAAACCCTCAAGTTTCTCAAAATAGATTGTCTTAGGCTAATATTATTTTTAGAAAAATAGGCAACAAACACCCGAGGAGCAACGTATGGCCATGCAATAGAGCTTTTGAACCCTTGGGAGCGTCAAAATGCTCTCTCTACCCATGGACGAACACAGAGGTTGCTCAAAACTTAACCGAAAAGGAACGACAAAACAACAACCATGCATATGCAATGCAAAACAAGTAAGTAAAGCTAGGTTGCTTGTCAAGTTTGATCCACGGTTAGGCTTCTTCACTCCTCCAAAGGAGGGTTATCGTAACCATGTTAGTCAAGCCCTAGATGCATTGCGGGTAATTAAACATGACATATAATACAATGCAATGCAAGGGACAACACAAGCTCATCTTTTAAAGTTACTAGAATTAAGCACATTTAGTTCACTTCTCAACCTACAAAAAGTAGCTTCATCCAAAGGTTTAGTGAAGATATCCACTAATTGATTCTCACTTCTTACACCTTCTAGTGATATGTCATTTTTAGCAACGTGATCTCTTAGAAAGTGGTGGCGGATATCAATGTGCTTAGTGCGAGAGTGTTGTACCGGATTATTAGCAATTTTAACCGCACTTTCATTGTCACATAAAAGCGGTACCTTTTTAAGAACAACTCCATAGTCTAGAAGGGTTTGTTTCATGTATAGGATTTGTGCACAACAAGCCCCCGCGGCAATGTATTCCGCCTCGGCGGTGGACAAAGCCACACTATTTTGCTTTTTCGATGACCATGATACTAAGGATCTCCCAAGCAAATGGCACCCTCCGGATGTGCTTTTTCTATCAATTTTTCAACCGGCATAATCCGAATCGGAGTAGCCAACTAGTTGGAATCTAGCTCCTTTGGGGTACCATAGTCCGATGCTTGGAGTATACTTAAGATATCTTAGGATTCTTTTTACGGCACTTAAGTGAGGTTCTTTAGGGCACGCTTGAAAGCGGGCACACATGCACACACTAAACATGATGTCGGGCCTAGATGTGGTAAGGTATAACAAGCTACCAATCATAGAACGGTAAAGAGTTTGATCGATTGGTTTACCTCCCTCATCTAGGTCGAGATGTCTATTAGTTGGCATTGGGGTCTTGATTGGCTTGCATTCTTCTATCTTGAATCTTTTGAGAAGATCCTTGGTATACTTCTCTTGAGAGATAAAGATCCCTTCTCTCATTTGCTTGACTTGAAACCCAAGGAAGAATGTTAGCTCATCAATCTTTGACATCTCGAACTCTCTTGACATCAATTTACCAAATTCTTTGCAATAGTCTTCATTTGTTGACCCGAAGATGATATCATCAACATATACTTGACAAATGAAGATCTCTTCTTTGAATTTCTTGGTGAATAGTGTGGTGTCAACCTTCCCAATAGTGAAGCCCTTCTCAATGAGGAAGTCCCGAAGACGCTCGTACCACGCTCTAGGGGCTTGCTTGAGCCCATATAGCGCCTTGGACAACCTATAAACATGATTAGGATATCTAGGGTCTTCAAACCTGGGAGGTTGTTCAACAAAGACTAGTTCATTTATAAAGCCATTTAAGAAAGCACTTTTCACATCCATTTGATATAGTTTCATATCATGATGTGATGCATATGCAAGTAGGATACGGATGGCTTCAAGTCTTGCAACGGGTGTAAAAGTCTCTCCAAAATCAAGACCTTCAACTTGAGAGAACCCTTTTGCCACTAGTCTTGCCTTGTTTCTTACCACTACCCCTTGATCATCTTGCTTATTTCGGAACACCAATTTGGTTCCAATGACTCTTGCACCTTTTGGATGCTCTTCAAGTGTCCATACTTGATTGCGGGCGAAGTTGTTCAATTCTTCATGCATGGCATTCACCCAATCCGGATCTTGAAGAGCTTCTTCTATATTCTTAGGTTCAAGACAAGAGACAAAAGAGTGATGTTCAACAAAAGAATTAAAATTTTGAGATCGAGTCATTACACCCTTTGTAGGACTCCCTATGATGAGATCTTGTGGATGTGCTTGAAGTAGAGGTGAGTTTCTTCGATCAACCATTTGAGGGGTGGGATGAGGAGCATCAACGTCTTGTGCTTGTGCCTTGGCTTGATGATGAGAGACATGGGTGTCTTCATTTTCAACTCTCTCAATCTTGTCATCATCTTGAGGCACATATGATGATGATGGTGGATTGACAATTTGTATATCGTCTTCATCATCTTTAGGCTTGATGTCACCTACCGGCATGTTCTTCATGGCCTCCCTCAATGGTTCATCACCTACATCATCACAATTCTCAATTGCTCCTTGGGAGCCGTTAGATTCATCAAATTCCACATCATATGTTTCTTCAACCAAACCGGTGGAGTGGTTAAATACTCTATATGCTTTAGACTTTGATGAGTAGCCAACAAGAAAACCAATATCACAACGTCTTTGGAACTTCCCTAGGTGTTGACGCTTCTTGTAGATGTAGCATTTGCAACCAAACACCCAGAAGAATGAGACGTCCGGCTTCTTCCCATTTAGCAACTCATAAGGGGTCTTGCAAAGGAACTTTTGTAGGAAGAGGCGATTTGAAGCATAGCATGCGGTGTTGATTGCCTCGGCCCATAATTTTTCCGTGTATTGTACTCATCTAGCATTGTTCTTGCAAGAGTGATCAAGGTCCGGTTCTTCCTCTCAACTACACCATTTTGTTGAGGAGTGTAGGTTGATGACACTTCATGCTTGATTCCAATTTCATCACAATAGGCTTCAATGTTGGTGTTGTCAAACTCTTTTCCATTATCACTTCTAATCTTTTTTATCTTGACTTCAAATTCATTTTGAGCTCTCTTTGCAAACTTCTTGAAGCAACTTGCCACTACGGATTTGTCATGAAGAAAGAAGGTCCAAGTGTATCTTGAGAAGTCATCCACAATCACAAGACAATAAAGATTTCCACCCAAACTCTTGTAAGTTGTAGGACCAAACAAATCCATGTGAAGGAGTTCTAGCACTCTTGATGTTGACATGTAGGCTTTGGTTGGATGAGTGTTTGCAACTTGTTTGCCGGCTTGATATGCACTACAAGGTTTGTCCTTTTCAAACTTTACATCCTTTAAGCCTCTTACTAGTTCCTTCTTCAATAGCTTGTTGAGAGTATTCATTCCAACATGAGCAAGCCTCTTATGCCAAAGTCATCCAAGTGTGGTCTTGGTGAATAAACATGTCATCAAGTTTGTATCTTCGGAGGTGAAGTCAACAAGATAAAGATTGTTGTATCTAAAACCCTTGAAAATCACTTGCTTGTCATCTATCTTGGTAACAACCACTTCATTTGGACCAAACAAGCATTGGTAGCCAAGATCACAAAGTTGCCCAACGGATAGTAAATTGAAACTCAATGAAGCAACATAGAGCACATTGGAGAGAGAATGATCATTTGATATTGCAACCTTGCCTATACCCTTGACTTTGCTCTTGGAATTATCCCCAAATGTGATCTTGTCTTGGCATACCCCATCCTCTTCAAGTGAGGTGAACATACGAGGATCACCGGTCATGTGTTGTGTGCAACCACTATCAATCACCCAATTAGATCCACCGGTCTTGTAGTTCACCTACACACAAGAGATCAAGCCTTTTGTTTAGGGATCCAAACTTGAGAGGGACCCTTAACTTTTTCAACTAGTGACTTGGCAACCCAAATTTTCTTTGACCTATTCTTGTTAGGAGGACCCAAGAACATAACTTTCATCTTTCCACTAGAGTCCTTTCTAAGCATGTAGTGAGCATTGAAAGCAAAGGGTCTAGCATGCTTGGGCAAGGGTTGTGGTGGTGGAGTTTTGCACTCATGAGCAAAATGACCTTCTTGTCCACACTCAACACATCTCTTTGGCTTGGGCTTTGACTTGCTTTGTTGTTGTTGAATTTTGACCTTCTTCTCTTGATTTGCCAAATAGCCAATGCCACTCCTATCCAACTTCATGACGGTGTTCATGAGTAGCTCACTTTGCAAATGTTGGCCTCTTGTGAACTTGCTTAGGCCGGTCTTGAGATGCTCTTTCTCTTACTTGAGCTTCTTGTTTTCTTCAATAAGTGACTCATTTGAAGCTTGCTTTTCAAGAGCCAACAACTTCTTGTTCTCAACTTTAAGCATCTCATTTTCACTCTTGAGCTTGACATACTCATCATAGTCATTGACCTCAACCACACTCTTGCCTTTGCCGCTAGAGCCTTGCTCAAGGTTCTCAATAATCAAATCATCACATGATGTAGCTATATCAATCTTAACAATTTGGTTAGTAGCATCATGTGTCTCAAGAGCTAGCTCATTAGCAATAATAAGAGTATCATAGTTGATTTTCAATGTAGTATATTCTTCTTTTAGAGAGTTGAGTCTAGTCATGAGTTCACCATGCTTCTTCTCAATTTTATCATGTCTATCTCTAAGCTCCTTGTTAGAGGTCTTGAGCTCCTTGAGAGAAGAAGACATAGTTTCATTTTGATCTATGAGCTCATCCCTAGTCTCATGTGCACTTTCAAGCTTAGATGAGAGTGTTTCATTTTCATGTTGAAGCTCATCATTTTCATTTCTAGTCCTCCTTATGATTTTAGAATATTTGTTTAACAATTTTACTAATTCATCATAAGAAGGTGCATCATATTCATCATCACTATCACTATCATCACTATCACTATTTTGTACCTTTCGATCTCCTTTAGCCATGAGACATAGGTGGGAAGTGGATGATGACAGTGAGGATGGCGGTGAAGATGGTGATGAAGACGTTGATGACGATGGTGATGGCCCAACCACAAGTGCGGCGATCTTCTCTTTTTCATCATCACTTTCATCGCCGGAGGACTCACATGATGATTCAATGTCGGTGAGCCAATCACCAACAATATAAGCCTTGCCTCCCTTCTTCTTCTTGTAGAACTCTCTTTTCTTGCCATCTTTCTTCTTGTATGGTTTGTTCTTTCTTTTATCATCTTCTTCTTCACTTGAATCATCTTTCTTGCCCTTGTACTTATTCTTGTTTTTGTCTTTTGGAGGCTTTGGGCATTGATGAGCTAGATGGCCAAGTTCTCCACAATTGAAGCAATCCATTTCGGAGATTGGCTTCCTTTTGGTACTAGTGAAGAATTTCTTCTTCTTGCCATCGAACTTGATGCCACTCTTGTTGAGCTTCTTTAGCATCTTGGTGGTTCTTCTCACCATGAGTGCAAGTGATTCATCATCAATATCATTCTCACTTGTGCTCTCTTGCACTATCATGGCTTGGTCCTTCTTCTTTTTCTTTTCATAGCTAGCTTTGAAGGCCAAGTCCTTCTTCTTGGAAGATGATGAACCCTCTTCCGGAGTGATGTGCATGTACATCTCATGTGCATTGATCTTTCCCAATACTTGAGTCGGTGTTGCGGCGGAGAGATCACTTTGGTGAAGTACGGTGACAATATGTCCATACTTCTCAACGGGGAGAACACTCAAGATCCTCCTTGCAACATCCGATTGACTCATTTTAGTGAGTCCAAGAGCATTGAGATCTTCTACAAGAACATTCAAGCGAGTGTACATTTTATTAGCACTTTCTTTAGGAAGCATCTCAAAAGAATTAATTTTCTTTAAAGCAATATGATAGCGTTCCTCACACTCACTCTTAGTTCCCTCATGGAGAGCACAAAGATTCTCCCACAATTCATGAGCGTTTTTGGCATTACGCACACGATTGAAGATATCTTTGCCTAGTGCCCGGTAGATTGCATTTTTTGCTTTTGCATTCCACCGGTCGTATTTCTCCTCGTCACCACTTGGGTTAGTGGGATCCCTTATGGGGGGAAGCCCTTCGGTTGCGGCTCTAAGGCACCCAACATCTATGGCTTCGAGGTACGTCTCCATACGAATTTTCCAATATGGAAAATCGTCTCCCTCAAAGGTGGGAGGTGGTCCTTCCCCATTAGACATCTTGCTCTAGGCGGTAAAGCCTAAATTTAGAGCAACACGGCTCCGATACCAATTGAAAGGATCAAGATGCCCAAGAGGGGGGGTGAATTGGGCTTTTCTAAAAATTAATTGCAAGAATTAAATCCTACAAGCCAAACTTCACCCCTAGTGCCTACTTGTGTTCCTTGTGTTTCTACCGATAAAAGTTATGCACCCTAAGTTCCAATCCTAGACTAGCAAGGCAATTCTAGGAAAGTAATCAAGCAATGAAATTAATGTAAGAAAGTAAATGCTTGAAAGTAAGGGATAGGAACACGGCGATGTTTTGCCGAGGTATCGGAGAGTCGCCACTCTCCACTAGTCCTCGTTGGAGCACCCGCGCAAGGGTGTAGCTCCCCCTTGATCCGCGCAAGGATCAAGTGCTCTCTACGGGTTGATTCTTCGACACTCCGTCGCGGCGAATCACCCAAAACCGCTCACAACTTGAGTTGGATCACCCACAATCTCGTCGGATGATCATCGAACTCCCAATCACCACCAAACCGTCTAGGTGATGGCGATCACCAAGAGTAACAAGCTAGAACTCTCACTTGACCACAACAAGTCTAATGAGAAGATAGATGCACACTTGCTAGACTCTTGTCACTAGAGAGGATTCTCAAACTTTGATTCACAAATCTCAATCCTCACTATGGCTCTTGCACTCCCTTGCACTTCAAAGGTGTTTCTCAGCTAAACAAATGAGCAAGAGACCTCTAAAAGAGGTGGAGGGGTTGTATTTATAGACCCCTCAGACAAATCCAACCGTTACCTTTCGAAACAGCCAGACGCGCACTGACCGGACGCGCCTGTCGATATGACCGGACGCGCCGATCAGTTGTAACGGTCGAAAACGGAAACCTGTACTGAGAGACCGGACGCGCCGATCTGTGCTGACCGGACGCGCCGGTCTGAGATGACCGGACGCGCCGATCAGGGATGATCGGACGCGTCCGATCATGCAAGAGCTCTCTGGAAATTTGACCTAACGCAACACCGCGTCCGATCATAGGTGACCGGACGCGTCAGGTCACCATGGGACCTTACTGGAACAAGACCGGATGCACGACCGCGTCCGTTCATAGATGACCGGACGCGTCAGGTCTCCGCTGGACCTTACTGGAACATGACCGGACGCACCGGTCTTTTTCACAGTCGCGTCCGATCTTTGCTGTTTACCCTCTGGAACACGTGTCAGCCTGACCACCGCGTTCGGTCCTCTCAAGGACCGCGTCCGGTCAGTCAGCCGAAAACGCAGTTAAGACTTTGTACTGACCGGACGCGTCCGGTCATAACCAGGACCGCGTCCGGTCACCCGGTCATAGGCAAACGGCTCAAACGTCTTCCAAACGCAATGCAACTAGAACCAAGTCGCTTCTAACTGTACTCTGAGCTTTTCTCGAGCTACCTAGTGCTAAGTTTGACAAGTGTGCACCACACCTAAACATAAGACTCACCTAGATCAAGCTACTCGCTCATGCCCCTCTTCATAGTACGGTCAAAGGAAGAAACAAAGATCCTAACGACTATTCCAGATGTATCTCAACACCTTGACATCCGGAACTAACCGTCCTTAATCTTATCGTTGATCCTTTGAAAACCGAAACGATTTCCATCAAGGGACATGACTGCCATATTGCTCAAAGCAGTTATCATCTCCATGACCTAACTTACCGATGTTTCTGCAAAACACACGTTAGTCATGGTAATTATGTGTTGTCATTAATTGCCGAAACCAACACCGGGGCCTAGATGCTTTCACCAACGTCCATGAAACCGTGAGAGCTGGCTCTGATTGCCATTTGTAACGCCCCGACTCAGTAAAACGGCTAAGGCCCACTTTACACGCTGAATGAATCATACCTACTAATTAACTCTCTTGCGCTTTCGTCTTTGCTTCATGCAAAAGGATCGATTCGGAGTTAACAGCCTCCCAGGTCCAAGCTTTTAACTTAGGTTCGACTTTCCTTCAGTTTACTAACTTCGCAACTACAGCGTTTGCTACAGTGTTTTTCGCGTGCTACGATGCCCTAGAGCTACAGTGTCTTAAATTTGATCTGGTCCAACTGGCCCAATAGCCTGGGTCTCACACAGCCCTACAAACTCCACGAACATGAAAGTACCGGAGATCCGCACATAAGTGGTGGTGAACTAGACTTGTTCAAGGAAAAAAAGGGTAAAAAAAAGTACCGGAGATCCGCACACACAAAGAGCATTTTCACTGATGCAAGACTACATGAAAAGTGACATGCTCCGAGCTTCATAAATGCAGATATTTTGTAGCATAAACCCACATCCACAGCCACAAAAATAGCACCATCTTTTATGGTGAATTTTCAGGAGCATTGGGAATCTCAATAATGAGAAAAAGAAAGGGAGAAAGAAATGGATGCGACGACCGCAGCGAAAGCTACGCTACACGTACCTGATACGTTTGCCAGAAGGAAGATGAGAAGGAGCAGGCATCCGTGCAAGTGCAATCTTTTGCCCAGCATTTTACTATTCCACTCACTAACCGCCAACATTCTCAACGACCACCTGTTACAGTAACACTGTGCTGAAATTTTGGATATAGTAATAGAGAGCAAAGAAAAAGGAACACAGACATCACGTCAGCAGGAGCGATTGAGAGAAAACTAGGGAAAGCAATTCAGCAAACAAGTTGTTCAAGGAATTAAAATATTGTATTTTGAGCATAATCAAGTAGGAATTGTTTGCACACAATATTATACTTTTCTTCAATCAAAGAACACGTGGGAGAGACGCATATTGATTGTCGAATCATGTGAAAAGAAAAGACCCCAAATACTGTTGTTTATATTTTCGGATTCTGAGTGTCTAAAAATTTTGAATGGTAGACAATGTGACAGTATGGAGGAGCATCCATATTACATAGTCCTCTGATTAAAAAGACGCTTCAATTCAATCTTATATGGTTGTATAAATATATAGGTTGCGGTACGTATAGCAGCACTTAAAACTCTAACTTCACGATGACTCTTTTTTTTTTCTTAACCCTACATACAGCCTTCTGGATCGAATTACATATTCGCACCATAATGGCATGACGCAACAGAAGCGGAACAAGAGACGTCTCTTGGAAACCGAAGATAGTGAAACGCGTGCGTCACAGTCATACTCCAAATTTCTAATCCTACTCTTCAGTCTTGACTCACAATCAAGTGAAACTATTGCGTCGGCATGAACTAACACCACATCCTTTCCCCCTTTTTGTGCTGCTTATTAAGCTGAAATAAACATCGACCTACATGGCAGATGAATTTCTTCGCTGCACAGGTGCATATATCCTATTATACTCTAGGGAAATTCTCGGCGGATCCTGAACTACTGATTTGATCTGTAATCTATGAAGACAAAATATATTGGCTGGTAAAATAGCAGTAGGTTGATCGAATTGTGACAATTCAACGGATTCTGACGAGTGATTCTGCAACCTGATAGCAGGGGCGGCCCCAGCTTATTACTCCTTAGAGTTCCGATGCTCGGTTTCGCACAGCACAGGAAAGGGGAGAGAAGAGCGCATACCTGGCGGGTGCTCGTCGCCGGCGAAGACCCGGCGAAGGGACCGACGATGCTACTAGACCAGCAGCAGCGCACCTGGCGTAGGGCAGCGGCGGCGGTCGCCGAGTTGCGGGAGAGAGAAAGAGCGAGCGAGCACGCAGGGTGAACGGGGAACGGGAGAAGAAAAGGCAACAACTCTGGTGCTGTTTGGAAGGACCCTAGACAGAAATCTGCGTGGGTCCACATCTGGAGTAGTAAGTAAATCGACCCGTTTTTATTTTCTGGATGGAAGAAAACATTTCGGTACCTCTATAACCCTTCTGGATTTTATTAAAATAACAATATACTTCATTCATAAAAAAACAATTCTCCCTTCTAAAAAAATCAAACAAATTTAAGTTTGATCAAATCTATATAAAAGATACTGTCATTTATGATACTTAATAAGTACAATATCACTAATTATGAAATATATAAACTGGTATTATTTTATATAGAGTTGATCTGGTTTAAAAAGTAGTTATATGATATATTTGTATATAATTTTAGTCATAATCATTCAAACAATTATATAAAAATTTAGCTATGTCGTATCGGGTGCTACTTCCCGCATCCACTTGCTCATACCAACAAATCGACGATTGAATTAATATATATTGCAAAAATATAAGGGTTTAACTAAATAACGAAGGATATTCATGCAATTACATTTTATTTTTTAAACAAATTAGGCGTTTATATAGTTGCTACAGTAGTCGGCATATAAGAGAATGAATAATAATTAGAATTGTTGACTCTTCATGGAAAAAGAGAAGAAAATGACTATTATGTACCACTGACTTGGAAGGTTTTATGCGAATATGCTTGGAGTTTGGTTTAAGAAATTAGTGTAACTAATTGTATCCATCCACTAATCTTTTATGATTACGCTTAAATATATGCTCGTGAAGGATGAGTCCATTTAACAGCCCAAACACTTATTGCCTACTTTGAACTACTTATAAACATGCTATAAGTTGTTCAAAGGATCATATTTATATCATGTTTCTACTGACAAAAATGGCGAGGAACGTAGACTGCTAAGGTAGATATAGCATTGCACGAATGGAAAGGGAGAAAATCGACAGATTTCTAGTGTTGAGGCAGTGGACTGATCGGATAGGGGGGGAGGGGGACACGAGACCTATTTTGAAAGTTATATGGGTCAATGCGCATAGAGAAATAGAATGGATAATATCCATGCTTAAACCTCTTACTAATGATCAATCAGCGTGGCTTCTGTTTTCGCTTGCACTTTTTTCACTAGTTCTTGTTTCTTTTCCCACAACGAGGAATCACTGTCTTTGCTCTGAAAGGAGAAGACAGGGAATTTAAGATTCTATATAATTTGGAAGACAATCATAAACATCAATCCACAAAAGGAAGATTAGCAGTGCAGATGTTCTACAGTTTTCCAACTGTTCTGTCCACTCCAAAGCAACGCTTGCGTAATGATCGAGCAAATCCACCTTCCTCCTGTATCTATCCATCAATTCATTTTCCATGGACACTCGCTTTGAGTTTCACAAAAGCAACCAACAAAAGGTTGGACCTTTTTGTTTCCAAATATTCGCCATGCTTCTTGTACCGTATCTTTTGTTGCACACGCTTTGTAGGGTATCCATGTGGAGGGAAGATAATGGCATAGGTGGTTGGTACTACCACATCAGGCACAATGAGAAAATGGAGTCATCACCATCAAGAGTGCGGCTCCATGTGGTCAACCGTGGAAAAACACAATGGCCACATCGGCCATTCTAGGGGTTTCTGTCACCACACTGGGCAAGATCGTCAATATCTACATTCTTATTCTTATAATAAGAAATAAATGACATAGGGAGGCAAACCTTGTATTGCATGTCCTTCTACACTCTTTCTTGGGAATAAAATATTGAGATAAGATGAAGAATATCGATGTGATATTCCATATACCAAGCATAGTCTTGGAAATATTAAACATAAAAACATGTAAGAACATCTCCACTAGTTCAAAATAAAAAAAAATGGTAAAGAAAAGTTAGGAGCATATTCGTTGGATTCCTCTATTTTTTTTAAAAAAAAGACAATTTTGCATCAGGAATCTCAAACTATTCCTAAATCACAGCCAACCACTTTTATACTTTATTTCTCTCTTATTATAAATTTGCACTGGGAATCCTGTTCTTACTCTATATGTTCTTACTCTGTATGATATTCAAATTTGGATTCAGCTTTGAACAATTCAATCTAATTTGTATCCATATTTATTTCTCTTTTTGTACATTTGCATTGGGAACCATGTTCTTACTCTATATATGATATTCAAATTTGAATTCAGCTTTTAAAGATCCAATCTAGCTAGTTCATATCCATATTTGAGGATATTTAATTCTATATTGTATTTTTTTAAAAATATGAATATAAGTGTGGGAAGTGTGCTATCCAATTTGACGGCTAGGAACGATATTATGGACATTGGTGCCTACTGATGATTGTCGTCTCCGTTGGGAAGTGGTGCTGGAGCTGACCAGCACAATAGTGTAAGCTTTCCACGAGAGCTAAAGTCAAGCAAAAAAAAAAAAAGAAAATTTTGAGAAATGAACCGCACACTTAGTAGCTAATGAGTGAAATTGAGCTCAAAGAACGAAGTTTGAGGATCGAAATGATTACTTTGAAAATATATTCCATAATCAATCTATAATACATTATACATCATATATATTAGTATTTTTCTATATATATTTGGTTATACTTAAGATTGACGGATTTCTTGAGAATAGAGAATTTCATCTTTTTTTAGGGCGGAGGCAGTAATTCAAGAATGAAATTGAGCCGGCAAAATTTGAGGATCAAAAGCTCGAAACGATGACTTTGATAATTTAAGATGATATTAAACTAAAAATAAAAAATAAGAAATAAAATGACCATTTTAAAATTCAAACACAAAAATTAAGCGTGCTTGTCTAGTATCCTTCGCCACACGCTCCATCTCGCGCGGCGAGTTGCATTATCCTCGGCGCCGCCGGTCTCTGGTTCTGCCATTCTGGAAAGAAACAATCTCATTTCATGCGTTTCATATGCCGAAAAAAAGGAGAGGCCCAGAAACATGCGGCCCACTCACAAGATCCTAACGACCCTCACGGCCCAGCGCCCGCAAATGCCGCGTATAACCCCATTCCGTTACAACGCGTGTCGGGATCCAACGGTTGTCCAGCGCGCTGCCCGCGCGATAAAGCGCCGGCGCCTCCTCTCGCGTGGCCTCCCGAAGGTTCCAGACTCGATTACACGGATCGGAGCAGCACTCCTCCACGGCTCCACCTCCAGCCCTGACTGATCCGGCCTCTCTTGAGGTAAGCGTGGCTGTGAACTGTGATCCTTCCTCGCAGATTGCTTTTCTTTAGCTATTTTTTCGATGGAGGCGCGGATTAGCTGTGAAGTGTAGCGAGTAGCTGCTTTTGGAGGATGGATCGTTTGTTATGCTCAACCCTAATCCTTTTTACTGGTCATCGGTATGTCATTTTGTTTGTTTAGGCTATGATCTAAGTGATGCATGATGGTAGGTACTAGGTAGATGACTCTCTTCTGCGATTGTTAAATTCAGGGCATTTCGCTAGTTTTTTCACAGTTTGTACGTGAATTCGTGGTTGGTTTTGTTCTGTGTGATTACTCTGAATATGCGTGTCCTTGATGAATCTATTTGTGTTGCTATTTGGTTTTGTGGCGGTAGTCTACTATGATGCACCCATTATTTCGCGATTAATCCTATTTAGGATTCTTTAGTCTCGATTGATTGAGAATAGGCAGTGAACCGATTCCATTTGCGATTGATTCAGAATAGGCAGTGAGCCCATTCCATTTGCTATTTCACTATATCTAGGATTATGTGGATTCGATGCGAAGTCCCAAAGGGTCCCTTTTAGGGAGGGAATTATGAGATGCTGGAACTTGGAAGTTCACAAGTTTGTTCCTTTCTTGAAGGCTGGGTAGACTGCCCCTTGTCTTTTGTAATGTCCTTTTCAGATGTCTTCTTTGTGCATGTACTGTTTCATTAATTAGGGAGTTACTAATGTCTATATTTAACTATAGTGTCTCTGCTTATATTATTGGTTAATCCTAGATCAATATGAGAAGGGGCTACAGTTACAGTCCTTCACCACCAAGGGGCTACAGGAGAAGGGAGCGCAGCCCAAGTCCCCGTGATTATTATGGTGGCCATGGTAGGGATCTCCCAACTAGTCTTCTGGTCAGGAATCTCCGTCGGGACTGCAGGTAAAGATTTTTCAAACACTCACTTTCTCCTGCAATTGCAGCTACACTACTTGTAGGTGTGCTGGATGACAAAGTAATTTGTTATCATTTACTCAAATTCAATTTGGTGCTGTGCATCTTCAGGAAATCAGGACCTAATCGGAGGGCAAATCTGTATGGCTATCATTTATATTTATATTTGTTTAAGCATGCCAAACATATGGTCTTGTAAACCTATCCAATGACAAAAAGGGAAAGGGAAATCAATAACCTTAGCTTGGTGATACTAGGATAAATTATGTAACACCAAAGTTATTTCTATTAAATGCAATTCTAACTCTTTGTTGAATGTGATATATAGTGATATAGATTCAAAGGCATCTATCCGTTTGATTTGTATGTTCAGTTTTCCTCCAAATGGTCCATGCATATACATATGCAATTTTGCTGGTAGTCGAGTAGGAGTTGGCTTTAGATGCATCCATGAAAAAAGAATGTATATTACCTGAAACCTCAATGGACTCTATCTATTTATTCTCTTTGTGCCTTTTGTACCCCTTGTTTTTTTCTTATGGTTCTCATGCACCTGCTCAAGCCATCATACTGTGGTGTCGCCACTGAGACTTCCTTATTCCCTGTGTTTTTGTCACCTCTAACACACAGTTCTCTGAATGCAGGCCAGAAGACCTCCGTCGCCCATTTGGACAGTTTGGTCGACTTAAAGATATATATCTTCCAAGAGATTATTACACTGGGTAAGGCACCTAGCTAGACTGTGTGGCATTGCAAACTGCTGTGACCCTAAATGGTATTGGCATAGAACATGATTTCGAAGATTATTGCTTTTTTCCCACCTCTTGAAGTAACGTGAAAATAATTTTTTGAAGACACAAGCCTAAAAGATTACTGTTGAAGTGAAGGAAGAAATAGAGAATTTCAATTAAGTGATCTGCAACTTAAAAGAGTGCTCAGTACTGTCCAAGAGATGGGAAGAATTAGAGTTACAAGTTTAAGAGATACTCACATCATGAAGAGTTTCAAGTTTGTATTTAAACTCTCATGAGTGCAAGGTCAGCAGCAAACTAAACTAGTGCACTTTGCACCTGTGTAACTTATTCTTGTCTTCATCTCTGTCAGCAGCCATGTGGAGATCCATAGTTTTACCAGTTTGATATCTGTGTGCTGTGAAATACTTGTACCATCTGTCTTGGAACATAACCTTTTTATCTTTGGAAGATGAATACATATCTTTAAGAACTCACAAATATTTTTCTTCTGTGCACTACAGGGAGCCCCGAGGGTTTGGGTTTGTCCAGTATTATGATCCTGCTGATGCTGCTGATGCAAAGTACTATATGGATGGGCAGGTAGTTCTTGGTAGGCAAATAATAGTTGTTTTTGCGGAGGAAAACAGGAAGAAGCCTCAAGAGATGAGAGCTAGGGACAGAGTCAGGTTTGTTGGCTCTTCTCAGTGCGACTACCTTGCCACTGGCACACTGCCTCTCTATTCATTCCTTTGTTTTTGCTGCATATTGCAGGGGTCATTCTTATGATCGGAGGTATTCTCGCTCTAGGTCCCCTCGTTATTATAGGGGCCTCTCTCCTTCACGCAGCCGAAGCTACTCGAGGTCTGCTTGCGCCTTGCATCTTGATCTTACATTTTTCTCTGCATAGCGAGCACCCATTTCTCAAAGATGCAATCAAATCTGTTGCATTGGTAGGTCTCCTTCACCTCAGGATCCAAAACACAGACTTAGAGAGAGGTCCTACTCCGGCTCACCTGTGGACAGCAGATCAAGAAGTGGGAGCCCTTATGAGGATGGATATCGCAGATCGTCTCGAAGAGAGAGGTCTGTTTCTGTCAGCGGTTGAAGCAGTTAGACCGTCTAGAGCTACTGCTGTGAATCTACGCATGGTGGCCTACTTGCTATGTCTTTCTGAACCATATGTATTCTGTCTAGATTATCATTCCCAGCACCAGAGAAGTATCGCGAGACTATTTGCTGTACGTATTAGTCTTGAGGATACAGAACGGGGGTCACCAATTCTCAGTAGATGGACTATGACCATTATAGCTGCGCCAGGGCCACTGCTTCGTGTATTTATAAGCAGCTTTGTGGTATGAATAAAATTGGTTGGGTTGTGAAAGCTAAGTGGTAAACCTTTTTTTTATGGATCACTGAGCTATGGCTATGGCAGGGATACGATTTTTTTTTTCTTTTGACGAACAGTTCGGCAACCCCGTATCATATTAAGCAGATATGAAGCGCAGGTTGGTTAAATCCTATTGAGCATTTTGTCAAATATGTGCAATAGATGATGGATGACCATGTGCTTGGTGGCATTTAAAGAGAGGAAATTGCTCAATTTCTGTATGGGAATCAGGTATCGTGGAAAACCCCTTGACAGTCCGGCTGAAAAGTACCGTTCGCTGATTTATTGTGAGAGGAAAAACTATATCTTGGCTGATAAGTTCGAGCGAACAGGGCCAAAATGTTACTACAGGTCTACAGGATATTCAATATGAAATTCAAATACTGCCAATGCGAAAACCCCTTGGACAGTCTGGCTGAAAAGTACTGTTCGCTGATTTATTGTGAGAGAAAAAATTATATCTTGGCTGATAAGTTCGAGCCATCAGGGCCAAAATGTTACTACATGATATTCATTATGAAATTCAAATACTGCCAATGCCAACATTGCTGGCGATTTCGAGTCTTTCAATGATGTCCTGCAAAGATGACAGGAGGGCAAAAGGTTTTCATTCAAAATGTAGCCAATGGAGAACTCTTTCTTGTTCGCTTATCTTATAAGCCGTATTTTTTCAGCTAACAAACAGTGTTTTTCTCTCATAATAGATTAGCGAACAATACTTTTAGCCATAACTTTTTAGCCAAACGAACAGTACTTTGTTGCTAGCTTATTTAAACCCTGATGACAGTCACCGAATGATTTTCTGCATCCTATAAGATCACAAAGTAGCACGGCCGCTGAGGTCGATGTGCTATGCCCTCCAGAATTCAGAAATGGAACCGTTACGTGCATATCGCCAGGCCTTCTGAAAAGAACTAGAAAGGTTTTGATGATTCATCAGTAATGGAGACGGGGACTAAGGATTACTAGCGCCCGAACGCCCCGAGCATGCTGCTGCCCCAGCTGGCCAGCCCGTCCGTCCGCGTCTGCCACTGCTCTGTATCACTACTGCACGTGCACGTCTATCCCGCCTCGCACGTGTACCTCGCTCCCGTCAGCCTCGCCCTGCCCCGTACGTGCACCCCGGCTCGTCACTCATTCCCCCTGACCCCCTCCTCTCTCCGCACGGGCGGGATCTAGGAGTCCGCATGACGACGAGCACGCACCGTCTGTAGGACCCAGGCACACCATGCGCCCCATCTACCAACCCTCGCCTCGCCGTGCCCCTTCCCTTAGCGCTCGGTGCGTGCCCCCATGACACTCTGAACATACCTTTGAAACATGAAACATTTGCAACATGAAACACTTGAATGCAACATAAGTCTGAAGCAGATGAAATATTTGGAACATACACTTACAACATATGCAACATTCGAATAAAACACTTGCAACATGAAAACACTTACTGCAACATAAAAATAAAATAGCTGAAATATTTAGAACATACTCTTGCAAATGTGTGAAACATATGCAACATCCAGATCAAAATGCTTACAACATGCGTCTGAAACAGATGAAACACTTTGAACAAACGTTTGCAACATGCCTTTGAAACACTTGCAACAAATGCAACATTCTGATCTACTTTTGCAACATCCATATGAAACACTTGCAACATACCTTTGAAATATCTAAACACTTGAAACATACGTTTGCAACATGCACTTTCAGCGTAACATCTCTTTGCTGTTTGGGAATAGAGGCTCGTCGGCATGTGGAGTTCACCGGTGTAGAGCTCGCTAGCGGCGCGGAGCTCACTGCTCTGGTGGAGAAAACCACGATAGGTCCTGTGAAGAAGGCTACAGCGGGTCTGCGCGATGAAGAAGCCCGCGACAGACGGGGAGCGCAGTGGAGAGGGAGGAAGACGGGCTGCCATGCTTTGGCGCGGAGGGGATGCCGGCTGGCGAAGTGAAGGCACAATGGAGAGGGAGGCGCGGTGGAGAGGTGGCGTGGCGGAGAGCGGTCGCGGAGAGCTGTCGCGCCACTTGGCGGTGAGGTGAGTTTTTTTCTTTTTCTTGTTTTTAGAACGATTGGAGGTGAGTGGATAAGCAGATAAGGTCAGCATTACCGATGGGCTATGCTCTCCAGAATTCAGAAAATGGAATCATTACGCTCATATCGGTCAGGCCTTCTGAAAAGAACTAGAAAGGTTTCGATGATTCATCATTATGTTTTGAGAAGAGCAGGCCTGGTACAATTGGTGAGTGTTAGCTCGCCGAGTCATCAGGTCCTGGGTTCGAAGTCGTCTCTCTGCAGAATTTCTGCAGGGGTAAGACTTTACTTCGGTTATTCCCTTCCCCAGACCCCACTTGTGTGAAGCCTCTGACACTCGGTCTGTCATCAGTGATGGAGACGGGGAGTCGGGGACTATTGAATTTCTCGCTCGATTTTCCCTAGTCATGACTTGCAATGAAAATAGTTTGGACTACAGTCTCAAATTATCAAAACTATTTTGTTGAGCGAGGTATTTTAGTATTTGTTAAAAAGTGAAAACACACACACAAATGAAATAAACGTGAACGAGACTCCATGTGTTTTTTTTAAAAAAAAAACTGGAACAACAGCTATAGGCGTTATGCAAAAGATCCATGCAGATAAGACCACGTACTGAATTTATTTAAGTCATGAAGACTGAGAGTTGATTGTGCAGATAAGACCCAATTAACACAGGCAATGAAAATCCAAATTCAACAAATTTACAATCACCCAGAAAGATTCAAATGAACTGAACGATATATCAACCGTGAATCGTATGCTGGGACGCCAGATAATGCTGCAGAACCGCGGAACTTGATAATTTGCTAAGTACTGAGCACAGGCAGCAGAAGCTGCATCTTCCCAAGATGGAAGAAACAAAAGCATGCCAGTGTCGTAAGCTGCCTAAAATAGTACCAAACCAAGCAAATCGAAACATTTTAACATCCCAGGTCGCTATGTTACTGCCAAAACCCCCAGAAAAATTGTTCATGTCGTCTAGTACTATATGAATAAAAAGAACAGTGGAAACAGGCCCTGTTTTGTCCTGAGACTCCAGGTCAGTTCTTAGCAGTGAGGGCATTCTTTTCCTTGATCCTCGATCGGTTGTCCAACTTGACAAAACGCTTCAGGTCTTCATAAGGGAGTGTCTTGGGATCTTTCCTCCGCAGCTCACTTAGTACAGGACGTTTGTCGAGCAAGTGCCACAGCCAGTCAGGATACTCAGAGTCTGGTTGGATTTTTGGATCAGAACCCTCCTTGAGGATGTTTGCTCCAAACACTGTTGTACTTTTAAGCTCTTGGCTGAGAGCAGGAGTTTTGGCAGCATCAGCCCCTCCACCCTTTCCACCCTTCTTTGCCTTGCTTGCAATTGCAAGGCTTCTACTCTCTACCAATTGAGCGGCATGCCTTGGAACAACACCATGCTTTAAGCCTCTTGTCCAAGACATCGCCATTCCTGGGTTCAAGTTTTTCACTGCATATGCACATCATGAGAATAAGACCAGATTGTAGAACTAGTGAAATCAGGGAAATATCGATGCATGTTATAGAGGTTCAGAATCAGCAAGCAAAGAATATATCTGAATGGAAGATCATTCAAATACACTGATGGACAAGCACCTTCAAAATATGAGCATCTCGTGAAAGGTCCAAGGCCTTCCTATTGTAGTTTGCTGGTGCTATTTGGTTTTCATAATTTAGGGTATTACAGCTCTGAAAGCTAATCCATGCATTATTGAAGGACTTAAGGTATATCATTCCCTTTTTTTTTTCTTAAGATGTTTGTTACATCTTTATATTGAGAAACATTGTTAATGCCATCATATACTTTCACCTGTTGTTCTAGTGAATAACAGAATCAAGGCAAATAAGGCCAGGTTTGGGCAGAAGGTGAAATTTAGCAGTGCCCAAAGAAGATTGTCATGATTTTCCCTCCCCAGACATGACATCTTCACAGGTTTCATAACAATTCTAGTGCTAGTTGGTTTAGGAAAATAGAAGTGCCTAATAAGCTTGCAAAATGAAACAAAAGGGTAGTGCTACGGGAGAAATTTCGAAGTTCCACCGTCTGAGTCGTAGCAGGCAGGAAGCCAAGACAAAACAGCACATATTTGTAGCATGAATAACCAACCCTTGCACGGCAATCGGTACTAAGAACTCAATCAGGGGTCATGTAACATTTCACAAGAAGGCACCGTAACATGTAGGCCATGTAACTCACACACAGGTTCAGTAGACCGCAAGAAGGGTGCAACAAACATTCATATGCACACCCGATAGTTTTCTAAAAAACAAAAACGAATCGAAGCAAGACATAACACATGCACACTACACTTCGTAACTAGACCAGATCCGAGTACAAATAGCTTAGGTTAGGGTTTGGGTGCTCGGCTTCGCACTGAAGGACCGGAAGAGAAAGGGGCGGGCGTACCTGGTGGTGGACTGGTGGGCGGTCGTCGCCGGCAAAGGACCCGAAGACGGAGACCTAGGCACCTGCCGTAGGGCGGCGGCGGTCGCCCAGCCGTCGGCACGAGAGAGAGAGCACGCGAGGGCCGAGGAGAACGGGAGAACGAAAGGCAGGGCCGCAGGGTAAACGCAGCCCAGGCTCCTGCCGGGCCAGGCCAGGCCGGCTCTGTTTGGAAGCCCAGGAACATGGCCAGTTCTCGGCCCAGGATCAACTGCATCTGCCAGTCGGCACGGGCGGCCGCCAGTCCAGTCCAGCGAGCAGAAAAGAGGAGACCTCGGCGCCCGCACCACCGCACGCGCACGTCTCGTTCACAGTGATCGACGCGCAGTATTCGTGCTAAACAACAAGTTGCCGAGTGGCGTTGACAAGCTGGCGAAAAGCCGCGGCCGATCGAGTAGGGCGGCAGTTCGCCGCGGTCGGCAGAGCGCGCGCGCGCGTGGGCGTGTGAACGAGAGCCGCACGCACATGACGCGATCGACCGGACCGAAACAGTATTTTTCTCTCACAACAAATCAACCAACAGTATTTTTCAGCCGGCTTATCAGCCCAACCCAACGGGGCCTATGGACAGCCAGCCAAGCCTGGCGAGGGGCAAACCATGCGTGCAACAGCGATGACCCCGCGCAACCACATGGCACATGAGTACTAGAAACACACTAGTCTAGCTACTGGTGTACGGTAGCTTAGCTAGCTAGCAACTGGTAGCGGTAGTCGTTGGACCCCCCGTACCCCGCGCCTACGGTACGGTCTAGTGGCGGTCTCGTGTCGGAGGCACGGCACACGGATCACGGGCCGGTGAGATGGGATCCTTTCCTTGTGCGACTTTGGCAGCTTGGACTTTGGCAGCGACGAGGAGTTCGGCAGCAGCCGGAAAAAACTAACCTCTGTTCAAGTCTCCCGTCGCACCATGGATCGGAGTAGGGAGCAACACCAGCACACACTAGGCAGTACTGTAGGCACTACTACGCGCGCGACTTCTCTACAGCGAGGTTTGAATTTGACCTCGGATCGATCGATCACGTCCACCGTGTACCCCGCTCTTTTGTACTATTTTTAAATCAGGCCAGCTCTCAACAGTGAGGCCGAGTAGTCACCAATCAGCAATCACCCTTCACCCCCAAGTCGTAGGTCTCCTTCACACCAGCGTGGCGCCTGACGTAGACTCTTCACTGCTCGCTACTCCAGTAGCATACTTGGCCTTTAGTTTTCTGAGCCACACCACACCTACCGAACCTTTTCTCCATGTCTGCGGATGAAGGAAACCAGGCACAGGAGTACGCGTGTTTGACCTCGTTCGTTCGCTCCGGCGGCAAAGTGTGGCGCCGGGATAGGAATGAGAAGGACCCATCGATGCTGACCGGTCGATTTCGGTTCTAGGTGCGGCATTGCCATCCATCTGCCCACGCCCCTGACGCACGCACGCACACAGCCAGACGACCCACCCATCCATCCATCCACCCGTCCGTCCATCGATACACCACTAGCGCGCACGGTCGCTTCATGCGCCGCGGGGGAGATCTCATTTCGTTCCTTTCGGGACGGGACCGCGCTAGCTCTTGACTCGCCACGCACGGAGGAATGCTGCGGTGGTGGTGGTGGTGGTGGTGGTGGTTTCACGTCACATTGCGCTAGCTTTTGGTTCCAGGGAGGCGAGGACGGGCGGGCCGGGCGTCGTACGCCGGCGCACCAAACTAATAGGCGTCGGCTTAAAGCTAGGCAGTCAGTCGATCGATCCTTCCCCGGCACCGTCCTCACTTGCCCTTTTCGTCGTCACTGATCCCTTGGCGGAGAGGTGCTCGACGTCGCGGGTGTCCACTGGCCGAGGTCGCGCGCGTTTGGTGGGCACTTGACCCCGTCGACCCGTCCCCTCGCCACTTCGCTTGGGAGTTGATACGACGGGTGTAAAGCGCCGATCTGGTGGACCTCAGAGCGAAGGGGCATGCCCGGACAGGACAGCAAGAAACAGACACGGAATTTCATCCCTTCTATTGTGGACTGCGGTGGATGGAGAAGCCTGACTGGTTTCATTTTTTTTAAAAAAAAAAAAAACTGTGCAGATTATATGGTAGACCGTACAATATAATCACTATTTTTTCATTTTTAGAAGGCAAACTAGAGGAGGTGGATTTGCCTTTGTACATGTGTACAATTATGTTATAAAGAGTGTATATATGGTGGAATTTTAGCCAAAATCACTATTTTTATGTTTTTTTTTCTTAAGGGTACATATGCACTTCATAAACATTAGTATTATAGAGCTAGCTTCACTCCTGCTCACATCATGTACATAACCAATACAGCTTCAGTTACAAGTCACAGTCACGCACAACTCCATCATCTAATAATGGCCATTCAAAAATCTCTTATATAATGGGATGATGATGATCGTCCGTTTTGAACTGGTCTATGATATACTCCCTCCGTCCAGGAAAACATGCAATTCTAGCACAGTGTTACGTTTTAGTATGTTAACTTTGACCAATTATAGATAAAAAAGTATCCATGTTCATGATATCAAATAAATATCATTAGATTAATTATAAAATATGTTTTCATAATAAATTGATTTAGAGCAATACTATTTACTATAAACTTGGTCAAACGTGGATTACTTTTTCTGGCACGTAACTCATAGTTGCGTGTTTTTACGGACGGAGGAAGTACTATCATATATACTGTATACACTGTTAGTAAAATATATAACTGTACAAGATATGCTCCGTGTGCGTCATAGATTCCGTACTTGCACAACATGTGGAGACCGGGGATGGCGTGTACGGTAGCACCAGGGGCCAGCGAGGTGGCCACCATATAATACTGCGGGATCGGAGCAGACAGGGCAATATAAGCGCGCGCGATTTGTACGCGGTATCTTACTACAGAAACCACTGTTGCCGAATCAGGGGATGATCAGACGACGCAATACATTTTACACCGCACATGTCAGTTCGTAATCGTCGAAAGATCTTTCGCAGCCCTGCTGCCAAGACGACGCGACGCCCAGCAGGCCAGGGCGTGATTGGTTTACGACTAAAATAGGGTTTGGGTAATGCACCCGACAGCTGGAGCTGCTGTTGGCCAACCTGGAGTAGTCTCTCTCTCTCTCCCTCTCCGACGTACGTTTCCATACACCCTTAGAACCTTTTTTAAGTCAATCATGCTGCATTGCATACAAAACAATTCATGTTTCCATACAAATAAGCAGCAGCATTTGACTCCTCGATCAGGAATCCGATAGTGTATATATAGTCCAGTCCACATCTCTCACCGTTGTTACTTGCTCCATCGTATATATACGTGCGATTTCTTGGTTATTATATATTTATGCATATATTCTGTGTGTGCCAAGTCAAAGCCTTTAGAGGTGAGCTTTTAACCTAACAGCATATAATACGATATGTTTGTGGGTGATGATGAACTGATGATGCATGGATTAGTACTGGATCAGCATCGAGATCTTGGAACACTGGACTGGAGGTGGGGAGACGTTGCCCTGCACCACCCGT
Organism: Saccharum hybrid cultivar R570; assembly: GCA_038087645.1. Taxonomy (NCBI): domain Eukaryota; kingdom Viridiplantae; phylum Streptophyta; class Magnoliopsida; order Poales; family Poaceae; genus Saccharum; species Saccharum hybrid cultivar. The sequence continues at coordinate 27,214,072 of JAQSUU010000344.1, forward strand.
CATGCATATCCCTACCTATCCGAGCTGTCCGCTGGGGGACCGGAGAGAGGTGGTGGCTCGCTAGGGCGGGCATGCTTGATCTGGATCACTACAAATAATTGGTGACTAGCTAGCTAGCTCAGCAAGACATATTAACTACCTAGTTGTTCATGGATTAGTTTGGATTCTAGCGCTAGACTGCTAGTGGCTGGTACTTTTTTTTCTTTCACTAAGCTTATTGGTTGGGAAAAGGTTGGTTTTGTCTAGTTATTGTGCGTTAGATTTCGTTCATGTGGAATACATGCATGATGAAGAGGACCCAGCGTGGCCCACACCCAACAAGACAGGAGGGCCAGCGGAGTACAAGGGATGGATAATGTAAGTTTAACAAGCTGCATGGTTTTTTTTTAACAATGTAAGTTTAACAAGCTGTAGAGGTAGACATGCTCGACACTACTGGACACAATATGATGCATTTTTGCTGTCGATTAGGCAGGCTTTTTTTACGACGGAGAGAGAGAGAGAGCGAGCATGGCGCTCTGCAGCGAACCACGGTGGTACGTGCAAGTACCACGGTAATGTCGGGCCCCTGCCCTGCCCTCCCCCTCTTGGGATTTTTTTTTAGCCCAAATTTGAAACAAATTTTAAATTTAACCCGTATTTGAATTTTTTTTTAAAATTTAACCCGTTTGGCCCCGCCACCATGCATGGCGGGGCAAATGCACTGAACCCCGCCATGCATGGTGGCAGGGTGCAGGTCCCACGTGGCACGCTGTAGGCCAGCGTGGAAAGGAGTAACCTGCCATGATGCATGGCGGGGTACCTCTAACCCGCCATGAATCATGGCGGGGTACAACCCCGCCCATTTAAAAGCCCGGGCACTTCTTGTTTTTGGCCATTCATCCATTCCATTTCCCGCAGCGCCCCTCTCCGCCCGAGGACCGAGCTCCCCTCCCCTCGGCGCCCCTCCCGCCTAGGGCCCCTCCCCGTCGGCTACCGGCCCATCGTCGGACCTTGTTCCGGCCATCCCTTCTCTACGTCCATCGTTGTAGTATGTTTGTTTAATGTAGTTAGTAAAGTTATATTAGTTTTTATCGTATTGATATTGTACATTATATAAGTGTTTGTTTAATGCAGCTGCGGTGGACATCGTCTGGCTCCTGGACCACGTGGGGTTGTAAGGTACGTCCAAAGTCGTGTCCGCACAGCTCAGCTTCTGAGCCAACTTTTTGCAGCCTTTTTTCATTCTCTACAGGTTTAGATGACAACAACCATTATTAAGCGTGAATTTTAAAGGTAACTGAGTTGTAGTCACGAATGTTACTATCAAAAGTACCTTGACAAAGGCGCGAAGAGGGTTGGTCTTGTCGTCCCTAGTCCGAAAAAGTTGCCTGGAAGCTTCCTCGGAGTAGTTCGACAATTGTTGTGCCTACAACATCACACAAGGTTAACTCGATCATTTTGATTGAATTTTAAAACCCTTACCTCGCTTGAGGATGTAAGTGCAAAGTACTTACCACGTATCTATTTAGAGGGGCCCTAAGAAGTTGTGTTTGCACCCTTTGCGCATCGTCGAACGCATCGGCGATGTCATCCTCACCGGTCGCATCTGCAGGCATGTTGGTGTACGGGACCATGAGATGAGTCCTCGTACTTCGCTGCAACCATTGCAGGTACTCCATCCATCTTGCCGGGTGGTGCTGTGGAAGTTCGTTGAGGTGGCGAGGATGCATGTTATACCAATTAAGCAAATGTGGTTCGTGCGTCACCGCTCAATCCTTTTGCGTGGTCCGAAGCCTTCGATCGATCCTGCATTGCCATATTGCATTAGAAATGAGGCACTTAAGTAGAATAAATATATTGGCATCGTACCCATGCAGCTGAGCGTTGGTGGAGTACAGCGGTGGAATTCCCTGCAACCTCCCGAACTGTCTGTAAACCCTGAAAGGGTAGTGCATCTCGACGACGTGGAAGAAGATAAGTGGCCCTTCGTAAAGCCACTCGTCCCCTTCCTCCTCGCAGTGCAGACTAAGGTAGACACCGATACGTGACCTCATACCCAACAAATGTGACTATGGTCTCCTGCAAGAAAGACACCGATACGTCGTTGTCCTTATCTACAAGACCCAATATACGACGGGCTAGGTACCGAGCCGTCAACTGCGGATGGTACCTTTTACCCTCATTAGTCTGGCATCTGTGCGGCTGTTCCACTGAAGTTACCTTCCACTTACCATCACTCCGCCTCTTTCGTGCATTCAACTTCCACGAGCACGGGAATCCAGCCTTACATAATATGTGGAATTTTACCACCTTGTCAGAATGTCGAACCATGTAAGACCTATGATGATACACAGCATAGTCTTGAAGGAACAACTTCATCTCAGATATCGTATTGAAAAGCATTCCCTTCCTCAGTATTAAATTTTTATGGTTGTACAATGATTCCTTACACATCTGCAAACCCGTGTCACAAACTGCCATATGCGACATACTTACATCGTTATAATTTGGCACACCGGTAAAGGGCAAGCCAGCCTCCCTCAGCTGTGTAAGCTCTGTCGATGTATAAGAGGGTGGTGCAACGTATTGTTGTGGCTCCCTAACCCTGCTCCATCCTTCATATTCCACTCCATCATCTGGATAACCGGTGGCTAATGTGTCCTGACTCTGCATGCCATGAAGTACCTCAAGCGGTACTCCTGAGGGCATGCCACGAACTGGTGTACACATGGCAGGTGCACCTCCAGAGGGCATGGCTTCAACCGGTGCTCGCATGGCATGTGGACCTCCTTTCTCATTTCCTGAATCGTCAGAATCAGTGCTAACATCATCACCAATCATTTCCTCCTCTGCCGCCTCCTCCTCCTGTTCAAACTCGTCTACATCAAAATCATTGCTTATATGACCAACTGGAGGAGAATGAACCCGCTCCTAACACTAGGGGTGCCATCAAACCATTCCAATTCTTCATACATATCCTCAAACTGGCAATCCTCTCTCCTAACACTTTCTCCGTAAAAAACTCTTACACCGTAATCCATCTACAAAACGATTTGACATCCGATTATCAACTGACCAATATGGTAGCACTAATTACTACATAACTAACTAACTAACCTTACTTACCTACCACGTAACTAACTTACTTAGTATCTAAATAACTAATATTAACTAATAACATCTGAATAACTAACACTCGTTAACTAATTAACTAATAACTAAATAACTAATAACAACCGATTAACTAAAACCTAATATTAGCTAACTATAAAAAAAATCGTTAACTACAAATGATCGTTAACTAACTAAATAACTAATATTAATCGTTATCTAACTAAATAACTAACTAACTACAAATAATATTAACTAACTAACTAACTAACTACAAATAATCGTTAACTAACTAAATAACTAAATAACTAACTAAATAATTCAATAACTAACTAAATAAGTAATGTTAAATAACTAAATAATCGTTTACTACAAAGAATATTAAATAACTAACTAAATAAATAATATTAACTAAATAATATTTACTACAAATAAATAATAATAACGACAAAATAAAAAAATTACCGTAAAACGGGTTGCGGCGGCGCGACGAGGTTGGCCGGGCGGCGGCGTGCCGGGGCCGGGCCGGGGTGCGACGGTCGGCGGCCGGGGACGCGGCGGGGGCGCGGTGGCCGAGGACGTGGCGGCTGGGCCGCGGCGGCCGGGACGCGGGGGACGGCGCGGCGGCGCGGACGACGGCTGCGGCAGCGCGGCGGCCGCGGCAGCGGCGGCACGACGGGCTCGGCAGCGGCGGTGGGGGCGCAGCGGGGAGCGACAGCGGCGGCGGCGGCGGCGCGGCGGGGCGCGGTGGAGGGGCTCTGGGCGACGGTGGCGGCGCTCGGGGCGTCGGTGGCGGCTCCGGCGGCGGTGAGGCGTCGGTGGGGGCGCTGGCGACGGCGGCGGCGCGGCAGCGGGTGCTCGGGCGGGGCACGGCCGAGCGGGCGTGGCGGGGCTCGGCTTTTATTTAGGCCGTGCCCCGCCATGATGGGCGGCGGGGTGTAACCCGCCATGATGGGTGGCGGGTTTGGCATGGCGAGGTACGCCCGGGTGGCTTTGCCACGTCCCCAGCCACGTGGGACCTGCACCCCGCCACCATGCATGGCGGGGTTCAGTGCATTTGCCCCGCCATGCATGGTGGCGGGGCCAAACGGGTTAGATTTAAAAATAAATTCAAATCTGGGTTAAATTTAAAATTTGTTTCAAATTTGGGCTAAAAATAAAAAAAAATTCCCTCTTGGTCGCCCCATCCATCTGTCCTTGCTCCTCTGGACTGGAGACTAGAGCCATGCACTGCCAACAGCTCGGATCTGCATCTCGATCGTCCCCTGTCGTCTCCGGTGACCGACCGGTGGATGCGCGGTGCACACGCGTCTGCGCGCGGCCAGCCACAGCCAGCCGGCTGGCCATGCATGCGTCTCTGGCGCGTCACGACTACGCTAGCTTGCATCCACACGTGGAGCAGTAGGGTACTATTCAGAATGGAATTAATTAATTGAAACTGACTGCGATCGAGTAGTGCCATTGTGCCAATCGAGCTTATCATTAGCGCTTTCTAGAACCTGTATTTAGAGCTATAGCGTGTTTTAGTAGTCCAAGCCATGCATGCATGCGCGTATAGACAGACTCTATAGCGGTGCATGCCAACGAGAGGAGAAGCATGCATGACGAACTCGCGCGTGCGCTCACAGCGAAGACGTGCCGTACCGAAGATCCGCCGTCCGTCCTGCTGCGCGCGCACAAGCACAGCTGCTCGCGCCTGCTCCAGTCCCCCGTACCCAAGATCCGCCGTCCGTCCTGCTGCGCGCGCACAGACTCTATAGTAGTATTTTTTAGCGAACGAATAGTGTTTTTCTCTAACGACATATCAGCATAAGCATCGACATAAGCCAAATTTCCGTCCATTCGGGCAGAGAAATTAAAGGTAATGCAAGTACTAATATATGTCGGAAGCTTCCATGGAAGCTTCGTATCTGAATATTTTTCTGTCCGGGACCGAAAGATCCAGCTGTACACTGTTCCGCAGTACGGTTACTGTCCCCGGCCCGTCTCGCGGTGCAGGCACACATCATATCCCCGCGCCGCGCATGGCCCATGAGCGCCACTAAACAACTCTGTTCGCTCGCATGCACCTACAGATAATACCCCTGATCGATCTAATCATCGCACGAACGTCAACGAAGCACAGCCATGCAACAATCCATGCATTATCGTCGGTGTGCAGCTAGTGACGAATCGACGATGCGCTCCGGCAAATTGCTTGCAGAAGCAAGGCACTCGTTCACTTATCACCAGATGGAGACTGATAATTGCCACGTACTGACGTACTCTTTGCTGCCATTATTTGCAACAAAAGCGTACTAGTTTTTTCGTCCGATCGTACTCCCTCCTCCATTATGTGCCAATGGATCGGCGGAAAGAATATATAATCTCTTCCGATCGGCGGCGTGATTTGTCGGTTGCGTCTCCTGGTGGACGTCGTCGTCGCCGCCGTCGTCGTTGAGATGATCCGGCCGGTCCGGGCATATGGCTGCATGCATATGCTCGCAGATGCAGCGTGTCCCTGGTTCCGGGGTCGGAGCGGTGCGCGGCGTCGCGGATGGCCGGCAACTGTGTTGCGCGGCCGGGGGACACGATGGCACTGCTAGACTGCTAGTTGCATGCAAATGCATATGGCCTCCATTATTTGTTCCATCGTCAGCATCCTAGCGTTTCATCCTTTTCACGACCGTAGCGTACCTTCGGTTTTTTCCACATACGTATATATACGAACGCACGTACGTATATGGATACAGGATATGTACGTATTGTGTGCACCAACTATACGTACGTACACGTGCAGGTACAGTACTGGCTTTGCACTCGATCGGCGATCGATCTGTGCTGCACATCTAGCTGTTCCAGAGGAGAGTTCGTACGGAGTTTGCGCGTGCGACACATTCATTAGCGAGCTCTACACACACGCACGCACGAGCGCCATGAATAGTCCATGTCCACGCACGATGGATGGGAAGGATGGGATTAAATGGGACGGGCCAAGCATATATCTACCCCAATTAAGAGCGCTGATTGCATCGTCACGGCTGCCGGCCCTAATGAACTTTCTTCCCCGGCCGGGCTGTACCTCTGTACGTGCCTGTACTGTCCCACCTGGCGACCCATGCTCATCATCAATGATTCGCTAGCTGCCTGTCAGTGCCTGACACGATGGTTGATGACTTGATTCGATCGGCGTCCTTTATATATGTTCTTCATCAGTTCATGCATGCATCAGTACTCCCGATCACACACACACACACGCATGCACGCATGGTCATTACACCCATTACCACTCTAAAACTCGTTTGGTTAAAACCAGGGGCTGGCTACCTGCAGCTTCTTCATTATATTTGCCGAAAGTGGCCGTCACTTCGCTTTTGCCGAACGGGCGTTTACATTATATTAGTTGAAAGCTAAACGATCGAGGTCACCGACCTGTGTGTGGAAGGGGGGAAAAAAGAGGAGATCACCCGGCCCGCCAGCCGGCTCACACGCGGCAACACGGTAGTTTTTCCGCCGGCAAAAAAAAAACGAGCCGATCGAGCGAGGAGCACGGGCCGCGGCGCCGACCAATGGTTTTGTGGGGAGAAATGGAAACGCTGGAACGCGCGGTCGCGTCTTGACACACGGGCACACGGCAGTCGGCATGCGCCGAGGGAAACAAAACGCAGCAGGAATCCGGGCGGGTGACCGGGGGAGGAGCAGAGCAAGCAGCTGAGCTGCCGAGAGCAGGGGAAACTGGAAAGGAAGGGAAGCGCGGCCGTAGGCATCAGACGGACCGCGAGGTGACGTCTCGGCCAGGCTGGCTGGCTGCTGCTGCTGCTGCTGCTGACCCCGGGACGCCGCGGCGGCCACGAATCATGCATGCACTTGCATTCCATTCCAACGTACACATCCGCCGGCGTCACTCCCCCTCGGCTCCTGCTACCTGTTCATGTTCTACCGCGCTCGACATCTCCTGTCGAACCGAACAAAAATATTGATCAAGACGACGGGCAGTTACACGTTTACTCTGTCGTCAGTCGGGTCAGGTGCCTAGTGTCACCTAACGATAAATGATATATAACGATAATACTACTGTAGTGAATAATATGGGTGTGTTTGGTTTCCTCGCTAACTTTTAGCCTGGCTAGAATCTTAGCCTGAGCAACCTTAGCCTACCGAGCTAACCCCTGGTTGTTTAGTTGTCTGTACTATGTTAGCCTGGCTAGTTCCAGAGTGTGTTTGGTTGTCTGATTTATTTTAATACAGTCACCTCTTCTCTAAATCTGTAAGTTTACCTCTTCTTGATAAATTTGGCCGAACACCTGGTGGACACCTCTTGAATGGGTGCACAGTGAGCATTCAACGAGCACGACCAGCACCCCAACGAGCACGGTGAGCAGCCCAGCGACGGATTGGGAAGAGGGAGGTGGAGGAGTGTTCGGGAGGGGAGGAGATGGGAGGAGGAGGTACAGCAGCGGTCGGAGGCGAACCATGAGCAGCGCAGGAATGGTCTGCCACCGCTCAGGAGCTGCGGGTGCGCGCCGCCGCCGGACGTCTCGCTGCCTAGGAGCATGAGGTGGGTGAGGACGATGGTGGCTAGTCCGGTGATCTCGATGGTGCCTAGTCCGGTGACGGTGACGGCGCCTCCCCTGCCCATGCCTCCATGGTCGCAAGTTCCATGACCGTTGTCGGAGGTGTCCGCGCCGGGATGGCCGCCCGGGGCTGGGGGTGCACCAAGGGTGAGGGGGTGCTGGGGGGCGGCGGGGCTCCACCGAGGGGGAGGGGACGCCGGGGCACCGCTGCTCCAGGGGGTGGGAGGCCTCCATGGCCACGAGCACCGAGGGGGAGTGGAACGAGCAAGGGGACTCCATGACGAGCACCGAGGGGGATGAAAGCTCTATGTTTAGTGTTGATAATTAGTGAAAATGCCTAAGTGCTAATCATATGCATAAGAATGTGTGTAGCAATGATGATCAACATGAGACATGGTGAAGCATGGTGATCAAGTAATGTGATGATGAAGTGCTTACCATGATGTGGAGTTGGAACAAGGTGCAACAAGTGGATGCTCAAGGCAAAGGTATATGATAGGGATTTTCATTTTGCATCCAAGACACCATAGAGGGTGTGGATGGCTTAGGATACATAGTCGTACTATGAAGAGGGAAATTCTCTTTGCAATTGAGTCATACATGTGCCTCTAGGTGTCATTCTTTGATCATATGCATTAGGATCTAGTAAAGAGCTAACGTAATGTATTAAAAAATGATTGTGAAAATGCTAACATACACGCACATGGTGATGTACACTTGGCGGTGTTAGCATATTTGCGAAGGCGATAGAGTTTGAGCGGTGGAGAGGGGTTTGGGGTCCTCTCTCCCTCCCGCCTCGCTGAAAGGTCTTGATGGCTAGAGGGGGGTGTATAGCCTTTTAAAAATTTCTACGAAGACAAGCTAAACAAGTTTATCAATACAACAAATAGCGAGATGCGAGTTTTGTTTAGCCTACGGGGTGTTTGCAAGCCACCTATCCAATTCACAATTCTAGTATATTGGCACTCAACCGCACAAGTTAAACCGAGAAGGTAACTACAACTACAACTAGCAAGCTACACAAAGATCTACTCTAGCAAAGCAAACTAGCTAGCAAAGATAACTAAGAAAGTAATGCGGAGTTGAGTTAGGAGGGTTTCACCGAGGGGCGAAGTATTGAGCCAACCAATATGATCAACAATGAATACAAAAACAACCGAACACCGGGATCAATCAATCACAATATGAAAGTGATGACACGAAGATTTATCCCGAGGTTCACGTGCTTGCCGGCACCCTAGTCCCCGTTGTGTCCCTCTTCACCACGTGGTTCGGTGGCTAATCGGTCTCACACCGAGCCTCTCAAAAGGCGCCACAAGAACCTACCAAATGGCAAAAGGTTACAAATGACACGAGCAATCCACTAAAGTTGCCTTTGGCGCTTTGCCGAGGTAGGCACAAACCCCTCACAATCACCGGAGGTGGCCAAGAACAATCACCAACTCTTGCCAACGCCTCCAAGCTGCTCCAAGCCGTCTAGGTGGCGGCAACCACCAAGAGAAACAAGAATCCCGCAGCAAATCAACCACCAAGTGCCAACTAGATGCAATCTCACAATGCAAATGCACTTGGATCACTCAATCTCACTTCGAATATGCAAAGAAGCAAGAGAGATGAGTGGGAGGGGAGTTGCTTAGCTCAAAGTGCTCACAAGTATGTCAAATGTCCAAGAGTTAGAGCCTTGAGCCGGCCAACGAGTATTTATAGACGTACCCCTTTGAATATAGCCGTTAGGAACTTGAAACAGCCGCAGTCGCGCTGACCGGACGCGCTAGTCGCGCGGACTGGACGCGCCGATCACACAACGGCTCTTTCGCGAACCACCGACCGGACGCGCTGGTCGCGCGGACCGGACGCGCGAAGTACGACCGGACGCGCTGGTCCCGTGATGGACCGGACGCGCTGGTCAAGCCTGAGCCGCGCTTCAACGAAACAGCGACCGGACGCGCTGGAGAACTGACCGGATGCCACAGTGCCAGCGTCCGGTTGGAGTCCAGTAAGCTCCCTGATCGACCGGACGCGTCCGGTCGATAGTGACCGGACGTGTCCGATCGACAGTGACCGGACGCACCACCGTGTCCGATCAACAAACCGAAACACGCGAAGACACTGAACGCTGACCGGACGCGTCCGGTCAAACAGAGACCGCGTCCGGTCCAACGTCCGGTCACCACTGTGACCTCCGTTCGCCTCCGTTTCTTTTCCGACTTCCGGCGTAGTGGAAAATAGTCATTTCAACTCCTCGAAAACGCCTGAATCCCGCCTCGCAAGCTCGGCGGGAGGGAGTGAGGACCCCAAACCCTCTCTACCGCTCAAACTCCACCGCCTTCGCAAACGTGCTAACATCACCAAGTGATCACGTCATGTGCGAGTGTGTTAGCATTTTCACAATCATTTTTCGAGGCGTTATTAGTTCTATCCAAATGCATATGATTATGAAATGCACACCTAGAGGCACTTAGGAGTTCAATAGCCGCGTCATTCCCCTCTTTATAGTACGGCTATCTATCCTATAATGTAACCACACCCACTAGGTGTCTTGGTTACTAAAACACAACCCTTAAGCATATACCTTTGCCTTGATCACGTAGGGTTGCATCCAAATCCAAGTGTGGCCATCATGATCACCATGTCCATCTTGCCACCAACCTTGGAATGTACTAATCCTCATATGCTACATACAACTTAGGCATAGGATTAGTACTTAGGCATTGTCACTAATTACCAAAACCAAACATAGAGCTTTCACTCGCAAGCTTGGCTGGATTCAGGCGTTTTCGTGGAGATGAAACGCTTATTTTCCATTGCGTCGAAGGATGGAAAAGGAGGCGAAGTCTGAGAAACACTCATCGAACGCTGACGTCAGCGTCTGATGGCTTACCCTCGTTCGCGCGCTACTGAGAAGGAGGCGTCAGACGCGGTGGTGTTGAAGCGACAGACGTCAAGCATCAGCATCTGTTGGACTCGACGTCAGCAGCTCCGCTGGCCTCGGTGACGACAGACACAGTGCGCATCTGTTGCCTTCACGACGAACGCGTCAGGTGAGAAATCGGCGCGATTGGGAGCTTACTGGACCGCGTCTGTCAAGCGTCGGATGAGCGGACCTTCAAGCGACAGACGCGTCTGTTGGTTGGAAATTGACCGTTGGAAATTTGACTCAGCAGGACACGTGGCATTCATCCAAGCGATGGATGCGGTGTGCAGCGCCTGTTGCATGCGTGACAGACGCTTCTAGTGACCCCAACCAGTGTATAAGAGCTCTATTCGAAGGGGTACGTCTATATATATGTGTTGGCCGGCTCTAGGGCTATTCTCTTGACACTTTGACATACTTGTGAGCATCTTGAACTGAGCCAACGCCCTCACACTTCTCCCCACTCATCTCCTTGCATTCGATTGCGATTCTTGAGTGAGATCGAGTAGTTCAAGTGCATCATTCATTGCTTTGCATCTAGAGGCACTTGAGGGATTATTTTGCTGCTAGATTTCTTGTTACTCTTAGTGGTTGCTGCCACCTAGACGGCTTGGAGCAGCGGTGGAGGTCCGACACGTGTTGGTGATTGTTCGTGGCCGGCTCCGGTGATTGTCTTGTGAGGGGTTCTTGTGGTTCCCTGGCGGAGCGCCGAATTCCAACTCTAGTGGATTGATCGTGTTATTGCAACTCTTAGCCATTGGTAGATTCTTATGGCGACTTTTGAGAGGCTCGGTATGTTAGACCGATTAGCCATCGAACCACGTGGTGAAGGGAACACAACAGGGACTAGCGTGCCGGCAAGCACGTGAATCTCGGGATAAATCATTTGTCATTAATTCATGATTGTGATTGGTTTATCTCGATGATTGGCTACTTGATTGGATCATCATTTAGATATATATCAGTTAGTTGACTCTATTCATCGCCCCTCGGTGAAATCACTTCTAGACCTACTCTTGTATTACTTTTGTTACTATCTTGTTGTAGTCTTTGTCTTGCCTAGTTGCCTTGTTAGCTTGAGTAGAGTAGTTTGTCTTAGTTGTCACTCTTGCGGTTTATACTTGTGTAGTTGAGTGATTCAAAACTAGAATTGCCTATTGGATAGGTGGCTTACAAATCCCTCTTAGGCTAGGCAAAACTTGCATCTTGTTAATTGTTATTACTAATCAACTTATCTAGCACATTTTGTAGAAAATGTTATTAGGCTATTCACCCCCCCTCTAGCCATCAAGACCTTTCAGGGGACCGGACGGAAGAGCGGAGGAGCACTAGCGGAGGACTGGCGTGCGAAGGAGCGGCGAGCAAACCAGGCACGGGCGGTGATGAGACGCCACTGCGGGGCATAGCCAAGCCTGGTCACAGAAAAATGGAATGCCATCTTGTTTTTCTAGAGCCTGGCTAAGGCATCTAAAGTGGCTTAGCTGGGCCTAGCTACGAGCTGTTTACAGGCAACCAGAAGTTGGCTTCGTGGAGCCTGGTTGGGAGTTAGCAACCCAATCAAGCAGGCCCTATATAACGAGTTTTATTTGCCTTACTCGGTGAAAACAGTCATGTACATATATGCCAGCTACTCATCGGCCAGGGCTAGCCATTTGTTTTGTGGGAAAGGACCGGTTGCTGCAGGCATGCAAAATGCGAACTAAGCCTAGCTCAGTTGGTTAGGTTCTTTGTAGTGGAACCTACCTATTCAGGTTCAAGTCCTTAACTTGACACTGATGCTCGTATTTTCCTAGATTTATTCCAGGATTTACCGGTGTTGTACTTTCAGTGGTAGGTGACGTTCCCGTCGACAGCGAGGCGTCTGTGGTGACTTCGTTAATCTCGAGATCTACCGGCGCAGTCTTTCGGAGGTGCTCATAGGGGTAGGGTTTGCAAGTGTTCGGGGTGAGTGTGTGTGCGTTGTGAGCATCTGTGTTTGTACTATGTAATTTGCAAAAAAATGTAAACACCTGTTGTTACAAACTCGTGTATATGTTTCCGCGTGTAGGAAACTTTTAGCGTAGGCTGAGGGTTCCAGCTTTCGACGGAATTATTACTACTTTGAGCGAGATGGATTGGGACTCCACTGACCCACCGTCGAATCATGAGGCTAGGGCTATATGGGTGGAAAAAAACACCCCACAATGAAACTGACCCCTCAGTCCTAATTCAACCGATTTACCGTTGTTATTTTCTAGGGATTTTGGTGTTTCTGCCCCTACTTCATAGTCTAATGGTGATTCTGCCCCTCTTTTTTAAACTTTGAGATTTTACCCTCGTTTTTTTCAACTGAAGCTCATGTTTGCCCCTGGTATGTAACACCGTCTGAAATGGATAGATTAAATGGCAAAAAAGGAAAAAAAGAAAAGGCACCTATGCGAAAAGGCAATTATACACCTCGCTCCATATCCTTCTTTCTCACTCGGCCACTCGAGTCCTTCCTGTGCCCGAGCGAGTCACGAGCACTCACAACTTCTAGGTGGCAGCACTAGGGTTTCCCGATTCCAGGCGGTGGCGCAGCTCCTCACCATCTGTCGCCCCCTCCCACCCCCTGGCTCGTCTCCTCCGTTCCCTATGCTCCCCCAGCGGCACGGTGAAAGGTCCTAATATGGCTAGAGGGGGGTGAATAGCCTATTAAAAAAGTCTACAAACTCACTAGAGCAAATGGTTAGTATGACAAATAGCGTAAAATAATTTTGCTCTAGCTCTACAAGGGTTGCAAGCCACCTATCCAATAATTATAGTCACTATGATCACTATAACAATAAAAGCTAAGTCACTATGAGCTCTCAAAAGCTAGCTACATTAAAGAGCTCCACTAGGTGAGAAGCTACACTAACAAAGATAAGACAAGCTCTCAAAACTAATTACACTAAAGAGTTTGTTACAACTAGTTTGCGAAAATGTAAATCAGAAGAATGTGATCTTTATACCGCAGCGTAGAGTATGAACTAATCACAATATGAGAAGACCAAACACCGGGAGAAATTCAATCATACACAAGATGAACACATGATTTTTTTCTGAGGTTCACGTGCTTGCCGGCACGCTAGTCCCCGTTGTGTCGACCAACGCTTGGTGGTTCGGTGGCTAAGAGGTGTAGCACGAACCTCATCCAACCCGTGGACACCACAAGAACCTACCCTGAAGTGAGGTAGCTCAATGACACGCGCAATCCACTAGAGTTGCCTTTGACGCTCCGTCGGAGAAGGCACAAGAACCACTCACAAATCACAGGGAGGTGGCCAAGAACAATCACCAACTCTTGCCACAACACTTCTGCTGCTCCAAGCCGTCTAGGTGACGGCAACCACCAAGAGTAACAAGAATCCCGTAGCTCAAACGATCTGCAAGTGCCAAGATGCAATCACTCAAGCAAATGCACTTGTAATCACTCAATCTCACTTTGTATTAGCAACCAAGCAAGGGAGATGAGTGGGAGGGAGTATGCTCAGCTCAAGAGGATATCAAGATGATCAAAATGCCAAGAGAGGTCCACAAGAGCTGGCCACCAACTATTTATAGGAGCCCCCAAAGAATAGAGTCGTTAGGCTCTTCACTGTGCCTCCTGCGTGGCAATCGGACGCACTGGTCAGGTTGACCAGACTCAGCCTCAACGTCCGGTCGCTGCGCTACAAGTCATCGAATGGGCATCATGTGTCCTCGTTCAAACTTCGCTCATCCAACTTCAACGGTCAACAAAAACAACCTTCGTGCGGTTAAAAGATTACCAGACGCGCTCCTTAGAGTGACTGGACTCAGGTCCGTAGAGTCCGGTCGAGTCCAGTAAGCTCCCATAGCGCCTTTTTCTGACTGGACGCGTCCGGTGACTACTGACCAGACGCAGCCAGCATCCGATCAAGCCACCAAGCTGTTGCTCCATGCGCGTGAAGCTTAGAACTAACGACACCAACGTCCGGTCGGTATTTCTAAGCGAGAAACACCACCGCTACTTCGCCACCTCTTCAACCCTTGCACAAAAGTGCTAATCACCATGTGTATCACTTTGTGCATGTGTGTTAGCTCATTTTCACAAACATTTTCAAGGGTTATGTTAGCTCACACTAGGTCCTAATGCATATGCTCATATGAATTCACCTAGTGACACTTGATAACTGCTTTAACCATGAAATTCCCCTCTTCATAGTACGGCTATCGATCCTAAGTTATTCACACCCTCTATGGTGTCTTGAGTGCAAGACAAAAATGTTCCTATCACATATATGTTTGCCTTGAGCCCATTTTTGTTTTTCTCTTTCTTCTTTTCCAAGTTAAGCCCTTGGTCATCTTGTGGTTAACACTATCATTACCATGATCCTTCTCTAGGCTCCACCACTTGGCATGGGACTTATCATTTTATGTTTATACATTTGGCACAATGATTAGTCTCTAGGTTTCATCAATTATCCAAAACCAAACTAGAGCTTTCACGCGGCCACCGGTTGTGGGCGCCGTGGGCTGCAGCGGGGTCTACCCGACCACTCCCCCGGCTCACACCCTCGGTGGCGTGGCTAGGGGCCTCGCTCGCTGCCGTGCCCCTCGGCCCCAAGGCTCGTGCCCGCAACAGCAGCAGCAGTAGCTCCATTCGGCCGACGGCTCCCGACAGCCACCATGGAAGAGCCACAACCTCTCAAGAGCCTAGGTATTTTCTTCGATTTCTGTCATGTGTGCTTCAATGCAGTAGAAACACAGCAAGAAATAGTAGATGTGTTAACTCGTTTATTGCCTGCTATGGTTTGGAGGATAAATCACAGTAAATTGGAACTTGTCGCTAGAGTGCGCTCGTTTTTTAGCTTGCCGGACAGTAGTCCAAAAACATGGTGGCAAGGTAGAACTTTGCCAACTAAGGTTGTGGACACAAATAGCTTTGGGTTGTTGCAGTTAGTTGATTTCATTGCTGAGCATTGCTTGTGGGGTTCTAAGCAATACATTACCTTGTAGCATGATTTGGAGAATGATTCTGTGGAAATAAAATCTGATGAAAATCTATTAGAGTGGTTTCTAATCAATGTAGGCAATGGATGAGTATGCATCAATGCTCAGATAAATGATTTTGAGGGACTATTGCAATTTTCTCCAACAAAGAGAAGATTTCACCCTACTATGAGGGTTGGTGTGCTCCTAATTGAGGAAGGCACAAATGCTACTGCCACAAATGCTAGTGAGAGAGCCACAAATGTTACAGCCACAGCCCCATCAAAAAAGACAATATCCACACAAAAAAAGACAGCTGCCACCAAAAAGTGCTTTTGAGGGTGATGCTGAGGTACTTAGTGATTGCAGCTACGAAAACCATCCATATGTGTGCAGTAGAAGCAAACTTGGTGCATTGAGAAGTTCATTTTGAGGTCCAAGATTGGTAGTAATATGTCAGGCATTATAATCCCAGCTATTATCAGTAATTTGAATGCTAAAACAAAGAGTATCAAGGACCATGAGGTTCTAATATGTGGGCCTGCAAGAGCTAAAGTAACTGTGAATGGATTCAGGCATGCAGTGAACTGGATGAAAAGACTTGTAGCTGTTGGGCTTGGCAAGTGACTGGGAAACCATGTAACCATGATTTGCCTTTCATTGCAAAGATAAGTAGGGAGGTACAGATGGATCAATTTGTCCATGAATACTTCTCTGTTGATAGGTTCAGAAAGGCATATGCAAGTAAATTCAATCCAATGACATCCAAAGATCAATGGCCTCATGTTGATTTAAGCTACAAAATCAAAAAACCCAAAATGAGAAGGAAATCTGGGAGGCCAAGAAAATCTAGGATCAAGCCACATGATGAAGTTACCACTACTAAGAAAAGGAAGATGTGTTCTGAATGTAATGAACTAGGACATACAACCAAAACTTGCCAAGGAGGTCTGACAGCTAGTCAAAAGAGGAGACAATCAACGCCACAAGATGGATTAGGAAAAGGAAGCAATGACCCAATGTGAGGTATACATGCATCGCTATCTAATTCCATTTATTTATCCCAATTATTTATATTTACTTATACTAACATTTTTTTCTAACAAACATTAAGTGCAAGTGCAAGTGGTACTGCAGCTACAAGAGGAAGGGGAAGGGGAAGAAGAAGGAGGGGAAGGGGAAGAGGAAGAGGAAGAGGGTCAGCATAGACCAACAATGAGACAAAGTAAGACAAGCCAACATTGCTTCTCTTTACTACATATTTTAGTAACTTTACTGACACAATTCTTCTCTTTTTTTTATATAAAGTGCAAGTGCTTCAGAAAGGGGAAGAGGAAGGAGCGGAAGAGCAGCAACTTGTGGGAGGCTTGCTACTTTGTTAGGTTTCGATATTTGATATGTAGCTCACTACTAGTTGCCAAGAGAACTCACTAGTAGCTCCTACTTTCGTTTGACATGTCATTTAGACCTATATGTTAGTGTTTGACATATCGTTTCGAACTGTATGAGGCTTCTACTATGGTACTACGGTGACATGTTGCATGGATCTGGTTTATATATACTAGTTGTGTGATATTAAATTGTGTTAATGTGGATTATCAGTTGAAATGCTGTAACAAAACCGTCCAAATTATAAGAGCACAAGTTCAACAACAATCACCGAAACGATCAAATTCTCAAACTTGAGCCCATATAACTCCGGTAGTCCACGAAATCGCGAGGGATTTCAAACCAAACCGAGAGCAACCGGATCGTAATGATTCAACATAACACAACACTTGTTACAACAGTTCAAAAGTAATCTCATACATCGGAGTATAATTATTTTTATTACAAAACCAAAGTAAAGATTAGCGGAAGCAACATAATTTCTGAAACCATTTAATAATCAAATACTGCCAGTACATAGTCACATCCTACAAAAGCATACCAGAAGAGATACTACAGAGACCATGCCCATATGGTCTAGTCTTCACACCCACATGGCGAAGACAATACTTGCAGCAACAAGTACGAATCTGCTACCTGCAACAGGTGGGAATAAACCCTGAGTACGAGAAGGTACTCAGCTAGACTTACCCGTCAAAAACCAGAAACAAAGGTGACACCAAGGAGTATGCGAGGCTTTATAGGGTGGGCTAGTTTGACTCATTTGCAGAAAAGCTTATTACAGATAAGTAATCATTAATGCTTAAGCATCGAGTTAATAATCATTAACCTGTCATCTAGATTAGCACATGTACTAGAGCAATCACTTCATTAGGAGCAAACAATATTAACCATAGCAGGTATAATAAGGCCATCATCATCATTATCATCAATTCCGAACCATCATTAATAATTAGTGTATCTACGCTGGAGATAACCAGTCAAGTTTCTCACTATCCAGGAGAGACGGCGACTCGAATCGATTCCAACTCAGCTGAGGGGGGTATTCCTGACACTCACCCGACAAACCCCGCTAAAGGCAGCCGTAGATAACCTTTGGTACAACTCAGGGTGGGCCCGAACAGCGCCGCGTTCTCAGGGATACCAGTGGCCAGGATGCTCAGGACTTTTAACTCACCTGCCCTTGGACCCTCTGGCTCCCTTCCGAAGCGACTTTCACTTCTTGACTTCGCAACCTGAGTTGAGCTACTAGGCTTCGCGGTCGGCAACCTCAGGCCGGCCAACTAAATGTCAGGCATGCGTTCAAAATGACATAGAAGGCTCCAGGTCTCGGTCCTTAATCGACACAGATGGGGATAGATCCACACCCAAGACCTCCATGCCTTGCTGCTTCTCTATCGTCATCCCCGCCCAGTCTCATTTCATTTCATTTCATTAACACATGGTTCATTTCCACGATAGCAAATATAGCCAACCGTGACCTGATAAGTCCCTATATCTCGCAGATGACAGGAAATCACCTGACTTCTACCGGTCTAATTTAGCAGGGCTAAGCATAGATACGATCCTGTCTACATAGGATTCAAGGTTCGAATTGCTGGACAAGGAGTGTTATCAATGCAGCAAGGGTTTTCAACCAACTCCTATCACGTAATGCAACAATACATATAACATGTATATAAAGATAATTGCTTTAAAATTAAGAGGCTTATAATGCTCCGGGGCTTGCCTTAACCGAAAGAAGATAGATCAAGGGTCAGCTTCAAGAACGGTTTCCACGTCTTTTCTGGCTTCGTCGGACTGGGCCTCCAGTTCTCGAACGGACTTCAACTTCGGGTTCCACGCCCAGCGGAACTTCGCTTGTAACACGATTCTCGGCACACCTATTGCATGTATATGCATCCAATGAATTTCATGTATGCATCCAAAAATGACATGATGATTTATGGACGTGCATGAATGATGTGAAGATGAATGCAATGACATTGCAACGTTGTAAGCACAAAACCAAGTTATGTGGTGCTCTATTTAAATCACTTCAAGATTAGGTGCAAATTTTCTCTCTGATATTAACACGTTTGAACACCTCTAAGAAACCACTAGGTTCCACAAGGTTAAGACCAAACACACACATAACAAGATTCCAACAATTTAGTATTTACCACATAACATCAACAGTAGCTAAGAAAACTCACAACTGGAGTTCTACAAATCCAAATGACCTAAAAGAGGACATTCTGGAAAGCTTATGAAATTGTCTATATTTTATTTATAAACATCTAAGCATTATTTCATCATTTACCAAGTTAAAATAGCATACATACAGAATCTATTATAAAAGACAGAGAGCACTTCCAAAACTGAACCTAACTTGGAACATCTGTCGTTTCTAAACTATAAGTCCAAATGCTACCAAAATTTACCAGCAACTAGTTCATGAAATTCTCAACAACTTTGCTACAGATCACCACGCATGAAAACATTATTATCATAGGTTAATTCTCTTAACTAGCAAATCTGTCCAAAAAATGACAGATTCACTAAATTAAATAATTAGTGACGCTTCAAAAGCATAATTGGACCAAACCAAGTTTACCAACTTGTTGTGCATACCAAAGGAACATCAGAAAGTATAGTGCCAACTTCTAAATAAATTATTTAATATTCTTTTATAATTTATTTAGTTAATTAGGTGATTAAAGAAACATACAGTAAAACTATATATAAAAATCTACAAAAATTACAGTAGCCACCTAATGCTTCACATAGGCTACCATAAAAATTTCCAATCAATTGGATGAGCAGAACTTGATATATCCAAAATAACAGATGACATGTCTATATCTAGCATAAATAGGAAACCCTATGGAAAAGTATCAAGCAACAGATTTCATATTTTTCCTAGCATCCTTCTAATATAAGAACAACATTCACCAAGTTTCACTCTTACTGGATCTATAGAAAAATTCTGAAAAATCACACAAGATCCATTCAAGCAAACAAGATAATTATATAACTCCACCAAACCACAACCAAATTGCATGAAAATTTAACCATAAGCTATTCATGGCATGAGAAGTTCACTATAAAAATTTCATGTCATTTGGAGCTTCACAGAAAGAGATATCATTTTCTCCTTTTTCTTCAGGAATAAAAGAGATAAATAATAACTATTTATTTCATCACAAAACATGGCACATATTATATTTTTATAATAAACTAGACATTATGTAGAGCACACCAAAATTTAAAGCACCTCATTTGGACCTCTAGAACAGGAGATATGAATTTACAAAGTTTGAGTATAAAACAAACATTTGAAATAAATCAAATAAAACAAAACCTAATCCATTCCTCCCACTCGGGCCGGCCCAGCAGGGGCAGCTCGGCCCGTTCACACAGCCCGGTCGCCGGCCCACCCGAGGCCCAGCAAACCGAACGGGAAGGGGATCCCGCGCCGACAGGCGGGCCCCGCCCGTCAGGGACACCGAACAGGGGAGGGAGGAGGCGACGGCGGTAGCTCGCCGGCGGCTCAACGGCCGGTGAAGCCGAGGGCACCTACATGCTCCCCACGCGATTCCGCACCGAAAGACACCACAACACGACCTATTGCTATCCCTAACCATGCCGACGGCGAGAGCAGCGGCGGCGGCGCTACTCGCGGCGGCGCATCGCCGGCGGTGGTGCCTCAATGGCCCGTCCGAGCTCGGCCTGAGCATCAAGAGAGCACGGCGGAGCTTCCTAGCTAGAAGAAGAAGGAGGAGAGGCGCTCTAGCTAGCTTGGCCACGGCGACCCGCAACTCCGGCGAGGCCGAGCTCGTGCGGTGGCGTCGGAAACGCCCAAAGCTCCCTCACCTTCGCTCAAACGGATCAATGGAGAGGCAGAGGTGTGAGAGGAGATGCGGGTGGAACGGCTTGTGCGGTTTGGTGGGCAGCGGTGCCGCGGTATGCGCGCCCGACGGTGACGAAGCCCGGCGGCAATGTCGCCCCGGCGGAGCCACGAGAAGCGAAACAGGGCGAGGGAAAACGAACTGAGGGCATCCAGAGCGCTCCGGGGTGACCTCTGGCCTCATGCACACGAGCACAGGCATGGCGTCGACACGTAGCAGCCACGCGGCAGCGTCGCTCTATGGCCGGTTGGCCACGTTGATCGACTGAAAACTCTGAATCGGTGTTAATGGCATGACTGACAGTGGAATTTCATCGCCTCATATCTCCGAATATAGCCCGATTCAGGGGTAGGTGGTAACAACAATGTTGTAGAGCTACATGAGATGTCCAATTTTGTCAATATGGACTTGAGCTAGTTCGGCCTAGATTAGTAACTACAGAGTCCTAAAGTGGAGTACCTTGAAACTGTGACTGCATTAGGACTTAGGAAAATTTTCTAAGTGTTATAACAGCACTTCAAACTGACTTGTGGGCCCTATTTGAGGATGTTCTAGTCATTTTCATGAGATGGTTATATTGAGACTTTTGTTCCTTGATAAATTTCCTACAACTTTGGTAAAGGGTGCACTTCCATGCAAGGTCTCTAGATACCACTTTTAAATCGGTCAAAGCAGATCAGTGCTATGTCAAACTGAGGTCAAACCTAGTCAAATTGGATTTTGGTCAAAACATGAATATAAACCCTAGCTCATTTTGCTCCACTAACATATCAAAGATGTTTTCAAGCCCCCAAGTCACACAATAGCATCACATATGTTATCTATACAAAACCCTAGCAACACATAAAGGAAGCACATAGAAACCACAATGTTGCAAGGTCATGTTTCAAACAAGGATGCACATGAAATGACGATGCTTATGGTAATGTCATGCCATGATCATGCATTATGAATGCATTATGAGGCTAACTAACACCAGGGTGTTACAAATGCTGTCGAAATTTTCTAAAAATTCTATATAAAAATGTCAACTTGTTGTCTAAAACTAGGGGTAAAAACACAAATAACATAATAAAACAGGGGTAAAAACGCATGGGCAAAGTTGTCCTTTTATCTAAAAGTTAACACCGCTAGAGGCACTTAACAGACCAGGGGTAAACTCTTCCTTCGTTTAAAAATAGCAAGGGAAAAATCACAAAGTTTAAAAAATGAGGGCAAAATCACAAATGGTCATCAAAACAAGGTAGAAAAGATTAAGCCCCTATTTTCTATTACGAATCACACAGTACACACGCAGATGTATATACATACACCCTTATGGTCCTACGAGTATCTTCGAAACACTGAGTCAGCACAACTTGAAATTAACTAAGTCACCAACTACCATTATAAGAACAACATTTACAGAACTTGAAATTAACTAAGTCACAACCTACCATCAAAAGAACATCTTTAAATCTAAAATAATAAATTAGAGACAAATGCAAGCACTTGGTCAGGAATTCCAACTCCGGCGGATAAGTTCCACTACGAAAATCCAACTAACTAAGATCAGTTCACATGGTCCTACGAGCATCTTTGAGAGATTGAGTCAAGTAGATCTCAAAAATGATGATGTCACAATAAACGTTTCATCGTCGATGAATACGTCGCCTACCATTAAACAACAACACCGTTAACTCCTACAATAATAAATACAGAACGATACAAGCACTGAGTCCCCCCAACATGTAGGTTCCACCACGAGAAATCCACCCAGCTAACCTCAAATCATATTGGAAAAACTAAATTTTTTGTAAATTGGTCCAACATTCACAACCTATGTACAGTTGATATCGGTATCTCAGTTATTTAGATTTGGTGTACATACTTCCGCCATTTTGAATTGTATGAGCTTTGTCATAAATCAAATTGTTGTTGTTTTGACCATGTTTATTTATTAAAAAGCATATTAACATTCACAAGTTCAAATAAATACACTACCAACGTATATTTTAAGTTGGTGGGTCTTTCTATATATTTAGATAAATTTTACTTATGACAAAGATAAAATGACATCTTATTTGGAACGGGCAGAGAAGATTTAAATAAAACCCGAGTAAACCGAGCCACATAAACTTGAGCATCGAATGGTCTCTGAAGTACTGCATTATTTTCTTGTTTCTAATGCATACATTAACATAAATAATTGTTACGAGGACTCTTCCTAAAAATCATGTATAACTAAACTATTTTCAAATATCTAACCAACACTCCATCATGATGCTTAAAATGGGAGAAAAAAAATCTAACCTAGATAAAGAAAAAAGATCGCTGGTCTCTCTGTCCCGACCGTCATTCCACCGTCAAAAAGGTCACCGCCCAGTGCAGTGGCCACCGAGGGAGCTGCAGCATACTAGTGCTGCGGTACAGTACATGTACCCGACCGTGCGTTTGCCCGACGCGACGAGACGACCTCACCGTCACCGCCCGTGAATCCATCCATCCATACACGGAACTTCTCACTGACCACTGACCAGGACAGGTCAGGGCCAGGCAGCACCTCTCGCTCTCGCTCTCGCCGCATCGCCTCGCACTCGCACCTCTGGGCGTTGCCATCCCCCACGGCCCCACCCTCCTTCTCCCTGGAACACGTGGAGGGGAGCCACGCAAAACCGTACCGTACCGCGCTTTTCCGCATCCGAGGCCCGCCCGCCGCCCCCACCTCCGCTATATATGGCCATGGCCTCGAGCTGCCACCTCGGGTAGTTAGCGCAGACTTGAATCATCCTCCACCGTGCTCTGATCTCCAGGAGCAGAGTCAACCACGCACCAACCAGTTTCACAAGCACCTGCCGGCTGCCGCGGGACCAAGGAAGGAGTTGGGCAGCGCAGCAAAGGCATCGTCGCGATGGGCGTGCTCTTCTCATGCCCCGTGGAGGAGGAGGAGGAGGACGTGCCGGCGGGAGCTGGCGTCCCGGCGCCGGGGTGCGGCGGCAATGCTGGCGTGGAGCCGACGGCCCTCAAGCCGTCACTGGGCTCCGACAAGCTACGGTTCCAGGGCTCGCTCGGCAGCCTGATCAGGCGGGAGCAGCAGAGCCCCAGCGCGCGCCTGCAGGTCGATGCAACCAAGATCCCCGCCACGTCGCCGCGCGCCACCGTGGCGCCCGTGCGGACCAGGTTCGCCGACGCCGCGCCGGAGAGCCCCAAGCACGAGGCAGCGGCCGTGACGGTGCAGAAGGTGTACAAGAGCTTCCGCACGCGCCGCCGCCTCGCCGACTGCGCCGTCGTCGTCGAGCAGAGCTGGTGCGTGCGCCGCCCTTCCTACACCTACCTCTTCTTCCAAAATCCGCGCCCGCATTGCGCCGCGTTCGTGTGCTTGCTAGACGCTGACCCGTGCGTCTCGATCGATGCGGTTCCTGCAGGTGGGAGCTGCTGGATTTCGCGCTGCTCAGGCGAAGCTCCGTCTCCTTCTTTGACATCGAGAGGCAGGAGTCGGCGGTGTCCAAGTGGGCGAGGGCAAGAACCAGAGCTGCCAAGGTTCGGTTCGCATCAAAGTTCGTCTTCTTTCAGCAGTCCCAATTCTTTCGATGTGAGATTACTAACGGCGTTTGCAAATCACACCAAATTCAGGTTGGCAAAGGGTTGTCCAAGGATGAGAAGGCCCAGAAACTTGCGTTGCAGCACTGGCTCGAAGCTGTGAGTATTAGATATATTGCTGTCAGTTAGGCCGTCATGTGAAGCATGTGCTCATCTGAAACTCTGAAATTTGACGAACAGATTGACCCGCGCCACCGATACGGTCATAACCTTCACTATTACTATGATTGCTGGCTGCGGTGCGAGAGCAAGGAGCCTTTCTTCTACTGGTTAGTGTCCTTATCTGAACTGAACATGACAGTAGTATCTTCTTCTAGATATTCCATCAGTTACTGAAATCTGACTTTCTTGTGCTTGCCGTGTTCAGGCTGGACGTTGGAGAAGGCAAGGAAATCAATCTTGAGCGGTGTCCGCGGTTGAAGCTTCTGAGCCAGTGCATCAAGTACCTTGGTCCGGTAAGCCTACGCAAATTATTTGGAGATGGTATCTCGAGAGACTGCCTGCTGAAAAACTCAGAAAATAATGATCCAATCTGTATTTGTGCAGAAAGAAAGGGAAGAGTATGAGGTTGTGATTGAGGATGGCAAGTTCATGTTCAAGAAGAACAGGCAAATCCTCGACACATCCGGTGGACCAAGAGATGCCAAGTGGATCTTTGTTCTAAGCACTTCCAAGAATCTGTATGTTGGACAGGTAATTTTCAGCTGCCTTGGTGCTGCCAACAACACAAAGTAGCTTCTTGGTTCACCATCTCGCCATGTAACTAACATTGTCCATGAATCCCAATTGCAGAAGAAAAAGGGCACATTTCAGCATTCGAGCTTCCTCGCTGGAGGAGCTACATCTGCTGCTGGTCGACTAGTTGTCGAAGATGGAATCCTGAAGGTACAAATCTGCCTAATACTAACACTACACAGTAACATTTAGTGGTGCTGAACTGCTGATGCAATTCCTTTTTCGGCCAATTCAAAATTTTCCAGATAATAACAAAACCCTGATACGTTCTGGTGTTTTTTCACAGGCTATTTGGCCACACAGCGGGCACTACCGCCCAACCGAAGAGAACTTCCAGGAATTCCAGAGCTTCCTCAAAGACAACAATGTCGACCTCACTGATGTCAAGGTGAGCAAGCACTCTTCAGAGATATGCCATATGCTTCAAAATTGGTGCTTGTTGCATTCAGCATTCTAAACTGTTTCGACGTCAATGCCGCAGATGAGCCCAGATGAAGACGACGAGGAGTTCTGGAGCAGGCTGAGAAGTATCCCGTACGATTGCTGCGCCGCTGCTGACAAACCTGGAGAATATGAATCGACCACACCTGACGAAGTCTCTCCCTCACAGCAGGCAGAAACCAGCAAGAGTCTCAGTCCCACTGCAACTGTCACGAGGCAAGATTCATCAGAGGACGCCGTGGAGGACACCGAGACCTCAACGACCAACCACCGTGTCCTGTCCGGAGATAGTCAAGAGGAGAACAACGCCGCCGCCGCCGACGACGACAATACGGCCGTGCCGAGGGAGAAGATCCTGCAGAGGATCAGCTCGAAGAAAGAGACCAAGTCGTACCAGCTGGGGAAGCAGGTGTCCTTCAAGTGGACCACGGGCGCGGGGCCCCGGATCGTGTGCGTCCGGGACTACCCGTCTGAGCTCCAGCTCCGGGCGCTGGAGCAGGTGCTCCTGTCGCCGCGGAGCGGCGCAGCTGCCGACGCCGCCGGGGCCGGCAGGGCGGTGTCGTCCCGGTTCGCCTCGCCGCAGCGTTGCAGCAGCCCGACGGTGGCGAGAGGGCGCCGCGAGCTGCTGGCGCCAGGGGGATGCGGTAGGGCTGCGTCGTCACGGTTCGCGTCGCCGCAGCGGTCCGGCAGTCCGATGGCGAGAGCGCGCTGCGAGCCGCTGACTCCGAGGGAGGCGTTCGGGACGCACCTGATGTCCAGAGGTTAATCGGATCGGATCAGCCATTCAGCAAAGCAACCGATGGATGGAGATTGGAGAGACCCTTTCTTTTCTTTTCTTGTGCATAGAAGAAAGAATAAGATGGGAGTGAAAAATTGCTTCCCGTGTAGATCTTGTAGAGCGCTACACATACGTGAATACGTAATCAATACAGAATTCTTTCATTCTTTTGGTATCCTGATTATGATGATAAAATAATGCAGCCTCTAATCCGATCCGATACTAGTGCCTTCACTCTGAAACCAAAGCTAGTGCCTTGACTCTGAAACTTTGTGCAGTTGTGTTCGTCTGATTTTGGTGTACAAATGCCTGCAAAATGTAGAGTAATAAGTGATTGACGACTGCCATTCAAACACTACATTACATTAATTTTAAAAAGTGGCTTTGCACAAATCTTAAGAAAATCAATCCTATGTAGTACTGCAGGATAAGAACGTGATTGCATTATAAAAATTTAATCTGCCATTGTCAGGACTATGTATGGAAATCAATCCCATCTGCTACTGCAGGGAAAGCACTAGTTAGTTGAATTTTATTTAAGACAAAACCTTCGTTACAAAATTTAGTTTACTGCAGGAAAAGAACTTGCCTACTCTTTTTTTATATTTTGAAAAAAACCACCTTGTTTATAATTAATTAGTTAAAAAACTTAATTTTGCATTGTTGGGGTCCTCTCAAAATGAGAAAGCACCCTCCAAAAATTAGCGTATGCTGCTATTTGTGGCGTGCACACGGTATTCTTTAGTAAAAGGCGAAAGAATAGTTCGCTTTGTGCTCACCACGCAGCTGCGTGGTTTCTCCTGTTAGCCACCCGCCCTCTCATATAGCCGGAGCCCATCCTCGTCCCACTTCAGCTAGTGAGGTGGTGCTAAACGGCCAAGCAGCCTTCTCCGCTTCGCTTCTTCCAGTTGCCACTGCTACTCACAAAGCTACAGTCCCGCGTGCCTCTCCACGGAAGCCCACCTAGACCTAGCCCAGCGAGGATATATCAGTTTAAAGCCCACCTGCGCTTGGGCTTCGCCACCGTCGTAGCTTCCTCTCCCGCCTGCCACGGCCGAAGGCGGATGGCCCGTTTCCCTCTGTGGCCTTCGTTCGTCTCTCTGGCGGGTTTGTCTTTCACTCTTCCTTCCTCTGCGAGACAGACGGCAACTTACAATTACAAGTTACAATACACAACAATCACACAAGAACAGCTTGCCATGGTTCGAGCCAAATCAAGTATGTCATGTCAATGAAACGCTGAGAGTTTTTTTTCTCAGCCAAATAATCTTTATAATAAAATACTATTGATATTTTGAAAAGATAACCCTAGGTTGACACTAAATGAAACTTTCTTAATTTCAGCTAGTTTCTTTTCAGAGAAAATAGTATCTACAGCCTTTGTCTGGGAAAGTGCATATAATACGAAAATTCACCATTTTAATAAAAAATATTCATAGTTATAATATCAAAAACAAAGTGTCATTAGATTCTTCATGAAATTTATTTTTCATAGTATATCATTTGGTTATAAATATAGGTTGTGTTTAGTTCCCCGTGGAATGCAAAATACAAAATGCCTACTACTTTGGAATGATAAAATGTAAAATACTAAAAATTTTATGTGTGTTTAGTTCCATCCAAAATACCAAAATTTTCATGGGGTGGGTAAGGGCTTTTTGGCTTTTTTAGCCTCTTGAGGCCAAAATCCAAAATGGAGAATAGATACCTTTTTACTAAAAATTTTGCATGGTGTTTAGCTTCATTCTGCAAAATGATGGGTCAAAACCCAAAATTTTTTAGGTGAAATGGGGAACTACCAAATTGGAGAGTGATTAATAACTCGTCAAAAAGGCGAGAATTATATTCCTTGTGGACAGAAGTACTGACAAACAATGGTGAAGTTTCGTTCATTACTGCCGCGCCACGAGTGCACGTCATGAATTCAGTGGCACATCTGCCGAGCTAGAGCCACCCCCTAAATTTATACATCCACAGCACAACGATAATCTTCTCCGGCAAAACTGAGAAGAGTCCACTGGATGGGCTCACTAGAACAAGTCACCATCGACTCCTCGAGGTTACAGCTACTCGCCAGACTGAACAAGCAACTGCCTCTCACGTTTTAGATCGGGCACAGCGGCCATCAACAATGAACCATCAGTAGTCCTTCATGGGTTTCAGTCTTCATGTTTCCTCTTTCTTGCCCGATCTCTTTTCTTCTGCTCTTTTCTGGCTTCTACTTTCTCATCATGTCCCTCGTCCCTCGTCCTCATCTTCGCGAGGCGTCTTGCTTTGAACACCTGTGATGTTTGCATATAGTTGAGATGGATACGAATAGTTTGGGCAGGGGCTGGTCAGATTGCAAAACCAGCTGGTTATTTCAAATCAAACAGAAAACACAACTCAAGAAGTCAAACCTTTGTAATATCTTTAGTAACTTCTTTATCACTGCACTCGTACGCCTCCAACTGCTTCCCCACAATATCTTCTATCTCATGTAAAAGACATATATCCTTCTGCAGACACAACCAGATAGGTCCGCAAGTTCCAAAAAGACAGGCAGTTGTCAGACACGATGCAAAGGCAAAAACTGAAGCACTGTTCCAAGAAAATCATGAGTATGCTGCTCCATTTAAATTTCTGAAATTGATCACTCGTCACGCTAGCACTAGAGGGGAGAGGTACAACTCATTAACAGGTAGCCTACAGCTTTTGTTACATAATACTCACTTTAGGGAACTAGAACTATTTCTTCTATAGGTATTGTTCAACCAACCTTCTTGTTAAGTAATTTTATATGTAAATTACATCAACAGAAAATTAAGCTAGAGTTTTCTTTAAAATGATGGAATTCAGCAAACCTGTGTAACAAAGCTTATAGCAAGCCCTCCCCTTGAAGCTCTTGCAGTTCGTCCAACCCGGTGAATGTAATCACGTGGAGACCTACAACAAGTAAAAACAAGAACTTTAAAATGACAAACAACAACAACAACAACAACCAAGCCTGTCAGTCCCAAGCAAGTTGGGGTAGGCTAGAGTTGAGACCCAACAAACACCGTCAGTTACGGTTCAGGAACGTCAAATGACAAAGTTCAAAAGAAAAGTGTTGACAAATAATTATAAGAGTAAAGTGCACCAGCGGTCCCTAAACTTGCGCTGCTGTGTCATCCCGGTCCCTAAACTCGCAAATCGACCATTTAGGTCCTCAAACTTGTTCATTTGTGTCATCCCGGTCCCTAAACTTATTCGGCTGTGTCATCCCGGTCCCTAAACTTGCAAATCGACCGTTTAGGTCCTCAAACTTGTTCAGTTGTGTCATCCCGGTCCCTAAACTTGGTTTTAGATCTCATCTGGGTCCAACTGGGCGATTTAAAAACCTGATATCAAATAATAATTCATAACTTTTTCATATGAACTCAAATGAGGACAAACTTTATATCAAAATTGTAGCCCTCGATGCGATCTACAACTTTGTAGTTGAAAAGTTTTTGAATTAAAACTGTTTAGAGTTCCAAAATATTGTTGTATGTTTATAGATTTTGAAATTTCAAATTTTAAATTATCAAACAATCTTGGATATTGATATGGTCTATATGAAAGTTATAGTTCTCAATATTATCTACAACTTTGTAGTTGAAAAGTTTTTTATTTGAAGTCGTTTATTATTCCAAAATTTAATTGTAAGTTTACAGATTTTGAAATTTAAAATTCAAAATTATCAAATAATCTTGGATATTGAAATGGTCTATATGAAAGTTATAGTTCTCAATATTATCTATAACTTTGTAGTTGAAAAGTTTTTTATTTGAAGTTGTTTATTATCCCAAAATTTAATTTTAAATTTTTAAATTTTTAAATTTTTTTAAATTTAAAATTAAATTTTGGGATAATAAATGACTTCAAATAAAAAAAATTTTCAACTGCAAAGTTGTATATAATATTGAGAACTATAACTTTCATATAGACCATATTAATATCCAAGATTGTTTGATAATTTGAAATTTGAAATTTCAAAATCTATAAACATACAACAATATTTTAGGACTCTAAACAGTTTTAATTCAAAAACTTTTCAACTACAAAGTTGTAGATCGCGTCGAGGGCTACAATTTTGATATAAAGTTTGTCCTCATTTGAGTTCATATGAAAAAGTTATGAATTATTGTTTGATATCAAGTTTTTAAATCGCCCAGTTGGACCCAGATGAGATCCAAAACCAAGTTTAGGGACCGGGATGACACAACTGAACAAGTTTGATGACCTAAACGGTCGATTTGCAAGTTTAGGGACCGGGATGACACAACCGAATAAGTTTAGGGACCGGGATGACACAGATGAACAAGTTTGAGGACCTAAATGGTTGATTTGCGAGTTTAAGGACCGGGATGACACAGCAACGCAAGTTTAGGGACCGCTGCTGCACTTTACTCTAATTATAATATATTGCACAGTATAAACACACATTGGCATGTCATAGTTGATAACAAGATCAACTGTGTGGATATCCAACCCACGACTGCCTACATCAGTGGCAAGCAATACAGGAACCTGACCGGATTTAAACCGGTTAAGTGCTAAGAGCCGCTGTGCCTGAGACTTGTGAGAGTTCAAAGCAACAGCAGCGTAACCAAGTTCTTCCAGCAGCAGATCTAAATATTGGCAGGCTCTGCAAAAGAATGGAAGCAATTCAGGTAAATGAGGTGAAGGCATCAAACTTTAAAATGGATAATGTCTTACATTTTTGGGAGGAAAGAAGATAACACTCCACACAAATCATCACCTAAAACATAATCCAATGCAACTTTGGCTATAGGAACACCCTAGTAGAAAATGCCACAGAAGCCTCACTAAAGTTTGCGACAACATCCTCAAAAAGAAGAAAAGCAATGGGTATTTCTTATAAACTTTTAAAGAATAAAGAATTAAAAGAAATGGCGACAGAATATATATTAGTTTAGCACATAATAATAACTAAATAATGAGGAGACACACAACCAGGACGATTCTGATTCTACAACATTAGCATTTAGCAATGACTAGTTATTGTGTGGGAGAGCATATTTCCTGGAAACTCATGTTTAGGGACTTAGGAGATCATACTTGCAAGTTGAGACAAATACAATGGCTGAACGGATAGGGTCTTCCTTTTTTCCCTTCATAACTGACAAAAGATACCAAAGATGGAGCTCTTTTCCCTCAGGAGGAACATGAATGTATTGCTGCTTTAAGGTTTCTACTGTCTTGAACCCTTCATATGCTTCAAAAAAGAATGATTTGTTGCCGGAAAGTTCAAGCAAAGATCTCAGATTGTCTGACATAGTTGCTGAAAACAAAAAGGTTTGCCGCTTCTTTGGTAAACAGCCAAATATGACACGAAGTTCCTCTTCAAAGTTAACATCTAGAACTCTATCCGCCTCGTCCAACACAAGAAACTGTGGTACAAAAGGTAGCCATTTCAGGGGTCCAGAACTAGCAAAATATGGTAATGGAACATTTCTTAGGGTACAGTTTAAGTGTTAGTACAATAAAAACATAGATCACTCAAATAGATATCCCTCTCTGGCACTAACACTGAACAATAAACCACACAACCTCAAGAAAATGGGATGAAAGATTGAATTTGCCGCTTCCTATCATAAACAATAGCATGCATAATTTGCACCAATCCTGGAATATGCACCGATAACATATTTACTTTGATAGTATCAGTGAACAATATTAGGCCTTCAGATACACAACCAAAGGTCTTAAATCTCCTCCAAGAACATAGACATGTACCCAAAACAATGTGCCTTGGGGCATATAAA
Organism: Saccharum hybrid cultivar R570; assembly: GCA_038087645.1. Lineage (NCBI taxonomy): Eukaryota > Viridiplantae > Streptophyta > Magnoliopsida > Poales > Poaceae > Saccharum > Saccharum hybrid cultivar. The sequence goes on from JAQSUU010000344.1 coordinate 27,246,186, forward strand.
CAAATTTAAGCTACTGACTTTTATCTCTAAGGAAACTCAGGGAAAGATCAATTTATCAATTAAATACTAAAACAAATAAAGGCCTACCCCAACTTGCTTGGAACAAAAGGCTATGTTGTTGATTGTTTGATTGACTAAAACAAATAAAGCAGGATGCCCTGCTTCTATACAAGCAGACAAAGGTTTGATCATCATGTTGCAATAGAGCATGTCAACTACATTTTCTAGTTTGCATACACATAATGCACTAGGAATATAAGTGAAGAAAGAAGAATGGGTTTCGTTTGAATACAACATAGGTTGCAATAGCAATATGCCCTTACACATTGACAGGAAACCACGACATACATTTTAAGCAGAGAAGAGAAGTGCACAAAGGCATATGCAGCAACAATAACGTATGTGTGTTGATGCTAAAAGGGAAATCGCATGCCAACCTTGGTGCGGGCGAATACTGTGGCAAGGTCAGGATCGTCTTTGACGAGCGTGGCAATGCGGCCTGGGGTGGCGACGACGACGTGGGGGCGGCGCGAGAGCCCCTTGGCCTGCGCGAGGGAGTCGAAGCCTCCGATGGCCGCGAGGCACCTGAGGCCGAGCGGCGCCCCGAGCGCGCGGAACTGCTCGGCGAGCTGCGCCGCGAGCTCGCGCGTGGGGGCGAGCGCGAGCGCGGCCACGCCATAAGGGTCCTCCCCGAGGCGGTGCAGGATGGGTAGCGCGAACGCGGCCGTCTTGCCGCTCCCCGTCTCGGCGATCCCCAGCACGTCCTCCCCCGCGAGCGCGCGCGGAATGCACCGGCGCTGCACCGCCGTGGGGCGCCGCATGCCCAGGGCGTCGCACGCGTCCACCAGCCACTGCGACAGGCCGAGGTCCGCGAAGGTCGCCGGCGCCGCGCCGGCCGCGGCCTCGGCGTCGTCAGCCTGGCCGGTCTCGGTCACGATGGTGGGAGACGGGGGGTGGTCGGCCTCGGTGGCGGCAGCAGCGGCAGGGTCAGGGCTTGGGGGGTCCGGTTCCGGCTGGGGCTGGACCTCGGGCTCGAGCTTGAGCTTGGGTTTGGACTTGCCCCTCTTGGAGAATAGGCGGAAAGGCTGAGCCTCGCCGTCGACCTCCATGCCGCGGCGCGCGGTGCTAACTAACCCTAGAATAACACTCAGCTAGGCGCAGCAGCAGTCAACGGTGACCGAGCGACGGAAGTGGCGGCGGAGAGCGGAGAGCGGAGAGCGGAAGCGCTGGAGACGTAGGTGAGGAGCACGAGTAGCTGCGCCACGTAATCAGCGTGAAGAAAGACCAGGAGAAGCGGCGAGTGGTTGAGATAGGAAGCGGCCGGCGTCGGAAGGTTCGGGCGGGGAAGATGGCTGGCTAGGTTTAGGCCGGCGGCGCGGAGAGATGGCGGTGGCGGGGCGGATGCCAGGAGGGGAAGGAGGCGGAGGATTGGAGAGGCCGAACCGAGTCGGGCCGCTGCCTGTGCTTAAGCTTGGGCCTGAGGGAGTTGCACAGCCCACGTAGCTAGAAGCCTGCTAGCCCAAGAAGCCGCGACCGCGGAGGTATGGAGTCTTGTGACTCCTGATAATTGTTTTTTTTTTTTAGAGTTCGAGGGCCAAAAACGCCTCAGCATTCCAACTAATTAGTCAAAAGACCAGATGTCAGCGCAGGTAACATACCATTCCAAACTCACACCAGACGGTGGACCGGAGAAAAAAAAACGGGTACATCACTGAAGCGGCAACATCAAACCGCAGCCAACAAGCTTCTACCAGACAAGAATTCCCATCGCCGAAGCTATGCAAAGAAACCAGGAACAAAGCTCGGCTTCTGGTAGACAGAGAGTCATCTTGGGGACCTCCTTGATTTTCTTCACAATAAGCTTCATCAAGTCCTTCTCCACATGGCAGAGAATTTCCCAATTTTGTAAGATCCCAGCTATCGTGTGTCCATACTTCTCAAATCAATATTCTGAAAAAGGATCTCATTCCTGAGTTTCCAAATACTCCAGAAAACAGCATATGTAACAATATTCAGAACACAATTTCCTTATTACTAAGCCAGTACTGACCTATGGAGACTAAATCAACACCTACTGTAGTACCAATAATGTCAGAGGTGACTTTCCAACATTGAGCAGCGGCAACACAGTCAAAACAGAGATGTTGAACAGACTCAGCTTCTGAACAAAATAGGCAACTTGGATCCTCAACCTTCCTTCTTTTAACTAGGTTATCTCTAGTCAAAACTTTATTGTTGATTAACTGCCAGAGAAAAAAGTGGACTCTAGGAGGAATCTTAATATGCCAGAGGGCAGGAACATGCACCGTTTTAATACCCCTAAAATTAATGACTTTATAGAGGGATTGTGAAGAATAGACTCTAGAAGTGTTAAAAAGTCAGATCATCCCATCTTCCTCATTAGTCAACCTGAGAGTGGAGACTAATTCTACAACATCTAGCCAAACGTGATAAAGCTCTTCACTAACACTTCTTCGAAAGGTGCATTTTAACTCTTGACCATCCCAAAGCTCAGCAAATGGATTATTCTTTTCATTCAAAATCCTATAAAGTGGCCAGAATTGGATAGCTAAGCTGGAGGAACCTAACCAATTATCTTCTCATAATCTAATTTTCCTACCATCACCCACTTTTCACCTATAACCCATTTTTGATGCTTGTGCAGCCCACATGAAACCTTTGAAAAAGTTGGAAGCTCTAGCGGTTCTAGATTGAAAAATATTAGGTTTCTGTGTATCATACTTAAAGTCTAGCAACTCTTTTCAGAGCTTATCTTTATCTGAATTATATCTTTTGAGCCAAGAGCCTCACAGACTAATGTTCAGATCTCTCAAACTTGGTATAACTAAACCTCCAAACTCTTTGCACATAGACACCAACTCCCAATTGGCAAGGTAATATCTATGGTTTTCTACTGTGTCATTCCACAAACAATTGCCCATGTGGGTGCCTGATAATTGTTCTGGACAAGGGCAGCGTTACACCAGGGTACTGATGTGCCATACCATCCACATCGGTCATCAGCTGTCCAAATAACTTTATTTATTTACTCACACCAGTTGCATACTAAGGCCTTGTTTAGATGCGAAAAGTTTTTAGTGAAAATGTCACATCGGATGTTTCGTGCGATATCGGAAGGGGTTTTCGGATATTAATAAAAAAAACTAATTACATAGCTTGTCTAGAAACCGCGAGACGAATTTATTAAGCCTAATTAATCCATCATTAGCACATTTGTTACTATAGCACTTTAGTGTTAAATCACGGACTAATTAGGCTCAAAACGTTTATCTCGTGATTTCCAACCAAACTATGCAATTAGTTTTTTCGTCTACATTTAATGCTCCATGCATGTGCTGTAAGATTCATTTCTGTAGTTTTTCGTGAAAAGTTTTTGGATCTAATCAAGGCCTAAGTAAGTGCTTCTGACCAATTACATGTTGATTCTAGACATCGGAACCGGTGACGGTATTAAACATCGACGTATATTCTGGTTTTGTTCGTACTCTGCTTTTTACAAAAGCATGTTAAGAAAGAATTCTGTATGTTCCCATCTTCACTTTATATTATATCAACTTCTTTAGCAAAACCCTAACAATTATATGGCTAATATATATATTTTTATGATGGAGTGGTGCCATTTGGTGGAGTTCATTTTGGTTATTTGGAGCGTGTAACTATTGAAAATACTTAGTACAATGCTAGTTTAATTCTGCTGTGCAAATACTTGGTAAAACTCTGTTATTTGTGTATATCACAAATAATCCTGAGCTAAGATGTATCTGGGCTAGAACCACAACTTGGGCTTTCCTATTTGGAGTGGAAAAGTTGCTTTTCTTATCAGCTATTGGACGAGAAACGGAGGGCATCCGACATGGGGTAAGTCAGCTGTGACTTGGCTTCAGCAAGTCAGACAATCTGAACCGCTCGACTTCTCGAGTGTTCCTACGTGAACAGTAGAGAGGCGATTTTCCTCTTCTCTGTCTCCTTACTCTGCTAGTTTGGAGCTGGGGTTGGAGGATTGCTTGCAGGTTCCTGCTCAGGTCGTGCTGCTAGTCGTCACAGGATCCTTCGGTACTTCAATCGTGATTTGGTTCTCCTTCTCCTGTTACTTCTCTTGCTCTCGGGTTGGGATTTGATTCGGGATGATTAAAGGGCAATCTTAGCATTGCTGCCTGTCCTTGATCAAATCCTGAGCTTTAGAGTTGAGAGTAAGTAGATGGTGCGAAAGAAGGGGAAAGAGAAGAAGTCCGCAGCTTTGGTGGTGGGGGAGCCTCCCCCCCCCCCGGTTCCTGGAGCTGGCAGAGGAAATGAAAGAATCGGGGTTGAGCAACCACTTGGAATGGAGGAGCAAGTCTCAGTTTTATTTGGTAAGCTGAATCTGACAGCAAAAGAAAAGGATACTCTAGTTTTAGAGGATTCCATAGATTCAGATTTAACTCTGGTTAACCATGCTGTGATTGGAAAGGTTCTTGCACCAAATCCTTTGCAGTTACAGACTATTATGTCTATTATAAAGGCAGCTTGGGGTAACCCAAAAGGTCTTGTGGCAAGAATGGTTGGGGATAATCTTTTTGCTGCTGAATTCGATTCTGTGTTAGACAAAAATAGAGTTCTCGATGGTTCACCATGGTTTCTGGGTCGACAATCTGGTGGAATACAAACTATTATTTTACAAGATTTTAATTATGATCTACGCCCAAGTGATGTAAATTTTGATGAATTGGCTATTTGGGTGAATATTTTGAATCTTCCCTTTGGGCTACGAAATGAAAGGTGGGGTGTTTAACTGGCAGGCAAAATTGGTAAGAAGGTGCTGAAAGTTGATGTGGATAATAAAAAAAGGGCAATAGTGAAGGACCTTAGAGCCAGAATAATTATTTCGTTGAAGGGGCCTCTGCCGCGAGGTATTTCTGTGTACTCATCCAGGAGACAAAGAAAGGAATGGTATGATGTGGTATATGAGAGAGTTCCTTTTTTCTGTTTCTCATGCGACATTATTGGCCATTCAGAAATTGAATGTCCTAACCCAGCTAGTCGTGATGAAAACGGTTGCCTGCCATATAGTGAAAAGCTTCGTGCTCCTGAGGAGAGAAAGATGAAGAACTTGAGTGAATGGTTTGTTCAGGAGGATTCTTCTAGATGGACTAATTTTGCAGGAACGTGGGGAAGTTCAGAGTCTAATAAATCTGCTACAAGGACGAGTGATGTCAGTGACAAATATTTTAAAAAGGAAGTAGAGGAGGATGAGGAAGTTGAAGCTACCTCGCCAAATAGTGACCAGGGATATCTTGCTGATGCTAATCGACCAGTTGATATTGTGTTGGATGATATCCCGGTTGATGATAATCAAAATCCTCTACATTCTAAAAAACACAAATCTGATGGGAGCTCATTGAAGGTTAAATTAGTGAAGGAGGATGGTAATATCATGGGAGGCTCTAAGAATTCATCTTTGGCCCTAGTGCTGTGGAGTTCAGGGCATTCTTTCCCTAAAGGAACAAAGGTTGATGATGATGCTTCTGAGAGTTCTAAAAAGTTTAAAAAAGAAAACACGGGGGCTGCAGTTGCAGCCTCGCGTGCAAAAAGGAGACTGATCACTTGGAATTGCCGGGGATTGGAGAATGGCTCGGCAATTCGAGGACTTCTGGACATCCAGAAGCCGGAGGCCCTGGATGTCCTTTTCCTGTCAGAAACTAAACATGATGGGAAATGGATGGAATGGTTGAGATGGAAGCTCGAAATGCCTAATCTGGTAATGGTTGATAGTGAGGGAACAAGTGGTGGATTAGCTTTGTTCCGGAGAAGAGGAGTTGATGTAGGGGTTAAAAGTTTATCTAAATATCATATCGATAGTATCATTCAAGAGGAGGATGGATACAATGAAGATTTACTGGTATTTATGGTGAGCCAAGATATGATGAAAAGGAAAATATGTGGGAAACAATGCGTATTTTAAAGAAAAGATTTGACTTGTCATGGATATATAGTGGTGATTTCAATGAAATTATATTTGGATGTGAGAAGAAAGGTGGTCCCCCTAGATCAGAATCTAATATGCAAAGGTTCAGGATGGCGCTAGAGGACTGCGGTCTCCATGATTTGGGTTTCATGGGTGATCCTCTTACATGGCGGAATAATCACCATTTGGCTTCTAGTTTTACAAAGGAGAGTCTTGACAAAGCAGTTGCTAATAGTGCTTGGAGGTATATTTTCCCACTAGTTAAAGTAACTAATGGTGATCCTAGACATTCAGACCATAGATCAATCATAATTGATGTGGGAAGGAAGGACTTTCGGGACTGGAGAGGGCAGGCGGAGATATTACCAAAGTTTGAAGCAAGGTGGTTGGAGGAGGAAGACTGTGAGGTCAAAGTTTTGGAGGCATGGAGGGCTACAGTGGAGGAAGGATGTATCTGTGTGATGGAGATAAAAAAAAGGTGTTGGACGAGTTAAAGGAGTGGGACAGTAATGTGTTAGGTGATTTGGACGAGAGAATTAAAAAAGTGAAAAGAGAGCTAGAGGTGTGGAGGCGTAAGGAAATCTCTCAAGAATCGATTAACCGGGAACATTTATTGCGTTATAAGCTTGAACGCTTGCTAGACCAACAAAAAATTTATTGGAAGCAACGAGCTCATAACACCTGGTTATTGAAAGGGGACCGGAATACCAATTTTTTCCACGCTTTTGCTTCAAAATGAAGAAGGAAAAATTATGTCACAAAATTAGTGGATGACAATGGAAATGTGGTGGTAGGAGAGCAGCTCAAGAGTTTCATTGCTAACCAATATCAGAATTTATTTATGTCTCGTGCAAATTCTTCTTTTGATGAGGTGGTGAATTGTGTAAACCTAAGAGTTACACAAGAAATGAATGAAGCTCTACTTCAACCATTTACAGGGGAGGAAATATGGAACTCTCTTGAGACTAGAGCATAGGGGATTTGAAAGCCCCTGGTGCTGATGGTATGCCTTCCATATTTTATAAGAAATTCTGGTCTCACATAGGTGATCGAGTAAAACAGGAAGTCCTTGATGTTCTCAATGGAGGACCAATGCCGAATGGGTGGAATGATACAATTATTGTGTTGGTCCCCAAAATTAATTCACCTAAGATGCTAAAAGATATGCGGCCAATAAGTTTATGCAATGTTTTATATAAGATTATCTCAAAGGTGCTAGCTAATAGGATGAAGGTTTTTCTGCCTGATATTATCTCCCCTTCTCAATGTGCTTTTGTGCCTGGAAGGCTAATTACAGACAATGTTTTGCTTGCTTATGAATTAACTCACTTCTTGAATTCCAGAAAAAGAGGGAGGGAAGGGTTGGCTGCAATAAAACTTGATATGAGTAAAGCCTATGATAGAGTGAAGTGGATTTTTTTAGAGAAAATAATGAGAAGGATGAGTTTTCATGATAGATGGGTGCATCTTATTATGAAGTGTGTGTCCTCGGTTACCTATAGGATTAAAGTTAATGATTCCTACACTCATCATATTGTTCCCCAACGGGGTTTAATGCAGGGTGATCCACTTTTCCCTTACCTTTTTATTATTTGTGCAGAAGGGTTTTCAGCATTATTACAAAAAGCTGAATGTCAAGGCAAACTGGAGGGCATCAAAATTTGTCGAGAGGCACCGAGAGTCAACCATCTGTTCTTTGCTGATGACTCATTGATACTAATGAGAGCAAGGGCAAGTGATGCACAAGAACTAGGGCATATCCTAGTTATCAATAAAGATAAGTCATCACTTATGTTTAGCCCAAATACCAATCAGCAAGCTAGGGATCAAATGAGATCTACACTCTCTATTTTGGCTGAAACAAGAAGTGAACGTTATCTGGGGTTGCCGGTTTCTGTTGGTAAATCAAGAAAGAAAACCTTTGAATACATTAAGAAAAAGATCTGGACCAGAATTCAGGGTTGGCAGGAGAAACTTTTATCGAAGGCTGGTAAAGAAATTCTTATAAAAGCTGTAGCACAATCTATCCCAACATACGCCATGTCCTGTTTTGATCTCACAAAAGGATTATGTGATGAGCTGAGTATGATTATTGCGCGATATTGGTGGAGTCATCAGGACAAAACAAATAAGATTCATTGGCTGAGTTGGGAGAAACTTTCCAGATCAAAAAAGAAGGGAGGACTTGGCTTTCGTGACTTACATCTATTCAATATGGCTATGTTGAGCCGGCAAGCATGGAGATTACTTACCATTCCTGATTCTCTTTGTGGTCAGGTTTTAAAGGCAAAATATTTCCCACATTCAAATATTCTCCATTGTACTTATCAGTATGGTAGTTCATATACATGGAGAAGTATTTGGAAAGGGGTGGACCTTATGGTAGTTCATATACATGGAGAAGTATTTGGAAAGGGGTGGACCTGATGAAAGAAGGTCTCGTATGGAGAATTGGCAATGGTGAAAATGTTAACATTTGGGAGGACCCATGGATCCCCAAAGGTCTGACAAGAAAGCCGGCAACGCCTCGAGGAGCGAACATCCTGTCTAAAGTGAGTGAGCTTATTAATCCTGTAACAGGTGAGTGGGATGAACAACTTATAGCTGAAATCTTTTGGCCGGAGGATGCCAGTGAGATCCTAAGAATCCCAATTGCAGATAATTTGGAGGATTGGCCTGCTTGGTATTTTGACACAAAAGGTTTATTTTCAGTTAAATCGGCCTATAAGGTTGCGGTTGCAAGGATAGATAGGTTGGCTGGTTTGGATACTTCTACTTCAGGGAGTGGAAGTGATAACAAATGTCAATTTGAGTGGTATAAAATATGGCAACTCAAAGTTCCCAACAAAGTGAAAATATTTATGTGGCGTTTTGCTCATAACAGTTTGCCAACAAGAACAAACCTAGTAAGACATGGTATTGATGACATTGATACAAGATGTCCCATTTGCAAAAGGTTTGATGAGGATAATGGTCATCTCTTTTTCAAATGCAAGTTTGTTAGGATGTGCTGGCGCCTAATGAATTTGGAACACATTAGAATTGACTTAACTAGATGCAATTCCGCATGGGAGACTTGTAGTATGATTTGATGCTGGATAAAAATACTCAGTTGAAGATTATAATTTTCCTATGGAGATGGCGGTCAGCGAGGAACAAGGCTAATGAGGGAAGAAGAATGCTGAGTGCAACAGAAATCCATAATTCCACATGTTATTTTCTAATGGAGTTTGGGAAGCTTAATGCGACAGGAATGAAAGGGGGTGTAACTAATAATAGTAAATGGAAACCACCACCAGACATCTACAAGATTAATACTGATGGTGCCTATGACCAAAAGACAAGAAAAGGAGGCTGGGGCTTCGTTGTTAGAGATAAGACTGGTGATGTTTTAGCCTCGGGAGCTGGAAATATAGAATATGCAGCATCTGCTCTTCATGCAGAGGCAATGGCAGTGAACAGAGGCATTCTATATGCTTCACAGTTGGGCATGACACGCATTATCTTGGAGATGGACAATACTGTGTTGGCTAATGCTTTGAAAGGAAACGATATCGATCGAAGTGCTGTGGGATGCCTTGTACATCAAGCTCGCGACTTAATGCGATTCGAATTTTCTTATTGTAATGTCTCTATTCGAATTTTCTTATTCTAATGTCTCTATTTGTAACCGATGTTGTAATAAAGTGGCTGACTCTTTAGCTTTGTCTTCTGGTTGTGAGCTCTTGATGACCGGAGGTCCAGACTTTGTAAATGACCTTATCGCGGGCGATTTGCCTGGTTGCTGATCTTAATGAAGTTATGATGTACCTTTCCAAAAAAAAAGACAATCTGAACCGCTCAGGATGTATATATATCGACACTAGAACCAAGCAAAATGCCATACAATTCAATCGCAATAACAACCATCATCATTATTATTCAATTTTCATCAGGCAGTAATCCAAAAACATCCTCTGGTAAATTTAGTGACCAGAGTTTACTCTTTTCTATTCTATTGAATCAACACCCTAGAAAAACTACCATGTGAAATGTAGTTGCACTGCAGCTGCTCCAAGAGATGATAACACGTTGAGAATGACAGCTGATCTAACAATTGGTGCCCTATCATTGTGAAGGATTTGTCCTACCTACCTTCTCCTATGTGATAGTGAAGTTTAGACTGAAGACGTAAAACAATGCCTGGTGGCATTTGATTTCCTTTGAACTAAGGTTTGTCAAGTTCTCACCCAAAAACTTTTCACCCCGTCACATCGAATGTTTGGACACATGCATGGAGCATTAAATGTAAATAAAAAAACTAATTGCACAGTTTGCATGAAAACCGCGAGACGAATCTTTTAAGCCTAATTAATCCATGATTAGCCATAATTGCTACAGTAACACACATGTGCTAATGCCGGATTAATTAGGCTTAATAAATTCGTCTCGTGGTTACAGAGTGAGTTATGTAATTAGCTTTTTTATTAGTATCCAAACATCTCTTCCGATATCCCATGAAACATCCAATGTGACACCCAAAAACTTTTCACCACGAACTAAACAAGGCCTAACTGTGAAATCTGATTTCTGTGGTTTAAACTTAAATAACCTGCAGAGGTGGATGATGTCACCTGTCACCCAACAACAGCTATACCTAAAATTCTGTTTTGACTTGTGGTTCTGTCCCTTGTGCTCTCTGTCTGCAGCATAAACTTGAATTGTTTAAGAGATCTCATAGTTTAACCCTGGTCAACTAGCAATGTCACATAACCATGATGAAGACAAGTATGTTATAGATTACACAGGTCGAGCATATATAGTAGTTTCATAGTTTGATGGGCACAGTACATCTTTACTTTGCTCTAGTGTAATATAAGTTTACTGAAAAATTCATTTCCTACTTCAAATATTCTGGCAAAATGCATGTGACTCATGAAAACAGATAAGTTATGAAGTTATAGTGCTCCCCTAATTTAGTGGGGTACATAGAGCAGAGATGTTGCAAATTGTCCACTAAGTACACATTTTTGGACGTTTTGAACTCTGGAAGAGTAGTACATAAACTACACAAAAAAATGGAGGGCACACAACTCTGATAAACATGAAACCAATTAAACATTCCACGACAAGAAATACATTACAATGGTATGCCAAAAGACAAACCCTGGATGAGTTCCACTGAGTTCTGAAGTGCCAGCCACTGGAAGAGTATACAAACACCAATAAATAATCAAAACGTGAACTCATGTGTCACAAGTTGCACGTATTGATTCCATCTTTGCAATCCCTTGTCAAGTTGTTGAACGTCTCAACTTGTGCCTTCGATCTGTAGAATACCTCGGTGTCCACAATCACCCTCATGTATGCATCAAATGGCACCGGCTTACCCCGACTAAGCGTTGTTGTCTCATTGTACCATTCACTAGTGTTTGACCAGAGCTCCTTGTAATCATCAAGCAAATGGACATGGAAGTGTGACCTGAGCTTGTCGAAGTAGTTATAGAACGGCTCATTAGTTGCGATGTAGAGATTTCTCCATGGCTTAACAAGCTTGGTCACCTTGTCAACGAGTGCATCAGGCGATGTGTCAGAATCCAGGTTTGGATACATTTGTTTGTTCTGCGCCTTCCACCCTCGGACAACATGCAAACCATCATAATCCCAATCCATCCTACCTGCAATCTCAGTCACAATGTTCATCAGCCTCTTCGACTTCCAAATAGCATACCAAGGCCTTTGAATGACTTTGGCAGCTCGCCCTTCGCAAACTCTGTACCAGTAATTCTCAGGCTCCTGACCATTGAACTGCCTCCAAATGATGTTGCTCTTGTCCCTCTTCAGTTGCATCGGTGTTACCTTGTAGGATGGAACCTTGCGCACTGTGATCCGTCCAGGACCCTTCTTCTTATCCCACCGCTTCCAATCCTTCAAGAAGTCCCCTTCCTCCACCACCGGCACACTCTCCTTCAAGTGCTCAAAATCAAAGTAGTACCGGAAATCTTTCCCATCCACATCCTTCCCGTCGACCGTGTGTGCCCCAGACAAACAGATATTCAGATCCATCACAAACGTCCGGTTGAGGAACTTGGCTTCACCGAGCCCACACAGGAAGCTCCAAATGAACTGGTTCATGCTCTTGCAGTGGTCACCGCCTCTCATGTAGTACAAGTACTTTCCCTTCTTGAACTCTGCCTCTGATCCGACGACAGGGATTGTGTCATTGATCTCCGCATCCACAGGCGGCGGCGACACACGGGGCCTCTTCGGGCCCTTTGGATACGGCCGGCGAGCTGCATTCGTCCCCGACCGGAACTTGCCGACGCTGACGATGTCAAGAGCGCAGCCATCGCCCGAGGCGAGGCTGAACCGGCGGTAGTCCCTGTAGCGGCGCCACGACTTCTCCCGGCGGTTCCGGAACCTCCAGGCGACGTCGCACTGGCCGGGCTTGGGGCCGGGCACCGGCGTCTCGTAGCTGAGGAACACGATGGACTTCCGGAAGAAGGCCTTGGCATTGAACGCCTTGACGGCGGCGAGGACGCGCGGGTCGGAGCAGTTGAGCGGCGCGTCCGGGTCGCAGGTCCTGTTGCCCGCGGCTGCGGCGGAGGCGGCGCTGACGGCCGCGGCCGCGTCGTCGTCGTCCCGCGCCGGGGCCGGGACGGCGGAGGTGGAGGAGGAGGAGTTGAAGTCCTCGCCGGTGGGGAGGAGCGAGTCGTCGGGGACGAGGAAGGTGGAGTTGGGGAGGACGCGGGAGAGCGAGGTGGTGATGGCGGCGGAGGACTGGAGCCAGGGGTCCGGCGGCTGGTAGGTGACGGCGACGACGGTGACGACGAGGACGGCGAGCACGAAGAGGGAGAAGCACACGTTGCTGGCCGCCTTGATGAGCGACTGCGAGACGGGGACGGAGGAGGACCCCCCGCTGCGGCGGAAGAGGGGCGAGTCGTCGCCGCCGTCGTGGGCGTCGTCCGTGTCGGAGGAGGACATCCTGGATCTGGGACTGGGAAGGAGCGGCGGTGAGATTTGGAGAGGGGACTGGGAGGTGGCCAGGTGGGGCGCCGCTGCCCTTTCCCTGCCTGTCTTCTGTGTTTGTTGTGTCGGCGCCGCGCGGAGTTTTTTTTTTTTTTTGACACACCGCGCGGAGTATTTGGGAAAGAAAGATCGCGCACGCACGGTCCAGTATCTCCCGTCTCCGTGTGCTCTGTCGGAAAACGAAAGTTTGAGAGCGGGTGAGTCACTGCTGAGTGCACTCTTTGATGCTTCATCACTACTCCTACGTTAAGTAGCTCGGTTCCGTGCTAATATATTTTATTACCGTTATTGTATTTGTTGTGCACTTGTGAGTTGTGAATTTGCGATTATTCAGCGGGTGATGGCAGATGTTATTTTGTAAGATGTTTTAACTTTTTTAAAATGCAATATTTTTACTATATATTTATAAATATATGTATATCTTAGTATATAACAAAGAGTAAACTATGTATGAAAAATGCTAAAAACATCTTATAATTTAGAACCAAGGGAGTAACATATACTGACCCATATTCCATCAAATTACTTGCATCTCCTAAAAATATATATAGGTGATCTCCTATTGTTTGTGGTAGTGCAGCTTTTCTCTCTCTCTCGACGGACTACCATTACCTCTAAAGTGGATGGAGGATATGATGGACCTCCTTTATTTGAGGAAAAGAGGGATGGATTTTGAGTAATTACTTAAACACTTTAGGAATTAGGTATAAAATGAGTATTCGGGTGGAGCAACCATAATTCTTTATTTTGCAAATTTCTAGTATTACTTAAACACTTTAGGAATTAGGTATAAAATGAGTATTCGGGTGGACCTCCTTTATTTGAGGAAAAGAGGGATGGATTTTTTTTGTCTATTCCTTGTAGTCTATCCCTAAATAAATTAGTGATATCCTGTGGTGGTCGTAAAACAAACATGATCAGTTTGAACTATTCTTCAAATAAATCTAGAAATGTGATAATGAAAAATGTTTGAATAGTTTTTCTTGTCATGAAAACAACAAATTCTAGTATGTTTCTAATTTTATCTAGTTAGCTTGTCCTTAGTTAAGATTACAGTTTAGTTAAGAACCAAACAAATTACTAGAGCGAGGTTGAAATTAGGAGCATTCAATTCGAGGAAAACTTGAATGGCTTCAGAGCTTCCAAAAATAATTTTTCAAATGATTCAAAATATTCTGGGGCAATCCTTTAAAGGCTTTCCATTCGTCTTCTCTGATTTTCAAATGAATCTGAAAAATCGGCCATGAACTATTTTTTCAAACGATTCTCTTTTTTTATTTTTGAGAAAAAAGAGAGGTACATATTTTTTTGAGAGAAAGACAGCACCTCACCAGGCTCCAAGCAAGGGGTGCCGAACCGAGGTTTGAACCCCGGCCGGCCAGCTCCCCAACTGGAGCTATGCCACTGCGCTACACGCGCGCCTGCAGGTACTGCTTTTTTTTTTTTTTTTTGAGTGGAAGAGAGATGGTACAAAGAAGCAAGACAGGATGATGCCGGCCCAGAAGACCCAAAATATATAGCCCAAACATACCATGGGCTGGTACAAAAGTAGCCCATTTATTTACTCCTCGACACCGAAGAACGGAAAGAGCGATCGAGAGCACTTGGAGCCGCCATTGCCGTTTGCCGAGGAGAGGACTCGGCGAGAGCTCGATTCGACTCGAGACTTCAGGAGCAGAGCGTGCCCGGGAGGTTCAGGAGGAGATGAGCGGGCTGGAGCAGGAGCTGGGCCTGAGCCTAGGCGTCCTCATCGACGTCGTCGACGAGCAGTGGATGCGCGACACCCTCCCTGCCGACGGTGCGTCCCCTCCCTTCCCCTTCCTTGCGCCGGTGACCTAATCGCTTTCTCCCCAACGGATCTGTCGCCTCACCCTGTCTGGTTTTGCAGACATCCCCGTGCCGCCGGCCATGGCAGTCAAGACTGAGGACGCCGAGGATCCAGCGCCCGCCAGTATGCTCGTTGCCCCGTTTGCTCATCCCCTCCCCTTACCTAGTCGAAGAGTTGCAATGCGTTCCGGTTCTGATCTGCGTCTGACTATACAACCTCCGGATGCGTGTAGTCAGAGTCAGTTGCCTATTGCGGACTAGAGATGATGGCTGGGCTTAGGTGACATGCGATTATGCATAATGCGTGGTTAAACCTTCTGTTGGCACAACTGTGAATCAGACTAAGAAATTAGTGCCTAGTGAACAAAATGCAAGGAACTGTCAGCATTCCCCATCGAGATAGACAATTAGATTCCTCTCTAATTAAACTGCCAATAGGAACTATATCACATGGAAATCGACAATTCCAACACAATTCCTTTTAGATCTATTTTGCCTGAATGTTGGAGAACATCCACCTATAAAGATATTGAAGAATATCTAACTCACTAACTATTCATGTAGTCATATGAAAATGAAAATCAAGTAACAGTTGAGCAGGATAAATTAGTGCCTTACTGTATGGCTTGAACTGGTTTTGTAGGATGTGTTTGGTGAGCAATGCTATTTACGGCTCCCATTTGCTAAATTGGCTGCAGTTTATGCACTGTGCTATATCTTGTATGTCCTTCCTACTTAGGAGTATTTACTAAAGCAAAATAAAACCATATGTTAAATGAATAGCTAGTACTTATAGCTTATATGCTATCTAGCAAACTATTAATCTAGTCAGGTGCTTGGTTCAAGACTTATCACTTGCTGGCATTTACGACTTCCATTAGCATGCTGATTCACGTTACTTGTTTCAATAACAAGTTCATTTTACAGCCCCCAACAATCCAGTTTGTCGACCTTACCCTTTAACTTGGTTCAAGACTTATCACTTGCTGGCATTTACGACTTCCATTAGCATGCTGATTCACATTACTTGTTTCAATAAGAGAAGTCCATTTTACAGCCACCAACAATCAAGTTTGTCAACCTTACCCTTTAAGAAACTTCTGGATCAATTTACTTATCTAAACTTTTTGACGTCCTAATGAGATGTATCTTTCTTGTTTCTCTGCATTGGAGTTGAGTTTAAAGTTCAAATTTTGTGGTGTGACAAATGACATCATAGCATATACTGAAAAATACATTAGAAATTTTAATCATTATTTTTCATAGTCTAAGAGAATCTAATACTAAATTAACATTAGGGTTATCACATTTCAACGATGAGCATTTTTTTACCCTCTATCACCCCATGAAATT
Source organism: Saccharum hybrid cultivar R570 (assembly GCA_038087645.1). Taxonomy (NCBI): domain Eukaryota; kingdom Viridiplantae; phylum Streptophyta; class Magnoliopsida; order Poales; family Poaceae; genus Saccharum; species Saccharum hybrid cultivar. The sequence goes on from JAQSUU010000344.1 coordinate 27,262,336, forward strand.
TGAACGTGAAACTCAACTTGTATGCGGAGAAACAAAAGAACAAGTCTCATTAGGAAGTACATTGGACCAATTGAAATATTGTGGGGAGTAAATTGAGCTTAAGTTTTGTTAAGGGGGTGGAGCAGACAAAGTGTTTTGTTTTGTCGTAGTAGTACTTCTAACAAATAAGCTGGGGTGGCATTAGGAAGTACATTGGACCAATTGAAATATTGTGGGGAGTAAATTGAGCTTAAGTTTTGTTAAGGGGGTGGAGCGGACAAAGTGTTTTGTTTTGTCGTAGTAGTACTTCTAACAAATAAGCTGGGGTGGGGTTTGGTGGTGGTGGTGTGTGGGGTGGCGAGGGGGGAGCTATTACTCTGCAATTCAAATCTATTTCATTCTCCTCGACAAAAAAAAATGCCCCTGCAGTTTATATACTATCAGATTTTTGGGTTTCGAGAAATTCATGCTTAAAAAGTATACATTGTTTGCCACTGGTAAACTGCTGGCAGTACATCCCTGAGACTATTTTTAAATGTTTTGCACTATTAAGGCAACATTCAAGTAAATGTTGTACTATTTCATGGTCATTGGATCAGATACTGGAATTTTTCATATGACGCTCTAAATACCTAACAGATCAGGAAAGCCAACCAGCGCAAGGGGATGTATGGCGTGATTTTGCCTTGGAAAATCTCTGATCTTTCATGCTCTACATTCTACAAGGTAAGAATTACTCCTACCTTGACTTTGGCCTGAAACGATGAGGATTACACTCATTTAGGGTACGCCCTAAAGTCATCTCATTAGATAATTCTTGTGCTTTTACATGTTCGATGATCAGTTGGGGGTGCGGTGCATTTTATATGTGTTTTTGTATCTAGTAAAATTGAATTTTCCAGAAAATATCTTCTGCTTTGGTTTAAGTAAAAGTCCAAAACTATAATTGTTTTAGATGAATTGAAGGCTATCAGCCTATCATATGCGAAAGATATAAATAATCTGTTCTGAAATTTGTTAAGATTCAAAGGTTGATATGTTACACATGAATTCATGCTTGTCTGCAACTTGACCTCTTTTTTTTTTTTTTTGCGAGTTTAATGGCAATCAGATGTCATTGGGAATGGTCACAATGGAAGCCAAATTGAATACTGTTACTATTTTGCATTTTGCATGTATTAAAATGCAAAAATCATAGCAAAAACCTGTAAATTTTGAATTCAGCAGCAGTTTATATTGTGTTTTGTACTTATTAAAATGCAAGAACCATAGCAAAACCAGTAAAGTTTGAATTCAGCAGCTGTTTATATTGTAATAAAGTATGATGAGCTCTGTGGAAAAAAAATTGTCAGTTGCAGAGGTTTATCTGTCCATGTTGGCATTTGAGCTGGTGTGCTAATTAATCCTTTTAATTCGGTATGACTTGCAGTCCCTCTGGAGATGGAGATTCTATGCTAAGGGTTTAGGAGCTGCATAGTACATTGTGCTTTCTGCGCCGTGCTGAATGTTGTCTGAACTTAGTTTACAATATGGTTTATGCAATGCAAGTGTTCCAGATATTCCTCCCATGATGGATTTGAACCTTGTGTAGCCTGTTATAAAATCTGTAACGATGACTGCAATTTGTCTTTGCAAGTGCTCCAGATTGTTTGCACATGATGGCACGCCTTGTGATAACCTACTGCTGAATGTCCTCCGTAACCTTTTGAGGCTCGTGCTTGATTGCTAGCGTTTCTTAACCTAGCATGAAGAGAATGTTTCGGTACTTGCATTCCAACCTGTGGTTGCAAACTTCTTGTTCTACTTGGATGGTTCCTGTGCAGTCACATGCTTAGTTTGTACCTACATCTGCCACATGTTGCACTGCTAGTTGTAGTTGTAAATTGTACGGCGTGCGCGTCTGTTCTTTGACACCCTTTACAGAGAGGCTGTGCAATGGTCACTGACTCAGCAGCTGGTCTGCAGCTCCATTGCATTCTTCTCTTGGAAGTGGTTTGGCTTGTGTATATATCTACTCCGTACATCGCAAGTTGCGTCCAACCAAAGGGCATGACGGCATGTTGTTAGGCTAACACTTGAGCTGTCAAAGCCGCATCATGCCATTACTAAAGACATAACAAATCATCCGGGCCGGCCGTTTCCCAATCATTGGCCATGATTTGCATTGGCCTCTAGTGACCTTTTTCTTATGCCTCTCGCTAATGATGGCACATGACGGCCTAACGAGAAAACCTACCATACGCATGCATTCACCATACCAAAGTTCATGCGTTGTTGCCTTCGTACGAAGTTCATCATGATGGATGTAGTATGTGCTACCTCGCTCTTGCTGGTTTGTGAGAATCTGGCTACAGTTTCTTGCAGTTGCCACTTGTTTATGTTCCACGTACGTCTGGTGACGATGCCAGGCTCTCGTTCTGGCAGAAAAAGCGGTGGTTTCTTAGCGCTACGGCAATGCAAAAAAGCAGAGCATCAACGTTTAAATTAAACAAACTGTGAAGTGATCGTATAATGATCGCTACAATCATCGTGTGGTGTGGCAGAATATGCTTTTATCGTACGCCATTGTTATCGTAATTAACACACACAGACACGACAGCTTTAAATCCGTCTTATACTCACAACAGCTTTAAATCCGTCTTATACTCACAAATCACAGTAATCCGTGACCTTGAGAGACCGCATGCACTGGGTTGAGGTCACGTTTAAAACTTGGAAACTGAAACTTTGTACTAACTCCAACATTTAGTATTGGTCCCATTGTAACATATCATTGGAGTTCTATTGGTGATCATGATACTTGGTACCGTTATAGGATCATCATGCTCTACTCTACCAAAAAAAAAAAAACAGAGAGAGAGAACTTTGTACAATCATGCATGCATACTACGCATGCAGGAGCATCTATCAACTCCCAAAACTCAACTAGTGAAGAACTCGTGATCGAGCTCAACTCAACACTGAATAGTATATGTGCGTATCAACTGTTATTAATATAATTTGGCCTGAGTAATTTTAATTTCTAATAACACGCTGGTGGCGGATCGGAACGGAAAGCATGCGTATCAAAGGCAATCAGGCCGTCGTCGTAGGCGCCGCCCCGCCGGTCGCTGCCCGGCTGCCCGCCCATTTCTTATGCTCGCCAACTTGCCCCCGGGCCTTGGGGGGACGATGACTCCTCCCTCCCAGACCCATGTGCCGGCCGGACCTCGCAATAATTCTCGCCGCCGTTCCACTTCCACGCCTATATATACGCACGTACGCTCCATATCCTCCTCCCTCCTACAGCTAATCACTGAGCTCACCACCGATTCACTCAGCCGGCCAGCCACCACCACACCTCTAGTCTAGCTACCTCACATGGGCCGTCTCGAGGTGCTCACGGCGAGGGACGGCCTGCTGCCGCGCTCGGCGTGCCGGTACCAGCGGCTGCGCGGCGGGGAGCTCGTCAGCGGCGGCGGCACGTCGCCGGCGCCGGGCGGGAGCGTCAGGGCTCGGCGGCCGCTGCGGCTGCGGAGGAGGGCGTGCAAGGCGGCGGGGAGGTGGGGGGCCACCAGCACGACGGCCAGCGGCGGCAAGCGGCTGCGGCTCCGCCTGCGCCTGGTGCGGCTGCTGCTCCTGCTTCCCGCGCGCCGGGTGGCCGCGCTGGTCGCGGAGCTCGTGCGGCGGCTGGCGGCGGCGGTGGCGGCGGCAGAGGCCGCCGCAGACTGCCCCGCCATCGTCTTCTCCTCGCAGTGGGGGCTCCCCGTGCTGTCGCACTCCGCCAGCAGCAGGAGCTCGAGGCTGCGGGCCTTCTACCTCGACAGGAGCCTCTCCGCCGGCTCCTCCTCCGGCACCGGCGGCTCCCCGTGCTGATCTCATCGATCGAGGCTCCACACCCCACAGGGCCACCGCCGGCCACGTCGACGAATGCGTGCGTCATGCGTGGCTGCATGATCGCAAAGCCATGGCCTGGTGCCAAGCCTCGTAGTCGTAGGCTGGCTCGTACGCACGCACGCATACCAACCCACACCATGCCCATGTAGTAATCATGTATGGCTTCTGTTAGTACGCCATGCACATGGCTAGCTACTCGTATGTACCTTCGCAAGTACTTTGCAATCGTTTTAACAATGCCGACATGCTGCGATCCGGTCTTGAATGAAAAGCAGTAACAAGAGGCCGTGCGCTGTACATTTCTTTCTTTAACTCCTTCCACAACGTCAGCATCATTTAGTAACTGTGTCATGATAAAATTCAGGGCATCGGGTACATGTTCTGACTTTGTTGGTACTTGATAGTTACATGAAACATCTGTAATTCGGTATGAACGAATTAACAAGCTACTCCTTTGTGTTCCCATTTCGGTACATAAATGAACACCAGCAGCAAATTTAAATTCTCAGTTGGGACTTGGGAGCTCGGTTGGCACACAACATACCTTTCTGTGGTACTGATAGACAGAATCAGCTAATGGCCATCACGCAATATGCCTTCCTGAACTCTGACCTCTGAAGAAGCAACAATCACACAGCATGTGTGCCTGAACAGCAACGGCTTACAGATTTACAGTAGTACGTATCAGTTACACACATTGTTAAGGTTTTTCTTCTACCAATCTAGTAGCGTGTTGTATGTACATGCAAGGAACGACTTTAAAGCAATCAGTCCTTAGACGTGCACTGTATTTTATTATTATACAACATCGAATGTGCAGTTGGACATCCCTGAAGATGATCTCTGAACCCAGTCGATCCGGCAGGGGCACTAACAGGGCCTGTGTTGCACTGTAGCATTTTTTTTTGTTTTTATTTGGTAATAATTGTTCAAACATTAATTAATTAGACTCAAAACGTTCGTCTCGCAAAGTACAACAAAACTGTGCAATTAGTTTTTGATTTCATTTATATTTAGTACTCCATGCATGTGCCGACATTTTAATGTGACGGGAAATCTTCTTTTTGCATAGTGAAATTTAGGGTGAATTTAGGGAACTAAACATAGGCCAGGTTCAGCGCAGATAACTTTGGAATGTTCCATGTTGTCCAGGGCTCGTTTCGCATGGAGGTTGTGTTTAGTCCCTGCAAAAATGCAATGCAAAAAGAAGATTTCTCGTCACATCAAATTTACGATACATGTATGAAGTGTTAAATGTAGATATAATTAAAAACTAATTGCATAGTTTAGTTGTACTTTACGAGACGAACGTTTTGACTCTAATTAGTCAACGATTGAACAATTATTACCAAATACAAATAAAATGCCACAGTGTCGCTACAGTATATTTTGGCACTCACAGCCGGAGTATACTGTAAATCCAATCGCAAAGACAGCTGCATCGTCTGTGGCGGCGGATGGAAGCGGCGCCGCGTCGGATGCGTGGGCTGGCTTGCGGGTTAATGCGGGATTGTTCGATCGGTTAAAACGCCCCTTCGCTTGTGAATTGTGAACCATCGCATCTTTTGACTATGAATAAACCATTACTACAGAGTCGCCGCGAAGAGCAGTAGTGGGGTCAGGAGCGGCGGCGGTATTTGGCGAACCCTCATCTTCCTCCTGTTCCCTTACCCCCACGGCTAAGTTTTGCCTCACACTCCACTGCTTGTTGCCAAATCTGAGGTACTCGTCCTATTTTTCCCCTCTGATGAAATGAAGGGTCCTTGGATTTGTTACTTGCAGCACCGTTGCCATGCCGTCGCCAGTTATGTCTCTGAAAGTTTGTATCGTTCCATCTGATCATATGCTAACTTAAACCTGATGATTCTGTATACGTTGTAGAAATTTCTACGTGCTGATCAAGATGGAAAGTCTGCCTTTAGAATCATATACTCCCTCTGTTCCAAATTATAAGCTTTTTTTAGTTTATCTAGATGCATAGTAAAATAGATGTAAAAAAAAGTCAAAGCGACTTATAATTTGGAACGGAGGGAGTACTAAGGAAGGGTTCTGAATTCCAAAGTAGTAATGTTGCACACTTGCATTGTGTATGAACAAAAAGCATACACAGGACAACAACAGTTCCAACAATAATTAAATCATGCATTTTCGTTGCACATCTTAAATCTTAAATAATTTAAATTTCTGTGCGTCAATAAGCAGTCCTAATTTCATCAGCACAACCTGCTGACATACTGTTATGCCCTCACTATTTATATTGCCTGATACATACAGTAGCTAATTTTCAGAAATTATTGTCTGATGATGATGATGATGCATACATCAGTACTGACCATTCGTTAGTGCCATAGTAATCAGTCATAGCTGTTTTTTTGTTAAGTATTCTCGGCTCTGGCATGGATACTTGATGGTATTTTCAGTGCTAATTTCCGCGCATAAAGAACATGTCCTGATCTCAGCAGTCAGCACAAACTGATGACCTTGTGCATCAAGAATATGTTAAACGAAGAAGCGAAGATATTGAGAATGGAAGTGAAACCATTTTCAAATATATTAGTAGAACCCAATGTGTAAGATTTGATGGAGTATGTAGTATATACATGTTGTATATGAAACGATTGACTTAGTTACTGACTTTGTTTGCTGTAATATTAAATGAATAAATTTCATGTGTTTTTTCATCTTCTCTGTATTATGGTGTCCAATGTAAACAGATTGTGTGTGTTCATTTGTGCGTGTCAGTGAGAGTGGGTGTTTTTCACCTGTAGTGTGAAATTCAAAAGGTCCAAACCGGCTTTGTTTTCTTGGAAACTTTTGATTGACTCTCCCTCCTGAATGTGAATATGTGTGTGACAGCCACCTCGTGATCTCCCTCTGCCTTGCCAGTGAAGAAACACAGCTGTGACCGCGACTACGGGTGTGTTTAGTTCGCGAATTTTTTTGGTTTTGGCTACTGTAGCACTTTCGTTTATATTTGTCAATTAGGGTCCAATCATAGACTAATTAGGTTCAAAAGATTCGTCTCGTGATTTTCTACCAACTGTGTAATTAGTTTTTTTCGTCTATATTTAATGCTCCGTGCATGTGTCCAAACATTCGATGTGACGGAGAATCTTGAAAATTTTTGGGAACTAAACACCCCCTACGTAAGAGGAAGCCATTCACGCAGCAGGCCCCCCAAGTTAGCAAGATTTTATTACTTGCGCCGCAATTATCTTTCGTTTTTTATTGGGGTGTCCATTCTTCTTTGAATTTTGTGGCAACGACCGAGTTTAGGTGTTTTTTTGAGGGAAACCCAGTTTAGGTATTAGGTTGTTACCGGTTTCATCATATTTTCCCTCTGAAATAACTTACCTAAAATAACGGATATCAAGAGATGCCTCTTGATGATGCGATTGGGCTGTTTTAATGCAGAGTAATATGAGCATAACAATCTGTATCAAATGGACAGTTTTCGATTCTCTGTTCCTGGCAGGGACTGCGACAGATCACTTATTGCCGGCACCAAGGTCAGTTACCAGTAGAATCATGTCAAGAAACGTGTGGTCCATGCTGGTGATTTTGATTTGCCTCTTGGTTTGCCCTATGAGGATCCGTGCATTCTCATGGAACATCTTCTCCTCCTCGATTGCGCCCACAGGCGGCGAACGCACTCCGATGATGGAGCTGGATGGCGTGGTGGCCGACTTCGCCATGGATGGAGCCAATGACCCCAGAGGGCTCAAGTTTCTAGAGAACGCGCGGAATAAGCTCGCCAGGCCGAGGAACTGCTGGTAGGACTCTGGCTAGGGCTCAAGTTTCCAGAGAACGCGCGGAATAAGCTCGCCGGGCCGAGGAACTACTGGCAGGACTCTGGCTAGAGTAAAGGCACTTGATAGGGCGCCTAGTGACCATAACCCTTTATTGCTTGATTTAGGAGATAATGTCTTTTACGGTAAAAAAAAGGTTTCGCTTTGAGAAATGGTGGTTGATGGAGGAATCCTTTAAAGGTGTAGTGGAGAAAGCTTGGTCTTTATCTTGTCCAGAGATCAAGAGCATTGATATGTGGCAATTTAGAGTTAGGACTTTTCGTAAACTAGTTAGAGGTTAGGTTGCCAATCAGATAGCCTTCTTGAATAAAATCAAGTCACAGCTTTCTCAGGAGTACAATTTACTTGATAAAGCTCTAGAAGAGAGAGAGTTAGATAGCTCTAAGTGGAGTAGATATAAACAGTTGGAGGAAGAGCTTGATAAGTTTTGGAGGTTAGAAGAGATTAAAATTAGACAACATTCTAGGGATAGAGATATTTTAGAGAGAGATAGGAATACAACATATTTTCATGCCGTGGCTAATCATAGAAGTAGAAAGAAAATAATAGATTATTTAGAAAGCCCGGTTGGTCATATTTCTGATCAGAAAGGTATGTTAGACCTTGCAGTAGGTTTTTACAAGGAGTTATTCGCTCGAGAGGAGAGGGCTCCTATTAAACTTAGTGAGAATTTTTGGGAAGAGTCCCAAAAGGTAAGAAGTGAGGAGAATGAGTCTTTAGTTGCTCCCTTCTCGGAGGCTGAGATTAAGGAGGCAATTTTTAGTTGTTATCCTGAAGGAGCTCCTGGTCCAGATGGGTTTTCTTTTCTTTTTTATCAGAAGTTTTGGGATGTCATTAAAAAGACATTATAGCCATGTTTGATGATTTCTATAAAGGAGAGCTGGATATATATAGATTAAATTTTGATTTAGTCACTTTAGTTCCTAAAGTCAATGATGCTTGCAATATGAAACAATTTAGGCCTATTAGCTTACTTAACTGCAGTTTCATAAATGTTTTCCAAATTGTTGACAAATAGGTTAGGTAAAGTTGCACAAAGATTGGTGGCTACTAATCAAAGTGCTTTTATTAAGGGAAGATACATTTAGAAAGTGTAGTGGTTGCTCATGAAATAGTCCATAGCTTACATAAAACAAAAGAGGAAGGTGTAGTGTTAAAGTTAGATTATGAAAAGGCCTATGACAGAGTAAGTTGGGATTTCATGTTTGAGGTATTAGAGTCAAGAGGTTTTGATAGTAAATAGATAAAGTGGATAAGGCAATTAGTTACAGGAGGATCTCTAGGGATTTTGGTCAATGGTGAGGAGAGCCCATATTTCAAACCTGGTAAAGGTCTGAGGCAAGGTGATCCTTTATCACCATTGTTATTCAACCTGGTAGGTGATGTCTTTTCTAGAATGTTAGACAAAGCAGCCAAAAGTGGGCTTGTTCAAGGGGTCCTCCGAGATTTCAGAAAGGGAGGCATCCTTTCTCTACAGTATGTAGATGATACTATCCTTTTCTCTAGCTCAGATCCTCTCCATCTAAATAATCTTAAACATACTATCATGTGGTTTGAGCAAATTTCTGGCATGAGAGTCAATTTCCATAAGAGTGAAGTAATCGCTTTGAATGTTGATGAGATAGAAACTAGTAGAATACCAAATATTTTTAGTTGTCCCATTGGTTCCTTTCCTTTGAAGTACCTGGGAGTTACTTTGCATTTTGATAAACTGTCTAGAGAAGAGCTACAACCTCTAGTTGATAAGTTACTTCATAGGATTGCAGGTTGGAGGGGAAAGCTTCTATCTCTGGCTGCTAGAGCCCTGTTAATTAAAACATGTTTAGCTAGTATTCCCATATACCTCATTTCCTTCATTAAGTTTCCCAAGTGGGCCATAAAAATTATGAACACTCAATGAGTAACTATTTGTGGAATGATCATAATTATCATCTGGCTAATTGGGAGAATGTAGCCATGTGTCGAGAGCATGGTGGTTTAGGTCTTCCTAATTTGAGAGATTTGAACATTTGTCTCCTAGCTTCTTGGCTAAGAAGATATGAGCATGATAGAGAGAAGCTTTGGAAAGAGCTATTAGATTTTAAGTATAAGACCAGAAAAGTTAATATTTTTCAAGCCAGTTCTGTTGGTGCCTCACCTTTTTTTAGGGGTTTTATGTGGGCTGCTAATGCAGCAAGATTGGGCTATATATGGGTCATTGGGAATGGTGAGAGGATTAGATTTTGGGAAGACAATTGGTTAGGTTCCTCAAGTTTAGCCATTCAATATTGGAAGCTTTATAGGTATGTTAATGAGAAAAATAAATCGGTTGCTAGTTTATGGGATGGTGTGAATCTTAAGTGTACTTTTAGAAGAATGGGGGATCATAATATGTTGGAGCTATGGGATGAAGTTTGTCAGATTGCTTCTACCATTAGTTTTAGTGAGGAAGAGGACACCATGATGTGGCAGTTCTCCTCCAAAGGTGTTTATAATGTTCAGTCTTTATACAAAATTATCAACTTCAGGGGGATACAACCAGTGCTAGTGTCATCCATTTGGGATATTAAGGTTCCTCCAAGAGTTCAATATTTCTTGTGGCTTCTTAGCAAAAACAGACTCTTGATTAGGGACAATCTTAGCAAAAGAAGGAAGGTAGATGATCCTTCTTGTCTTTTCTGTGAAGAGCAGGAATCAGTGAACCATTTGTTTTTTGAATGTGCCATAGCGCGGCGACTTTGGGCTGTGCTCTCTAGTATCTTTGATGTGCAGCTGGGAGGTTCACTGGATTCAATAGGCAAATTTTGGTTGAGTAATAAACGTAATGGTGTTTTGAATATGTTTACCTCTGCTGCTGTTTGGAAAATTTGGAAGCTGAGAAATGATATATGCTTTCAGCGGACAATGTGGAAAAGTACCGCAGGATGGCGGTCACGTTACAAAACTGGGAAATTCTTTGCCCGGAGGAGAAGAGGGTGGTCTTGAAACAGAAGGTGACATTGATCAAGAAGGAGGCATCTCAAGTTTTATGGCTTAAATGGAAGTAAACTCTGCTATGTGGCGTTACTGAGAAGACAACAGTGTTCGGGCCTGACACAAGAAGAGGTTTCCTCCAGCTCAAGATTCAGGCTGAAGTTTTGGGAAAATATCAAGTGTGCTGTTTCGACGTCGAGTTTATATTTTCAGTAGATTGTCTTTTGGTGTTTCCTTTCTGGGTTCTTAGCTTTCTGAGTTGGCGTTATTGGCGTTTTCCAGTGTTTGTTGGAACTAGTTCTTAAAACTGTGGTCAGATGGCTGTACCATCTGCAGTGCTGTAATGTGATACGTTTATTGAGGTTGGTTAATAGACGGGGGCTCGTCCCTAAAATTCTAAAAAAAAAAAAAAACTGCTGGCAGGAGGCATACCGGGAGTTGTTCGCCAGCTGCGGCGACATCATGGCCGACAAAGGAGAGGCAATCGCGCCTAGCGTGGCATCTTAGCAGCTGCTTCCAGGAGGACTCAGGGCGGCCGCCCTTCCTGTCCTGCGCGCAGGGCTCCAAGGTGGTGCACTGTCGCAAGCGACTCAGTGAATCTGAAGGCAAGGTCTTCCTCGAGTTCTTCTTGGAGACCAACACCCTGTGCCACCAATTGCAGTAAGTTTAATTTCCTCTTCTGACATTTATTTGCAGATGGTATGTTTTCTGTACTAAACTTCGTTTGTATGGATTTATTTGTTGAGGGCTGAAGCTTTCAAGCACAACAGTGAGAGACTCGTCAATGACCTCACAAGGACATCCAAGTCTGCTAAGAAGAAGCTCGAGGTGATCGAGGATAGGTCAGAACATATCATCAAAGAATCTAGTACAGTTCAGTACACACTGTCATCGATTGACATGCAAGCCGACAACCTGGCAGAGACATCAAAGCACATAGGGGAGCAGATCAACGATGTGCTGGTTCACTCCAAGTTCATCTTTGAGCAGTCCAAGGAGATCGCTACCACTCAGGCAGAACTGAGCAGAGGACAAACAGAGATAAGGGAGAAGATTGAGGCCGGTATGACGCGCGTTGAGGAATCATATGAAAGACTAGGAAATGGGATGGATAAGTTAAAAGAAGAGACTGGATATATGCAAAAGGAAATTAAAATTATTGGTGAGTCAATGTCTTCAAAGATGCAGGACTTGCAGAGCACCGCTGATGACATTGGGGGGAGTGTTGCTGGCAAGTCATTGGAGAATCAAATGCAGCTACTGTATGGACAGACCCAGGCAATCGATGGACTGAATAAGCTCCACAGCTTTCAAGCACAAGCTCTCAAAGAAAGCAGGTATTATAACCATATGTACTGTCCAGTTTGTATTTTTTTTAATTTCTACAAAGGCTTTCTATACGTCTAATAGAAAAAAAAGATATTGATTAAGTGAACAATGGCAGGGAAACAATTCAGAAACTTGCACAGTTTGGCCAGCGTCAGCAGCAAGAGCTACTGTCCCGGCAAGAACAAATCCGGCAAGCTCATGAGTATCTCATCCAAAATTCTCACTCCATACTGGAAGCACAGGTTCTTAATATATCTCACTTTGAAAATATGACTAGCTTTACATGTTTGCTTATATGGATATTTTTCGTATAATACACAGGAAGAGTTTAGAGCAAAGCAGGCTAATATTTTTGCTGCTTTGGACAAGCTGTACATTCTGCACAATGCCATTCTAGCTGAGTCTCGCTTTATTTTTTTTTGAAATAAAAGGCAGGAGCTCGAGTCTCGCTTCATCAAGGCCGGCCTTCTTCTATTGCTGCATTGTGTTCCCCATCTACATGCTCACAAGTGCAAAGCAAACGTTCAGCATCAGGGGCCAGGTCTACTTCGGTATGATTTCAGTACTAAAATTGAGAGCTCGTTGGATTGCCCACTTAACGTAAATGAAATTTGAATAATGCCCGTGTCACTAACATTTTGCTCCGGCAGGTCTGTGCATTACGCTTCTGTTGGAGATAGGGTTGATCAAGCTTGGTGCCGATGACTTCGACAAGCAATTCTGGGTCATGTCCAAGGTGTTCTTGGTCAGAATGGTCTTCCTCGGCGCTGCCACTGTTCTGATCCTTCACTCCATTACTCCATATTCACCTACAGGTACGTACGTAATAAATAAAGGCCTCCGCTACATTATATTATTACACAATACCACATCTACACGCTCATTGGTTGGCATTCGCTGCAATTTTAGTTTGTGTTCATCCCTTTTTTTTTTTTTTTGATGACACTGTTTGTGTTCATCCTTCGTTCAGGGACTACGAAGTCCTGAACCACGGGCTGGTGCAGACGCTGGAGGAAAACGGCTCAGAGTCGGAGGAGAGCCTGAGAGACTACTCATGGGTCTTCGACGAGGTGGACAGCAAGATGGGCCCAACATACGTCCTTCCGCCGCAGCGGTCGCCTCCAACTCGAAGGCGCAACGAAATCGTCTTGGCGGAGGAGATCGGCGAGAACTCCATCACGAAGTCGGTCTCCTACAATCTGCTGCCACGGAAATAGGCAGCGGGGTCTGGTGTTTTTAGTTCGGAAAGAACTATTTTGATGTTCTAGAACATTTTGAACAAGCTACGATTCTGAAATATAATTACGCTGGAGAAGGAAGATGCAGATAGAGATAGTACGTACCAAGCACCAGTTTCCCCCACGCCATGCCCATGTAGTAATCATGTATGGCTTCTGTTAATACGTGGCTAGCTATCTTGCAAGACGGTAACCTCCAAATACTTTGCAAACGTGATCCGGTCTCGAATGAAAAGGAATAAGAGGCCGTGCTGTACATTTCGTTCTTCTTAACTCCTTTGACGTGAGCACCAATTAGTAACTGTGATGATTAAACTCAATGCATCGGCGTACATGTTCTGACATTGTTTATGGTTATATACGCAGCATCAGTAATTCAGTATGAACGAATTTACAAGCTACTCCTTTCTCTTGTCGTTTCGGTAAATAAATAAATGAATGAACACCTGCAGATAGCAAATTTAAGTTCAGTTGGAAGCCCGCCAGTTGGCACACAACATGCCTGCCTTATACTGATACTGATGGACAGAATCAGCTAAGGTCTAAAGGCCATCATGCAATATAATATGCATGTCTGAACTCTGATCTCTGAAGAAGCAACAATCACACAACATGCGCGCCTGAACAGCAACAGCTTAACAGCATCAGGAGTCAGGACAGTACAGATTTACAGTATACTAGTACGTAGCAGTCACACACATCGTTAAGCCTTTTCTTCTACCAATCTAGCGTGTTGTATGTACATGAATATGTACATTAGTGGAACTTTAAAGCAATCAGTCCTTAGACGTGTACTGTGTTTGTTATTATACAACATCGATTGGTACAGAACGTACAGTTGAACATCCCTGAAGCTGATCTCTGAACTCAGTCGATCCAGCAGGGGCGCCGACAGGTTCAGTGCAAATAGCTTCGGAACGTTCCATGTTATCCAAAACTCGTCTCGCATATACTGTAAATCCAATCGCAAAGACGATGGCAACAATTACAGATACAACGTTGTACACTATCTCAACTGTTGTCATTCGGTGCTTGCGATAATTCAGCTCAGCCAATGTGCGTATCAGCCGCCCACTGCACAAAAGCAACGCAAAGATATGATTCTATCAATTCTGATTGAACTGCAGTCTATGCCCAACTACTGAACTAGACTAGTATCCTGATAGCAATAAAATTATTAGAGTAATTACTAAGCTAGCTATGAATTGTTGGTCTGAATCTAACCTGTAGATGTTGATGAACACATCAGGCACCATTCCAACAACCGAACCACATATGTAAGGGATGAACTTCATCTCCGTCACCGTTACAGCATAGTTGAACAATGCATATGGGAATGGTGAGATTCTTAGCAATGCAGCCACCCGGAATTGCTGGAACCAACTCCCTTGACCTGCCAGTTTAATCAGAGCAATCTGTCGTGGCCATTTCTTTTCCAACCAGAGCTGCATGTCAGCAAACAGATGAGAGCAGAAGTGTAGCGAACTAAGATCCAGGACATCAAACACTAAGAAAATATATGGAATCGTAGCTCATGATCAAATGGAGCTTAGGAACATTACATTTAGGCGGTCACGAAACAATAGGCCGATCCAATAAGGTATAGACATGCCGACGGTGACTCCAGCCATGATGATCAAGAAGCCGAAACCGTAGCCGAAAACTATTCCTGTTAACCACATTGGTGGACCAGAAGGCAGCAACACCACCGGGAACAGCGCTAGAGAAGCGATTATCACCACCGCTAACACGGGGCGGCCAAAAGATTTTGCTTCCCATTGAATAATTGGCATGATCACCTGCAATATCAGGCGTACATAAAGTGGAACCATGACAAATGCTGCGGAAAACTTAAATTTCATCCGCTGCACAAATTTGGAGATTCTTAAGAAAAAACTTAAGTAGAGTTAAAACATGACTATTGTGATGTGATAACCATTAACCAATCATCTGATTGATAAAATCATGTGAAGCTTGTCTGCTGGATTGTGAGATTAGGCACGCACAATTCCTTCGGACTGATCGAGAGAGAAGACCAAGGCTCTCGGCAATCCGGAGCAATTCATACCAATACCTGTCCTAATAGGAGATCAGACCGGTGAGATGAGAAGCGTCATCACCTTCTCGGAGAGAAACGGGAGGCCCCACTTGAAGAACGCGTAGCCGAGCAGAAGGAGAAGCAGCAATCCGACCACGAGCCTCGCCCACGGGACGGACGACATCGACGTCGACCGCGCCCACGGCCTCGTCTCAGGCACGGCCACAGGCACGCCGGGCGTAGCGCCCAACGGCGGCGGCGGCATCGTCGTCACGACCAGCCGCGCGCGCTCGTCGCCCTCCGCGGTGCGCGCGGGCCCTCCGCCACCGTCTCCCCCAGCGCGGCTGGGCTCCTCTGGACGTCCTCCAGGCACGGCCGGCGAACCCGTCGTCGCCCTCGAGCTGCTGAACCAATAGCCAGACGCACGCATGGCGCCCCCAGTCAGACCACCACCGCCACTACGCCACGCCACGGCACGAGGCGTGGGGACGGGACCGAATGAGAATGAAGAGCAGAGGAAAGGGAATGGAATAGCGGAGACCCGCACGCGTACTGACGTGCTTGCCTGCTCATCGCGCTCGCTCGCCGGTTGCTTCGGCGCCGGGAGCAGCTGCTGGGGCGGGGGCTCCCGTCATGGCGAGGCAAAGGGAGGGAGAGGAAAGAGATCACGTCGGAGTCGAACAATCTCGGCCTCGGCCTCGGCGTCCTCTGCCAACCGCGAGGATTGCGGCAGGTGGAAGGGAAGAGGTGGGTGGGCCTACGTGGGCCGAAAAGAACCAAAAGTGGGGCGGCTGGCTGTCGGCCTAATAGAGGCTAACGATCAGCACAGCCCACTAGCTATTTGGGCCTCAAGGCCTTCGAGAGTACCTTTGCCACTTGCGTCTCCCACTAGCTCAGTCGACTTGTCTCTGCAGTCGATCGTCTGAGCCATCTCTTTCGGACCCAACGGTGACTCAGGCTAGCATAGCAGCCAGCCCATCAGCCCAAGGACGTCGTTACAGATCGTTGGACGGGCACTCCCATTACCGGCATGCTGCCACGCGATGCTCGAGCGTCGTCGCTGCGGACGATACGGCTGGGCGCGTCGGCGTTCCGCACCTCGCCGGAGCTCCCGTCCTCGCCACGGTGCTTGGGCATCGTCTTCCTCATCACGTGACCTCGACCAGTGGCTCTACCGCCCTAGGGATGCCGCTGCCGCCCGGCCAGGTGCGCGCCACGAAGGCGTTCCCTGCCTGTCCTACCATCCGCACAACTGCCAGACAGGCTGCAAGCGCCTGCCGCCATGGTGTGCTCGGGCCTGGTCAGTGGTGAGGGCTGCACCGCTTGATGAAAGTGCACCTCCACCATGGTCGAGCTTGGGCTCCCAGCGCGTGACCTCTAGCTGCACTAAGCGCCTTGCACAAAATGATATTGTCTCGGTCAAATGTGAAACTAATGATTTGCAAAAATGTTATATTAACGAGTCTGAGAGTTTTCATTTCACAGTGAACGCTGCTGACGCACCCGACGGACCGACCATGGGGCGGCAGCATCCGCGGTGATGATGCCTGAGCACCGTTGCAGGGACGGGAGCGCCGGCGCTCCTAGCCGTGTCATCCGCAGCGACGACGCTCGAGCATCACGTGGCAGCTTGCCGGGGATGGGAGTACCCGTCCAGCGATTTGTGCGCGTCCTTGGGCTGAGATGGGCCGGCTGCTGGCCTGTCAGAACAGTTGGCTTCTAGAGTTCTACGGAGTCACCGTTGGATCCGAAACAAACGGCTCAGATGATCGACTGCACTGCAGAGACAAGTCGATGCGTCCCGCACACAGCAGCTATCCCGAAAAGGAAAATGGACCCGGACGGACCAACGATGTGACTTGCTGTGACCGATCGGCTCAGCGGGCGGCAGCAGCAGGCAGGCAGGAGCAGGACAGGGTGGTGTCAGTGGCAGGCAAGCCGACGCGTGGGCTATTGCATGTAGCTGCAGGCAGCAGGCATGTGGGAGGGAGCCGGCAGGCACTCAGGCGGCCACTGTGGCTTGTCGCCTCCTCCTCCGCGCTGCCGCTAGCTCTGGCTAGCCGTGGAGCTACAAAGTCATTATGAAATGTCCGTTATTTATAGAGGCTGTGTTTAGTTCTCAAATTTAATGTTAAAATTTACTGTAGTAGTATTTCGTTTGTATTTGATAATAATTGTTCAATCGTTGACTAATTAGACTTAAAACGTTCGTCTCGCAAAGTACAACTAATCGATTCCGTGTATAGTTATAGGTACACGTATAATGTGTACGAGTCGAGTGTGCGTGTGCGTTGGGTGGATGTGCCCGTACGTGTACGACAGCCGAACCCAGACGAGTGGTGTTAAAAAAATAGTACTAGCTACAGTAGCTTGCTCGAGTGGTGCAAAGCTGCTGCAGTGCGTCGCTGTGCTGCTTGCCTGCCTGCGCAGCGGGCAGCGGCCATGTGCATACGGCAGCATTTCCCACTGGCCACTGGTAGGAGGAGGACTGGACGGGAGATCAGAAATGGCCGGTGGACATGATGGTTCATCTCGATTTATTGCATCGCTGCTGCCGTGAAGAAACAGTGAGACTGGAATTTCACTTCACCCTTTTTCCTTTTTCTTTTTGCGGTCCAATTCCGGTGAAAGAAACCAGCCAAAGCGAGGGAGTAGAGCATTTCTTACTTTTCACAGCGGGTTAATATCACTGAGTTTAGAGCATTTCTTACTGCATTTGAACAAGCAATGCACTAGTACACTCAAATAAAGACATGGAAAAAAAGGAAAAGAGGAAAGATCGAAAAAAGGAAAACGGGATCGGAAGCAAAGAATTGATCAAGGGTAATGGTCGTATGGATGGACCACATCTCCTTCTGATACAATGATGTGCTGTCGTAAAAGCTCAAGAACACAGAGCTAGGTAATCCTAGGGGTTGTTTACTTGGTAAAATTTTTGGCGAAACGCTACTGTAGCAGTTTCGTTGTTATTTGATAAATATTGTCCAATCATGGTCTAATTAGGCTTAAAAGATTTGTCTCGTCCATTTCGTCTAAACTGTGTAATTAATTTTATTTTTTTATCTATATTTAATGCTTCATGTATGTGTTCAAAGATTCGATATGACGGAGAATCTGAAAATTTTGGCAAAATTTTTGGCATCTAAACGGTGCCCTAGTGCTTTGCTTCCTCCTCCTGCAACTGCAACCATCCCGTTACGTCACACACCACATGACATGCCTGAGCAAGCCTCTCCGCTGTCCGCTGCAGCTGCCGACGCCAGCCATGCACTGATGCACTCCACGCTCTCTCCGGGGTGGCTGCTACGCGCTAGCTATCCATCATTCCCACGGCAGCGGCTGGCGGGTCGCCTCGCTGTACACCACACAGTAGGCTACAGGCAGATGGTGCCTGCGACCATGCATCGCCCATGTGGCCTGGGCTCTGGCACGAGGCCATCTGGACCGAGTGCCTTACGACAATAAAATGGGGTGAAATTAGATAATTTACATTATGTATGTATAGAGAGAGTTTACATGAATCATGCTGGTATACGATATCGCAATCCTATCTACCTCTGGCGGTTTTGGCAAGGCTCCTCCCGAGGTGCTCATCCGGAGGAGCCAGAGTTGTTTTTGGAGACTGCGACTTCTCCAGAACAGCTCCGGCTCCTCTGTGTTTTTTTTAGTGAAAAACGGTTTTTTTCAACAAAATATTTGGCAGGGCTCCTCAGGAGCCGGAGCCAGAGTCAGGTTCCTATTCAAACATGTACTTCTAACGAATCACAGGGAGAGTGCCATGTACGGTGAGACTAGAGAAGATTTAGAAGGTGGGAGACGACGTAATAAACACCACCGCAGTCTGAAGGATCGATGTGGCACGCGTGCTGTGGCTAAAGAATAAAACCGATGTATAGCTAATGCAAGACGATAGCTTTTTATGTTGTTGTTGAAATAACCGAGCGTAAGGGCGAAGTAGCCGTGATCAGAAATGAAGTGCTACGTGTAGTTAAGCCAATGTAGTCAACTAGTCATGGCCAAGTTGCAAATGTAGAGATGGCCGTGCATGAGGATGCGCTAATGGCTGAGAGGCAACACAATAGCAACCCTGCTACTGTTACACCAAAAAAATACATATAGCAACCTTGTTGAAATTGCCGGTGGATCGTGTTCAATCAGCTGATTAGATCGAGTACAACGATGGAAAAAAATCATTAGAAATGTTTCGATTTTGCAAAGAACGTGTTGAGAATAAAATTAGATGATTTGTACTCCCATCGTTTCAAATAACAAGATGTTTTTTTTTCTCTTATATATCTAACCATAGTGTATATCTAAATATATAGTAAAAGTTTTATATTAGAAAAGTTAAAATATTTTATAATTTAGAATGAAGGAAGTACTATGTCTTTCCCTGCTTTACATAGACACCCTATTGGTTTATGCTGAAATTTAGTTTATACTAAAATATTATGAGAAAAAAATATTATTTATTCACTGAAAAACACATAAGCCAACGGGACGAGAGTCACCGTAATTTATAATTCCAACTAGTAACTTAGTATTTGTATACTCTAACACAGTCGTGCGACTTATGGGCGCCGTGACGGATGCGACGGTGCATCATTGCCGTGTGGCGGTGGTGGTACGCTGGTTTGTTCGCTCGTACAGGGCGCTGCCGTCTGCCGGGCAGGAACGGACCAGCACTCCAGCAGGACAGGGCCTTTCCATTGTCAAAGCCGGCGCGCTGCCTGCCTCCACTTGCTTGTCAACGTCAGTGCGTGCCCGTGTCCGTGAGCGCGCTCGCCCGCTGGTGGCTCTGCCCCACTGCTGCTGCTGCTGCTTTCAATCCTCCTCCCTGCTCCGTGGTCTGGTCCGTGCCCGGTGCCGCCACGGCGCGAGATGCAGAGAACCAGCGTACTGCAGTACAGTCGCCTGCTGGGACTGTTGGACGAAGCTGCAGTAAGAAAAACAAAGAGCCTCTTTAGTGGGTGAAAAGGTAAAAAAAAAAGTTTACACATTAGCTGTCACATCGAATCTTTGGACGTATGCATGGAACATTAAATGTAGGTAAAAAAATAACTAATTGTACAGTTTGTCTGTAAATGTCGAGACGAATCTTTTGAACCTAGTTAGTCCATGATTGGATAAATTTTACCAAATAATAGCAAAAAGTGCTACATAAACTTTACCCAAACTTTTTCACCGTCTAAACAGGCCCAAATTGGCAGTAACGTTTCACTGGAATTTTTCCGTCAAAAAACGTTTCACTGGAAACAGCTCTAGGAAATGGTTGTTTCAAACAAGACCTTGGCATTTTATTTTGAGAAATGCTACACTTGTTTTGTGTTTGGAGGTTGGTGACGCACAGTTTTTTTTACGTTGGATCTGGCCTCCCCTCTCTTCTTCTTCAAATCCGGCGGTCTTAGAAAAGGAAATCGGAGGAGGTAGGGTGGCCAGGTGGTGGGGACGGCGGGAGGACGGCTTAGGGTCCTGGCAGCGGCGGAGGCGGTTGGGCTAGGTTGGGGCTGGCTGGAGCTCGTCGTGGAAGAAGGAGGGGGCGGGAAGAAGGTGACCATGATCGGTGAAACCCTAGCACACCCATGGTGAGGCGGTGGGCGGCGGCTACGGTGCATTGGGCTTAAGGAAGAAGCTGTGAAAAGAATCGAGTGTTCAGCCCCCCTGAAATACTAGGTTGTTGTGTAGACGGATCCTTTATTTTATTTTCGATAGGCTGGTATAATTAAGTTTAGTTCAGCAGAAATTTTGATCGCAAATGATTCTTTTAACACCATACACGGTGTTACTTTGTCAGGGACGACTACATGTCGATGTCATGAACGCATGCTTGTCCTGAATCTCTGAGTTAAGATGAAACTACTCGTTAACAATCCTTTTCTAAACAGAGTTTGCACTTTACTGATTCGGGAGGGATGCATTTATTTCACGAGTCTAAAGTTTTTAGAAACTCCGAGAGGGGATGAATCCAAACATACGACCAATCCAAGCCTCAATTCAAACTCATGCTAGCAAGTTCATGTGCACACCAATTACTGGAGCGTGGCACATAGACAACATCAACCTGAATAAAATTCAATGACATAAAAAACTTTGCTTCTCTAAATAAGACACCACAAGCTGAAAAATCATAAGGATAGGATTTGAGAGCTTCTACTAAAACTATTGAATGAGATTCCAACACAAATCCGAGACATACCTTGATTCATTGTTGCATACAGAGCTGCAAGGACTACCTGAATCTCTGCACTTAACGCATCATGCACCACATCGATTCTTCCTGCACCAACCATCACCGTAGGTCCTTTTTGTGACCCCTCACAGTAAATTCCATGCATATTTCTTTTCTTTCTGGCAGTAAGCTCCACCAAAACCTACTTTGTTTCTTATTTGCATTATCATGTGTATGAAGAGTAACAACATATTTCATGGCATGTACTTTATAAACTATCTCCTCAGTGGACTTAAACTTATCTCCAGCATTTGCCTTGTTACTTGCATCGCTCCACACCCAATGAAAAGTCCAATCACCAATAATTTTTATTGACTTGTAGAGAAAAGTTTTTGATGCAACCTATCTTGCATGAGAGAATTATGTATTTGGCACTGAAACAAATCAGTCTTTCGCATTTGGCACTAAAAAATTTGAACTTTCTCATTTGGCACCAGGTTGCATTCCTTCTCTAAATAGCACTGCCGTCCATTTGGGCTAGTAACGGCGTCAAGTGGCTAGTAAAATGACATAAATGGCCTTCTTTGTAGCAGAAATACATGATGCTGATGCCGAATAGGGAAATAAGGGCACGTACAACTCACAGACGAGGTCCGTCTCTAAACGTCTCGAATCTATCATACAGACATGTATAAAGACAATCCATACAACTCACAGACGAGAGTCCGTCTCTAAGTTGTTTAATGCTTTGCATGTAGCTAGGATCAACTACAAATAAATTTTTGTATACCGTTGTGTGGCTATTTGATAGAAAATATATCAAGGATAAATAAGAGCAGCATGATTACAATATTTTTTTTAGAAACCATCTATATAACATTCAGTTAACTAGCAGATAACATTCAGATGACTAGTAGATAACAGGAAGATATAAATAACATGAAGACGTATATATGAAAACAGGAAGACACCTTCCAATTCCAAACCAAAGAACAGGGCTGCTTTTGAGAGTCTAAAATTCAGAACTGAAAACAGGATAACTGAAAAAAGGAAAACATCACTGACGGTTCAGAAGTGTTTCAGCAACGTAGATAACTGAAATAACACTGATGTTTCAGTAACCTACATGAACTAGATAGCTAACCGATAACAGAAGACTTGATCTGAGCCCTTGAGAGTCTATTCACTAGCAGCATTCGTGCTTCATGTCTATATTGCAACATTCAGTCATCAAAACAATTCTCTCACAATAAATCTGAATGGTACAGAAAGCCAAGACAAATAGCACATCAACAGATACCCTATGCAGCCACTTTAAATCTGATTGTAGTATGAACATCCAGCTTCTTACAACTCTCTACTTTGTATTTTGAGCAGGTAGCTCTTCCAATTTCAGCCTTCAGTTTAGGTAACAGATGTAACCAAACAGGTGTCATCCGAATTAAACACTCTGAATTACATGTAATCAAACATTCATGCATCCTTCTGCAGCTGCAGCACGATATATTCACATGTAACAGATGTCATGTTCAAAGATAACTGGCAGCTCGATAGCATCCATCAAAATAGCTACCTACTACAGCAAACTCCACTGACTAGAAACTACAGTAAACTGCAACAGTACAAGTTTTCAGAAAAGAGAAAAGACACCAGATAGTAGATAACAGAAAGTAAACAGGGTAGCAAGGTTAACTGGGCAGCAACCAGCAAGGTTCATCAGAGAGCAATTGTTCTCTTCTTTTGATCTTTCAGCAAGGTGGTGTTCTCAACAAGCCTAAAAGTCTACTTAAGCACTTCGACCAAAGCTTCAGGTGGCAACTTCTACCATTATCAGGTGTTTTATTCAGTTCAAGCACTAGGCATATGGTTGAAAAAATTCAGAGTACAGAGTAAACACAAGGCGACGAAAGGAGAAGGCAGCCGTTGGCCTGGGCACCTGCGACGCGGATACCGACGACCGGTGGCCGAGCCGGCGCGCCAGGAACGATGTGCTTGGTCGGGGATGACTCGGCGGGAACGGACGGCGGAAGAAGCGGCACGGTGTGCAGTCGAGGTAGCCGACAATGGCGCGTCGCCTGGCCCTTGCCCCATGCGCACCGTCCTCGTCGTCAATGGCCGCGCGATCCACCTTCCTCCTCCTCCCAGTACCGATGTCGCATCCTCTGCCCCGCTCACCGCCAAGACTGCCCGTCGGGATGGATTTTGGCGCGCAACAAGCAAAATCGCGCCCACCACATCTGGATCCCACACTCTCGCTTGGAGACGATGCGAGTCGTACAACGCTGCTCTCGCCCGGCGTCTCAGCCTGGGAGCACGCGCCCGCCTCGTCGCCTCGCGAGACGACGCGGACCCCGTCTCTCCCCGTCGGCGGGGTGTTTTGCGTAAAATTTACATCGTGAAGACGGGCTCAAGAGAGCCGTTGTACGTGCCCTAATAGATGAACAGGTTGTCAAATAAGAAAATTATAAATATCACAAATATGTTGGGAACTAAAACATGGGATTTTGATAATTAAAGTCTGCAAATAAATAAATAATAAAATTCAAATGTTAAGGCTACAACAGGTCCCACTACGGCTCAGCAGAATTTTTTTTTATTTTTAGCCCAAATTTGAAACAAATTTTAAATTTAACCCGGGTTTGATTTTTTTTTTAAATCTAACCCGTTTGGCCCCGCCACCATGCATGGCGGGGCAAATACACTGAACCCCGCCATGCATGGTGGCGGGGTGCAGGTGCCACGTGGCATGCAGCGAGTAGTAAATGCTGACGTGGCTGAGAAACGTGGAAAGGCGTACCCCGCCACGCATCATGGCGGGGTACGCCTAACCCGCCATAGGTGATGGCGGGGTGCATCCAAAGGCAACACGCATGCAGTAGTGTGTGGCTAGGGCTGCGTTTAGATGCAAAAAATTTTGCAAAACGGCACGGTAGCTTTTTTCGTTGTTATTTGGCAAATATTGTCCAATCATGGTCTAATTAGGTTTAAAAGATTCGTCTCGTCCATTTCGTCTAAAATGTGTAATTAGTTTTATTTTTTATCTATATTTAATGTTTCATGGATGTGTCCAAAGATTCAATGTGACGGGAAATCTGAAAAATTTTGCAAAATTTTCTGTAAACTAAACAGGCCTAGGTGAAATCTAGCAGTTCGCTACGGCACTGCACGGCGCTAGTGGCGAGGTGACAGTGGCGAGGTGACAAAACGTGATGCCTTTGCGCGACCTGGGGGCCGGTCGAGTCAGGCACAGTTTAGGCTGTGTTTAGATGCACTGAAAAGTGCACTATGCAAAATAAGATTCCCCGTCACATCAAACTTGCGATACATATATGGAGTACTAAATGTGGATAAAATCAAAAACTAATTGCACAGTTTGGTTGTACTTTACGAGACGAACATTTTGAGCCTAATTAGTCAATGATTGGACAATTATTACCAAATACAAACGAAATGCTACAGTGTATTTTGGCTATCCAAATTTTGGATCTAAACACAGCCTTAGTTCCAAGAATTTTGCAAAATTTTTCACATTCCCCGTCGCATCAAATCTTTGGACGCAGGAATGAAGCATTAAATATAAATAAAAAATAAAACTAATTACACAGTTTAGACGAAATTCACGAGACGAATCTTTTAAGC
Organism: Saccharum hybrid cultivar R570; assembly: GCA_038087645.1. NCBI lineage: Eukaryota > Viridiplantae > Streptophyta > Magnoliopsida > Poales > Poaceae > Saccharum > Saccharum hybrid cultivar. The sequence goes on from JAQSUU010000344.1 coordinate 27,287,365, forward strand.
CTAATTAGTCTATGATTGAATAATATTTGTCAAATAACAACGAAATTGCTACAGTAGCATTTCTCATAAATTTTCGAGAACTACAATACAGTGTGTATTTTTCTGCAAGAAAAGAGAGCAATGCAATAGCGCGCAGTCGGCAGTACTGCTACTGGAGCGGAGTGTGGAGTACAACGATTCCAGAGTACAGTGCTCCCTCCGTATAGAAAAGAATGTAATTCTAGCATAATGTTATGGTTTTGTATCTTAAGTTCGATCAATTATAGATAAAAAGTATTAATATTTATGATATTAAATAAATATTATTAGATTAATTACGAAATGTATTTTGTAATAAATTATTTTAGAGCCATAAATGTGAATAGTATTTGCTAGAAATTTAATTAAACGTGAACTATTTTTGCTGGCACTTAACATGCAGTTGCATTCTTTATTGGGCGGAGGTAGGACGCTGGTCAGTGTAAAGCGTCACGTACTGTATGACTCTAGGGCTTGTTTAGTTGCAATTTTTTTTGCAAAATGATACTGTAGCAAATTTCGTTGTTATTTAGTAATTAGTGTCCAATTATAGTCTAATTAGGTTTAAAAGATTCGTCTCGTCCATTTCGTCTAAACTGTATAATTAGTTTTATTTTTTTATCTATATTTAATGCTTCATGCATGTGTACAAAGATTCGATGTGATGGGGAATCTGAAAAATTTTGTAAAATTTTTTAGAACTAAACGAGTGAGCTAGGCTAGGATGTGACGGACTGATCTGATGGATGTAGCCTGGCCATTAATGGGCTTTCTCCGTGTGATGGATGGATCGAGCGAGCTGGGAGCAGTGGAGTGGAGTACAGAAAATTTTGCAAAATTTTTCAGATTTCCCGTCACATCGAATCTTTGACACATCCATGAAGCATTAAATATAGATAAAAAATAAAACTAATTACACATTTTAGACGAAATGGACGAGACGAATCTTTTAAACCTAATTAGACCATGATTGGACAATATTTGCCAAATAACAACGAAAAAAGCTACAGTGCCGTTTTGCAAAATTTTTTGCATCTAAACGCAGCCCTAGCCACACACTACTGCATGCGTGTTGCCTTTGGATGCACCCCGCCATCACCTATGGCGGGTTAGGCGTACCCCGCCATGATGCGTGGCGGGGTACGCCTTTCCACGTTTCTCAGCCACGTCAACATTTACTACTCGCTGCATGCCACGTGGCACCTGCACCCCGCCACCATGCATGGCGGGGTTCAGTGTATTTGCCCCGCCATGCATGGTGGCGGGGCCAAACGGGTTAGATTTAAAAAAAAATTCAAACCCGGGTTAAATTTAAAATTTGTTTCAAATTTGGGCTAAAAATAAAAAAAAATTCGCTCAGCACGGGAGGGAATATTCTTCTCAGATCATCGCAAGACATGAAGACAGCAACAAACAGATATTTGTCCACAAATGCTTAGAATAGTACTCCCTCCAGATTCGTAAAAGAAGTCGTTTTCAGACAGCGACACGGTCTCCAAAGCGTAACTTTGACTACTTATTTTTATAAAAATACTTGATAAAAAGTGATATATGTATATTTTTAAGAAAGTATATTTCAAGATAAATCTATTCATATGGTTTTCACATTTCCAAACTCAGCAACTTAAAAGTTATTCAAGATTTATATTTTCAATGTTTGACCAAAACCTTGTCCAAAACAACTTCATTTACCAACCTGGAGGGAGTACAGGTTTGAGCATCTGCTGTCACAGCTAGTCAATCATCTAGAGTTCTCCACAATTGAACATCAAAAGTATACAGGTACTCATATTTCTCGCTCAATCACCGAAACTACGAATTATTCAACAAAGGACTTTGTTGGGGCACTGCTTGTCTTCCCAAACTTTTGGATATGTAGCCGAGGTTAACACACAAAAAAGCATTGCAAATCTCAGAAATAACAAGTGCAAGAAAACTCTATCCCGTTCCAGATCCAAGAGCATGTCCCCACAATCCTCCTGATCTGGCCTGGGGAGGCTGCCCCGTGGCCTGTGCACTGGGAGGTGCCGCCGTGCCGCCTCTGCCACACTGCTGGCTGGCCGGAGGGGCCGCGCCACCTCCGCCACGCCGCGGGCTGTCCGGAGCGCCGGACCGCGCCCGCCCCGCCGCCGCGACCGCGCCTCGGCCTGGCTCCGTCGAGTTAGGTCGCCCCGCCAGAGGGCGCGCGCAGCTGGTGCTGGGCGTCGCCGGCCGTGACATCCTCTGCTCCATCATCCTCTCCTCCTCCTTCCATCAATCTAGGGTTTGGTGTTTTTTTTCTAGGGAAGAAGGTCACAGACTCATGGGAGACAGGAGCCTCGGCCGCTCGGGAAGTCGAGGGAGAAATTAGATGTTTGAATAACAAAGGGTATGTTGGTCACACTAAGAAAAAATTGACATGGTCAAAAAAGTCAACTAACAGATGAATGGATGAAATGAGCGGTAGTGCCATGTAGAGAAGAAAATTTTAACTTGGTGCCTGAAAGCCCAAGTTTGGTTTTGGTAATTAATGACCAAGTTGCTAATGCCATGTGTTAAGTGTTTTGAGTTAGGCACAAGCAACACATGAGATGAAGGTGTATGTGGCAAGGAGTGGTGGCCACAAGATCACAAAAAGATGGTGCATGGACATGAAATGATGATCATGGTGGAGATGCACATAAAAGGAAGGACATGATGATCAAGTGAAAGAGAAGGATCTAAGAGCGCAAGACAAAGGTATAATCATAGGGGTTTTTCTTTTGCCGGTCTAAGATGAGTAGAGAAGTGATTGACCGGGTTTAGGATACATAGCCGACTATGAAGAGGGGCAATCACGGTTAGCTCGGAAATCAAGTGCCACTAGATCAATGTCTTGAGCATATGCATTAGGATCTAGTAAAGAGCTAACATAACGCCTTGGAAAATGATTGTGAAATGCTAACACACATGCACATGGTGGTGTACACTTGGTGGTGTTAGCACATTTGCGAAGGCGGTGGAGTTCAAGCGGCAGAGAGGGGTTTGGGTTCCTCTCTCCCTCCCGCCGAGCTTGCGAGGCGGGATTCAGCGCTTTTTGGAGAAGTGAAATGCCTATTTTCTATTGCGTCGGAAGTCGAAAAAGAAACGGAGGCGAACGGAGGTCACTGTGGTGACCGGACGCTGCACCGGACGCGGTCACGGAATGACCGGACGCATCCGGTCAGTGTTCAGCGTCTGCGCGGTTTTTAGTTTGATGATCAGACGCGCAGCGCGTCCGGTCACTAACGACCGGACGCGTCCGGTCATCCAGGGAGCTTACTGGACTCTAACCGTACGCGAGCACTGTCGCGTCCGGTCATTGCGAGAGGCGCGTCCGGTCGTTGTTTAGTTGTGCGCTACTTAAGTTGACCAGCGCGTCCGGTCAGTTGCGGGACCAGCGCGTCCGGTCACACCCGGCGCGTCCGGTCAGTACGAACAGCGCGTCCGGTCGGTGTTTCAGAATTTAGCCGTTGCGTGACCGGCGCGTCCGGTCAGTTTGACCAGCGCGTCCGGTCAGTACGACTTCGGCTGGTTAAAGTTCCTAACGGCTATATTCGAAGGGGTACGCTATAAATAGAGGTTGGCCGGGGTTTGAGGGTAACTCTTGCATATTTTGAGACCTAGAGACATCCTTTGAGCTAGAGAACAACCCCTCCACTCATCTCTTTGCATAGTTGCACATCTTGAGTGAGATTGAGTTAGATTCAAGTGCATTGCTTGAGAGTTGTATTCTAGAGGCACTTGATCTTTGAGTTGCTGCGGATTTCTTATTACTCTTCCGTGTTTCCCGACACGGTAGACGGCTTGGAGCAGCAGAGGTGATTGAGCTCGCAATTGGAGATTGTTGGAGCCTTCACCAAGTGTTATAAGGGGTTCTTGATCCTTCTCCGCGGGAGTTCGTGAATTGGATACTCTAGTGGAGCTCGTGGCTTGGAGGATCCCCGTCTTGTGTGCGGTTGTGCGGCGCCCGCCGAGGGCTCGACTCTTGATAGTCGATTAGCTCGCGAACCGACAAGTGGGTGTATCGCCACAACAGGGAGTAGCTTGCCGGGAAGCAAGTGAACCTTGGGATAAATTCTTGTGTCATTCTCTTCCTGAGGATTTCTCTTGTATGATTGATTGATTGGCATTTCTCATCTCTACACGGCGGTATAATCACTCAAAACTATTCTCTTGTATTACTTCTTGTTTATAGCTTGTAGTTGTTGTTGTGTTTAATGGATAGCCTTGTACTAGACTTGTGTAGGTGGCTTGCTTAATTAGTTAGAGCTAGTGCTTTTGCTTCGCCATCTCTCATACTAACTTGTGGTTAAGTAATTCTTGTAGAAGTTTTAATTAGGCTATTCACCCCCCTCTAGCCTATTTGGACCTTACAAGTGGTATCGGAGCCGAGGCACCGTTTATTTGAGGCTTAACAACCTACGGTGAAAAAGAAATGGCTCAATTAAGCTTGCACATCAACAACACCAAGAAGGCACCTCACTTTGATGGCACAAATTATGCATATTGGAAGGTTAAGATGACCGCACACCTAAAGTCAATCAATAGAGAAGTGTGGAAGGTCACCGAAATAAAATTTAAGGTTGCCAATCCGGAAGCACCTACACCGGTAGAGGAGAAGAAGCGCCAATGCAATGATGTTGCCATTAGTGCTCTTCATGAGGTACTAGATGACAAGACATTTGAGCAAGTAAAGAACATAGAGATTGCTCATGATGCTTGGGCCAAGCTAGAAGAAACATTTGAGGGCACCGAAGGCACAAAGACCGCTAAAGCATATATCTTGCAAGAAAAATTTTCAAGCTTCAAGATGCAAGATGATGAGAGTGTACCGGAGATGTTTCATAGGTTGCAAGTCATTGTCAATGAGCTCAAGGCACTTGGTGAGGAGGTCAAGGACAATCAATTCTCTATGAAGTTCTTGAGAAGTCTACCCAAGAGATTTGATACATTGATCACCGTGCTAGTGAGGACTACATTGAAGGATTCAACTCCTCAACAAATATTCCAAGAAGTGATGACCGATGATTCATATAGAGAAGATGATGAGAAGGATGAGTTGGTCAAGAAGAAGAAGAAGGAAAATGAGAAGAAAGATGATGAAAAGAAGAAGAGTATGACATTCAAAGCCACCACATCCAAGGGCAAATCCAAGATTGAATCATCAAGTGATGAAGACTCAAGCTCTTGTGATAGTGATGACATTGATGAGAAGATGACTCTCTTTGTCAAGCAATTTGGCAAATTCATGAAGAAGAAAGGCTATCGTGCAAGAAGGAGGAAGAACTCATCCAAGAAGAGTGAGCATACCATGAGATGCTTTAGATGCCATAGCAAGGACCATCTCATTGCAAAGTATCCTTATGATAGTGATGATGAAGATGCTATCAAGAAGGAGAAGAAGAAGCAAGAAAAGAAGAAAAGCTCTTATAAGAAGAAGAATGATTCTCATGTTGCTACATGGGATAGTGATGATTCCTCAAGTGATGATGAGGATGACTACAAGAGCAAGAAGAAGGGACATGCTAGCATTGCCATCCAAGAGAAGGTCTCCCTCTTCGACACTCCATCGTGCTTCATGGCTAAGGCCGCTAAGGTATCATCCGACGATGAGAGTGATCATGATAATGCTAGTGATAGTGATAGTGATGAAGAAGAATTCACTAAAGATGAACTAATCACTATGCTAGAAAATTGCACTCAACATTTTAAAGAATCTAGAAAGGAGTGCAAGGGCTTGCTTAAGGAAAAGAAAAACCTTATGCAAGAACTTGATGAGCTTAGGGCATCTTATGAGAGTCTAAAGGTAGACCATAAGAAGCTTCAAAAGTCTCACACTAAGCTTGAAGAAGCTCATTCCTCTCTAGTTGAAAAATGTGAAAACATACCAACTAATGTTGAGAAAGCTAAAACTTGCAACATAGGCATATCATGTGATATAATTGATGAAACTTTTCATAAGCCTATTGTTGTTGCTCCCACTAACTCTTCATGTAGTGCATCTACATCATCCTCATCTAGTGGTGATGGTTTCACTTGTGACTCCACACTTATAGTTGAGAATGAAAATCTCAAAAAGGAGGTAAAAGAGCTCAATCACACCTTAGCTAAGGCTTATGGTGGTGAGGACCGCTTGCTTATATGCTTGGGTAGCCAAAGAGCTTCTCTCTACAAAGAGAGATTGGGCTATAACCCCAAGAAAGGCAAGGCCGCTTTTGCTCCTCACAAGACTCGTTTTATGAAGAACAATGGTAGCTATTGCAAAAATTGCAAGCAAGTTGGTTACATAGAGCAACAATGCATGAACAAGAAATCAAATGCTAATGTATCCTCAATCAAGTTTGATTCTTTCTATATACTTACCAAGGGTACAAATGGTGTTCATGCTAAGTTCATTGGTGCACCATGGATGGGCTCAAAGAAGAAAGCCATTTGGGTACCAAAGAGCTTAGTCTCTAACCTTGGAGGACCCAAACAAGTTTGGGTACCTAAAAGGAATTGATCTTGTCTTGTAGGTCAATTACAAAGCCGGAGGAAGGCATTGGGTGCTTGATAGTGGGTGCACTCAACATATGACCGGGGATTCTTGTATGTTCAAATCAATTGATTCAAGTCAAAATGGTGGTTTTGATGCTATCACTTTCGGCAACAACAAGAAAGGCAAGGTCAAGGGGCTTGGTAAAATTGCTATCTCAAATGACATGAGCATATCTAATGTGTTGCTAGTTGAGAGCTTAGATTTCAATCTTTTTTCGGTGGCACAACTTTGTGATCTTGGCTTCAAGTGCATATTTGGTAGTGATAATATTGAAGTCATAAGTGTTGATGGATCAAACTTGATATTCAAAGGATTTAGACATGGTAGCTTATACTTGGTTGACTTCAATGATAGTGAGACACAATTAACATCATGCTTGCTTAGTAAATCTAGTATGGGTTGGTTATGGCATAGAAGGCTTGGTCATGTTGGAATGAAACAATTGAACAAACTTTTGAAGCGTGACTTAGTTAGAGGCTTGAAGGATGTCACCTTTGAGAAGGATAAACCATGTAGTGCTTGTCAAGCCGGCAAACAAGTTGGAAATACACATCCTAGTAAGAGTGAAATGAGCACATCAAAGGCATTTGAGTTATTGCACATGGACTTGTTTGGGCCAACAACATACACTAGCATTGGTGGCAACAAGTATGGCTTTTTGTTTGTGGATGACTACACTAGATACACTTAGGTGCTCTTTCTTTATGACAAGAGTGATGTTTATGATCTATTCAAGTCTTTTATCAAAAGGGTGCAAAATGAGTTTGAGACTACCATCAAGAAGATTAGAAGTGACAACGGCAGTGAGTTCAAGAACACAAGAATTGAAGAGTTGTGTGATGATCTTGGTATTAGACATCAATTCTCACCAACATACACTCCTCAATCCAATGGTGTAGTTGAAAGGAAAAATAGAACCTTGATTGATATGGCTAGATCAATGCTTAGTGAATACAATGTGAGTCATTCATTTTGGAGTAAAGCTATCAACACGGCTTGCTATTATAGTAACCGTCTCTATTGCCATGGGAAGCTTGGAAAGACACCATATGAACTATTGAATGGAAGAAAGCCCAACATTGCATACTTTAGAGTGTTTGGTTGCAAATGCTATATTCTCAAGAAAGGCACTAGATTGAGCAAGTTTGAAAAGAAATATGATGAAGGGTTCTTACTTGGTTATTCTACCACAAGCAAAGCATATAGAGTTTGGAATCTCACAAATGGCACCTTAGAAGAAGTTCATGATGTTGAGTTTGATGAAACCCAAGGGTCTCAAAATGAAGCTCAAAACCTTGCTGATGTGAGAGGAGATCAATTGTCAAATGCAATGAAGAACATGGACATTGGTGATGTTAGGCCAAGACAAGTTAATGATGATGATATTCATGTAATCAACCAAAGTGTGCAAATTGATACAAATCAAGCAAGCTCTAGTGGTACTTATGATGAAGTGCAAGATCAAGGTCAAGCAAGTGGAAGCAATCAACTCCCAATACTCCAACCTACTAGTATTGCAAGAGATCATCCATTAGACCAAATCATTGGTGGAATTCAAAGTGGTGTTCAAACTAGATCAAGGCTAGCATCCTTTTGTGAGCATTACTCATTTGTCTCATTAGAAGAACCAAAGAAGATAGAAGATGCATTGAAGGATTCCGATTGGGTAAATGCCATGCATGAAGAACTAAACAACTTTACTAGAAATCAAGTTTGGGAACTTGTTAAAAGGCCAAAGAACTATAATATGATTGGTACTAAGTGGGTCTTTAGAAACAAGCAAGATCAAGATGGCATAGTTATTAGAAACAAAGCAAGATTAGTAGCACAAGGATACACTCAAGTTGAGGGTCTTGACTTTGGAGAGACATATGCACCCGTTGCAAGATTGGAGGCTATTAGAATCTTATTAGCATATGCTTGTGCACACAACATCAAGCTCTATCAAATGGATGTCAAGAGTGCATTTTTCAATGGCTACATCAATGAAGAAGTCTATGTTGAGCAACCTCCCAGTTTTGAAGATGACAAGAAGTTCGACCATGTTTTCAAGCTAAAGAAGGCATTGTATGGTTTGAAGCAAGCACCTAGAGCATGGTATGAGAGATTGAGGGACTTTCTTCTCTCTAAAGGGTTTAAGGTGGGAAAGGTTGACACCACTCTCTTCACCAAGAAGCTTGGAAATGACTTGTTTGTGTTGTAAATCTATGTGGATGACATTATCTTTGAATCAACTAACCAAGACTTTTGTGAAGAGTTTGGAAATATGATGGCTAATGAGTTTGAGATGTCTATGATTGGAGAGCTTAGTTACTTCCTTGGACTTCAAATTAAGCAAATGAAGAATGGCACTTTTGTAAGTCAAGGAAAGTACATCAAGGACATGATCAAGAAGTTTGGATTGCAAGATGCTAAGCAAATGAGCACACCAATGGGCACTAATGATCAATTGGGTATTGATGATAGTGGAAACATGGTAGATCAAAAGCAATACCGGTCTATGATTGGAAGTTTGCTCTATGTCACCGCTTCTAGGCCAGATGTGATGTTTAGTGTGTGCAAGTGTGCAAGATATCAAGCTTCACCTAGAGAAAGTCACTTGAAAGCAACCAAGAGGATATTGAGATATCTTAAGGGCACTTATGATGTTGGATTATGGTTTCCAAAGGGGTCTAACTTTGAGTTGATTGGATATTCGGACTCCGACTATGGTGGTTGCAAGATTGATAGAATGAGCACAAGTGGCACTTGTCAATTGCTTGGAAGGTCTCTTGTTTCATGGTCATCAAGAAAATAAAATAGTGTTGCACTATCTACCGCCGAGGCCGAATATATTAGTGTCGGTAGTTGTTGTGCACAATTGCTTTGGATGAAGGCCACCTTGAATGATTTTGGAATCAAGTTCAAGTATGTGCCATTATTTTATGACAATGAAAGTGCTATCAAGATGACTCAAAATCCGGTTCAACATTCAAGAACGAAGCACATTGACATAAGGCATCACTTCATAAGAGACCATCAACAAAAGGGTGATATTAGCATTGAGAGCATTGGCACCGAAGATCAACTAGCCGACATTTTCACAAAGCCACTTGATGAGAAGAGATTTTACAAGTTGAAGAATGAATTGAACATACTTGACTTCTCCAACTTGAAATGAGTGCACCCCCCACATTCTTATATGACATGCCTCTCCTCTAACATAGCAAGGTAAAGTTGTTTGGCATATCATTCATACTTTGCTAAGGACATGGTTAGAACATATAGACATATTTGCATGATAAATAGGCTCATTCATGAAAATCAAATGATTTTGATGTATATATGGTACCACTATTGCTTCTATGTTTATTTGATCTAGTGGTAGCATATGACATGTTTGTGGGCTTGCAAACCTAGTGTTAAATCTAGTAAACGAGCTCATGATGTGTAATTCAACATGGTTAAGATAACCCTTATACTTTATGAGGTGTGAAAAAGCTTGTCCTTGGATCAAACCGAATTACATATTCTAAGCAAGTGATCTAGATTGAACCATAATTTGGATTCCCTCATATTGATTGACTTATCTCTCACTAAAATTGACACATTTTTGGTGATTGTTGACAAAGGGGGAGAGAAAAGTCACAAAGATATTGCAAAGAGCAAGAAAGATATAAAAAGGGGGAGAGAAAGCACAAAGATAGAAAAGTCACAAAGAGAAGTCACAAAGAGGGAGAAAGATATAGTAAGGGGGAGAGAAAAGATATAGTAAGGAGGAGAGAAATTAAATTTGAGCACATAAGTAGGGGGAGCAAGCTCATGAACTATTTGTTGCATTTGTATGTGCATTAACATGATGAATTGTTACATTGCAAAGCTAAAATTCATATTCATGTTTGTATGGTGTATGCTAGAAATAGAACTTGAATGATGATTTGTTGAGAGTAGCTTTACAAGTGGTATCTAGACACCTTTTGCTTATAATGTTGATCTTACGGGGTATTTTAGTGTTTGTGATCGTTACAAGTGATGTATTTTAAGTGGTGTCTAGCTACATCGATGCTAAGGATGGTATATAAAGGCAACTCCGATTGGCATCACGCTTCAAAGGTCCATTCTATATACCTTAGCATCAATTTGATAGTAGTAACTCTCCCAAAATTCAAATCATTACATATGTGCAAAATTAAACCAAACTCATGGAAGCACATATGTAGGGGGAGCTAATACTATCGAAATTGAAAATTGATTTCATTACATATCTTTGTGATGGTTGTCATCAATTACCAAAAAGGGGGAGATTGAAAGCCCAAGTTTGGTTTTGGTAATTAATGACCAAGTTGCTAATGCCATGTGTTAAGTGTTTTGAGTTAGGCACAAGCAACACATGAGATGAAGGTGTATGTGGCAAGGAGTGGTGGCCACAAGATCATAAAAAGATGGTGCATGGACATAGAATGATGATCATGGTGGAGATGCACATAAAAGGAAGGACATGATGATCAAGTGAAAGAGAAGGATCTAAGAGCGTAAGGCAAAGGTATAATCATAGGGGTTTTCCTTTTGCCGGTCTAAGATGAGTAGAGAAGTGATTAACCGGGTTTAGGATACATAGCCGACTATGAAGAGGGGCAATCACGGTTAGCTCAGAAATCAAGTGCCACTAGATCAATGTCTTGAGCATATGCATTAGGATCTAGTAAAGAGCTAACATAACGCCTTGGAAAATGATTGTGAAATGCTAACACACATGCACATGGTGGTGTACACTTGGTGGTGTTAGCACATTTGCGAAGGCGGTGGAGTTCAAGCGGTGGAGAGGGGTTTGGGTTCCTCTCTCCCTCCCGCCGAGCTTGCGAGGCGGGATTCGGCGCTTTTTGGAGAAGTAAAATGCCTATTTTCTATTGCGTCGGAAGTCAGAAAAGAAACGGAGGCGAACGGAGGTCACTGTGGTCACCGGACGCTGCACCGGACGCGGTCACGGAATGACCGGACGCGTCCGGTCAGTGTTCAGCGTCTGCGCGGTTTTTAGTTTGATGATCGGACGCGCAGCGCGTCCGGTCACTAACGACCGGACACGTCCGGTCATCTAGGGAGCTTACTGGACTCTAACCGTACACGAGCACTGTCGCGTCCGGTCATTGCGAGAGGCGCGTCCGGTCGTTGTTTAGTTGTGCGCTACTTAAGTTGACCAGCGCGTCCGGTCAGTTGCGGGACCAGCGCGTCCGGTCACACCCGGCGCGTCCGGTCAGTACGACCAGCGCGTCCGGTCGGTGTTTCAGAATTTAGCCGTTGCGTGACCGGCGCGTCCGGTCAGTTTGACCAGCGCGTCCGGTCAGCACGACTTCGGCTGGTTAAAGTTCCTAACGGCTATATTCGAAGGGGTACGCTATAAATAGAGGTTGGCCGGGGTTTGAGGGTAACTCTTGCATATTTTGAGACCTAGAGACATCCTTTGAGCTAGAAAACAACCCCTCCACTCATCTCTTTGCATAGTTGCACATCTTGAGTGAGATTGAGTTAGATTCAAGTGCATTGCTTGAGAGTTGCATTCTAGAGGCACTTGATCTTTGAGTTGCTGTGGATTTCTTGTTACTCTTTTGTGTTTCCCGACACGGTAGACGGCTTAGAGCAGCAGAGGTGATTGAGCTCGCAATTGGAGATTGTTGGAGCCTTCACCAAGTGTTGTAAGGGGTTCTTGATCCTTCCCCGCGGGAGTTCGTGAATTGGATACTCTAATGGAGCTCGTGGCTTGGAGGATCCCCATCTTGTGTGCGGTTGTGCGGCGCCCGCCGAGGGCTCGACTCTTGATAGTCGATTAGCTCGCGAACCGACAAGTGGGTGTATCGCCACAACGGGGAGTAGCTTGCCGAGAAGCAAGTGAACCTCGGGATAAATTCTTGTGTCATTCTCTTCCCGAGGATTTCTCTTGTATGATTGATTGATTGGCATTTCTCATCTCTACACGGCGTTATAATCACTCAAAGCTATTCTCTCGTATTACTTCTTGTTTATAGCTTGTAGTTGTTGTTGTGTTTAGTGGATAGCCTTGTACTAGACTTGTGTAGGTGGCTTGCTTAATTAGTTAGAGCTAGTGCTTTTGCTTCGCCATCTCTCGTACTAACTTGTGGTTAAGTAATTCTTGTAGAAGTTTTAATTAGGCTATTCACCCCCTCTAGCCTATTTGGACCTTACAGTGCCAGAAAAGAAAGTTCAAATTTTTAAATGCCAAATACAAAAGACTGATTTATTTCAGTGCCAAATACATAATTCTCTCATCTTTTATAGTTAAGTCAAATCAAAGATAGATGGAGCTCCTCTAAGGGCGTGTTTGGTTACCGTTTGTTAAAGTTTAACACCCATCACATCAATGTTCCCTCGAATGCATAGAGTACTAAATGTAGACTAATTGCATGCATGTCGACACAGATTAGGAGTAATTTACGAGACGAATCTATTAAGTCTAATTAATCCAAAATTGGAAACTTTTTGTCAAATAAGACGAAAGTGCTACAGTGTTTGTTAAACTTTAACACCCCAAACCAAACACCCCTAAGTTCAGATCTCTTTGACACTTCTTGACAAAAGAGCCGAGATTTTTATTAGTACACTTTTGACTTATTACTAGGCGTACGTTTGGTACCGCCTCTAGAGCAGCTCCACAACTTGTTTTATGTCTGACCAACTCAGCGGGTACTCTAAAACGATACTTTAAAGCTTTAGAGTATGAATATAGAGTAAAAACTGCTGTACTGGGTACTCTAAAACGATACTCTATCATTTCTCTCACTCTATATTTAGAGTGGTACAGTGTTTACTCTATACTGGGCAGTGACAGACCCCACTAGCTAAACAAAGGAAAAAAAAATGCTATAACTCACAAACCAAAAATTCAAATTAAAATTTGATTGCACCATTAAATTCGTCTCAATAAATCTTTCAAAACTAGATCACACATGGATACATTTAGATAAAGTGACAAGTGGGTCCCACAGTAGATAGAGTGGATAGAGGATGATATAGAGGATGGATGAGTGCGGAAGAATTAAGTATAGAGAAGAGAATCTTGCTGACTAGGATGTATAGGATGAACATATAGATCCATAAGTGCGGATAGCCTAATGGCCTCCGGGAAACAACTTCAGGCGTGAATCTCCTAAATCGTGTTGACTAGAGCCGCTTGGAGGAGATTTCACTAGCTCCAACCTCTGTCCTTGCGGGGCCTGGCCGGAAATGCCCCACCGTGTGTGTGGACGACATTGGCCCGTGACCATGTGTGTCGATGATGGTTGGACCTTCGTGCGCGCGAGGCACCGCACGTCCAAATGGGTTGGAGGCAAGGGAAAAAGAGACGGAGACGAGAAATAGAGACGACATGCGTGCAGTGGAGAAGATAAGGCGGAGGGAGAAGAGAGAGGAAAAGATAAAATAAGTGAGAAAAAATAAATGAAAAAAAGAAATAAATAGAAGAGTATAATCGTCACAGTACTGTTTTCAACGAGTAGAAGAAGCTATTTTACCAAGGCTGTGTTTAGTTTCTCATGGAATGTAAAATACAAAATAACAACTATTTTGGAATGATGAAATGTAAAATGCTAAAATTTTCATAGATGTGTTTAGTTTTATCTAAAATGCTAAATTTTTCATGAGGTGAGTGAGAGCTTTTTGACTTTTTGGCTTTTTTTAGCCTCTTGAGACCAAAATCTAAAATGGAGAATGGATACCTTTTTGTCAAAAATTTTGCATGGTGTTTAGTTCCATTTTGCAGAATAATAGACCAAAATCCAAATTTTTTTTGGGTAAAATAGGAAACTAAACACACCCCCAAATATAATTTGCAAAGAACTTTAGCTCCACTGGCGGAAGCAAAAGAAAAAAAATGCTCCACCACCACCCGTGAATTGGATCTGTACCAAGAGCCGTTAGATCGAGACAACTTTAAACTTTTGAAAAAACTAGAAATAAAACTAAGACGTGCGTCATAAAAGCAGAATTTGATCTAAATGTTTACGGTATTAACAAAAGATCTTTTGAAAATACTGAGCCAAATGGCATTCAAATTATAGATTTGATGGGCATACTCCTCCCGAAAGAACAAAAATAATCACCGCAAAATTAAATATCTAAACTAAACTAGATTTATAAAAATTTAAAAATTCTATTTATACCTATATCTTCAAATATATTTATTAAAAATGTATTATATGATTAATCTAACAATACTCATCTCTATTAATATTAATAGAGTGGTCCGAGGGACTACAATTTTACGACACTCTCGGGGTAAAATTTCGGGACCGAGCTTTAGCTCGGATGGTGAGCTCTCCGGTGTGGAGGCCACCGGTCCTGAGTTTGAACCCTGCTCGGCTCAGTGATTTTCCACCCTGGGGATTTATTTTCTAAAAATAATCTTGCATGTTCTGGACATACACGTAAAGACATAATGATACTGCGACGTGTCTCGTCGCCTGCGAAGCTCCGTTGGATTTCATCGATCTCCAGAAAGATGTGTGGTGTGTATAGTTGCTAGATCTAGCACGTGCACTGGTTGTATGTTGTGTGCGTGTGACGCGTTGAGTGTGCGTACCTTTAGATACGCTGTACCTCAGGAGTCGAGGCTTAAAAAAAAGGTGGGGGGGGGGTAAAATTTCGTGGCAGGATAGTAGAAGGGCTCGAAATTTAAAGGGACGGTGTGCATCGCGCACTGGTGCTCCGGCAGGCAGACCACGCGATACGTGAGTTCCACCACAGGGCACAGGGGCGGAACACACGGGCACCAACGGTGGACGCGGGAGGCCGGGGATCTAGATCTCTCACCTCCACCGCCACCAACACGCGCGCCCCGCCTCGTCTCCCTCCAGTCCACCACCAAACCTAGACAGCTTCCCCCCGAGTCCACGCCGCCGTCGACCGCCCTGCCCCGACCGTCGCGGCGCCCGCACTCCCACGCGCTGCCGGATCCCCTGCCCCTGCCGTACAGTCTGCCCGCTCCCGCCGCACGCCGGCCTAGCTGGGGTCGAGTGGAGATCCAACAGGAGCAGAGGGTGGCCTCTTCTTCTTCTCGTGCGGGTGAGTATCCCAGGCTCGCTTGGATGGAATGGGATGGAATGGAACGGATTCTCTCGCTCTGTTGGTTAGTTTTGTTTTTCTTCTCCATTCGAATCCAAGCGTTTCCGTCTCTCGATTCGTCTCGTCGCGGATTTCGTTTGCTGCGTGGCGCCGTGGCAATTTGGGTCCGCGGATTTCGTTTAGTTGTTCCTCTGAAATCGCGAGATCAGTCTAGCCAAGGCGCCGTTACATTTTACTTCTCCGGGTGGCAGCGCTGCATTCTGTAAGTGTAAGCTGGAGTCCTGACTTGGGGGAAGTCAGCTGGGTCTGTGCGGTTCCGCCAGCAATGCGGGAGGAAGTCAATCGGAGGCGGGCGTTGTTGCGGGAATGTGACTTTTGGCGGTGGGTGATGAAAATCTCTCGGGTTTCGGGTAATTACTGTTGATGCCATGTGTAGCTGATCGTCGGGGACACTAATGACTCGATTGCAGGTGCCTCGTGCCTAATGTGGGCGTGCCACATTGTTTTGCCCCCCCCCTGCGTGTCTCCTTTCTGGAAATGGGGGTGCGTAGCCACATCGGGTTCACTGCGTATCCGTGGACAGTTTTGTGCATGGATTGTGGAGAATAGCAGGGGCTTCACATGCACTGTTCTATTGGTGTTTGCTGGAACAAACTATCGGGCAATCCAGTGCCATTGTTGGCACTTTTTCATGATCTTAACCGAACTTGGCGGTGGCTTGCCTGGATTTTTCAAGATCCCGGACGATCTGTTCTGATTTAAGGGCAGATGTACTGATGCACATTATACAACATTTTTCTCTTATGTCCTGTTCTTGTACTCTTGTTGGCTTGGCTTCATTATTGGAAGAGGGTTTTCTTAAATCAAAATTTTGAAGAGCCAAAACAACATACCATTACTGATAGTTTTACATATATCCTCTCTGTGTCGATACCAACTTTTCTTTGCTTCCAATTGACTGCGATGCTTCTGTTCAAGCTT
The DNA here is from genome assembly GCA_038087645.1 of Saccharum hybrid cultivar R570. Lineage (NCBI taxonomy): Eukaryota > Viridiplantae > Streptophyta > Magnoliopsida > Poales > Poaceae > Saccharum > Saccharum hybrid cultivar. The sequence goes on from JAQSUU010000344.1 coordinate 27,303,953, forward strand.
TCTTTCGTTGGAGACATGCTGTAGGTTTCAACTTTCAACTTGCTCTAGCCGATGCTGGAATTTTTCCTGTAAACTGATTCCTATGAAATCCTATACAATTCCTGTGAAATTCCTTGCTTCCAAAGGGGGTCTGAATATGACATATTACTAGTTCTTTAGAGTTTGTTGTGACATGACTAAGAAATTTGTTATGCTTTGAATCATTTCCCATTGTTTATGTACTCATCTATAACAACTCTGCAAACATGACAGGTGTTGTAATTTCGTCAAAGCCCTAGAAGGGCAGCAGTATATTTATAGAGTTGTTCCACAATGGCCTATGATGGAGATGATGGACAAAGCCAGGATTATCTCTTCAAAATTGTTCTGCTTGGGGATTCCTCAGTTGGTAAATCAAACTTGCTAGCAAGATTTGCAAGGAATGAGTTCTACCCAAACTCTAAGTCCACTATAGGAGTGGAGTTCCAGACACAAAAGTTGGTAATCGATGGAAAGGAGATTAAAGCTCAGATATGGGACACTGCTGGACAAGAGCGCTTTCGAGCAGTAACATCTGCTTACTACCGAGGCGCTGTGGGAGCTCTTCTCGTTTATGATATTAGCAGGCGTCAGACTTTTGATAGTGTTGGTCGATGGCTCAATGAACTGCACAGTAAGAACCAATATTTTACTTAATTCCTTCTGTATACAGCAGACCTGGTTCAAGTTTGCTTCATAAGTTCCTAGTCAATAAACCAAGCTCAGGTCACGTAGAATGATTTGAGTTTTAGAATTAGTATACTTTGCCATTACGAACAAAATATCTTGAAGCTGACCATGAACAAGTGCAACTCAAAACCAAATATACTTTGTTATAAATTTCAGCACTAGGTAGTTTTATATGATCTTGTTTGGTTTCTGACCCATTTTGGTTACCTGCAGCTCATTCCGATATGAATGTCGTCACAATTCTGGTGGGTAACAAAACCGATCTGAAGCATGCACGTGAGGTGAGCACTGCGGAAGGACAAGCCTTGGCGGAGGCTCAGGGCCTCTTCTTCATGGAAACCTCGGCTTTGGATTCGTCAAATGTTGCAGCAGCTTTTCAAATTGTCGTTAAGGAGATCTACAGCATACTAAGCAGGAAGGTGTTTCAATCACTAGAGCAGAAGAAAAGCGAGCTGCAGTCGCTAAGCAACGGGAAAGCCGTGGTGCTGCAGGGTGAGGCCAACCAAACAAGCAGTGGTGGGAGGTGGTGCTGTTCCTCATGACCTGTAAGACCTCCCTCCCCATTCTCCATCCTATTCAGTTATGCACTGTAATATTTCCAATGGTGTGTACCGTGATTGATCTTTGTCGACGTATCCAGCAGGACACCAGGACTGCCACTATGGGGAGCGGTGGGATTGGGACACATCTGGGTATGTAACCCTGCAGGTCCGATTTGTGAAAAGTTGGTTTTCCATGTTCTTGTTCTAAAGGTAAGCTGGCAAGTCTGGTTGTATGAAAGTTGGTGTTTTCCGTCGGAGGGAAATCAATGTATAGTTCGATTGATCCTTGGGAGGTATTGATATACATGATTGTGTAAAGAGAAAGTGCGACCAACTTGACTGTTGTGTCATTCTACATCATTCTAGCCCTAGAAACCAACCTTTCATTCTGCGTTACTCCGAACCTAGACATATAAGTACCTGACACCGTGTTTTCACCATTCTTAGGATTTGTCTGGGCACGGTAAATTTCGGATTCCCTTCACTGCGAAATGTAGACCAACTGTGCTACATGCTCTGTGCATGGGGCTGTGATCAGTCTTTGTAAAAATGAAAGGTGGACACCTGCACCGTGCTGTGATCAACCTAAGCTTGTAGATCGAAAATCGATGCACCTTAAAAAAATGATGATAACCAACCTGGAACTACGGAGTATGTTGGATTTTCATAAGAGAAAAATACTAGGCATCAAACTTGTCAACTTCAACTTTGGCTGTGTTTACTTCCTCAAAAAGAAAGTACTGTGCAAACAAAAGATTCCCGTCACATCAAACTTACGATACATGCATGGAGTACTAAATGTAGATGAAATAAAAAACTAATTGTACATTGGTTATACTTTGCGAGATGAACGTTTTGAACCTAATTAGTCAACGGTTGGACACTATTTGCCAAATAAAGCCAAAACGTGCTACAGTACTTTTTTACACCTTTTTACACAACTAAACACAGCCTTTGGTGGTCTTTACTCCTAACCGCTACACCTTGTAAATAAATTGCTTTAAGGAGTTGTTTAGTTGGTGAAAAAGTTTGGGTTCGGCTACTGTAGCACTTTTCGTTTTATTTGACAATTTGTGTTCAATCATAGACTAATTAGGCTCAAAAGATTTGTCTCGTGATTTACAACTAAACTGTGTAATTAGTTTTTTCTTTCGTCTACATTTAGTACTCCATGCATATGTCGTAAGATTCGATGTGACGGGTACTGTGCAAACTTTTTTAGGTTGCATGGGTAACTAAACAGGCCCTAAGCCTTCAACCTGCACAGATGCAACAGTTACACAGAAACCAAATCATGACACTACCGTCATTGTGCTAGAGAGAGAGAGCTGCAATGAGTGCAGCAGTTGAGAGAGAACGACAAAAGGTACGGAGTAGACACCATCATCGCTGGTGATCGTATTACGGATGAACAGTATGCTTTGTTACCCAATGATGAGGATATTATAAGATGCCATCGTCTTGCGGGAGCAGTATCATCATCTCCACCAAATGATTGGGGCGCAATAGCAACCGTGAAAGGTGACTCCGGCTGTGTTTAGTTCAATTGAAAAGTGTACTATAAAAATTTTTCCCGTTATATTAAACTTGTGATACATGCATGGAGTACTAAATGTGGATAAAATTAAAAACTAATTATACAGTTTGGTTGCACTTTGTGAGACGAACGTTTTAAGCCTAATTAGTCAACGGTTGGACAATTATTACCAAATACAAACAAAATATTACAGTGTTGCTACAATAAATTTTGGCACTTCAAATTTAAGAACTAAACACAGCCTCCGTTTTTAAAGTTCATACCGGGAAGCACAAATCACTGCACCACCTCTGCGTTCTCTCTGCGTTCTCTCTGATGCATACCGTTCCGGTCCATCATCTCGTGAAACAAAGGGCATGTTTAGTTAGTGAAATTTTTTGGGTTCGACTAGTATTTTTCGTTTTATTTGATAATTTATGTCAAATCATGGACTAATTAGGCTCAAAAGATTTGTCTCGTGATTTACAACTAAATTGTGTAATTAGTTTTTTCTTTCGTCTACATTTAGTATTCTATGTACGTGCCGCAAGATTTGATGTGACAGGTACTGTAGCGCTTTTTGGGTTCTCTTTTTAGGAACTAAACAGGCTCAAAAAGTAGCGGATCAGAACTCAGGCCCAGGCTCAAAAAGTAGCGGATCAGAACTCAGGCCGTGTTTAGTTGGGCCGATTTTGGCCCTCCAAAATCTGTATAGTAAAAGTTTTCTACTGTAGCATTTCGTTTGTATTTGTGAATTTTTGTCCAAATATTGACTAATTAGGCTCAAAAGATTCGTCTCGCAAAGTACAACTAAACTGTGCAATTAGTTTTTGATTTCATCTACATTTAGTACTCCATGCATGTACCAGCATTTTGATGTGATGGGAAATCTTCTTTTTGTATAGTAGAATTTAGGGGGAAATTTGGCATCTAAACAAGGCCTCAGGCCATGTTTAGTTCCCCAAATTTACCCTCAAATTCTACTATGCAAAAAGAAGATTCTCCATCACATCAAAATGTTGGCACATGCATAGAGTACTAAATGTAGATGAAATCAAAAACTAATTACACAGTTTTGTTGTACTTTACGAGACGAACGTTTTAAGCCTAATTAATCAATGTTTGGACAATTATTATCAAATAAAAACAAATTGCTATAGTACAGCACAGTGCTGCATAATAAATTCGGGAGGCCCGAATCAGGCATCTAAAGAAGGCCTCAGATGCATTGCACTTTGCACTAGCACTAAACAGTGATCTGGATGGCATCTCCAGTCTCTAGCAGTGCTGCAGTAGTTGGTAGCAGGGTTAAAAATCCCGGTCGGTAAACCGCGGTTTACCGCGGTTACCGGGCTAACCGGGCCGGACCGGTTCCGGTCCGGTCCGGTTAGGTATTCCCCAAATTCAAATTTAAAATTTGAAAAAAAATGCTGAAAAAATTCCTAAAAATAGTTCATGATTTATAGAAGCCAATGGTGTAAAAAATTTTCAAATTCGAGTTCGTTTAGTATTTATTTATACGTATAGAAGTTAAAAAAAAGAAAAAAATCCCGGTCCCGGCCCGTCAAGGCCCATGAGGCCCATTAGGCCGTCACGGGCACAAAACGCGCCGGGAGCTGCGGGGGGGGGGGGTGGTCAACGCGCCAGCACCTTATCCGCTCCCGTACGCCCCCCGCCCGCTCCGTCCGCCTGCCGCCGCCGCTCGACCGCCCCGGATCGCCGGCTTACCGCCCGGTCCGGGCGGTTTACCGCGCGCCCGCCGTGCCGTCGGTTAGCCGGCCAGAAGGCGCGGCTAACCGCCCGGTTCTCCGGGCGACCGCCAGGTGAGTTTTTTTTGTTTTTTTTCTTTAGAGTAGTATTAGCTTTAGGATTTAGGTATGGTTTATGTGTTAGGATATAGGAAAGATCTAGGATTTAGGTAGGATTTGTGTTAGGATTTAGGATAGGTTTTTGGTTAGGTTTTAGGTAGGATTTACTTTAGGATGTTTTTTTAGGATTTAGGATTAGAGGTAGGATTTGTGGTAGGATGTATATTTTAGGTATATATTGTGTAGATACATTTTATTTAGGTGTGACTTTGTGTTGTCCGTTTATGCAGGTAGACAATGTCAGGCAGAAACAGAGACGTTGTACGGGAGCATGGTGAAAATCTTGCTCCTGGATGGAGATGCAATTATTATCATGTGACGAAAGCAGGCGGTGGTTGCACTAGATTTAAACAGCATTTGGCTGGGCACAGGGCGGACACCTTGCATTGCGACCGTGTGCCACCAGATGTGCGTGCGTACTTTCAGCGAGATCTTGACAGAGCTAAGAAGACGACTGCTGACCGGACTCGACAAAGGTTGGCACGAGAAAAAGCTGCAGCGGAGGGAAAGTCACTTGTTGTTATGTGATTCATTTGTTTGTGTTGGCAGTGACCAAATAGACCCCAAGGATCTACGTCAGGCTACGGGGCATGATTGCATCAGTGATTGGGCCCGTAGAAATGTGGGTGAAAGTCACCTCGGAAAGAGGAAGATGCAGATGGTGCCTCCGAAGGGTCACGGCAAGCGTCACCGAGGAAAAGGAAAAGCAGTGACCAGCGACACAGAGACTGAGGATGAGGAATACCAGTCCCAGGATAGTGGTGACGATAACAGTAGTGACGATGACAGTGACAATGACGGTGCTGGTGGGAGTGACGGTGGCGGTGGTGGTGGGACAGACGGTGGTGGTGGTGGGAGTGGGGCTGGTACTATTGGTGCTGGTGGTAGTAGTTATGTAGGTCTTTATTTCACAGGTATCCATTGCACCTACATACACACAATTGTTTCTGTCTATGCCTACTAATTATGGTTAATTGCAGGCGAGACCCAATTCACACATGCTACTCAAGACCGTGACCATGGACAACCGACATCGTAGAGGAGAGCATATGCACCGACGGACTACGACACTCCACAGTACTCTTCTTCCTCCTACAGCGATACCTCACAGCCTACTTATAGCTATCCCATTCCTGACATGACCATGCAGACTCAGACTAGATGGGTGTATGAATGGGAAGACCCCAGTTTTTACAATATGTTAGTTCAAGAATGGGAGACAACAGCAGCATGGACAGGTCAAACTTGGCAAGATTACAAGGCTGCTCTGCTTAGACAACAAGGTATCTCTCTTATGTCCACCGCCGAATATGAAATGTCGTGCCAACAAAGGGTCTTCCCATACATCCTATGTAGTTGACCATGCGACTATTTGTTTGTGTAAGCGAATATGTATTTGTATGCGACTATATATTGTTGCTTTAGTGACTTATGCTATTTATTACCATATTGTGTGGTCTTTTTACATTAATTTGTGCAAAGGAAGTACCAAAAATTCTTTTTATTCATGCAAAAAAATCTAAGAGCCTGTTTAGTTCACAAAAAGTGAACCCAAAAAGTGCTACAGTACCTGTCACATCAAATCTTGCGGCACATGCATGGAGTACTAAATGTAAACGAAAGAAAAAACTAATTACACAGTTTAGTTGTAAATCACGAGACAAATCTTTTGAGCCTAATTAGTCTATGATTGGACACAAATTGCCGAATAAAACGAAAAGTGCTACAGTAGCCGCACCCAAACTTTTTCACCAACTAAACAAGCCCTAAACAGTTGTAGCGGTTACCGCTCAAACCGAGCGGTAACCGCTACAAACCGTCCGGTAAACTGGTCGCAAACCGAACCGAAGGCGAGTTTGAATTCAAATTTAAATTCGACCGGTTACCGACAAACCGGACCGGTAAACCGGAACCGGAGGCCGACGGTCTGAGCCGTCCGGTCAGTAAAAAAAAACCCTGGTTGGTAGTACCTTCCGTGGTACACTGTCGTCAAATCTCCGGTTAGCAGAACCATCAGCTGGTTGGATTTTCTCACATATCTTCTCGTTTCAACCAAACTCTCACTGTCAAATCCCTTTAGCTACCCAGAGCCTGTTTAGTTGGCATGCGTACCCAAAAAGAAACCCAAAAAGTGTTACAGTACCTGTCACATCAAATTTTGCGGCACATGCATGGAGTACTAAATGTAGACGAAAGAAAAAAACTAATTACACAGTTTAGTTATAAATCACGAGACAAATCTTTTGAGCCTAATTAGTCCATGATTAGACACAAATTACCAAATAAAACGAAAAGTGCTACAGTAGCCGAACCCAAACTTTTTCACCAACTAAACAAGCCCCCAGTAGTCCAATACTCCATAAGAGTACACGTTTCTTTTCATTGTTTCCTCCCCAGCAGACATTTGGGAGACAATACATCTGAGCCTTATTTAGTTCCCCTCAAAATTCCAAGTTTTTTCACTCTCTCTCTATCACATCAATTTTTAGCCGCTTACATGAAGTATTAAATGTAGGTAAAAAAATAAACATAGTTTAATTGAAAATCACGAGATGAATCTTTTGAGCCTAGTTGGTCACGATTGAACAATATTTGTCAAATAAGACGAAAGTGGTATTATTCATCGGGTTGAAATTTTTTTCAATCTAAACGTGGCCCTGGTATGGAATGGGATGAGAAGTGACAGTTTCTTGCTTGCGCCTGTTTTAGTTCGCGAAATTTTTATAGGAAATGGTTCCGCATCACTTTTGTTATTATTTAGCAATTAGTGTCTAATCATAGTCTAATTAGACTTAAAAGATTCATCTCGTAAATTTCGTCTAAACTGTGTAACTAATTTTATTTTTTTATCTATATTTAATGCTTCATGCATGCGTTCAAAAATTCGATGTGACGAGAAATCTTGAAAAATTTTACAAAATTTTGGAAACTAAACAGGCCCTTGATCAGCAGCCCTAAATACATAGCCACCCCTAAAACATGCAATCTACTAGTATGTAGCCACCTTGACATAAAACCTCACATCAAGCTAACAGCTTTGTCTAATCTGGCGTACAATCTTTTCGCTTCTACAGTTCTCTTGAAGTTTGAAAGTACACAGTTCAAGTTTCAGATTTACAAAACAAATAACATACACAGTACAAAACATGGTCCTGTGACAACGGCATCATTCTTTGTTCTGCAACCTTGATCTTTCTGTAGCCTAGGAGACAAAATTATCAGTAACAATGATGACATATTCTTTCATTGTAGCCTGGGAGACAAAATTATCAGTAACAATGATGACCTGAAATGCAGAAAAGGAGACATAAAGAAAAAAATGTTCCTTTAGAAAAAAAAAAGGGGGAAGCCACAAGCCAGTAAACATCATGGCATCAAGCATTTCGCGGAAGCACGTTGTTAGTTATTATGATAATTTAGCAGAACAATACACCTGAATGACCTGTTTCTTTGAAACATTTTGGTCCGGATCTGTAATGTTATAACAGAACAGTGTGATAATGTGTTTGATCATTATTAAACAAAGTATGAATCGTGCTTAAAACATTGAGGACCGTAATAAGATGGCTTTCCGTCTGTTTAGCATTTTCATTTTCTGGATTGAATAAGCACAGCAAATAGCCTCAGATAAATAAAAGAACAACGGAACGCAGCAACAATGTTAGGAATACCGAACTAAAATGTTCAAGAGTTGAAATGAGAAACCTATCATGCAACAGTTTTACCTAGCTTTCTGTCCCTTCGTCTTTTGGTTCGTTGTAGGGTCCCGGTTTTAAAGTTTCATCACTCGAAGTGTTCCTCTGAGGTAAATACCCTGCAGGAAGCTTCTCTATTCCTTTTCTGATGATGGCTTTTTTCATTCTTGTTTCTCCGTGGGAAAGTTTCAGTAATTTCTTTTTAACATCGAGATACGATCCAGAAACCGTGGTAGTAGAGTACATAACTGCAGATCCCTCACTACTTTCTGGAGCAAGAGTCACTTGTTCTTCTCCACTGACTTCATATATTTCAGCATATCCAACACATTTGGAGATGGCATTAGAAGACACATCAATTTGCTCTTTTGACTCTAGTATCCCGTGAGCAACATATTGTGGTGCTGGTGCCCTGCATTTTTTCTCAGCATCAAAGTTTTCACTGTGAGTCGATTTCAGTTCGTTTGTAACCTCCTGGGACACTTCATGCTTTGCATCTCGAACATGACAATCATCTCCACTGTCAGCATCTTCCAAAGCAAGCTGTAAATTGCATATCACACACAAATCAAAACCTTGAATATTAGTTTCCAGTGGATCAAGATATACCTCATGGAATTTGAATGAGAAGTACTAGAAAAGTAACACCAAATTTGCGCACATGAATGCTCACAAGCATGCCCAAAAATTTAGAATGCAAGAAGATTTCAGCATAACTCACACTCATGTTAGATTGATGATGGAAGGTTAGTCACTGAATTGTTGATATGGAAAAATTCAAAGATTAAACAGCAAACGTCCATGTTGAATGTTGCAGTGAGCAGAGCTAGTTGTGACTCATTGCTGGTAGATCAACAGCTCTTTCTTCGCAGACAGTAATGATCATGAAGTAGACGCTGAGCTCACCGAATCAAAATGTTCGTGAGGTAGCTGCAGAGCTTTCTCCTCGCCCCCAGCAACATTCTCTTCCTCGTTCTCCTGCTCCTCATCTGGCTCATTGGCAAGGGTAACAAAATCCTCCTCCAAATCCTCATCCCCGGACTCAACTGCCGGCGAATCGCTCCCGTCAAGCAGCCTAGCGACATCCAGGTCAATAGTCTCCTCAGTCCGACGAGCCGCCACCACCTCAACCTCCCCGGAACCAAGGCGTGTACAAGTGAAGTCGTACGCCTGCACGACGCGCGGACTGAGTTAGTCATCTCGGCAGACAGACGAAACGGTGCGGAATGCTGACGGAAGCAGAGATGGACGGACCTTGACGTCCACGCGGGGACCGAAGCGCGCGGGGCGGCGGCTGGGGAGGAACACGGCCGAGGATCCCCCGCCGCCGGTGGAGGAGAGCGAGGGGCGGAGCTCGCGGAGATGGGCGAGGTAGTCGTAGCCGTCGTCGGGGAGGCCTAGCTCCAAGATCTCGCGGCGGACGTGCTCGGGCAGGGCGGCTGCGCCGTCGTCGGTCGAGGTGGAGGAGGAGGGGGTGGGCTCGCCGCCGTCTCCACAGACGGCGGTGGAGGACGAGGGGGCCTCGTCGTCGGCGAACCCGGGGACGGAGTAGGGGTTGTCGTCGACGCGGACGAAGACGCGGTCGGAGGCGTCGGCGGCCCCGGGGCGCGGGCAGAGGCGGAACGTGGCAAAGTTGCGGGGCTTGCGGTTGCGGCCTCGGCCCATGGCGTCCACGACGGCGGCGGGAAGGGTAGGCGAGGAGGCGACGCAGACAGACGCTGGCCGGCTGGCGTAGATTTTTTTTTATTTTTTTAAGGAGAGCTGGCGTAGAAAAGTGAAAGCCGTGCGTTCGATGGACTGGGCTGTCATGGCCTGTTTTGTGCGCTTCTCGTGGGCTGGGCTTCCCGAAATGGCCAGCTTCGGCTGATACTGATAAGGGAAAAAGTCTACTTTTCCTCCCCTACCTTTCACGAAAGTCCGCTTTTCCTCCCTCAACTCCAAAACCGGGCAAATCGCCTCCCTCAACTTTTCAAACCGTGCATTTTACCTCCCTGGAGCGGTTTCGAAGGTGGTTTTGCTACAGTAAACGGTGGTTTTGCTACAGTCAGGCGGTTTTGTCTTTTTCTTTTTTATTTATTTCGGCTGAATCTTTGAAAAATCATATTAAATCACAAAAAAATCATAAAATGAAAAAACCAATTTTATTGCACTCCACATGAGTAGATCTACATAGTGAACATATAATATGGTATCCTTTAGTACAAAGTTTTTGCTATGAAGGTTTTGCCTTTTTCTTTTTTATTTATTTCGGCTAAATCTTTGAAAAATCATAGTAAATTACAAAAAAATCATAAAATGGAAAATCTAATTTTGTTGGACTCCACATGAGCATATCTACACAGTGAACATATAATATGGTATGCTTTAGTACAAAATTTTTATTGTAGCTTTAGATCTATGCTTTTCTGTAATTAATTGAAATAATTCATAGCTGCAGCTTCTATAATTATTTTGTTGGACTAAAGCATACCGTATTATATGTTCACTGTGTAGATCTACTCATGTGGAGTCCAAAAAAATTAGACTTTCTATTTTATGATTTTTCTGTGATTTACTATGATTTTTCAAAGATTCAGCCAAATAAATAAAAAAGAAAAAGACAAAACCTTGGTAGCAAAAATTTTGTACTAAAGTATACCATATTATATGTTCACTGTGTAGATATGCTCATGTGGAGTCTAACAAAATTAGATTTTCTATTTTATGATTTTCCTGTAATTTACTATGATTTTTCAAAGATTTAGCCAAAATAAATAAAAAAGAAAAAGGCAAAACCTTCATAGCAAAAACTTTGTACTAAAGGATATCATATTATATGTTCACTGTGTTGATTTACTCATGTGGAGTGCAACAAAATTGGATTTTTCATTTTATGATTTTTCTGTGATTTAATATATTTTTTCAAAGATTCAGCCGAAATAAATAAAAAAAAGAAAAAGACAAAACGCCTGACTGTAGCAAAACCACCGTTTACTGTAGCAAAACCGCCTTCGAAACCGCTCCAGGGAGGTAAAATGCACGGTTTGAAAAGTTGAGGGAGGTGATTTGCCCGGTTTTGGAGTTGAGGGAGGAAAAGCGGACTTTCGTGAAAGTTGGGGGAGGAAAAGTAGACTTTTTCCTACTGATAAGCTGTTTCTGTGGCCCAGGCCCAGCCGCCCAGCATTCGTCTTGACAAGCATGGAAAAAATTTCAGGTTTCCTTCAAACTCCAAAATCAGAAAAACTATCTCTGTCTACCCACAACACCGTTTAAATTAACTCTTTGCTGGGGGTTAGAAGTGATTTTCAAAGTGGTCTCATATTTTTTTAATAAAAATATATAAACACTTGGTGCGATTTTTTAACCACTGAAAAAACATCTTCAAGCTTCTAAAAATTCAAAAAAAAGATAGATTGGAACTAAATAAAAAATATTAAAGATTGTGAAAATATATGTCAATTTTTTTGTGAATTATATCTATATGTAGGAAAACAAGAAAGTATAAAAACCCCAAAACATTGTAATCAATGTGCATATGCGTTTTTAAAGTTTTCCACAACAAAAACACGAGATGGGAACCAACATGTATGTATTCACCATTAATGTATTTTCCATTCAAGGTAGTTGTATCTTATGTTTTCGTTGTGGAAAGTTTGTAAAATGCATTTAGAGATTGATTGGAATAATTTGGAAAATTTATAGATTTTCAAAATGTTCCTACAATTAAATCTAATTTAAGGAAGACTTTAGATATTTTATAGGATCTAATATTTGATTCAGGTTTCTCATGTCCCGACCTGTCTCTAGGATTTTTCTCGGTATTTTAGAAAACTTGGAGTTTTTTTATTGTTTTAAAACCTTATCAGCCTTTCACTATAACTTTTAAATTAATAATGGATGAAACCACCTCCATTCCCGATGGTGCTATAACTGATCAAGCATGACAACATGGTCGGCCACATAGGATGAGGAGTGAGAATAAACCCACAAGAAAATCGTGAGGACTTATGCGGCCACTTTGATAGTTCATATTTTCATAGAGAAATTGAGCCTAATAATAAAGTTTAAGAACTCAAATTGCCACTTTGATAGTTCAAGGATAAGATTGAGCTCAACAATATAGTTTAAGGACTAAAAACTGCCGCTTTGGTAGTTCAAAGATGAAATTGAGCATTGGACGATATCTGAGGATGGAAATGGCTATGCCATGTAATTTTTTTAATTGGTTGGTGCATGTAACTCAATATAGAATCGGAGTTAGATCTCGAGTTTAGTCATATTGGACACAATTAAATAGAATATTTACATTCAACTTATATTTCCATGTTTGAGGTCTAAGATAGCCTACACACGAGGGGAAGTGTTGGCTTACCATTCCAAGTTAAAGATTTTGGTTTGAATTTATTGATGTATACAACTTATAATTTAGAACTCAAAAGTATTTAAAGTGCAATATAATGGCTACAATTTTGTTGATATACAAATTGTAATAAAAGATAGATTATATGTCAAAATCTAATTTTAGCGTTGCAAAAAAAATCCAATTTTAGAAATCACATCTTATATTATGGAACATATAGATTTAGGGGCTGTTCAGAACTGCTCTGCTCCACGTTTTTCCAGCTTTGTTCTCGTTTTTAGCCAAACAAGTACAATTCTACAAACTTGCTCCAAAAAAATAAGGAGTTCTGAGAGCATTTAAAGAGATGCTCCAAAACTCTAGATTTTTTAGAGCAACATCATGGTAGAGTTTGTGGAGCAGCCCCAAACAATTTCTTAGGTCTCGTTTGGATCCCTGGAATTGAATTTATTCTAATAATTACATTTTAGACATAGATTAATTAAGCTAATATAGTTGTATATGAAATATATTTGTATATTGATTGTTAGACACACAAGGGACATACTTATATGTTGCATTTCTATTATAAGGAAGTGAGTTGAAGAGTGTGATATAAGTTGGAGAGTAGAATTTTAGCATAGTGATTTATATAATTCATTTCCATATCTCACCCTATAAATTTGAGATAGGCTTATTTATGAGTTTGGGAATGTTATGGAATGTCAAATTCCAAGCCAAATAGCCTAACCCACTAAGTAGATTTCAATTCCTCCAAAATAAAAGGATCCAAACGGCCCGTTAAAGTATATATTAGAAGGTTCACGTCATCTTTATTTACTTGGAGAGGAGATGACATATAGTAGTAAGTATCAATAAGTGGAAGTTTGAGTATATTGCGAATATGTTAGAGCGTGGCAGTTGTGCACTACTCGCGCGATGACATTATATAGCAGAGCAGGAGTAAAAGGAAAAGTTCTTGGACAAACTAACCGGTTTAACTTTTTGTTCACTTCTCCTATATAAGTGTGAAATTAAACTAGGGAGATTGACATTCTTGCTCCAGTTCTGAAGACTATTGTGATTTTATCTTTGTTTTTATCTTTATGATTTTACCCTTGTTCGTTAAATCGAAAGCCACCATTCGCATCAATTATAGATTCTTTAGTTGGAGGTAAAATAAATAAATTAAAGAAAAAGAAATTTCAATAAACTTAAAAGGCAATGCTAACATGGTAACACCTTATCCTAACTCTAACCCTCCCAACTCCCGCAGATGGTTAGTTAAGTACGTGAGCTTGTTAAATTTTGCTTGCATTTGAAATATTTGCAAATTTTATTGTAAAATTATTTCAAAATCTACTCCAAATATTTGATGTCAAAAGAGTTTAAAATAACAAGTTACTAAAAAATCTAGGGGCAAACTCACGTGAAAAAATAGTGATTTTTTAGCTGAACTAACACAGTTAACTTCTTTGAATGGAACATGGGCAAACTTTCCCTATGTTTTCAAAGGTAGGGGAAAATTCACAATGTTAAGTAAATAAGGGCAAACTTTTTTTGAGAATTACACAGACGTCCACAACATGCACGCACACTCACTCCTATGAACACACATAGGCAAACCCTATCTCTGAAGCATAGCGCTGATAAATCCTGGAATAAATCTAGGAAAATGCGAGCACCCGTGCCAAGTCGAGGACTTCAACCCAGGTGGGCAGGTTCCACCACAAGAAACCCAACCAACTGATCTATTATCAGTTCGCAAATAAGGGCAAAAATTTAATTAAACTTCACAATAGAAGTGTCATAAAACTACGTTGAGCATGAAGCTGTACACATGATAGCTCCTACCTCACCAAACCTAAAGTAATAAAAAAACTGGCACGCTTATTTAGTCGCATGTGTAACATTTTATGCGTGCAAGTTCTCTCAATTATGAAACTATCAGCGCATCAGGCACCACGTAGGGGTTTAGTCAGCATCATCAGCATCAGGGACGAAGCCAAGAAAAATTTTAGGGGGGGCTGAACAAAAGCGCGGCTACACCAATATAATCTCACTATGACTCCTTACAATAAACAAATATAATAATTTGAAGTAGTTTTATATTGAAACATCGACGAGAATCAAAAAATAGATCATGAAATGCCAAATTACAAAAAGCCAAATTACGAAACTTATAGACGACACGTGACGGTGAAAACATGCTCATCGATGCTTGACTATATATCTTAGCACTTATAAATAAGTTGACTAATCCTAACAGGAATAGTAAGGAATCAACATGCATTGTATTTGATCTATAACCTTTTATCTAAATATAGTACTTGGCAGGGCTTCACGTACTCCACAGCCGTAGGGGGGGCTCGAGCCCCCCTTGCCCGGGCGCTGGCTTCGTCCATGATCAGCATCAACTGGATCATCAATTATATACCTTGCCAACAATGAGACATTGGAGAAGACAATAGATGAAATGAAACACCACATATATAGTACAGTCTATTCCTTTTTGTTGCCTCCCTTCAATTATGGAGTGGACTAGATCAGATTTTAAAGTCTGATTAAAGAGTACAAACACATCCTTAACGGTTAAGACTTAAACACACTTTAAGGACTTCAACAATTCAGCGTGTATATAAATTTGTGGCACCAGAGTTCAAACCGTTATAGCTGGAGTGGAGTCATTCGTACACAGCTCCACCACTACCGCCTTGCCAAGAGGTAATTTCGGGCAAGTAGCTTTTATATGTGGGGTCTCCTTTCTTTTTTCCTCTTCTTTTTGCCTTAAGTAAAAGGGCGTATTTAGTTTTTTTTACAAAAGATGTGGTGGCACATATTGTGATTAAGTATTCGTTTTCCATAATTGTATAAGCAAGATACTCAGTTAATGTAGTAATTTCTGCTCGATTTATTCGGTTTGCAGAAGATTGTGGTTTAAAAGAGAAACACCAAATTAGCATTGGGTAAAGAGTTTTTAGATAAAAGGATTATTAGTTTGCCGTCTTTGAATGAATTTTTGCATTCGATTATTCATTATTACAAGTTGTAAGGACATCCTAAACAATAGAGTCAACTTGCTAGCTCGTATGAACTTAAAAAAAAGAAGATAAAAATAGAGTAACCTAACATGAGAGTATAAGAAAATGTGTGGAGATAGCCACATGATCATGAAAAAGTATGTGAGCTAGCATACCGTTCTTTCTCCTTATCCAATAAAATATTCTATGAGCTAGCTGTTTTAAGTTTTAACACTGTTAGAGCTGCCTTATCCTCAGGATGGAGCAATGGCCCTATACATTCCTCAGTCACGCTCTGATTTGCACAATTTACTTTTGAGCAACTATTCACCTTCACGCAATTCACTTTGTATGTCAACAAAGTGAGCTACAATCATTTTATTTAATTGTTTTACCATGATTTAAACTCAGAACCTCTAGCACCGATAGCAAATTGGGTTGCATTGAGGCACAAGTTCATTCTTTCCCAACACTTGTAAACATCTTTGTAATCTGGTTGCCAATGCTATAAATCAATAAAATCAGGTGGGGAGCAATCCCCCCGTTGAAGTTGTCAAAAAAAAAACAAGTTCATTCAACCCAAAAGATTAACATCGTAAGGAAGATGGAGTGATGGACAAATCATTTTATATTTCAATACGTGGCACAGTGCGCGCAGCACTTAGGCAACACAAATTCGTGACCATTTCAACGAGCCATCCATTTTCACAACGGGTCGCGCCATAAAAAAAACACGGACCAGTAGGATGAGATCCGGTCCAGCACATATTAGTACAACTAGTAGTAAGTTCCGGTCCAGGCGTCCAGCACATATCAGGCACACCACATTCCAAGTCATTTTGCACGTCACGAGACATACTATATAAATTATTAATTACGTGGCCGTGAGCCCGCGACGGTTAATTTCATCGTACTATTCAGGCAATCACTGTGGTCTCCACGGCGGCGGACCGGAGGACGGCCTCGACGTGGTCACCGGCGGCGGCGGCCTCCCAGAGCTCCGGCAGCGCCTCCTTGATGTTGTGGATGCTCTCCAGCGCCACGTCCGCCCCTGGCACCAGCGCCGAGCTCCCTACCTGCACGCACACGTTCCATGCCATGCCTGCTGTCAGCATCGATCCGCAGTGGATCGCAGAACGCGCAGTGAGAAAAGCTTACGATGACGGTGTGGAAACCGGCGGCCTTCCCGGCGGCGATGTTGCGCGCGCTGTCGTCAAAGAACACCTGCGATGCGAGGGAGCCACGACGGTCATGGCGGTTTCAATTTCAGTGGAGAATCGATCGAACATGCGAGAGCAAGCACTGTGGTTTCGTTTCGTTCGACTACCGTACCGTTCTCTTGGCGTCGAGCTTGGCGGTCTCGATGACAGCTTCCATGGACTCCAGCGAGGGCTTGCACAGGATTCCTCTGCCAGCGTCAGAGCCGTCGTCTGAGCTGTTGCGTCCATGAGCATCCTTGTCTGTTGGCGGGTTGAGGGTCTCGAAGCAGATGACCCCTTCGAAGCAGTCCTCTAGCCCGAGCCTCTCCAGTACTCTGGCCGCATGGGCCTTGTCAGAGTTGGTGAAAATCTGCAGACGGCCGGGGCAGGAGCAGCAGTTTCAGACATGGCTGCATGAGCAATTGAGCATAGACGATGCAGCTACAGCTACAAATTTGTCCTTGCTGATGATGGAAAGAGGAATTAATTGGCATGCATGAGGATCGGAAGAGGAAGGGCTCACGATCTTCCTCTGCGGCAGAGAAAGCAGCAGCTGCCTGAGCACCGGGTCAGGCTTCACCTTCTCGTACGGCAGCGTCCCATGCACGCAGGCATGGAAGTCGTCGTAGTCGAGATCGTACCCCAAAACCTATAGCACGTAATGATCCAAATCAGGAAACGTAAACGACGTGTGTCAAAGATTATGAAACAGAAGCTTGAAATGAATGAAGGGCATGCATATACCTTGAGGCCGGCCATTGTAGTTCCGTACTCCCTGTACAGGTCGAGGCACATCTTGGGAACCTGGCTCTCCTCAATCCGCAGCTTCTTCAGCATGTACTCTGCAATTTGTCCAGTCGTTACTCGTTACACTTACACTGCAAGCTTACAAGCAAGCAAGAAAACTTGGAAGATGCTAGTTGCGGTACCCTGTATGTTCTTGCGGCATGCTAGGTTGATGCCAAGGCTCAGTGGGTACAGAGTGTCATCCATGTCTGCGCGTGCAAGGCCAATTCATGTTTATTTTAGAAGAATTTCAACAAAAACAAACAAAAGGAGCAGCACCGGGGCTCCTCAGTTCATGCTAGTTTGGTTTGGTCCTCACCAAAGAGCAAGCAGTCGAACTTGGCTCCAGCAGCGTACGCCTCCATCTTCACCGTCAGTGTCCTGCACTACCAAATGCAAGCCTAGAAACCAAAGCACAAGCACAACCACAATGTCCTGCAGCTGCAGAGGTCGATGGCTCCTGCATTCCACATAGCAGGCTGCCGAATTTATACACGAAAAAAGGGCCGCGGCTGGCGTTGGCTTTGTTTGTTGGAGGATGACAGGCACGCACGCACACGCATAGGCATGACGGCGACGTCAGTGAGTGGTGTGTGTTTCTGAATTAGGATTCACTACACAACTCCAAAATAACTGTGAATTGTTGATTTAATTGAATCGGATGATTATGATCATATATTATCTTATGAGATAACAGATGATATATATATAGGATAAATAAGGAAAATTTTAATTAGATTTTTTTAAAAAAAATCTTTCTTCAACATCTAATACATTAGATGTGGTAAATCTTTTTTTCCCTTTTGCAACTTTGGACGACGTGACATATTTTTCGTGTAACATGTTCTTTTCATAGATGTAATATGTTTTTAATTGCATACAACACGGTTTCTCTATCCATGTAAAACGTGTAAGTTATGTGAGAGGTTCAGTGTCTCCAACTTGACGGTGTGTTCATTAGCCCAAATAGTTGCGACTTGGATGACTGCCGAATTTTTCACGGTACACACGTAGCCGCAAATAAAGAATAGCTATTCTGATTTTTTAAAGAAATAATAATTTACAGCCGTCAAGTATACACTGACTTTATTCAATGCGGCAAGTACCTTAACGATAGATGGTGAATAGTTCTCAGATAAGTCGTCAATATGTACTCTAGTTGAAAGATCATAGACTAGCACAGTGCAAGCGGACGCTAGACCGACCCGGGTTGGAGCCCCATGGGGCGCGTCGTGGGGCGGAGGCGCAAAAAAAAAAGTCTCGTTTACTCCACGCCAAAGCATAGATAATAAAGTACAGCTCAGTCTCATTGAAGCTATGGTGGGGTAGGGGTTCGGAGATTTTCTCGACTCGCATGAGAATGTTTTCTTTAAGTACAATGTCTGAGGGCTCCCGCGGGTCAAGTTTTTTTTTTTTGATAGACTAGCACAGTAATGAATCCTTCAACCAACCAATAGAAGCAAGCATCGTAACTGTAAAAGGGTCCACGTAATATATGGAAAAAAAAATTGCAATCCAAATGACTGTGTCGGGTAGCAACACAGGATATAAGTAGTTCCTTTTGACCAATCGGATAGAAGGAAGGATAGGAAAAACAATGATTCTCAATCAGAATGCAACCTGAGATTTAAGGGATTTGGAGGGGATTTAATTAATCTATAAAGCTGAAAAACTCAATGACTCAAATTTGTTTAAGCTATTATCTCCTAGTAGGTACTCAGAGTGTGGTAGCATTGTCCAACTGAATTCTAAGGGATTCCTGCTTAAACTACTCCAGGGCAGGGGCTCCTGCTTTTCTCGTCATCCTCCAACCATGAGAAGGATTCCGAGTGCTCTCCGACGCGACGTCCAGTTCGTGGACTGGAGCTGGCCTGTGACGCTTGCTTTTGGCGCCGGGTGCAAACGCAATGCAATTATGCAAGCGCAACCGACCTGGTGTGGATGATTTTTGGGCACGGGTTTTGCCGGTACAGGGGGCAGGCGCGGTCGGCAGGATTCGTGGCGATTGTGTTGCTGGGGATCACATTTGGCAGAGTCTGTGCTGGAAAGGAATCAGATCAGACGATGATGGGGTTGCCTTTGGTTTTCAGAGTAGGTAATAAAGCGTGTGTCCTCTGAATGGCATTTCTTAGGACGGGCCGCGGGCGGTGTCAGTGCGGTAGAATCACATCGCTCTCGTTCGCTTTGGACATTGGACATGCGTGGCGACCTGTCCAAGCTAGCTTTCGTAGGCGTAGGAGACGATCGAGGGGCTGTCCGTGTCTCCCCCGTCTCCGTTGCCCTTTTCATCGTGTCTCTCAGGCGGCGACGGACGGCGAGGCGACGCGTCCTGCTTGCCACCGCATCCGCACGAGGTCAGGTCATGGCCACTGGCCGGCGCCGTCGCCTGTCACCTTTATTAAAATCTCTACTAATGATGCCCGGTTACTGTGAGGGACATCTGATTTCTACCGTCGATTACCTGTGTCGCTAACACGTGGGAGGTGAGACCACTTGAGCCGTTCAAAGTGCGGTTATATCACACCATCGCTGCTGCTGCATTGGCGCGCAAGGAGCTTTGGCTTCGTTTGTCGTAAATGCAGCAGTCAGAAGCCCAGAAACGTGAAACATCGTCTCATTCAATGGCCTTGTTCAGCTGGCTGGCTCCCAGCCAGCCAGCATTGCTTTTCTCTCACACCAGTTCAGCACCAGCCACCAGCCACCAGCCAGCCAGCAGTATTTTTTTCTCACAATAAATCAGCCTCAGCCACCAGCCACCAGCCAACCGAACGAAACTGAAAGTCTAGGATGCTCTCAATAGCGCATATTCATCTTTTTCACCATACATTTAAACTCTAGATTTTATGTCATGCTGTACTTTACTTGTGTAAATATCATATAGACGCATGATATCACGATCTACAGAACAAGATCATACTAGTTGCCTCAAATGCATTACCAAAATAGAACATGTTCCTGGTTCCGATTGCGTTGCTGAAAGAACACTGCAAATAAATATTATCCCCTTCGTACGTACCACGGTTTTTACAAGCGACATTCCAATGTTCTAGGAATCTGGCCGCTAAGGATAAAACATACACCCCCACAATAAAAATTTGAACAGAAAGGTGCCTAAATTACAAGCTCTATATATACGATATCTCATTCGGGGAAAATTTAGCTGGTTTATGCTTGCGCAGGTGGTACACCGGTCCGGTATGTTTGGGTTCTGACCGCTGCTAGGGCAGGGAAGCCAGGTCACTCCAACTCCCTGTATTGAATATTTATGATATCAAATAAGTGACATTATATTCGTCATGAAATACATTTTTTATAATATATTTATTTGATGTCATAAATATTAACACTCCTCTATATATACTGGATCAAAAATTTAAATAGTCAAGAATCGCTTCATTTTCAGAACGGAGGTTAGCACTTGACACAAGCTGCTTCAACCTTAAGCTGTCACAACCTTAAGTTTGTCAACCTTATTCGAAGACAATTGAATGCCGGCAACAACTGAAACCCAAGGCAGACATCGTAACTACAGTTTATTCAAACCAAAACGGATGGTTAGTGTGATCAATATTTATAATGTTCAACATCTGCATTTGGCAGAGCAAGGATGCACACGTATAACTGAATTACAAAATCGCATCGAACGTGTCAGAATGTTAGTGTGATCAGTTTTGAAGAAATGTACAGGCTATTGCATTTTCAGTGCACTGGGGGGCTTGAGTATGCCGTGTAGATATCTGGCCCTGTTGTAGCCTGCGGAAGCAGGTGGGCTGATTGCTGCTAAGCCTGCGGAAGCAGGTGGGCTGATTGCTGCTAACAGCGAATGTGCCTGGCAGGTCGGCTGATTGCTACTCACAGTGAATGACAGAGCAGGTTCAGTTCTTCGGTTTCTTTGGGACTGGAGGAGGTAAGCTTCCAGGCTTGGCACTTCGTTTGATGCCCAGGAAATGCTCGACCTGCCGAAAAACCAGTCAACATCAGATCTCTGAATATATATAGCATTGTCCATCATTAAACAAGTAAGAATATTACAGAATACAACAGGGGATATCACAGGCCAACCTTTTTGTCCCCAAGCATGGGCGTTAGACTCCCAGGTTGCTCTGTCTCCAAGGTAGCATAGCCGCCAGCACTCGTTTCACTAAAATAACATAGATAAACTAGATTAGTCATCTCATCAGGAACAAAATTGAGAAGTTATTACATAATAATACATAGATAAGATGGCTATCAACTTCGATTGGAAGGGGATGATTAACAGTGTCTCTATTGACAACACTCAAGCTCCCATATGAGCCATTGGATGAAAAAACAGATGGCTCGTATTCTTATTTATATTGGGATCCCTCGTGTTCTATTTCTAAATTCATGAAGTTCCACAAATAACCATCCATGTGTCCATTTAGTTCCTCCAAAGTCTAAACTAAAGGCAATAATCCTTGTACTTTTCCAAAGCTTAAAAGGCCAACATAAATAACTAGATAACAATTTTATATTAACCGATCAAGATTAATAAATAAAATGAATTATTAGTGAAAGAAACAACTGTACCATAATGCAATACTACAATTAAGGGAGTAACATTTGTAAATATTTCGTTAAGGAATTCCAGGATATCAGAACAATTCGGCAAGCTTAGTAGGCTAGTGGCATCAATGAAAACTAAAATACAAAAGTGGAGGTTATAAGCATGTTGTGAGCATACCCCGTTTTTGCATTGCCACTTAAAATGAGGTATGGTGTTTGGTTGCGAGATTGAGCGTCTCTCATCTTTTCCGCAGCCAATAATGGTGTGTCAGAAGATTTCATATGCTTGGTTTTCAGCTCATCCTCGTATCTCTTCTGGCGTTTTTCTTGTTTCATTTTACCTGGCCCCTTGCCATGAAACTTGTGCGAAAGATGACGGAATGCCTCCTTAGGTGTCATCTGAGGGGGAGAAAACACACATTGTTCAGGACAAACATTGTCATTTTTTCACATCCAATCTCCCAGACATAAAATAAATTGCAAGAATAGCACCAAAAGAGAAATGATTATCATGTTGATGAAAAGAAGATATTACTAACAATCTATATAAAGTTAGTTCTTGCCAAAATCATTAAAAATGCAAAATGCAATTCAGTACTACCTCTGTCCTGGAAAGGATGAAACTATGGTATGCGTGCCAGTTAAAGTGTTTCACGTTTGACCAAGTTTCTAGTAAATAGTATTCACATTTATGACTTAAAATCAATTTATTACGAAAATACATTTCGTAATTAATCTAATGATATTTATTTGATATTATAAATATTTATACTTTTTTATTTATAATTGGTCAAACTTGGTATACTAAAACATGATACTGTTCCAGAATTTCATTCTTTTGGGGACGGAGGGAGTAATTAATTTCTGTTGTGTCTATGCATCATGGAGACCTGGGTGGGAGTGGGCAGGACAGGACGTGGCTGAGTACTTACCACTCTACCAAATTCATCTATTCTTTCAATGCGAATGTCTTTAGGTCCATCCTCCACACCTATAAGCTTGCTCTTTTTCTTGTCTGTAGTTCTGCCTCCCCAATCTGTTCCCTCATTGAGGCTTCCTCGCTCCTTAAGAATCTTCAAAGCACCAGCTAAACCCTTGCCTACTGCAACTTCATGTATAACCTCATCCGGTTTGACTCCATCCTCTTCAACCTTGGCTGGTATTTCTGTCAGAGCTTCCTCTTCCATCTCTGCCAACCCATTAGCGTCATCTTTTGCAAGATTACCTGAAGGCATGGCATCATCGTCTTCATCCATAAACACATCGTCTTCTGGCTTGCGTGTTCCTGGTAAAAGATAACAGCAGTAGTCAATACTTAAGAGCCCATTATCACTAGGACTTATAAACTCTATCACACATCTTCAAAAATTTATATGGAAAAACCTTCAAAGGGGTTACCTTGATTCAATTGTAGTCCCCACACGAACTCTTCCATCTCTGTGATAACAACCTTATTCTGTTCTGAATCTCCTTCTGCGGCTTCTGTATCCTCTTGGCTCTTGGTTGCAGTAGCCAGTTCAACTATGGACTGAGGACCAGAAGCGGCAGCCTCTTCCTGCTTCCTTAGGGCTAACTTTCTTGCTTGCTCCAGAGATTTCTGTAGATCTTCATAATCATCACCGAAAACAAGTTCTTCTTCTTCAGCCGGTTTAGTAGGTGCAGTTTTCTCCTCGCGCAATGCTCTTGATGCCTCTTCAGCCTTTGCAATGGCAGTTTGATATGCACTATTTCTCTTTTCAGCATCAGCCGCTTGCTCTTCCTCCCTAGCGGACTGTCTCTTTCCATCGTTCCTGGACCCACGATCAGCGGTCCCCAATCCAGAAGCAATTGCTTCTGCCTCAAGTGCATCCAGATCCAGCTTCTCCTTCTTCCTCAGGGATTTCTTTTTCTTTGGTTTTTTAAATTTAAGCATTTCATCAGGGGTAAAATAGTCTGTTGCCATCTTTGTGGTGGAAGTAAGGTCTTCTGTCTTTTTCTGAATATAATTACCTTCAATCCTTTTCCGGAGCTGGCAAAAAAATGTCTATCAGTTCATGGAGTGCACCAGCAGAGTGTATTTGTATTATCCCAAGAAACAAGGGAGATGCCGCTAGTGAAATATTATGGTTTATAGGGCAAAATATAAATCACCTCTTCTAGCTTCTTTTCTGCTTCACCGGTGAAACGTCCACCTTCATCAAGTGTCACACCCTGATAAGTTAAAAGACAATACAATTACAGAAAATCCTGGAAATGCAAGCAAATGAAGCTAAACAGAATGTTTACCTCATCTTCCATTTGGTCATCATAATGTGATAGCATCGACTTCTTTGACAATGAATCATCGCTGAACCTACAAACAACCAATAAAATGAAGATTAGCGGACAAATCTATGAGACAATAGCAACAATCAACGACCATGTGTGAACTTACTTGTCATCATAAGTTCCTTTCTTCTTTGAAGCCTTATAAGCTTCATCTCTTTGTTTCTGCTCACCAATCTCAATGTTCTCAAGCATATCAGCATCTACAAATTATTTTCTTTAGAGAAAATGGCCAAAATGAGAAAAGATGAGGGGGAGAGAGAGAGAGAGGAACCTTTACCTTCATTGATATCCCCATTGGCAAGAATACTCTGATCTTTGAGAGTCATAACAACTGCACCACCTTCCAAAACCTTATCAAGGCCATGAAGAACCTTAACACCAGATAAGTGGTCTGTTTTTCCCAAAACAAAAAACAAAGGCACTTGTAACCATGATTGCAATTCACAGTATATTAAAAACAAGCAATTGTATCACCCCCAAAAAGTGTAGCAGTTAGCCAACTATTAACAGTTCCAAGAAAAAAATCTTTGCCACAAAAGATTTGTATATCACTACCTCCAACTTGTGTATCTTCCTCTTCATCATCATCGTCGTCACCATTTTCTGCCAAGATATTATCCTGACATCAAAACAGATTAAGGTTAGTGAAGGACACATAACTTATGACAGTATATCCAAAAACAATTGGCAATAATAACCTGTTCCTCCAATGCTCGTGCAAGACGTAATGCTTTCTCCTTTTCAGCTTGCCTTTTTTCATCAAGTTTACGACTCTTTCCCACCCATGACAGTATCTCGGAAGCCCCATCATTACCATCCAGTATTCCTCCTTCCTTTTTGTCCTTCAATCTTTCCTCCTTTGCCCTACAGGAAACAGCCTGATTTAGAAAATATTTGCATGTTTCATTGCTTAATAGCAAGATTTGACAGCAAGAGGAAACATTATAACTCTAGCTTGATCATGATTTACAAGCTCTATTGCTTAATAAGTGATGGATGAAGATGGAAAAGGGAAGCAGAACCAAATCATGATACACTTAGCTGTACTTTGTTGAACAGAAACAGAGATTATTAGTTGATTCAGTAATGATACACAGACCGCTAACAGATACACCATCCGTATTTAAATATATGACATTTAGGACAAGCTAATTAGTTCTAAAAATGGAGGGAGTACAATATATGACAATCACGGATTACACTGAATGGCCATGGTTCATTAGCAGATAGACCACTACCAAAGGTTTCTGTTGCCTAAAGTCTTAAGCCCTATAAGATGTTCCTGAACTTGGATGTTAAAGGTTTCTCTGTTCATAATTTTAACATCAGTAAGACAGTATTTTCCAAGTTGTTTTAACCTGGGAACCTTAGGAAATCTTCAAAGTTGTACAGGTTTATAACAACACAAGACTGGTTTCAACCAAAATGCACTTCATATGCACATTAAATGTGCTGGAGACAGTCATCAGCCACAACTTTGCCTGACTCATGCATATGAACCTAACAAGTAAAATAAATCATACAAAAATTAGACGTATTTGCAATGTTGGTTGGTTATGCATAAATGCTGTCTTGAGTTAACCTATGTATCAGCAGAGAAGGTGACGCAGTTAAACGTGGCAGGAAGACGATGCCCGTGAGAATATTATTAATTCCATTGAGTTGCTCTATCACCTATATATATCATTCTGAACTGAGGCAAATGACGACATACAGTGGCTTCATGGAGTTACCTTGCAATGCGCTCTCTGAGCTCATCTGCTGCGGGCTGCTCAGCATCCCCTGAGGCATCAACTCTCTGCTTCTGATCCCCCTCGTCACCCTTGGATGAATCTGCATCATCTTCTCTACGACCCTGCCCCCTCGACTTCTCGTGATCCCTATCCTCCCTCTCTGCCCTATCCTTGTCCTTGTCTCTGTTGCGGCTTCTCTCCTTATCCCTGTCCCTCCGCTCCCTTTCCTTATCGCGCTCTGCTTCCTTATCCCGGTCTTTGCCACGGTCCTTGTCACGCTGCCGATCTGGTTCCCGCTCCCGATCCTTGCCCCGGTCACGGTCACGCTCTGGCTCCCGGCCCCTGTACTTGCTATCCTTATCCCTATCTCTCTCCCTCTCCTTGTCCCTATCTCTATCCCTATGCTTACCATCATCCTTCTCCCTTCTCCTGTCGTCCTTCTCTTTCTCCCTGTCCCTTCTTCCACTACCATTGTAGTCCTTCTCCTCCCTCCTATGCCTCTCCCTCCTCTCCTTATCCCGGTGCCGCTCACCGCCGTCCAACTCCATCCCGTCGACCGCAGGGGCGGACGACATGGGTGACCCAATAACTTTTGCAAAAACAAACGAAATTATTAGGCATAATATACCTATATAAACTTGTAATTAGGCAGACACAAATACAAATACCCACATAGATTAAGTTAGGGTTCGGGTGCTCGGTTTCGTACCCAAATAGATTAAGCTAAGGTTCGGGTGCTCAGTTTCGCACGGCAGGAAGTGAAGAGGAGGGGTTACCTGGTGAGTGCTGGTCGCCGGCGAAGGGCCCGGCGAGGACCTGGCGAAGGAACCGACGAGGCTAGACCCGAGCTCGTGGCGTCGAGCGGCGGCGGCGGTCGCCTACGAGAGAAAGCGCGCGCAGGCAGGGTGAACGGGAGAAGAAGAAAAGGCAGGCGGTGCAGAATGCGGACTGCGGGCTGGAATGAGATCGCCTGACTTCACCGCGAGCGACGTACGAAAATCGGAACGTCCGTTCGCATCCAACGGCGAGAGGCTCCAGACCAACGACGCTTCGAGCTAGCTGGACCTCGGCCCATGAAGAGACGGCCTGTTTCCCAAAAGAACCAGTCGTGCGGCTCGTTTCTTTTTCTTTTTAGCGAACGTTCGTTGTTTTTGGCGCGAGGTTATGGCACCTGTTCACGTTTTTGGTGCGAGCCGCGAGGGTAAGGCACAAGGCGATCGTCTCCGTCGTCCTGCGTGCTCAGGTGCCGGCGATCCTCGTCGTCCTGCGTGCTCAGGTCCCGGCGAGCGTCTCGTCGTCCTGCTCAGGTTCTCAGGTTCCGGCATACTCTGATCTGCTTGTTTTTGTCCTCCTCCCTAGTAACTCATTCGATTGTTTTGGGTTTGATTCAAGGGAAGATCTGCATGTTTGAGATGGAAGATTAAGGGAAACATCAATCTGTTGCATGCATCAAAACTAAATCTGAATATTCAAGATGGATGAGAAAAGGTGTGTTACACCATGGCTGTTCCCTTTTGTCCATGAGATCCGATAGAGTTTTTTGTTGTTCAGATTTTTACTTAGCAGCAGATATAACATCTTGTCATCATTAATTTTTATTTGTACAGAGCATTTCATTCCTGGTTTGTTACATCAAGTTAGCGTGGAATTCAGTAATATAAATGAGGCCCGGATGTTTTGGGTTAGCTACGGAGGCCAGGTTAGAAAAAGGTATATCTATTGGTTTTATGGGTGAACTGTAAAGTTCAGCCAGTTCACATTCCAATTTGTGCAGCCTCATATGCACTTGATATTATAAGCAGGAGTACAAGGACATCTTTATGCAGCATCTGAACTTTCAAAAATCAGCAATGCCTTTTCTATATATTCCAATATTATCATAACATTCAAGCACAATTACAGTTTGCACAAATTGTTATGACCTGTGCTTCGTATCTAATGTCCTACACAGTTGGCACACAATGCAAGCACAAGTCTTCAACAATCCAAGCGCGACCACCTCATGCATGGCATCTTGATGTTCCTAGTTCAAGCACTTGTTCTGAAAATTGTTGTGATTGCAACCTGCAGAAAATTGCTCTGACTCTATGGCTGCAAAGTGCAGCTGAAGCTTGCAGATCAGGGGCTCCACCTCGACTGTGATTCAGGCGCGCGTAGGAAAAGCGATGCGGCCTGAGCACAACATGGGCGGTAGGCAAACGGTCGGCGGCCGTGCTGGCGACGAGCACCCCCCCCCCCCCCCCCCCCCCCCCCCCCCCAAAAAAAAAAAACACCTGCTTGGGGAGCAGCAACAACCGGCTCGCCGCCGCCTGGTGCCGAGATGACGAGGAGGCGAGGAAGTCAGATGCGCGACCTCGCAGAAGGCGGCACCTCAAGGTCGATCGACGAGGAAGGCGGTGGCGGAGGAAAAGGACGAGTCGCCGGCGGAGTCGTCGCCCATTGGGGAGATGCGTGTGCTCTGTTTTTTTTTTTTTTGAGAGAGAGAATGCGTGTGCTCTGGTGGTGGACTGGTGGGCTTCGATGGGCTGGACTAGCCGCGTGGCCTGCTGGTGACTGGCCTATTGCTCCAGCAAACCAGCGTATTAAATGATTATAAGTTTCTCAAAAAATGATTATAAGATCGCTGGGACAAATTTTGCTAATGTCACAGTTTTGTATGAAAAATAAAAATTATAGATGCTAAAGCCAGTATTCAAATTAAATTTAGATCAATAAGGCCCTCTTTGAAACACAAGAAAGTAAAAATATAGGAATAGAAAAAACATAGGATTCCAGAATACAGTTGCAAAGAGGATTAGAAAACTAATGAATTTTGAAGGGATGACCATATGGATAGGCAATTAGAAAAACGTAGGATTTTACCAAGAGGTAAGTGGATGTTAATTTTTTTGTAGTTTTCCTCCAAAACAGCGGTCAAAGGAAATTTCCTATACTCCATTGCTACGAACCAGAGGCATTAACAGTAGCAATTTCTATAGGATTCCAATCCTACATTTTCCCCTATTGTTCTTATGATGACTCTAGCATCACTTATACATGGATGCGTGTGTTGGCACATGCCTATGCCCATGGTCATTTGATCGTTTAAGTTATAACAATATTTTCCTAGTTTATTTACAAACCAAGCATGCTAGCTAAGCATAAAATATTTAATGTTTTCAAATATAAAAAGGTCAATTAAGCATGAAAATTGTGAGGTACAGAGCATACCTAGATTCGCATTTTATCTAACAAGTTTATGTAAATGTGAATATTTTTTTAAAAAAAGGTTTAAAAAGGTTGGGTTCAGTGATCAGCTGACAGATCATGCGGTACAAAGTGTGTGCTGTAGGCCTGTCCCTGTGCTATATAAAGCATATTTATCATAATCGTAAGATGTAGAAGGCAAACTATAGTTTTTTTGGTTGACACTAGTAACATGGTATCGAAATGGAGCAAAAGTTAAAAAAGTGGAGCCCAAAAACCATTTTTATAATTTAGGACATGGGATCTACATAATCATCCACTGAAGAAGTTGTAGCGGTTAACAAGGATAGAACGATCCTCATACCCACAGATGTGGCTGTAGTTTAGTGGTGAGAATTCCACGTTGTGGCCGTGGAGACCTGGGCTCGAATCCCAGCAGCCACACATTTCTTTTGCTTTTTTAGCAGCAGGCTTAAAATTGTTCTAGGCTACGTAAACAATGGGGTTTGTTTTGTTTTTTTAGCACCAGGTTTGCAACTGGGCCTGTGTTCTTATCAACAGGCTTACAACTGGGCTAGATTGTTCGAGGCTACGTAGGTAAACATGGGCTTTGTTTTTTTAGCTACAGACTTACAATGGGGCTAGACTTTCTAGGCTAAGTAAGTATAAGTAAAATGGTGATAAAAAAGTAAGGTAAAGACTTCTTTCAGGCCGGTCGCGCTATTGTCTTATCGCACGCACGCACCTATCCGATGCGCAGCGTTTGGCGAGCCGCGAACCGACACATCGTCGACTCAGCGCACACCCACTAGCCTACACCCACTCCCACCCCGCACACCCACCTGACTCATTTCGACGTCTCTCACTTCAGCTCCTCTTCTACCTCCCTCTCTCTCGCGCTCTCTCTCTCGTCGTCGACGACCGGTGAGGTCTCCCCCAGTGGCGACCGCGCTCCCCGCGCCCGTGCCGTGCGCGCGCCCATGCCCCACCATCTCCCGATGCGGCTCCTTCCTCTCTCCGACGAGTAGAAGGTTCAGGCGAGCTCCTTAGGGTTCCGGGTGGCGGCCATGGCAGATCCGCCCGTGGAGACTGTGGATCCATGCTAGGTAGGCCTCCTCCTCCTCCTCCCTCTATGCTAGATCCAGAGGGCGAAGTGGCGGGGCGCAGGGGAGGCCCTGCTTAGGGTTTGGAGGTGGCCTGCGCCGCCGCGAGGCGAGGGCCGCTGTAGCGGTAGCGGAAGGGAATGGATCTGGAGGAGACGTTCCAGCTGCTCACGCCGTGGATCAGCCTCGTGCACTACAAGGTGTCTAGCTCCCCCAAGGTCTCCGGTGTCCGCATGCTGTTCAAGACCTACGGCACGGGCGGCGGCGACTTCAAGGTGCGCAGGGACACCGCCTTCGCCGCGCTCGAGGGCAGCGTCGCTACCAGCTCCGGCGGCTTCGTCGCCACTAGCTACCAGGCTGTCTACGCCAGCAGACTGTAATGTCCTCAAATCTCTCATCTAACAAGTTCGTTCATGTTCCGCCCATGTTTATACGGAGTGGTTTTTCTTTCTTTTTTCTCAGATGAATGCAGCAAACGAAGAGCTCATGGGAATGATGAAAACCACCAAAATTGATGAAATTGATGTATATGTTGCTACCCGTCTTGTGCTCCCAACATTTTTAGAATTTTTTATATCCATTTCTGATTCATTGTGAAAAAAATCACAAAGTGCTAGATAAGCATTGTTGCTGTCCTTCTATTGCTCTCAGCACTTTTAGATTTTGTCATGTCCATTTCTGATTCATTGTTAAAATTTTCCTAAAATGCTACTAGATTGATTAAGGGGAAGGATGCTGTCTAGCTTCTTATAGGCACGTACTGCAGGCGTAGCATCAAATAACTATACTACCTGTGTCCTGAAATATAAAGGCTTTTGAGTTTTTCCTATGCAACTATCCCTGTCTACTTGCAGATCTTGTTATTATATCCATTTCTAATTTCTGATTTCTAATTCATTGTTGAAAGTTCCCGGAAATGCTGGACCAAGTCCCCTTTCTATTACTCCCAGGGCTTTAAGATTTTGCTGTGTTCATTTTTGATTCATTGCCTAAAGTTTCTGAAAATGCTAGATGGGGTAAGGGGACGTGGGAATTGTTTAGGTTTGTTTGGACATATAATGCAGGACACATCAAATAACCAAATAACATATAACAAACTCGGGGATCCTTCTATCTTTTGGAGTTCTTTTTTTTGACAAATTGTGAGTTCTTTTTTTTTTGACAAATTGTATCTTTTGGAGTTAATGATACGAAGGTTATTTTAGGATCAGATGACCTAGCAGTGTCCATGTACACAAAATAATTTTGAGATTTTTTGTTTTCTTCTTTTGATCGAAGGCAGAACAGAAAATTATTCCCTTAGCAGGGGCGGAGACA
Source organism: Saccharum hybrid cultivar R570 (assembly GCA_038087645.1). NCBI lineage: Eukaryota > Viridiplantae > Streptophyta > Magnoliopsida > Poales > Poaceae > Saccharum > Saccharum hybrid cultivar. The sequence continues at coordinate 27,335,778 of JAQSUU010000344.1, forward strand.
AGGGGGGGCAGGGGCCTGGCCCCCCCTAACATTGCATAGTTTTCATTACTATTTTTAGTTATGTCTCACTAATCACTAGAGATTATAAATAAACAAGATGTACTAACTAATTTTAGATTGCTTTTTTCAAATATATCTCTTGATTATCTAATGTTAAGTGGCTAAATAAAATACATATATGACATGAATTATTGATCTATGAAGAATGTCCCTTCAATTCTTATCTTTAAAATTTAGATATTTACTTCATTCATCCTATAATATAGTGTATTTCAAAAAAAAATAAGGCAACTTAAGGGAATATTTAAATGGCGCAAACCCATAGATTAAACTCAATAAAGATCCCCAGTTATGCCAAATCTAAGCATACACCATGTCGAAAGCATTATTTCAGTACAAATTTTAAAGTCAAGATATGACGGAGTGAGTAGCATTTTTTTAAGATAAAGAGATTAAAGGTAATTTATTGTAGATTTTTAAACCAACATCAAATTCCGCAATTTTTTAAGCCGACATCAAGATCTCGTGTGGGTACTATATAATTTTTGTCGACACTTAGTGTGCGTCCGGCCCCCCTATATCTGAATCCTGGCTCCGCCCCTGACCCTTAGTTTACAGTCAACCTTTTCTTTGAAGCTTTTTTAAGTGATTTGGTATCTATATAATAGACATACAGTTGTCAAAGCCTATGACATCACCCAGATGGTGTGTTTTGTAAGGGATTTTGCCCCATTTTTCGTTTTTAATATAATGATACACAACTCTCCTTTATGTCAAAGAAAAAAATCACCCATGGCTATGCTCGGCTACACTGGTTGCAACTGCGCCTACTGCAGCCTTAGGCACATGATAGTAACCTTTTTAATTTTTGTCAAACTTGTTTGGTGCATGAGCAGAATTTTAATAGCTGACAATGTCTTTCTGTCTAGAGTTGAAATTTAATTGTAGGTAGAGATAAAATACATGATCCTAATTTCCATGTGAATTCTTTTGCTACTAATTACTGAAATACTGCTAAGGTATTATTGTTATGACTAAAATGCTTTGTTGCTGATTTTAAACACTATACTTGCTTTTTCATAATACAAAAATTACATATTTAAGAAGATATTGTTGCCTAATGAATGACACTTAAATTGTCTAAGAAAATGTAGCTTCTTTTTTAGCCGACCACTGTTATTTTGGCTGCAAAATTAATCTATACTATATTGTAGGAATAACCGCAATAAGCTACAGCCACGACCAAATAATTTTAGCTGAGCAGGTTGATTACCATATTTTCTTGTGTTGTGGTTTATGCATGGATTTTTTATGTTTCTATTTGCTCTTCTGATAAGCTGATTGTTATCACAGGGCTATTGTTATTCTGAACATGGAGGTTCTTTGCTGCAGAGTACAAAACACAAAGCACAAAGTAGGTATGATGATGTGCAATATATGTAAATAAGTACATATGTGGTGAGAGAGGAAATCATATCGGAGGATGATTGGTTTGGATTTTTAGATCCATGTCAGTTAGGCACTTGCGTCTTTAATCAAATATCTTTTTTTTGCAAATAAACCGGGGATGGGGGTGGGGCTGTGGGTTGCAAATGAACATAGATACTTGTTTTTTCAGAATACATACATCACCAACAGAGGTTGTTAGTCATTGTTGTCAACATTGGTACTTTTATCCTGTACATATTTAGAGGCCCATGCCCTACACTTGGGTAGCTCCACTAATTTAGAGGTCCATATCTCTACACTCGTTGCTTTGCCTCTCACTATTCAGGCTTTAGCAGCTTTAATTGGACATAATTTAACCTGCCTCCTTGCTGTTGTTTTTGTTGCCATGTCAATATCATTTTTGCCAATGTCATGCCTCTACTAAGAGTAGCAAGCAGCTTGCTTTTCCACTGAGAAGCATAGCAGCAGCATACACTAGTGTTGAAAACCGCATGGCAGCGCCTAGTACCAATACTGTAACTTTGTTTTGTTTTGTTTTGTTTTGTTTTGTTTTGTTTTGTTTTGTTTTGCTGCTGCTCTCTCTCTCTCTCTGGCTTTTAGGCTGGGCTGCAGCACCTTGCCACACCACCTGTATGCGATGTTCCTTCCACTGCTTCTATGAACAGCTAGCTGGCAACGTCTGGTGTTGAGAGCATAATGAGTACTTTTAGTCAGGCTACAGTTTAGTTGACAACCTCTAATTAATTTGCTAGCTAGAAGCTGGTAGCCTCTATTATTCTTTGTACTGTAAATATGTACATAAGTAATTCTTCTATTTAGTATCAAGTGATTTTTCATATTTTTATTAGTAATTTTTTTAATTTGTTAGCGCAATTTTGCTGCTGTTTTTTTTGCAGACTTTCATCCAGGAGGGTGACCTAGCTAGGACTGAGATCTCACGTGTATATTGGCCTAAATATAACCATCTAGACCACCGTCATATGGTAAGTTCATATCTTCATATGTATTTTCAGGGATCGTCATATATGATTTTTTTTCTTCCACAGTGAATGTCATCGATAATAACCAACCCAACATAGATGATGTTCTCTTGCACTTCAAATGCTTGGAGATAGAAAATCTGCAGCACAAGTAGGACATTACTTTTTTGCTTGTCCTGAACCATGCGAAACAAAAAGGTTTGAGGTGTTAGACTCAATGAGAACCCTGGAATTATGTGTGTAGGCAAGTTATTAGTCAGACAATTTATTAGTAGTCCGGTAAACAAATTAATACCATTAGTCAGGTAAGTTATTAGTATCATGGTAGCAATTATGTGTGTCAACACCAAAAATGTGCCAACCCAATATAGGCGATGTCCCTTGTGCCCCAAATGCTTGAGACAGAAAATCTACAGCACAAGTAGGACACTACTTTTTTATTGTCCTAAACCTGCGAAACAACTGAGCTATTAGTTAGGCAATTTATTAGTAATCTGGTAAGTAAATTAATACCATTAGTCAGGTAAGTTGTTAGTATCATGGTAGTAATTATGTGTTTCAACACCAAAAGAATGCCCTATGGCCTCTGTGAAACCAGTGCAGAACTTTTTGAAAAAAGTTGAAATTTTGAGGCTTGGTCGTCCTCAACTCAGTTGATTTAAACATTTTTTCATTAGTTCTCACTATCATTTATATATGTGCTTATCTTGTACTTCTATAAAATTGCAGGCGTGAGACCATCAAACATCAAAATGAGCATGTTGTTACCTTCATTGGAGTAACCATGTGCAACATTTAATGAAAGAAAGTTGAATGCAATAATATATATATATCTATAGGAGTGGTGCATACAACGTATATCTATGTACTAGTAAGAACAAAGTATGGTAGTAAGATGTGCAGTAGTCATTAACATGTCGAAGTTAGGATCAGATCTGCTTATCAGTTAGAATGAGATCTGTTATGCTGTAGGAACTGCAGTACTATTTAACTGCTTATTCAAAGCAGCTGAATTGCTTATGCTAAAGAACTATATTCTTATATTTAGAATCAGATCTGCTTATCAGGTGATGTAAAAGAACTGAATTGCTTCTAGTATCAAATCTGGTTGGTTCTATTTTTTTGTGATCATTGTGTAATTTCTATTTGTTTTAAACACCCTGTGTTGCTTGCTGGAAGGGAAAAGAAAAAAAAGGGAGAGAGAAACAGGGGAGAGGAGCAGTCCTACCTCTGGTGGGGTCCAGAAAATATGCTTTTCTTCCCGCGCGTGCACACGCACAGCTACCGACCGAGGACCAAAAGTGGAGTTTTTGGGTATTTTTCAATATTTAGAGTGTGCGCACGCACGTGCGTGCAATAGCCGCATCCAAAAAGTAAAGTAAAATGCACTAAAAAAAGTAAGTATAAGTAAACATGGGCTACTATTCTTGCCACTCATTTGTTTTCTTGTTCCACTAAAAAATGTTATTATTTACAACAACTGCACTGGAGTGGACCATTCTGGGTACTATGTAGCTATAGCCTTACAACCGGACTAGACTGTTATGGACCAAGAGCTTGTTTGGTTTGTGACTACACTTACCACGCTACTGGTTGGTTATCATATAATTTTTTTTTTCTGAACTACTTGGTTTATTACCACAATTATAGCACGCCATGCTTTTTTGTCACAATTATAGCATGCCATACTTTCTTAACATCCTGCCTCATATTTCATAGACTCGTTTTCGTGTCAAACTTTGATTTTGCTCGCCGCACTCTTATCCACAGTTTGCCGAATGTTAGATGCAAGTAAGTAAATGTGGGCTAGTATTTTTGTTTTAGTACCACCCAAACGCAGACGCTCACCGTGTTTTCATTTTCATCAGTTCCGTTCCACAGTGCTGCACTACTGCGGTTCAGACACTGGAGGTTCAGCACTGGAGGTTCAGACACGAGCACATGACCACAAAGCAACGCTCAACTGAACTGAAGATCGCACGACCCGGTTCAGTTCACCTACCCCTGGCTACTGGCTACAGACACAGCAGCACAAGGACACGTGCGTGTCGGCGCCGGTGAAGATCGATCGGCTGATCTGACGACACGAGCAACCCACACGCCCGCCTCCCCGTTTCAGCTCAACCGATCGATCCACGCAGCGTGAGTTGCCAGCCTGACAGGCACATTAATTAGATTGGCCACTCGAATTAAGGTTAAGGCCTGGCCTGACAGCTAGCCGCTCGGTGCATCGCAATTTTGCAAAGCATGCGGTCCTAATCGGTGCTTAAACCCTCACTACTGCACTGGTGCTCTAAATGCAGACTCTACCAAATTAAACCTGCATTTAGGCCATGTTTAGTTACCCTCAAAATTCCAAGTTTTTTCACTCTCTCTCCATCACATCAATTTTTAGCCGCTTGCATGGAGTATTAAATGTAGGTAAAAAAAATAACTAATTACACAGTTTAGTTGGAAATCACGAGATTGATCTTTTGAGCCTAGTTGGTCCACGATTGGACAATATTTGTCAAATAAGACGAAAGTGGTACTATTTATCGGGTTGAAAAAACTTTCAATCTAAACAAGGCGTTAGTTAGCGCACTGTGTGGTACTCTAGTAATTGTCCTATAGTAGAGTGATTATTATACTTGTTTGGATCAGCTGGTGGTTGTGGACAGATGAGCAGCGGAGCATGCCTAACTTTGACCAAGATTTTTGGAGCTCTGGCTGCTCTGCTACTGTACTGCACCGGGCGCGAGGCGCGTGTGCTATTCGGTGATGGTGCCGTACCTCTCTGCGACTGACCGGTGTAGGCCTTGTTTAGGAACCAAATTCATCCTCAAATTCCACTATGCAAAAAGAAGATTTTCTTATCATATTAAAATGTCGGCACATATATAGAGTATGAAATCAAAAACTAATTGCACAGTTTTGTTGTACTTTACGAGATGAATATTTTAAGCCTAATTAATCAATGTTTGGACAATTATTACTAAATAAAAATAAAATTGCTATAGTGTGACGGGACACTTACTATGCAAACTTTGCCTCCAAAGTTTGGAATGTAAACAAGGCCGTAGTGTACTAGTATACTGTAACTCTACTAGCTAGTACTGTAGGAGTATTCTGCATATGTCGGCTGTGTTCAGTTTCTCAAAAAAAAAAAGTACTATGCGAAAAAAAAGATTCCCCGTCACATCAAACTTGCGATACATGCATGGAGTACTAAATGTAGATGAAATCAAAAACTAATTGTACAGCTTGGTTGTACTTTGCGAGACGAACGTTTTAAACCTAATTAGTCAACGGTTGAACACTATTTGCCAAATAAAGCCAAAACATGCTACAGTACTTTTTTTACCCCTTTTCAGGGATCTAAACACAGCCGTCACCTAATTGCATCGATGCCCTTGTTCAGTTCCCGAATCGGGGACGACCGTATTAAATGCGTAATGTAGCAATTCGTTTGTATTTGATAAAAATTGTCCACACTTTGACTAATTAGGCTTAAAATATTCGTCTCGCAAAGTACAATAAAACTGTGTAATTAGTTTTTAATTTCATCTACATTTAGTACTCCATGCATGTGCCGGTATTTCAATGTGACGGGGAATCTTCTTTTTGCATAGTAAAATTTAAGGGGAGAAGTTGTGAACTCCGATATTGGAAAGAAAAAGGAGAACGCTGCCAATCTGCCATGCGTGAATGCGCGTGATGTCCGATCTGGATGTCCTCATGCACGGACGCAGCAACTGCCTCCTCTGCCGACCGAGGTGAGTTCTCTCTCCTTAGGATTCGTTTAAAACGCCGAAAAGAATTTCTGTTTCTCTGTCATTTTCTTTAAGACTAACCTGATTATTGTGAAGTTCGCATATAATTTGTATGAAATTTCTGTGATCCAAACACGTTGCAAACTGAAAGAGGACACTAAACATGCATGCATAATGCATTCCACCTCGATCCGTCCACAGTCGCAAAGTTTCCATTAGGTCGTGGGACGAGGATCGAGCAACAGATAGCATGTTTCTTGAAACAGGGGTGGAGAAACATGGTACGCGAGAAAGAATTTTTCACTATGGCTGTGTTTAGATGACGAAAATTTTTGCAAAATGCTATTGTACCACTTTCATTGTTATTTGGTAATTAGTGTCCAGTCATGGTCTAATTAGGCTTAAAAGATTCGTCTCGTGAATTTCGTCTAAACTGTGTAATTAGTTTTATTTTTATCTATATTTAATGCTTTATGCATACGTCTAAAGATTCGATGTGACGGAGAATCTTGAAATTTTTTGTAAAATTTTGGAAATGAGTACTGTAGTTTTTTTTGACAATTACTGTTTAATTATAGATTAATTAGACTCAAAAGATTCGTCTCGCGATTTCACGATGAATTATGCAGTTAGTTTTTTGTTTCGTCTATATTTAATACTCCATGCATATACTGCAAGATTTAATGTGATGTTTTAAGATGAAATATTTTAGGAACTAAACACCCCTAAACAGGGCCTATGTGGCCCGTGGCACCATACCACGTTCTCTGTGACACTCTCGTCGAATGTGTCAAAGTGACGCCGGCGGTGCCCAGGGCGAATGTCTCCCGAAATCAACGCATTGCCGGCAAAGCAGCTTCCATCAATCCCATCCCTACCGCCGTCGGTGGGACGATGGCCCCATTACTGATGGTCGTCGATGGACGTGTCTACTGTACGTGTCGTGTCGTTCCACAGTCTGCAGTCTGCACTGCTGCCCACTGTCCCAGGGCTGTGTTTAAATGCAAAAATTTTTGCAAAACGGCACTGTAGCTCTTTTCGTTGTTATTTGGCAAATATTGTCCAATCATAGTCTAATTAGGCTTAAAAGATTCGTCTCGTCCATTTCGTCTAAACTGTGTAATTAGTTTTATTTTTTATCTATATTTAATGCTTCATGCATGTGTCTAAATATTCGATGTGACGGAGAATCTGAAAAATTTTGCAAATTTTTTTGCAAACTAAACAGACCCTTACTTCCTAAAAAAAGTACTATGCAAAAAAAATTCCCGTCACATCAAACTTGCGATACATGCATAGAGTACTAAATGTAGATGAAATCAAAAACTAATTGTACAGCTTGGTTGTACTTTGCGAGACGAACGTTTTAAACCTAATTAGTCCACGGCTGGACACTATTTGCCAAATAAAACCAAAACGTGCTACAATACTTTTTTACCCATTTTAGGGAACTAAACACGGCCCAGGTCACCATGCAATGCAAATCGATCCCGCCACAGGTTCAGCGGACAGCAAAATTAACGCCGCGATTTCTCCATGTCATGCGTACAAGTACGAGCAACCTGTACAAGGGCACACAACACAGCCGGAGCCGGGGCGCCGCCGCCTCGGGTTTTTGCAATTGCCAGTTTTTTTTTACACCTCTCATCTAGCTACAGCTATAGTATCCATATATATATAAACTCTACACACGCACAGCATACTCACACCGCGCATCCATCCGTAGACGACGGACACATCCTGCTCCGCGTGGGAGCAATTGCCAGTTGACACTGGCTCGACGCCCTGCAATCACGGGCCATTCAGCAGTTCCCATAATCTTGTTTTCATAGATCGACATCCATCACCATCACGGGCTAGTGCTAGGCTAGGCAAGGCAGGGCGCTCTTTCTGCTTGATGGCCATGTTGACCCCAGTCAGCTAGCTTTGCTTTTCCTGCGGCCTGCACATACTACTGTACCTCAATATCAGTCGCTTTTGATTTTTCTACTCCAAGTTTGACTCGATTTATAAAAAATACGTGTAATATTTATATTTTTAGATAAATTTATTAAAAAACTAGATTCAAAGATCTTTTTAATAATACCAATTATATACCATAAATATCAATATTTTTAATATATATTTTATCAAAGTTATTTTTTAGAAAACGAAAACGACAGATATTTTAGGACGGAGAAGTACGTAGCATAATCCATGTTACATGCATGCTGTCATGATTAGATTCTCAATCCGCATGAAGATTTTTTTTAGTATTTTTTTGTGGCAATCCGTCTAGATTCCCCGAGAGAATCATCCAGCCAAGCAGGAGTACGCGCATCACCCAGACCCCAGCATGTGCCGGTTAGGTTGAAAATTTGACCAGGGCCATGTTTAGTTTGTGAATCTTTTTTTTTTTGAAAAAACACTGTATCACTTTTCGTTTGTATTTAACAAACTTTGTCCAATCATGGATTAACTAGGCTCAAAAGATTCGTCTCGACATTTACAGATAAATTATGCAATTAGTTATTTTTTTTATCAACATTTAATGTTTCATACATATACCGACATATGCGATGTGACGGGAAATCTTGAAAACTTTTTGCAAAGAACTAAACATGGCCCAGGTTTCGTTGTCCACTGTCCAGCGACGGAGCGCGACGTACGTGGATGCATGCAGCGTGCCGCTTCTAGCTCCCCGCAACTTGGCAAAAGCCAACCGAACCGGTGGTCCATTTCCTTCAGTTTACGGGTACAAGTCCAGTAGTCCACAACCCAACAGCAGGGGCTCGATCGAGCTCACGGTCACGGCCCACATGGCGGCGGCTGCAAATGATCCTGGTCACGGCCGCCCATCATCAGTGTGCTCATTAAACTAGTCATCACAGTGTGGTTAGCGGCTGTTAATTTACTAGTATAACGCTCTGTCTGTCTCTGTTCTCTACAGAGGGGGATAGGTTACGACTGTGGTCGGAGACGGTGGTCCTTTTTGGTCGCGCTCGCACATTGGTATGTGAGCCCGTATACCACCTGCTACCGGCTCGTATTTTGTATTTTTCTGTCAAGGAGCCCACCGTTTTCCAGTTTCCGTTTCCTGTTCATACAGGAATCCATTTCACTGGTGGCACTACGTATATCTACACGACTACACCTGTACTCGACTGTTCTCGCATACGTAAGTACATGGAGGACACTGCATCACGCTGGACAGTACAGTACGCACGCAGTTCATTCATGTCACGGCAGGAAGGTGCCGACGCCAGCTAGGCAGCTAATTGCGGTACGCCTCCCAATAAAAAGCTGCTGCACCTCGCAACGCAATGAAGCCCCAGCGGCGCAGCCCCAAGACACCAAGGGGCTGTTTAGTTGGCAAAATTTTTGGCGAGACGCTACTGTAGCAGTTTCATTGTTATTTGGTAAATATTGTCCAATCATGGTCTAATTAGGCTTAAAAGATTTGTCTCGTCCATTTCGTCTAAACTGTGTAATTAGTTTTATTTTTTATCTATATTTAATGCTTTATGCATGTGTTCGAAGATTCGATGTGACAGAAAATCTGAAAATTTTGGCAAAATTTTTGGCATCTAAACGGTGCCCAACCACAACGCCACAACCAGCCTACAGCAACCAGAGCGCACAACCTCACAGCTGTAGTGCAATGCAATGCAATGGCGGGCCGCCGAGCTCGTCCAGGACCTGGATCGGATTCCCCACCTCCCCCAAAGCAGTGAATAATGCAATGCAATCACGGTTTTCCCGTGCCTTTTTCAGTTTTTCCTCCTCCACCAGACCACCACCGTCCACCGCCGCCCTGTAATTCCGTTTCCACCGACCGGCTTCTCCGGCTCTCCCATTTCTTTTCGGCAAGATGCTTTACTTCACGCACCTGTAAGTCTGTAACGCCGCACCAGGCAACAGCACGCCGCGTTAGGCGTTACCCTACACTTCCCAGTTCCCAGCTAGCACCGCACTACTACGCTACAGAAACCTCCATTGCCAGCCAGCCTGCCGCGCTTGCCTCTGCCTCTGCCTCTGCCTCTGCGTATAAGTTCCTTTCTTCCTTGGCCGCTTCTGCGCTCGCCTCCCTTCTCCAGTTCTCCTCCACCCCCCGTCTCCCACTCTCCCTTCTAGACCCACTCCTCCCCGTGCTCACGGCTCATCTGCGAGCAGATTGAGCGGGGAGCCGGGAGGGGGAGGCTGAGGAGCGGCGAGGGGGAGCCAGGTTGAGCCATGGCCTCCTCTTGGGCTCTTCTTGCCCTGGTTCTTGCGCTGTCGGTCTGTGCAAGCGTGGCGCGTGGCTCCGAGCCCTGGTGGAACGAGACACAGCAGGTGTACGCCACCACCGCCAGCTCCGGTGGTAGCAACGGCGTCTTCGTCGGCCTCACCCTCATCCAGTCGGCGGCGGCCAAGGGAGCGGGTAATAATTCCTCTCGTTCCAGTCCCAGCAGCGGAATTGTGCCATTCTTTAATCTGTAGTATATGTTTTGTTGCAAAGATTAGTTTTTTATTAGCAGCCACGCTCCCACGCGAGTTCTTGGGTTCAGTCACTGGGTCGAGACTCGAGAGTGTGTTCTTTGGTTGGGTCATTGAGTTGTGTGAAGCATGTTCCGACAGTGTTGACCGTGGTTGGTCAGCGCATCTATACAATAGATTGGATTGTGATTTCCCGGTTAGTTTCTCTCTCTCATATCCCTTTTTGTTTAGTATAGGTGCCGTGTTCTTGAGTGATCGTGCAGAGTCATCCGTCATTTGTTTGGTCGTGACAAATGTATGGGTGTGGATCTGGCTATGCCACGGTTGGTGGTTGCCGGCGGATCCGGGGGGGGGCTGCAGCCCCCCGGGCCAAAATAGCAGAGAGCAGCTCTTCAGAGCCCAGTGCAGCCCAGTCCAAAATTCCCCACTGAACCCTATTCTAATATTTTATTTTGAATATTCAGTGATCCGATTATGATAGTTTTACTTTCATACCTTGCAGGGTATAATCAGTAGTACTGTAGTAGACTAGAATGGAGAGATATTGTGCTAAGAATGATGCTTCAACTTCGAAGATTGCAACTAATGAGAGTCGGGTTGAGAAAAAAAAAGACCCCGCATTGAGCTTGATATGAATTGATATCAATCTTTGCTATATCTATTAGTGTACTGTATACATCGAGCAAAATTTTTTTTGCCCTCTGTTATTTAGCCCCCCCTTACCCCGTTTCTGGATCCGCCACTGCTGCCATGATGAATTATTGTTTTCTTTAACTTTCATGATGAATTATTGTTACCTGATTGGGGCAAAAGGAACTCAATACCATCAATTACATGCGGTTCCTATACGTTTTTAGTATGTGTTTAGGTGATTGCCAACTGACTATTGTAAGTACCAAACAATTCGTTTATTTGCTTGTATTGCTCAAGATTTGAAGTGTCTGTAATGTGGTGTTTTCTTTTCTTTTCTTCATCTATTTCAGATAACCTTTTTGCGAGAACTTACTAAAAAATCAGAAATTGAAAGTCTGTGCACACCAAAGTTAATCAAAGTGTCGGGTGTCAATTTCTTTAAAAGTAATAGCTAGATTCCCCAGCAAGTGTGATGTGCCAAAACTTTATATGCTTTCTACAAAAGCAGGGTATCCTTTCAAAAGAAAAAAAGAAGAAGCTGTATTGAAGTAGTTCACGAGTAATCAGCTCTATTCTTGCCAGAATTCCAGTGTGCTGGTAATTTAATCTAGCTTGAAGCAGGACAGTGCTGGTAAAAGTTGATGCTTACTTCCTGCGATAACCATTACAGTGTGCTTGGATGGAAGCTTACCAGGTTACCACCTGCACAGAGGGTTTGGATCAGGAGCAAACAGTTGGCTTGTCAATCTCGAGGTGAGGAATACCACATATTTCACATAGACGTGGAGTTACAGATAAACTTATGAAAATGGCAGTTCGTACTACTATATGTTGCATTGTGCCAGTTAGGCTTAACATCTGCTTGTGACTGAAATGGTATTCAGGGTGGAGGCTGGTGCAATGATGTCAGCAGCTGTGTGTTCCGCAAGGGCAGTCGTCGTGGATCATCAAATCACATGGAGAGGCAACTCCAGTTTACAGGGATAATGAGTAACAGACCTGAAGAGAATCCCGGTATTGTTCTCAGCAAATCTGCCTCGTGAGTCTTTTTGTTTTTAGATTTCATACGGAGGTTTTGCTGACACTGGAAAAGTATATCTTTGTTGATTATGTAGTTATTGTTTGTGATTGTGTGATTGTTATTATATTTTTCTCTCTTAGATTTCTACAACTGGAACAGAGTGAAGGTCCGGTACTGTGACGGTGGATCTTTCACTGGTGATGGTTCTGATGCGGTTAGGGAAATTCTGTCTTAACTGGTGGCATTTTGTTTCCTTATTAGTTTCAGACCACAAACTAAATTTGCGCGCCAAGGGATACTACTCCAAAAATCTATCTTTGCTTTGCTTTGTTTACTGAACCACAACAGCTCGTCTGATTTCCTTCTTTTTCTTTAGGTTGCAGGCCTTTATTTCCGAGGTCAGCGCATTTGGCAGGCCGCTATGGATGACCTAATGGTCCAAGGAATGCGTTATGCTAATCAGGTATTTATACTGAATTTCCTCTACTCTTCTTTTACTCATTTTTCTTTAGCTTTTCGGAAGTCATTTTCATGTCCCTAACATAATTTATCATATACCAGGCCCTTCTTTCTGGATGCTCTGCTGGTGGTGTTTCTACCATACTTCACTGTGATGAATTCTGTGGATTGTTTCCATCAAATACCAGAGTCAAATGCCTGGCTGATGCTGGAATGTTTCTTGACACGTATGCTCACACAAATAAATGAAACTTTCTTCGATACTTTGTCTTAATCATAGTCACTTTTTGCTACTATGAGGAAATTGCAATCACTTCAATTGTATATTGGTGTAAATTGGTCCTTTAATCATTTGCAGTGTTGATGTTTCTGGCCGTCGGGAAATGAGATCTTTTTTCAATGGCATTGTGAGATTGCAGGTATGCACCACTTTGTCAGCCATATCTTTTCATTTTTGTTTTTGCCAGAGTTTCTTCCTGCTATCAATGCTGCTACTACCAGCGATGCCTCTAGTCTATCAGAATACTTTTGTGCCAATAGCAGTAACTTCATTTTGTCCTGATTGCCCTTCACCTAAAATTCAGGGTTCTGGAAGAAGCTTGCCTAGGTCTTGCACCTCACGCATGGACAAAACCTCGGTAATACAAACATCAAGGAATATCTATCAGAGATAAAACTTGTGAAGTTTTCTTTTCCTAACTTCTTCTCCATGCTTCCTACAGTGCTTTTTCCCGCAGAACGTGTTGCCAACCATTCAAACCCCAACTTTTGTTTTGAACACTGCCTATGACGTGTGGCAGGTACTTGTTATGTGCATAGCGTTGCACTGTAATTGGTCTGGACTTTGGAATTGAAATTAAAAGTGTAAATCAGGGAAAAAAAAACTGTTCATCGAAGTAACTCATGATCCTGTATTTTTCAGCTCCAACAAAGTGTGGCCCCCAGAACAGCTGATCCTCAAGGTCTTTGGTCAAAGTGTAGGACAAACCATGCCTTCTGTAATAGCAACCAGCTTCAGTTTTTGCAAGGTAATTCATTGATTTTCCAGTTGTCTCGAGTTGTAATTCTTTAACTAAATTAAGGCAAGTTCAGCTGATCTCCTATGCATGATGTAGGGTTCAGGAACCAAATGCTTGATGCCGTGAGGGGTTTCTCTGCGTCAAGGCAAAATGGTTTGTTCATCAACTCATGTTTTGCTCATTGCCAGAGTGAGAGACAGGATACTTGGTACGCGAACAACTCACCACGTCTTGGTAACAAGGTACACACGTAGAAAGACAAACAACAAAAATATCTCGCCTGCCTCAGTTACATGGAAGCATTTCATTGTGAAGCTAGTCATCTGTCTCTGATAAGCCATCTTCGACATCTCGTGGTATGCAGAAAATCGCTGACGCTGTCGGGGATTGGTTCTTCGAGAGGGGAGACGCGAAGTACACAGACTGCCCGTACCCTTGCGATGGCACTTGCCATCATCTAGTGTTCAGGGGAGACCATTAAGATTATTCTTCAACACCAACAGTTCAGATGGTAAAAGGAACAGAGACCCCAATGCCAATGGGTACAGAATAAAAAACAAGGTATAGATACAGAGAAGGTGCAAGTGGTCGGCTTGCCCATGTATGTTCATCCGTCGCTCATATGATTGATAGGACAGGGACCTCGCCCGTGAATTCGCGGCGGCCTCTGCATTAGCTTCACATATATCATCATGATATCGATTCGTTTCATTGGAAAAATGTCCATGATTACGTACCAGAACATTTGGACCCTATCGCCTATCTGTTAATCTGTATAACACTATAACGTACGTTACATATTCATTTGTGGAACGTGGAAGAAGTACCTTGCGTTTGTCCTGCCGAAGGTACTATACTTGGTATCGGTTTTGAGTTGTGAAATGTGTCATGACATACGCAGTGCGCTTGCTTGTTCTGGCAAAGTGGCAATCATCCTGACCTTGATCCAGGTCCTCGCCACGCCTGGCTGCTGCCGTGAGGCCCCCGTGACATGCGATCGCGTCAGGTTCCTCGTGGAGAAGTGTGAGGGAATCCCATGTCGTCATCATTTTTTGGGTCGGCGGCACGGCCGCACGCCATGAAGCCAGGGAAGTGGGCGGCGCAGGGCACTTCTGGGCTGTTGCATTACTTTACTTCTCCCAACCTCTTCTTTCACCCGTATGTGGCTCCATTTCTGGCGGCGTCCCCGCCTCCTTCCCCGACCTTCGGCACCAGCACCTTATCACATCCTCGCAATACAAATTACAGACCATAAGTCATCTGTGACCATGCAACAAGCTATGTCCTTCGTTGCAATGTAGATATATTTACTAGTTTACTAGAATTGTTTCAGGACATTTTTTTTGCTAATTTTTAAATATAAATAAAAATAAAAAATAATGAAAAAAATAAAAGGGAACTCCGACCGCACTAGATCCTGGTCTCAAATTTCAGTAGCACCTGGTCCAACAATATTTGGGCCTTAGTTACGGGCTGGCAAAAATATTTGGGCCACAGACGTTCTTAGCAAGCATCGGCTCCTGTTGGATCCAGTGGGGAGCAGTCGCGAGAAACAAGGGACAGCGAAAACCAAAACTAATGGTTTTTTACTGCCCCACTTATTCTGTTTCTCAAACTTCACTATAAAGCAGCTTCACAAAAATTCAAAGTTTATAGAGCACCTTTTAGAGTAATTCCAATAGGGCCCCTACTTAAATCCTTGTCCTATTTTTGAGAGCTAAGAGGCAAAAACTCTACTCCAACCAGGCTCCTACAAGTACCCTCAAACCATTCTTCCACCCCTCGTTCCTAGGGGCTCTCCTCCGGGCTCTCATTTTTCTATTTCGAGTGAGCTTAAGTATGTGTTTGAAAAAAAATGAAGGAAACATTATGTCGGTGTTCGGATCCGAGGGGGTCCTAAACCAACGAGTAAATGCTACGTGTCTCTTTTCTGGATGGTGATGCAAGAAGAACACACGGGGGTTTATCCTGGTTCGGGCAAAAGAAGGCCCTACGTCCAGCGGGGGGAGGGGGGAAGAAGTTTGTATTTTCTTGCACCGAAGTGCTCGTGTAGGGGTTACAAGCATGCGAGAGAGGGCGTCGAGCCCAAGTCTCAAAGAGAGGAAAAAGGACAAGGGTGGTTGCTTGCGGTATCGATCTCTTGTTTTTCTTCGTTGTCTGTTGTTGTCCGGTCGGGTGCTTCCTCTCCTCTCCTCTCGTAGAACCCTGGCTTGCCCTTTTATAGGGCGAGAGGAGGCCAGGACGACGGGGAGCCTTGAGGTGATGTTTGGTCGATTCCTGTTGAGTTGACTGTAGCGACATGCCCTAGGAATGGCCAGCCATCCCTGGACACCATGGCGTCGTGGGAGACGAGACAGCGAAATGACCCGGAGCGCCGTGCCATACCGTCCTTCCCTTGCCGTTGAACTGTGCCGAGCGTCGAGGTTGGGTCGAGGCCGGGTCGAGACCGGATGGATAAGGCCGAATCCCCGAGATTGCGGAGAACGGGCCTTGTCTTATCCTCCCTCGAGGGTGATCGATGGTAAACAGTGCACGGTAAGGTGGGTATAGTGACAGGTTTCACCTCCCATCATGGGATGGGTGGTAAAACAGTGAGACCTAACACGGGCATTGTTCCCACGTCGATCCTGGTCGCAGCCATGCCGGTAGGTGATAGTAGGTAACCGCATTAAATGCTATGGCTTTTGTCCTGGGGTAGGTAGAGAGAAGGAGTCGAGGCGCTCGACCCAGGCCCACGCGAGTCGGAGTTTTTCCCAGTGGGCGGACGAGCTTCACGCGGGTCGGGGCGCCGTCGAGGTAGCTTGCCGTACGGGATGGGGCGCGGTCGAGGCGCCCCGTCGAGCGGGCCTCGTACAAGTCAGAGCCGGAGCGCGGTCGAGGCGCCCCGTCGAGCGGGCCTTGTACGAGGCGGACAGGATGCGCGGTCGAGGCGGGCTGCCTTTTATTGCAGTTTCAGTCGTTTTAGTTTTTTACTAGCGATGGGTGTGGGGTACCCCCGTACTTTTGGTACCGACAGTAGCCCCCGAGCCTTTGGGTGAGTGTGTGATCACTCTCCCAGAGGTTTGTTCGAACTGGAGTCGTAGCGTCGTGATTTTTTCCGGTAGGGGCGCGCGAGCGCAACCGCCGGGTGTAGCCCCCGAGGCCTCGGTGGAGTGCTGGGACTCCTCCGAGGTCTTGTTTTCGTTTTATTAGGGGATGATTCGTTGCGGCCGAGCCCCCAAGCCTCGCGTGCACGAGGTCGATCAGAGTCCCGACCGTCTTTTGTGCGACCCTCATGCTCCTTTTCGAAAAAGGAGGAGGGGTGGAGAACGCCGTACTACCCTCGTTTGGGCGCGAGTTCCGACGATCTCCGGTGAGCTGCTAGCGGGGGAATTCGAGTGAGATCCCGTGCCCCGTTCGTTAGGGGTTGGCTAGTGGCCCGGAGGCACTCTCAAAGACGCCAAGGAGTGGTCGTGTGGATTTTGATTCCCTACGATAGGATTCGAGGGCTCGATGCCTCCCCCGGGGGGATTCCTACGACGACCTTCTCCTTCGGCCTCGAATACGTCCTGGGGTGCCTCGAGAGCGTGGCTCGAGCCCTTGGCCATGTACGGGCGCACCCTGGGTCGTCCCTAACTCTGTTGCTCGAGGGCAGCTGTCGAACCCTGGTCGAGGGCCAGCTTTCGCTCCCTCGAGGCTTAGGTTTCTGCGGTCGAGCCCCCGAGCCTCATGCGCACGAGGTCGATCAGAGTCCCGACCGTCTTTTGTGCGACCCTCACGCTCCCTTTCGAAAAAAGGAGGAGGGGTGGAGAACGCTGTACTACCCTCGTTTGGGCGCGAGTTCCGACGATCTCCGGTGAGCTGCTAGCGGGGGAATTCGAGTGAGAGCCCGTGCCCCGTTCGTTAGGGGTCGGCTAGTGGCCCGGAGGCGCTCTCAAAGATGCCAAGGAGTGGTCGTGTGGATCTCGATTCACTGCGATAGGATTCGAGGGCTCGATGCCTCCCCCAGGGGGATTCCTACGACGACCTCCTCCTTCAGCCTCGAATACGTCCTGGGGTGCCTCGAGAGCGTGGCTCGAGCCCTTGGCCATGTACGGGCGCACCCTGGGTCGTCCCTAACTCTGTTGCTCAAGGGCAGCTGTCGAACCCTGGTCCAGGGCTAGCTTTCGCTCCCTCGAGGCTTATACCGGGCTCGGGGCCCATTTCCCAGATATCTAGGAATATCTGTCCGCGGATCCCTCCCCCGCCCGTTAGCCGGGCGCGTCTTTTGGGGGAGGCGAGATCGGCGCGGTAGTGGGCGACGTGGCGTACGGTTACGACCTGGGGGACGGCCACATGCCCGACTCCTGCGAGATGTAAGGAAACGGTTAGGTGGGCACATTTAATGCGGGAAACTGTTCCTACCTTTTTGCGCGGCTGTTGGGCTTCCGCCTAGGCATATAAAATCAAGGCCTGGGGGTCTGCGTTTCCCTCCGTTCCCTTGCGCTCCTGCATTCTTCTGCCTCAGACAACCCTTGCCTTATCGCGCTCTACGCCCGCATCGCTATCGCCACCGCGTCCTCTTCGTCCACCCCCCCTTTCGACAACACCGATGACAGGAAAGAGCCAGATCCTCCCCACCGACGACTGGGCCGCCTCCTTGGTGACGGAGAGGAGGTTGGAAGAATTGGTTGAGGACGGGCTGCTGCGGCCGAGGACGAGCCGGTCGCAACCGGAGTGGATCGCGCCGCCCCCTGCCCACCGGGAGCCAGCGCCCCCGGAGGGGTATGTGGTGAGCTTCGTCTGCTTCCACGAGCAGGGGTTTGGCGTGCCGGCGTCCGTCTTCATGCGCGCGCTCCTCCACTACTACCAGGTGGAGCTTCACCACTTTTCCCCCAACGCCGTCGCGCAGGCTGCCATCTTCGCGGCGGTCTGCGAGGGCTACCTTGGGGTGGAGTCATAGTGGAACCTGTGGCTTCACCTTTTCAAGGCCGAGCTCTTCGCCAAGAAGGCGGGGGAGAAGGGCGTCTTGTGCGCGGCCCGAGTAGGGAGCTGTGTCCTACAGGTGAGGTCGAGCCGGGCGGATCTGTACATCCCGGCTCGCCTCATCTCTTCGAACAGTGGGTGGCACGAGGGTTGGTTCTACCTCCGCAATGATGAAAATCAGTTGCCGAGGTACACCGGCCACGTGCTAACCGCTCGAGAGGATCGCTGGACATACGGAGTGCCGGAAGCCGAGAAGCCGCGCCTGGATCCACTGCTGGCGGCGCTGCAGCAGCTTCGCCTTTGGGGCTTGATGGCTATGGCGGTGGCCGTGGCCTTTCATCGTCGTAGGGTGATGCTGTTGTGCTGGCGTCGTCTCCGCCTCGACCAGATGACTCCGGAGGCATCGCTGGAGGGGACCCGGATGTCCCACGAATCCCTTTCCCTTGAGGAGGTCCTCCGGCGAGCGCGTCGGATGGTCAGGAACTTCAAGGTGGAGGAGGCTAACCGGGTCCCCATGAGACCTACCGAAGGGTTCGGGCCAGTGGTACGTATCTTAGGATTAGTAGGTTTGCCAATTTCGTTTATTTTTGGATTTCGCTGATTTGGTCGAGGCCGGCGCGTAGGATTTGTCGGCGCTGCGAGAGACGCGTCTGCCAGTCCTAGAGGACCGGCCCGCCCGGGAGGCTCGACGCCAGCATGCTTCCAAGAAGAAGCAAACCAAGGAGACGGCCAAGAAGCAGGCAATCCGCAAGGCCAAAGAGGCGGTGGCATTGAAGAAGCTCCGGCGCTAGCACACTATCGATGGGGTCCCCTTGGCGCCGTCGCCTTCCGAGACGATCTCGGGGGAGGACGACGACAGCAGCGGTGAGGACGATGATGCCCTGTCGCGGTATGAGACCGCGACCAGGCTGGGGGATCTTCCCGATGTTTGCCCCCTGGTGGAACCCATCAGGGGGGCGTCCTCCTCGGTCGTCGTGGTCGAGGAGTCCGAGGAGGAGGAGAAGACAAAGAAGGAGACGGGCCCCTCGACGGGAGAGGCCGCTTTACCCCGGACCCATCAAGAGGGGTCGACGGGGACCTCCGCACCGGCCCAGGCCCCGCAAGCTCAGGCAGGGGCTGGGACGGCAGTACCGGCGTCGTCATTGGCGACGGCGTCGGCAGGCGTGAGAACCCGATGCCAGCTGGCCTCGGAGGCACAAAAGGCGTAGGGCGGTGTGTCGGTCAGGACCCCCAGGAGTGCCCGGCCTGCTGGTGAGGCCGCTGCGAGGCCACAATCAGCCGTCCCGGGAGGCTTGGGTCGCACGGGGTCGAGGCCCTGGGTGCCAATTTTCGGGTAAGCGTCTCTGCTCGGTTGTCCTGCCTTTCTCGGGGTCCGTTGGCTAACGTTTCTTCACTTCGCAGGTTAAAGCGGAAGGCGGAGCCAATGGGGCTTACCCCCGTGAAGTCGCTGCGGGCCAGCGCCGTTGTCCTTAACCGGACGGTGGAGCAGGATGTGGCCTGGGTCTAGCAGGTCGAGGCCGCGAAGGGGCGCCTGCGACAATGGCAGGAACCAGCGGATGCCACGGTGGTTACTGGCACGGACCCTGCCGTGGAGGGGTCCGAACCGGCGGAGATGGTGGCGCCCAGTGCGGTCAAGGCGGGGCCTAGGTCGTCAGCGACGGCCGAGGCTGCCGTCGAGGTCGCGACGGGCAAGGCACCCGTCCGCGGTGCGGAGCGGGCGGGGGCTGACGTGACCATGGAGGAGGTCGCGTCGGTGTCGGGGTAGGAGGTGGCCCTAGCAGGCGGGTCGCCGTCGCAACAAGACCCGTTGGCCGAGCCAGCGGGTATGGTGGAGGGCGGGGCGATCGAGCCCCTGACCGGAGCGCCAGAAGAAGAGGTGCCGGCTCTAGGGGCACCTACGGTCGAGGCGCGGGTACCAGAGCCGTCTTCGGTCGAGGCGCCGGCTCCGGAGGCGCCGGCGGTTAAGGGGCCAGTTCCCCTAGGGGGGCGGGCACCCATGGCCGTGGACCTTCCCCCCGACGACACCCCCCTGGACAAAGGGAAACAAGTGATGGGGGTCGAGGGGGGCGAAGCCGCGGATCAGGCCGGTGCTTCGACGGCCGTCGGAGAGGCAGAAACTGCGGGCGAGGCCGGTCCTTCCGCGGGACCGAGAGACGCCCGGACTGGGTCATTGTCGTCATGGCCCGACATCGCCGCGCTGGCGATAGTGCGGGCAGAGGCGGAGATACCGAGGTGGGGGGCGTCGCTCCAGTTTAGGGATGCCGCGAACCCCGACGCTGAGCCCATCTTCGTCCTGAACGACAAAGATGAAGTGCACCGATGAGAGTACCTCGAGGGCGTCCGCCGACACCTTGATCGGTTGCTCCGAGTGGTGTCTAGTGCCGTGCGGAGTATGGGGGATGCCACCGAGGTACGATCGACCCATCGGCTTTTTCTGTGGTTTTCTTGGTGTCTTTTTCCCTCGGCTTTTATCTTTTTTGGTTTTTTTTCGGATTGCGTTCAGGAGCTGAAGGAGCACTCCCGCCGCAAGTCACTCTTCATCCAGGATGAGAGTGGCGTGTGGGCCGCGCTGTCTCAGCAACGGGTCTTGGCCGAGGAGGCCTAGAAATGGCTTTCCGATCGGAACGCCGAAATGGCTGAGCTGCGCGTCGCCTACGCGGTGCTGAAAGAGGAAGCGATGCAGGCATGGGCGGCCGAGGCCGTGATGTGCACTGGCATGGACAAGGCTCGGGAGGAGGCTGCCCAGGCCCATAGGGATCTCGAGCCCCTATCGAGACGGGTGAAGGAGCTCAAGGAGAATGTCTCGCAGGTTAGTCGTCAACGCGACACCCTCAACGTCGAGGTCGAGCAGGCCACCGCTCATTCTGATGCTCTGAAGGACGAGGTCACGACGCTGAAGGGAGCCGTCCAAGAGAAGGACGCAGCTCTCGAGTCTGCTCGGCAAGAGATCGAGGCGCTAAAGGCAACAATTGGTGACAAAGACAACGCCTTCCTTGGGCTCGAGCGGACTTGCGGGGGGCTTCGTGACGAGGTTGTGGGCCTGCAGACCCATATCGAGGGTAAGTGTGATTGTTACGGCCACGATGCGGAGGGACTTGCGTTGGGTATTAATCTGTTCATCGTGTTTTAGAGCTAGAGAGGGAGAACCGAGAGGACCAATCCTCTGCCAACTCCTTCCAGAGCCTCCTCGAAGCTGAGATCCGGAGGACCCAACTGCTCCAGGGCACGATCACCACCGTGTGTGATGGCCTGGGGGTCGAGCCCGACGCCGACACCGGGGAAGATGTTCCGGGGAACTCCTTCATTCGTCGGATGGTGGCGCTGGGCCGCCTTGCCCGGGAGAAGATACGGGACGGCCTCCATCACGGCGTGAAGAGGGCGCTGGCCATCGTCCATTCAGGGTTTGTGTTCGACATGAAGCTCATCGCTGAGGGTTTTATCACAGACCCAGACCGAACAGACGAGGAGAACGAGGATGCCTGCGTGGAGCTGATTGAAGCCGCCGAAGAGCCTAGAAGCCGTCTGGCCTCGCTTTTTGAAGTCGAGGTGGTTCCGCCTAATGACGATGAGGGCCTGTGAGCCAAATCTGGGCATGAAGGCCCATGTAATAAGTTAGCATTTCGAATTTTGATCGTGGTGGCCTCAAAGGCCTAAAAACTCGAAACATAAACCGGTTCGTGGTTGATTTAGTTTTATTCGAGCTTTTCTTCCCTTTATCGCTTGGATCGTGTTCTCGCGTGATTTACTTAGCACGCAGCTGTATCCTTTGGCGTAAGGGAGCGAGTGGAGGTACCATAGCCTCGGGGGCATAAGTGATCTCACGGCTCGACCATCCTCGAGCTTCAGGGTGATGTTGCGGCCTTGTAAATCGTGTGAGAGCCTGATCTAAGCGACAGGGGATTTGTTCTTTTTCAAAGCTAGGAACCGTTATTTAGATCTCCTTAGCGTGAAGTCGCACCTCTAAAAGGCGTAAGGGGTGAGTGGAGGTACCGTAGCCTCGGAGGCGTAGGTGATACTCCTGACTCGGGAGCCCTTTCGAACCTTAGGGTGCTCTTGCAGCGAAGTCGATCTAAGAAGCGGTTCTTAAATTTAAAAAAGAGCATAAGTTTTTTCGGGGACTGGGGGGTTCCCCCCTTGTAGCCCCCGAGGGAGGGTCGATTCTGGGAGTGCAGAGTCGATCCTTCCTCACTGTAAAACGAAAGTTTGAACGTCGCTGTATTCTTTATTGACGAAAAAGAAAATACAGAGCCTCGAGGCTTTTTAAGGAAAGAAGCGACGTAGCTGTTCAATGTTCCAAGCGTTGGTGAGGATTTCGCCCTTCTCGTTGGATAGCTTGTAGGTGCCCAGCTTTAGTACTTCTGCGATGATGTACGGCCCTTCCCATGGTGGCGTGAGCTTGTGCCGTCCCTTGGTGTTCTGGTTCCGCCGTAGCACCAAGTCGCTGACGTTGAGGTCACGCTTGCGGACGTGTCTGTCGTGGTAGCGTCGAAGATCCTGCTAGTACCTGGCAGAATGCAACAAAGCCACATCTCGGGCTTCCTCGAGCTGGTCGAGGGCGTCCCGTCTTGTGGTGTCGTTATTTCTTTCGTTGTAGGCCTTCAACCTTGGGGATCCGTATTCTATATCAGTTGGGAGCATAGCCTCAGACCCGTAGACTAAGAAGAACGGAGTGAACCCCGTGGCTCAACTCGGCGTTGTTCTTAGGCTCCACAGGACCGAGGGTAGCTCGGCAGCCCATCTTTTGCCATGTTTATTTAGTTTGTCAAAGATTTTGGGTTTCAGGCCTTGTAGGACCATACCATTGGCACATTCCACCTGACCGTTTGTTTTTGGATGGGCCACGGCTGACCAGAGCACTCGAATGTGGTGGCTGTCGCAGAAATCCAAAAACTTTTTGCCAGTGAACTGGGTGCCATTGTCTGTGATGATACAGTTAGGGACCCTGAAGTGATGAATAATGCCGGTGAAGAAGAGCACAGCTTGCTCGGACCTGATGCTGGTGATAGGGCGGGCCTCGATCCACTTGGAGAATTTGTCGATTGCGACGAGCAAGTGGGTAAAGCCGCCAGCTGCCCTTTTCAATGGTCTGACAAGGTCAAGCCCCCAAACGGCAAACGGCCATGTGATAGGGATAGTTTGCAGGGCATGTGCCGGAAGATGGGTTCGTCTCGCATAGTACTGACAACCCTTGTAGTAGCGTACTAGCTTGTCAGCGTCAAAGACCGCGGTCGGCCAATAGAATCCTTGTCGAAAGGCGTTTCCGACGAGGGTTCGAGGTGCTGCGTGGTGACCGCAAGCCCCCGAGTGGAGATCACCGAGCAGGTTCCTGCCTTGCTCATTTGAGATGCATCGTTGGAGGATACCAGTAGGGCTACGGCGGTAGAGCTCTCCGCTGTTGCCCATGATGACAAAAGGTTTTGGCCTAGCGCGTGATCCGTCGAGCCTCGGTCTTACCCAAGGGGAGGTCCCCTCGGATAAGGTAGTCGAGGTACGGGACGCGCCAGTCAGGCTCAAGGTCAGATGGCGAGGTCGAGTCTTCCACCTGCATGGCTTCTGCCCCGGTCGAGGGGGCTTCTGCCTCAGGTGGAGGGTCGAGTGACGTCCCGCCAACCCCTCCGTCTGGCCCGAGGTCAATAGACGGCTGCTGAAGGTCTTTTGTGAAAATGTCTGGTGGAACCGTAGCTCGACTGGACGTGATTTTTGCCAGTTCATCGGTGGCCTCATTGTACCTATGCGCGATGTGGTTGAGCTCGAGGCCGTGAAACTTGTCCTCGAGGTGCCGTACTTCTTGACAGTAGGCTTCCATCTTGGGGTCATGGCAGCTCGAGCTCTTCATGACTTGATCGATCATGAGTTGGGAGTCGCCTCGAACGTCAAGGTGTCGGACCCCGAGCTCGGCGGCGATTCTTAATCCTGTGACGAGCGCCTCGTGTTCGGTGACATTGTTAGACGCAGGAAAATGAAGCCGGATGACGTAGCGCATGTGAACCCCGAGGGGTGAGACGAAGAGCAAGCCTGCGCCTGCTCCCGTTTTCATCAGTGACCCATCGAAGTACATGGTCCACAGCTCCGCCTGAAGCTGTGCAGGGGGGAGTTGGGTGTCGGTCCACTCAGCCAGGAAATCTGCTAACACCTGTGACTTGATAGCTTTTTGCGGCGCATAGGACAAGGTCTCGCCCATGAGTTCGACTGCCCATTTGGCAACCCTACCCGAGGCTTCCCGGTTCTAGGCTATCTCTCCCAAGGGGAAAGAAGAAACCACAGTAATCGGGTGACCCTCGAAGTAGTGTCAGAGCTTGCGCCGTGTCAGGATGATGGCATATAGCAGTTTCTGGATCTGTGGGTATCGACTCTTGGTTTCAGAGAGCACTTCGCTAATGAAATAGACCGGCCTCTGGACGAGCAAGGTATGTGCCTCCTCGGCCCGTTCGACAACCAGGGCAGCACTAACTACTTGTGATGTCGCGGCGACATAGAGTAGGAGTGGTTCACCCGGGGTCGGAGGGACGAGGATTGGTGAGTTAGAGAGTGTGGCCTTGAGTTTTGTGAGAGCCTCCTCAGCCTTAAGGGTCCAGGAAAAGTGCTCCGATTTCTTCAAGAGACGGTACAGAGGGAGTGCTTTTTCGCCGAGACGCGAAATGAAACGGCTGAGTGCCGCCAAGCAACCTGTGACCCTCTGTACGCCCTTCAGATCTCGGATGGGGCCCATCTTGGTTATTGCAGAGATTTTTTCAGGGTTGGCCTCGATGCCACGTTTGGATACGATGAACCCTAAAAGCATACCTCCTGGGACACCAAAGACGCATTTCTCTGGGTTGAGCCTGATGTTTTTTGCCCAAAGGCATTTGAACATGACGTCGAGGTCGCTGACCAGGTCGTCGGCTTGTTTGGTTTTGACAACAATGTCATCGACGTAAGCCTCGACGGTCGACCCGATGTGCTTTCCGAAAATATGCTGCATGCATCGCTGGTACGTAGCCCCCGCGTTCCGGAGACCGAAGGGCATTGTAACGTAGCAATACATGTCAAACGGGGTGATGAATGAAGTTGCAAGCTGGTCGGACTCCTTCATTTTGATTTGGTGGTAGCCGGAGTATGCATCTAAGAATGAGAGAGTTTCACATCCCGTAGTGGAATCAACGATTTGGTCAATGCGTGGCAAAGGAAAGGGAACTTTTGGACATGCTTTATTTAAACCGGTGTAGTCTACACACATCCTCCATTTCCCACTCTTTTTCCTAACTAATACGGGATTAGCTAGCCACTTGGGATGATGAACCTCCTTGATGAATTCGGCCTCCAACAGTTTATGTATCTCCTCACCGATGACCCTGCGCTTCTCCTCATCAAAGCGACGCAGGCGTTGCTTCACCGGTTTGGATCCGGCCCGGATCTCCAAGGCATGCTCGGCGACTTCCCTGGGTATGCCTGGCATATCCGAGGGACTCCACGCAAAGATATCAACGTTTGCGCGGAGAAAGTCGACGAGCACTGCTTCCTATTTAGGATCGAGGGTGGCACTGATGCTCAGTGCCTTTCCCTTGGGATCAGCGGGGTCGAGGGGTACGAGTTTGACATCTTCGGCGGGCTCGAAGCTGCCGGCATGGCGTTTTGGGTCGAGAATCACATTGGCGAGACCGTCGAGGTCTGCAGCCAAGATTGTCGACTCGAAAACAGCCTCGCCGTGCTTGACGCACTCGATGTCGCACTCGTAGGCATGTTCATACGAGGGCCCTACAGTGATGACACCGTTTGGACCCGTCATTTTGAGCTTGAGGTAGGTGTAGTTTGGGATCACCATGAACCGGGCGTAGCATGGGCGTCCTAGGATAGCGTGGCACGTTCCACGGAATCCGACCACTTCAAAAGTGAGAGTCTCCTTTCGGAAGTTGGCCGGTGTGCCAAAACAAACAGGCAGATCGACCCGTCTGAGGGGTTCCGCCCGTTTCCCTGGCACGACTCCGTGGAAGCCCCCGACGCTAGGTTGGAGGCGCGCTGTCCCGACCCCCAGAAGGTCGAGGGTCTGGGAGTAGATGATGTTGAGGCTGCTTCCGCCGTCCATGAGCACCTTGGTGAGGCGTGTGTTGGCGATGACGGGGTCAACAACGAGCGGATAGACTCCCGGGTTGGGGACGTGGTCTAGGTGGTCATCACGGTCGAAAGTGATGGCCACCGCAGACCAATCAAGGAAGCGGGGGACTGCCGTTTGTATGGAGAAAACCTCGCGCCGTTCTCGCTTGCGCTGGCGCGCCGAGAGGCGGGTCGAGGGCCCTCCGTAGATCATGAAGCAGTCGTGGATCTCGGGGAATTCCCCGTCCTTGTCGTCGCTTTTAGGGTCCTCCTTGTCGTCCTTCTTGACGCTGGCACCCCCAAAGTACCTGCGAAGCATATGACAGTCCTCGAGGTTATGGTTAGTAAGTCCCTTGTGGTAGGGACACGGTTCTTTGAGCATTTTGTCGAAGACGCCCCCGCCGGGGGGGCCTCGAGGCTTTTTGTGCTCGGTAGCAGCGACGAGCTCGTCGGCCGGGGCCTCAAGCTTGCCCTGCTAGCCTTTCTTCTTCTTGCGGTTGTTTCTCTTGGAGCCCTGGGTGGAGCTCGCGGGATCGTCGACCTTCTGCTCCCCCCTCTCCGGGTCGCCACCAAAGATCGCACGAACCGCCTCCTCGCCGACGGCGAAGTTGGTGACAATGTCCATTAACCCGTTGGCAGTGAGCGGAGTGTTACGACCCAATTCTCGGACCAACTCTTTACAGGTGGTGCCGGAGAGGAAGGCCATAATTACGTCGGA
This sequence comes from Saccharum hybrid cultivar R570, assembly GCA_038087645.1. NCBI lineage: Eukaryota > Viridiplantae > Streptophyta > Magnoliopsida > Poales > Poaceae > Saccharum > Saccharum hybrid cultivar. The sequence goes on from JAQSUU010000344.1 coordinate 27,363,278, forward strand.
GTCAGTGACGTTGGGGAGTTCGGTACGTTGCCGGGAGAAGCGCCGGATGTAATCCCGGAGGGATTCACCTGGTTTCTGCTTGCAGCTCCGGAGGTCCCACGAGTTGCCAGGGCGCATGTAGGTCCCCTTGAAATTTCCCTCAAACACCCTCACGAGATCGTCCCAGTCGTGGATCTGTCAAGGTGGGAGATCCTCGAGCCAGGCTCGGGCGGTGTCGGAGAGGAACAGGGGGAGTTGTCGAATGATGACCCGGTCGTCGGTGGCCCCACCCAGTTGACACGCCAAGCGGAAATCGGCGAGCCAAAGTTCGGGTTTGGTTTCGCTGTTGTACTTGGTGAGAGTCGTGGGGGAGCAAAACCGAGCCGGGAGCACCGTCTCACGGATAGCCTTACTGAAGACCCGAGGACCTGGAGGCTCGGGTGAAGGGCTTCGATCTTCCGAACTGTCGTAGCGTCCGCCCCTGTGGACGTGGTAGCCTCGAGCCACGCCGTCACCGTGCTTGCGCATGCGGCGCTCGACGATGTTGCCACAGGTGTCTCGAGGCTCGTGGTCGTTGCTGGTGAGCTCAGGGGCCGGAGCTACCCAGTTTCGCCGGGCAGGCTCAGGGTGAACCGAGGCCTCTCTCTCCTGTCGGGAGGGCTCGATGATCCGCTCTGAGGCTGCCTCACGTCGCCTCGAGGCGGAGCTCTCGGCCTGCTGCATGGCGGCGGTCTCGAGGAGTTCTCGGATTTCATCCCGAGCCCGACGGGCGTCGGGGTTTGACGGCTCGGGCATGTTGCGGAGAAGCATGGCGGCGGCGACGACGTTCTGGCTGGCTCGAGCGAAAACCGGGGGGTCGACCATCCGGTCCTCGTCGATGCGACGGTTGACGTCGCGAGCTCTTTCGCGAGCTCTCCCGCCAAGTGCGCGTTCCACACGTTCACGCTCAAGGGTTTGTTGGAGTAGGCCCAGGTTTTCCCGTTCCTCGTCAAGCCTGTCCTGCAACTCGCGAATCTGCTCGAGCTGCGCTCCTTGATCCGCAAGGAACTGAGGATCGTCTCGCTCAGCAGGAAGCTCGACATGGGGTGGCGTGTACCTTCCTTCGACTGACTCTTCGTCCTCTGATTCCGAAGTGCTTTCAACATCGATGTTGAAGCATTCGTGGGTCAGATCATAGGTGTCGTCAGCCAAGTCGGAGTCAGGAGCGCCAAAGTAGTAGTATGACGGGGGAATGTGTGGCCGTTGAAAATCGTCACTGGGGTTGCGACGTTGAGAAGCAGTCACACGGGGCTTTGTGTCTGGTGTCTCCGTAGAGTCCAGATAATCAGAGGCCGGTGTGGATGCAACGAGGTCCAGAGTGGAGCGTAGATGGTGCCCGGGGAGTTCCTCATAAGCACTGATGCGAGTGCTCACGAAAGATGCGTACACCCGGGCAGTCGAGTCTAGCCCAAACGGGAATGGTGATGGAGATGTTGCTGTCCGTGCCGAAATGGATGCTCCGGACAGTGGTGTCTCACCGGACGGGGGAGCGGCGGGATTCCCCGTTGGCATGTTACCCTCAATCAAGCTCGTCCTTCCCAAACCTTCCACAAGGAGGTCTAGGCTGGCGCCTGGCTGGGGGGTGCCAGACCGGGGGACCCCGTCGCCCTCCGCGAGGTGAAGACGATGGTTGTGCTGGGCTCATCGTCGTCGGGCGGCCCGCGCCCGCCTAGAGCGACGGTGCCGGTGGATTGCTCCCCCGGGCTGGGAGAGCTCGTAGTCCTCGTCGGATGGGTGCCTAGGGGGAAGTAGGACCATATCGTAGCCATGGCCAAGCGACATGAACTCCAAACTCCCAAATCAGATCACCGTGGCCAACGGAATAGGGCGTTCGGGGTCAGCCATCTAGGAAAAAAGGCGAGAAAGCGACGTTTGGCACGCAGCGATCCCTACCTGGCGCGCCAACTGTCGGTGTTCGGATCCGAGGGGGTCCTAAACCAACGAGTAAATGCTGCGTGTCTTTTTCCTGGATGGTGATACAAGGAAAACACACGGGGGTTTATCCTGGTTCGGGCAAAAGAAGGCCCTACGTCCAGCGGGGGGGGGGCAGAAGTTTGTATTTCCTTGCACCGAAGTGCTCGTGTAGGGGTTACAAGCATGCGAGAGAGGGCGTCGAGCCCAAGTCTCAAAGAGAGGAAAAAAGGACAAGGGTGGTTGCTTGCGGTATCGATCTCTTGTTTTTCTTCGTTGTCTGTTATTGTCCGATCGGGTGCTTCCTTCCTCTCCTCTCGTAGAACCCTGGCCTGCCCTTTTATAGGGCGAGAGGAGGCCAGGACGACGGGGAGCCTTGAGGTGATGTTTGGTCGATTCCTGTTGAGTTGACTGTAGCGACGTGCCCTGGGAATGGCCGGCCATCCCTGGACACCATGGCGTCGTGGGAGACAAGACGGCGAAATGACCCGGAGCACCGTGCCATACCGTCCTTCCCTTGCCGTTGAACTGTGCCGAGCGTCGAGGTTGGGTCGAGGCTGGGTCGAGACCGGATGGATAAGGCCGAATCCCCGAGATTACGGAGAACGGGCCTTCTCTTATCCTCCCTCGAGGGTGATCGATGGTAAACAGTGCACGGTAAGGTGGGTATAGTGACGGGTTTCACCTCCCATCATGGGATGGGTGGTAAAACAGTGAGACCTGACACGGGCATTGTTCCCACGTCGATCCTGGTCGCAGCCATGCCGGTAGGTGATAGTAGGTAACCGCATTAAATGCTATGACTTTTGTCCTGGGGTAGGTAGAGAGAAGGAGTCGAGGCGCTCGACCCGGGCCCACGCGAGTCGGAGTTTTTTCCAGTGGGCGGACGAGCTTCACGCGGATCGAGGCGTCGTCGAGGTAGCTTGCCGTACGGGATGGGGCGCGATCGAGGCGCCCCGTCGAGCGGGCCTCGTACGAGTCGGAGCTGGAGCGCGGTTGAGGCGCCCCGTCGAGCGGGCCTTGTACGAGGCGGACAGGATGCGCGGTTGAGGCGAGCTGCCTTTTATTGCGGTTTCAGTCGTTTTAGTTTTTTACTAGCGATGGGTGTGGGTACCCCCGTACTTTTGGTACCGACACATTAGTTACTTCAATTGTCCTGAAATATAAGGTATCAAAGTAATTTTATGACATATTACGTGGTAAGACAAATTAACACATATAAAGGGTATACAAAATTTTAATAAGCATGAAATTGGATTTTTCTATGTTAAATCTATGCTTTATCTATAACTAAGTTATACATGGTTCAATGAGTACGCAATTTTTACTATAGTTCAAGCATACAATAATTAGCCAACCATAAAAAATTCACCACAATTGGACCATAGAAGCTGCAGCTATGAATTATTCTAATCAATTACAGACAAAATTGGATTTTCCAATTAATCTAAAGGTACAACAAGAACTTTATACTAAAGCATACCATATTATATATTCACTGTGTAGATCTACTCACGTGGAGTCCAGCAAAATTAGATTTTTCATTTTATGATTTTTCTGTGATTTACTATGATTTTTCAAAGATTCAGCAGAAATAAATAAAAAGAAAAGATAAAACCATTGTTACTGTAGCAAACACGATGTTACTGTAGCAAAACCGCCGGGGTAATTTGACTAGTTTTGAAAAGTTTAGGGGGTAAAATAGACAGTTTTATAGTTTGGGAGGTGAAATAGACCACCCTTGATAGGTGGGGGGGTCAAGAGACTTTTCCCTATAAAACCTCCCTGATTATCATATTTGGATTGGTAACAGACATTAAATTAATGGTAGATGCATGTGAATATTGTATTTTTGGAGTGTTTGTTTCACCTACAATCCCTTATAATTTGGTATAAATTTGAAGACTCGTGCGTTGCAACAAGACATTCAACATGTTATATGGTTACTTGAACAATTTGTGGCTAGAGAATTCATTTAATGATCACATTATACTGTATGTTTTAATTTATCGAACTCTATACTGTGCTTTTAGAGTTTACCATTACGTCATATGTTCTAATTTGTTTTGAGATCGAACTTCATACCATGCCTGAGCACTTTTTTTCGAAGGGAAGAGGGACTTATATTAAATCTTGGCATAGTACATCCCCAAATCACACATGAAAAAAATCTAAAATAAAAAATACATAATATTATATCCAGATTCTTCCATCTTCTTCCTCCCTAATGGCATCTCTTGATTGTCGGAACCAAAGTGTAGTCTTTATGCCAAATCCATCGACCAACCCTAAAACATTAGACATACCGCAAGATCCAATGCTTCGGAACCAATTCAAAACGCATCTAAATCACTGAAAGAATATCTGCAGTTGCATCGTCAGGTATGACATACGTTGTAGATTCATCACCTTCAGACCTTTAAATCCTCTCCGCAACCATTGACGGTGAAGTCGATGACCCGGAATCGCTGTCCTCGCAGGGGTCTCCCAGAAGCACCCCTCCCTCTCCATGTAGATAAAGGCCACAAAATGGCCGCCTGCCGATAAAATCGACACCTGCAATGACGATCTCGTCGTGACAATCACCGAGATCATCGCAGGAAACACGATCCCGATCGAAAATCATCTGATTTCACCAGAAATTTATTCGGACTGAACCCTAAACAAACTGAAACTAAAAACTATGAAAAAGAGAGATGGGTCCCCTCCCCTTCTTGCCTCCGACAAATGTGCCAGAGAGGAAGAAGGAGAGGGGCCCAAAGGCGTGGTGGTGGCGAGGCCCTAGGAGAAGGGCGGCGGCGGCGATTTTCTGGAGACTATTCCCATCATTACTTGACCGAACTACCATGCCTGAGCACTCAACTTGTATAGACATAGTCACATAGAAGAGAGTACAGTAGACCATGAAAATGTTTGGTATTCCAGTTTATTTTGAAATCATGCTCTCATTATGTTTGTATACGCTACTCTTATTTGCATGGACACGAAAGTGATTAGATCTGTCGGATCTCATCGAATAGTTATAAGCGATGAAAGACGTAGAAACCGTTTGCTCTTTCATATTAGAGAACGATTACAAAATCATCTCATTCAGCCTCTTAGCTTGTTACTACTTGTAACATGTATATTGGCACGTATGTGTGGCATGTGGACAGCTACCAGTTCCATGAGCAAATCGAACTTCCAGTTCCAGCTGCGTGGTACTAGATTTTCAATAAATGCTTGGCCTATTTAATTTGAATCACGTGGACTAGTTGTTAGTTAAACTAATATTTAGGTCACTAAAGGTTACTCCTGTGCTATTTGTTTATATGAACTGCTGAGAGTGACTGACAACTAATTAGATTGAATTAACAATTAGTCTACCTATTTAGATAGTTTAGAACCAGGAGCCTGTTCACCCGGCTTATAATCTGTTTTTTTTCAACTTGTTTTTTTAGTCAGAACAGTATTTTTCTCTCATAACAAATCAGCCAACAGTGTTTTTCAGCCGGCTTATCAGCCCAGCCGAACGGGGCCTAGATTTTATAAGGTCGTGCTTTTTAGGACTAATTGGTGGAGGTTTCTTTGCCTTTTCGTTAGTTGTTTTTGGTGAAAATATCACATCAGATGTTCCGTGCGATGTCGAAAGAGATTTTCGGATACTAATAAAAAAAGTAATTACATAGCTTGTTTGGAAACCACGAGACGAATCTATTAAGTCTAATTAATTTGTTATTAGCACATTTGTTACTGTAGCACTATAGTGTCAAATCACGGACTAAATAGGCTCAAAACGTTCATCTCATGATTTCCAATCAAACTGTGCAATTAGTTTTTTTTCGTCTACATTTAATGCTCCATGCATATACCGCAAAATTCGTTACTGTAGTTTTTCGTGAAAAGTTTTTGATCTAAACACACCCAGACTGTTCTTGTAAAATCAGCCACAAGACAACGCATTTATCTGGCGTTTGCTCCAACACGCACTGCATTAAACCCACTGGTCCCTCTTCCTTGTGACAAATTTCGATCTAGCAGCGTGGGGGGAGTATTTACCTAATTTCTTTGTTTTTCTTGAATTTATTATTACCTGATTTCGACCTCACATCTTTCATGGACGTTGAATTATTTGCTACTCTTAGCAAGTTAGCAGATGATATGTTGCACCGTGCCACCGTATATAGGCTTATATAGCATCAACTGTATATGTACTTGGCGAGAACCTTGGCTTGTACTCTCTCCGTTATAAATTATAAGATGTTTTATCTTTTTTTAGATATATTATGAGAATGGAGGGAATAACATATAGTAACCGGGAGTTAGCTTTTGTTAATTGAACACGCTGCCAGTTTTTCCGAAAATACTACTTATGCCCCGTTTAGTTGTGAAAATTTTTGGAAAAAAAATCTTGTAGCACTTTTCGTTATTATTTGACAAAATTTGTCTAACCATGGACTAACTAGGTTCAAAAGATTCGTCTCGACATTTACAGACAAACTGTGCAATTAGTTATTTTTTTACCTACATTTAATGCTCTATGCATACGTCTAAAGATTCGATGTAACGGGTACTGCATAAAAAATTTTAGATCATTTTACCCATCTAAACACGGCCTTAATTATAACATGTAATGTTTGGCGTAGTTGGTCCAAACAGCGCTCCCTCTCACTTCATGGCGAGTAAAAATGCAAGCATGCATGGAAGCGGTGGTGGACCCGGCAGATGGAGCCCGGATAAAGCTCAAGACACCGACAATAATGCATGCACGAATACCTTAGAGTATGTCGGTGCCGGAGCCTGAGCGGACGCCCAAGTCATTGGGCTCTGGATCCGCCACTATGTGAAGGTCTTCGGCTATCGAGCCAACGGTGTAATGGCCTAGATCACCAAATTCACACCTAAATTCTACTATAAAAAAAGATTCTCCGTTACATCAAAATACTGGCACATGCATGGAGTACTAAATATAGATAAAATCAAAAACTAATTGACCAGTTTTGTTGTACTTTGCGAGACGAATATTTTGAGCCTAATTAATCAATGTTTGGACAATTATTACCAAATAAAAACAAAATTGCTACAGTATCAAACAGTGATTTGACGCTCGCCGGTGATCTAAACAAGGCCAATGGCTCTGTCCGACTGGAGACCGAGGTGGTGAAAACCTCCTGACGCCAGTTAGGTTGATCAGATATATATCAGCTTTGTCACCTCAAAAGCAAAGGAGCTAGGCCGGCTTGAAAATGAGTGAAAAGTAATTCAGGTAGAGAGAGAAAGTACAATATAGTGGCACGAGTTAGCTTGTCCAGAGACGGATGCAGCCTGAGCCCTAATATATACAAGGAGGGCTTGCATCTTCCTCTTCTTTCTTCTTCCTTAACAATAATAGAGGAGGAGCTCAAGTGGAGGCTGTGAGACCCCACTAAATGGGCCAATTGGGCCGGTCTGATTGGGCTGGGCCGAATGACCAGATCACTGTAGCACAAAGATGTCACGGATACTATAGCATCGTGGAACACTATAGCTACGCGAGTTTAGTCCCCATATCGGAACCTGAGAGGGAGTTGGACCAGCTTAAAAAGCTTCAACCTGGGAGGCTGTTAACTCTGGATTGATTTTTTTGCGCGAAGCGAGGACGAAAGCGCAAGAGAGTTAATTAGCAGGTGTGGCTCATTCAATGTGTAGAGTGGGTTTTAGCCGTCTTTCCGGGTCGGGGCGTTTCAGAGGCTCCATTGTGCGAGAGAGACGGGCATCTAGGTATGCAAATCACATAATGTTTATTCTACTGTTTGTTTGAGACCGGCATGCATGCATATTAGATCCATCGAGACAGATTGTAATTCTTGAAATACGTAGCAACGTTATCATCCGGCGTTGGATTCTGATAACCTAATAAGGCTAAGATACTTGGACAAGCTGCCTGGCACAAAGGCTTCAGCTATAATCATCCTCTATGTACTCCATACTTTGTGCCCCGTGCGGACAGTGACCAGGGTCCCTCCGGTCCCGTTGCACACGCACCGTAGGATCATGCATGCATTCGCGGACGGAGACGGGCAACAGTGGGATCCCCGTCGAACGTGGCGTCTGCCGTGGCAAAACGTACGTCCAACATGCATTATCTGAACGACGTACCGGGTGTCGTCGCTCCCCACCCTTGTCCACCTTGGACGGACGACGGGCAAGGGACAAGGCACACGCTACGGCGACGCGCATAAGTTGTGCGAACACAAGGTTGACAAGTACCCTTGTGTGTTCGTTATGTGATGAGTGATTGTCAATGTGATCCACGAAGTAGGTTGAGTGGTGACTAACCCTACCTTGGCGAAAGCCTTGTGTGCGACATGTCTCTTGGCTTGTGTTGTGCATGTGTGGAGCACGGAGGCGGTAGCCGACGGCGAGGTGAAGGTCAAGGAGGGCGTGCCGTGCCGATGGACCGGAGGGGTGAAGGATGGACGTGAGGCTTGGACCGAGGGACCCGGAGGCCGGGTGGCTAGCCGCGGTGGCTGACACTTGGGACATCGACAAGCGCGAGAAGACATGGGAGTGACCGTGTTGACCGTGGAGGTGACACGCGTCGAATGGCGGGGGACGCGTATGAAGTACGCTACTCGCGGAGCGGTTTGATGGTTTGGACCTCAAAACCATCGGAGACGGGTTTACGGGTTTAGGCCTCAAAACCTGGGCGGAGGTTCCGAGGAAGAACGAACGGAACGTGGCGGCATCGGGGAGTTCGCGTCGAGGCGAAGCTACCGGTGAGGAGGCGCGGTGGCCGTCGAATCAACATGAAGACCGGGTTGGACCTCTACGCCCTTGGGCTTATTGGTTTAGCTCTTATGTATCCAGGGGCATTTAGGGGAATGTAAAATAGCCCTGTTAAATAGAGGATGGCAGCCCCTTGCCTCCTGACCTCTCTTCCATTTTTCATTTTATCCTTCTCTAGTTTCTCCTCCCCCAGTGTTCTGGCTGCTGAGAGAGGTCCACAGCACAGTTCATGGTTGTGTAAAACTGAGTCTTTTGAGTTGGGAATGGAGGCCTTAACCTCCAGGTGCCCTCTGGGCGTTGAACTGTGAACTGCGTTTGTGTTCGTGGTTTTTCTGTTCTTGCTCGGTCTCGTTCATCTTTTCTGAGCTCTTGTAAATTTCTTTGGTCTGAATTGATTTCGAGCGTTTTTGGTTGATCCATGACGAGCAAGGATGTGTGCTGATCAAATCCCCCAAGTGACTTGAACAAATTTGACACGAGCTCAGAGATCGATCCAGTTTTCGTTTTTCTGGGAAAACCCCGTTCTTGCCCCATTCTCTTGATTTTCCCGGAGTTTGAGTTAATCCCGAGCAATGATTTTTGGGGACTAGATTCGTAGCTCGTTGAATTTAAGCTGTGCAAAGTTTGGGACCGATTCTTGCAGGTTTGGTCAAGTTTTGGGTGATTTTTGACGTCGCCCCCGTCTGTCTGTTCTTTGTGTTCTTGCGTCGAGCACTCCAGGCTGTCTCCTTCTGGGGCAGGTCACCCAGTAGCGGTGCTACCAACGCTGAGGGCTCAAGGCATCACGCGTGCTCACTGAGCAGCACTCACTCTGGATCCGGCAACCCTGTTACCTAGTGCTCGTTCGTTCTCGTAAGCTTCTCTGATTTGCAGTTCATGCTCAGACTTATGGTTGACTAGTATTTGGAGTTTGGTCAGAAGAGCAGCAGCTGTGCTGGGAATTTTTTTTTGCAGGTCGTTTGCATCTAGCTGCTTGTGTCCAGCGCCAGGAGCAACACGCTCTGTTGAGATGTTAGTGCATTTGTTGTTCGTGATTTGATTTTCAATTTCTTGTGTTGTCACTTTCATCTACAGGAAGAAATCACTACATGATTATTCAGTTAACTTCAGTCATGTGCAAGTGACCGAGTGCTTCCCATATTATCGGCTTGATGCAAATTTCATTTCTGCAGGAGCATCAGGTCTTCAGTAGTTCTGAGCTCAATTTTATTCTCTCTGATTGCAGCTTAGCTTGCTTCCTGGTGCCATGTGTTTGCCTCAGGCTACTAGTTCCTAATCATGTGTAGTCTTCTCAGTCCCGGTACTTGTGTTTGATCAACAGCAGAAGAGCAAGCCCTTCGTTGTTGTGCGGGTGATTTCTTTGTTCAGTTTTGATTTCTTGGTTTTGATTGATCAGGAGTTCTGATGTTGCATCCGTGAATACAAGAAGCAAATGTTGGCCAATTATTGGAATATATAATTGTGCTTGAATCATATTTCTGAGCTTCTTGTTTCATCTACGGTTTGCACGTTTGGGCTCCGATTTGAGTTTCGTCTTTTGCGTTGGTCTTCTACCGTAGCATGGAACTTATCTAGGTACTCTTGTCACCAGTTGACTTGGGTATTTTAGATTTGGGAACGGTCGTTGTGTCTTGTTCTTGGCGGTGAACTTGGGACAGCGGCTGAATATTTCGAAAGAAATTTGAGGCTCCTATTCACCCCCCTCTGGTCGCCTGTTTCGGTCCTTCAAGTTGTCTAGTAGTACGCCCTACAGGCGGCCACAGCGACGTCCCCGCGCGCGCCCACCCATGGGCACGGGCCAGATCGGCTGCGCGCGATGGCTAGCGCCGCACGGGACACGCGTACACTGCACCCCGGCCGCATTCTTCGATCACCCGCGGGCCACGGCGTCCGGGCGAGAGGGACGCGTCGTGTGCAGCCCCAGCCCGGCTGCCCCTTTCCAGTTGGGTTTCTCTCCCCTTCTCGCGGCAGGACGGGGCGAGGGACCATGACTTGGACGGACACGGACGGGTGCGTGTGGAGATGGAGCTGCCGGCTGCGGCAGGTGGGACGTCGTGCGCGTCCGCCGTGGTGCTGCGGTGGGGTGGATGGACAAGGCACAAGCGCACGCCCCCGTCAGACGGGACGGGACGGGGTCCCTGCGATGCATGGCCCTGTTGCTCGACGTACGGGCCCTGGCGTCATCGGCGTCGCCCGCGCGCGCTGTCAGCGTCAGCGCCCGCTCAGATTTAATTAGTGCTAGCTGCGTAGCATGCATCGTATCACGTGTGGCCTGGACCCTGGAGCGCACTCGAGCTCGTGCCGTGCTTTTGAATTGACAAGTCTCTCACCGATCGAGATCACGGTCTATTATACTGGACCTGGACGTGTCTAGCGTCGTGATGAGGATTTCGATTGTGTGGCGCGCGTACGTCGTCTCTGGTGCCTGCAGGTAGCGCGTGTGTAGCTTTGTGCAGGTAGAGGTAGTGCCGGCTCCAAAAAGCATATAAGCAGAGCAGGGTGTGCGTGCCGCCAGGAGCGCGCTGTACCGTGGTGTCGTATGTGCGCGCGCATGAGTCACCGTTGATGGCCGTTTTGGTAAGCCATTTAGTGAAACAATTTCGCATGTAGAACTCCTTAAATTACTCTAAGTTTGACCCAATTTATTTATTGACAAAAATATTAACATTTATGGTATCAATGCAAAGAAGTAAACTATAAATTGTATCTTATGTTGCTCATCTAATATCATAAACATCATCTGTCGTCTAGTCAAGCTTAGGATAGTCTCACTTGGAACAACTCAAAAATCCACTATATATATATATATATTCTACAACAACAAAGAGAGTAAGAGCTATAGTATGATCTCTGCCTAGCTCCGAAGAACTTCATCGGAAATAAGTTCATATGTACTACGCTACTAGGAAGGCTTTTGGAAACGGAAACGGAAGACCAATATGCAACACAATCATTGTCTACCGTCCACCCTTTTTTTTCAGGGGAATCGATCTGTAAATGAATTTATTGAAGCATATGCAAGCAATATGCATGTGTACATTCATTGCGTAGTTTTGGCGATATCGACGGCACGTTCTATCGCTGTATATGCCGCGATCCAATTGACATTATGCATGCAATTGCATCCACAAGCAATTATTGTACACAATAATCTGCTGTTCACTGCGCTGTTCTGGATAGGTGAAAGCAGCAATCATAAATAGAGAAAAGACGACGATAGCTGCAGAAGATGCAAATTGCGAAGACTTTTCTTTTAGACATTCAGCAGTGACTTGAACGTGACATGTATATATTGGCGTTACGCGGTCGCGGTCTAACGCATGCACGTACTTTTTTCAAAAAAAAAAAGAAAAAAAAAGAAAACGCATGCACGTACGTACGTATTGTAGCTACAGGAGTTTTAGCTATTTGTCACCTTGCACGTACCGATATAAGATAGGATGCCTTATTAATCCCAGCTAGCCGGGATAGAATCTTGCTTGCTTGAGCAGCGTGCTTTTGAATTGTCAATTTTTTGGTGCGTGTTTATTTCGTGGAAAATATATATCGCTTCACACGCTTATACCGAGCATCATTTATTCTGTCGGTGAGGAGGAGGAAATAGTTTAATAAAAAAAGCACGTGCGACTACATATGCTGCCCTGTCTTGAGGTAACAAAAGCTAGGGGTAGCGACCCGAATCCTGCCAGTGAAAACGATCTGTTCCTTTCAGATCATCCGAGCCAGCACGGAATCGCCAGCCTTGTGCTTTTGTGGCCGCACCCTCCTCCCTGTGTGTGTGTGGCGAAGGAGAGATCACACACTCTCCGTACGTACACATTAACAATCACTAAATATTAGAAAAACCAGATGAGCTTACTGGATGTATACTCAAACACAGCCAGCAGGCTCGAAAAAGGCATTAATTAAAAAAAAGGTCGTCTCGTTCGTTCACAGCATCAACATGTGGTTACCATTGGTTTGTCGTCTCTTCCGATCCACACACGCCGTATTGGAGTTGTTCCAAATTCACTGCAAGATATAGGCCGAGCTTCTGACGGAGAGAAGCGAAGGCCCGTAAAAGCCGAAGGCTGGGCCGGAGCGTATATACCCTTGTTAGGGTTTCTTGGAGACTTGATTCTCTTGTAAGCCGCCGCAGGCGTGTAACCCAAAACTCTTGAGATAGTGAGATTGTTGCTGGCTGGTGCCCGTGGTTTTTCCCCTTCGCATTGGAGGGGGTTTCCACGTTAAATCGTGTGTCTCCGCTGTGATTGATTTCGTTTTACTTCATATTCCATACATCGTTGATAACAAGTGGTACCGGAGCTTCGGTTGCTGTAGGGTTCATGACGACGTCGATGAAGTTCGATCTTCCGCTGCTGAACTACGACACGCGGTTCTCGCTATGGCAAGTCAAGATGCGGGGAATTCTGGCGCAGACTCATGACTACGATGAGGCGCTGGATAAATTCGGCAAGAGTAAAGCCAATTGGACTCCTGAGGAGATCCGCAAGGATCAGAAGGCTCTCGCCCTAATTCAGTTACATCTTTATAATGATATTTTGCAGGAGTGTTTGAAAGAGAAAACTGCTGCAGAACTATGGCTGAAACTGGAATCGATCTGTATGTGCAAGGATCTAACCAGTAAGATGCAGATGAAGATGAAACTGTTCACTCTGAAGATGAAGGAGGAGGATTCGGTGATGACCCACATCACTGAATTCAAGAAGATCGTGGCCGACCTAGTGTCGATGGAGGTGAAGTATGATGATGAGGACTTAGGTCTTCTACTGTTATGTTCTTTGCCAAATTCGTATGCAAATTTTCGTGATACCATACTTTTGAGCCGTGATGAACTAACCCTAAAGGAAGTTTATGAGGCTCTCCAGTCTAAGGAGAAGATGAAAGTTATGGTGCAGCATGACGGAACGTCGTCCTCAAAGGGCGAAGCTTTGCATGTGAGAGGCAGAACTGATAACATATCCTCATATGATAGCAATGATGGTAGAAAGAACTACGAGAGGAGAGGCCGTTCAAAGTCCAAGCCGCATGGTAATAAAAAGTTCTGTGTTTATTGCAAACTGACAAATCATAATGTTGAGGATTGCAGAAAAGTACAGAATAAGAAGAAGAGAAAAAATAAGTCGGCTGGTAAGGTCTCTGTTGCTGCTGCTGCGTCTGATGATGATTCTGGAGATTGTCTGGTAGTGCTTGCTGGTTGTGTTGCTGGTCATGATGAATGGATTCTAGATTCTGCATGTTCGTTTCATATTTACACTAATAGAAATTGGTTTAGTTCATATAAGTCTGTGCAGAAAGGGAATGTTGTGTGGATGGGAGATGATAACCCATGTGACATCGTGGGGATTGGATCAGTTCAGATCAAGACTGATGATGGCATGACACGCACGCTGAAAAACATTAGGTATATACCAGGGATGTCTAGGAATCTTATCTCATTGAGCACGCTTGATGCAGAAGGTTACAAATATTCCGGTTCAGATGGTATTCTGAAGGTATCAAAAGGTTCTCTTGTCTGTTTGAAAGGTGATATTAATTCTGCAAAGTTATATGTCCTTAGAGGATGTACTTTACATGGTTCTGATTCCGCTGCTGCTGCTGTTACTAATGATGAACCTAGTAAAACTAACCTTTAGCACATGCGTTTGGGACATATGAGTCACCATGGTATGACAGATTTGATGAAGAGAAACCTACTGAAAGGCTGCACTTCTAGTAAGATCAAGTTTTGTGAGCATTGCATTTTCGGCAAGCATAAGAGGGTACAGTTCAACACTTCTATTCACACCACCAAAGGTACTCTTGATTATGTTCATGCTGATTTATGGGGTCCTTCTAAGAAACTCTCACTAGGTGGTGCTCGTTACATGCTTACAATTATTGATGATTATTCTAGAAGGGTTTGGCTTTATTTTCTAAAACAGAAAGATGATACTTTTGCTGCGTTTAAGAACTGGAAAGTAATGATAGAAAGATAAACTGAAAGAAAGGTAAAATTGCTTCGTACTGATAATGGTGGAGAATTTTGTTCGTATGCCTTTAATGATTATTGCAGACAGGAAGGCATTGTTAGGCATCACACCATACCTCATACTCCACAACAGAATGGTGTGGCAGAACGGATGAACAGAACCATTATCTCCAAGGCCTGTTGCATGCTGTCTCATGCAAGGATGAGCAAGCGTTTTTGGGCTGAAGCTGCTAATACTGCCTGTTACTTGATAAACAGGTCACCTTCTATTCCACTAAATAAGAAAACTCCTATTGAGGTATGGTCTGGTACACCTGCTGATTATTCACAGTTAAAATTTTTTGGATGCACTGCTTATGCTCATGTTGAAAATGGAAAATTAGAGCCTAGAGCTGTTAAGTGTCTTTTCCTTGGTTATGGTTCGGGAATCAAAGGCTATAAATTGTGGAATCCTGAAACAGGAAAGACTTTTATGAGCAGGAGTGTTGTATTCAATGAATCTGTGATGTTTACTGATAGTTTGCCGTCAGATCATGTTCCAGAAAAAGAGCTGCAGAGTATGCGCATACAGGTGGAGCATGTTGATGATGATATAGGTGTGCAGGTGGAGCCTGCTGATGAGCAGGATGACCATAATAATGATGTTGCTGATGATGATGCTCATGATGATGTTCAGCAAACTCATCCTATTTTGCAGCTACAGGAGGAATTACCTATTGCTCAACGCAAGTCAACAAGGACAGTTGTACCTCCTAAACGTCTTATCGAAGAATGTAATTTATCTTACTATGCTTTGAGTTGTGCTGAACAGGTGGAGAATGTTCATGAGCCAGCAACCTATAAAGAAGCTGTTCGTTGTGCTGATAGTGAGAATTGGATTTCTGCTATGCATGAGGAGATGCAGTCTCTTGAGAAGAACAGTACATGGGAGGTTGTTCCTTTGCCTAAGAACAAGAAGACCATAAATTGCAAGTGGATCTTCAAGAGAAAGGAGGGTTGATCTCCAAGCGAGCCTCCAAAGTATAAGGCAAGGTTAGTTGCAAAAGGCTATAGTCAAATTCCGGGTGTTGACTATAATGATGTGTTCTCTCCAATGGTAAAACACAGTTCAATTCGTATATTCTTGAGTATTGTTGCTTCACATGATCTTGAGCTTGAGCAGTTAGATGTGAAGACTGCGTTTTTGCATGGTGAGCTAGAGGAGGACATATACATGGACCAACCGGAAGGGTTCATAGTGCCTGGCAAGGAAAAATATGTGTGCAAGTTGAAGCGCTCCTTGTATGGTTTGAAACAGTCCCCTCGTCAGTGGAACAAGAGGTTTGATTCATTTATGTTGTCACACAGTTTCAAAAGATCTAGATATGATAGCTGTGTTTATATCAAGCATGTTAATGGATCACTTATATATTTGCTGTTATATGTTGATGATATGCTGATTGCTGTCAAGAGCAAGATTGAAGTCACTAAGTTAAAGAAGTTGTTAAGTAGTGAGTTTGATATGAAAGATCTTGGTAGTGCTAAGAAAATTCTTGGTATGGAAATTAGTAGAGACAGAAAATCTGGTTTGCTATTTCTTAGTCAACAAAATTATATCAAGAAAGTTCTTCAGCGTTTCAACATGCAAAATGCTAAGGCTGTTAGTACCCCTATTGCACCTCACTTTAAGTTGTCAGCTGCTCAGTGTCCTAATACAGATGCAGAGATTGAGTACATGTCAAGGGTTCCTTATTCTAGTGCTGTTGGGTCTTTGATGTATGCCATGGTTTGCTCTTGTCCAGATTTGTCATATGCTATGAGTCTTGTTAGTAGATATATATCTAATCCTGACAAAGAACATTGGAGGGCAGTTCAGTGGATTTTCAGGTACCTCAGAGGCACAGCAGATTACTGTTTGAAGTTTGGAAGAATGATAAGGGTCTCATTGGTTATGTGGATTCTGATTATGCTGCTGATCTAGACAGGCGAAGATCAATTACTGGTTATGTGTTTACTGTTGGCAGTTGTGCTGTGAGTTGGAGGGCTACGTTACAGTCTGTTGTTGCTTTGTCTACTACTGAAGCAGAATATATGGCTATTTGTGAAGCGTGCAAAGAATTGATATGATTGAAAGGTTTGTACGCTGAACTCAGTGGAATTGAATCTTGCATAAGTTTGCACTGTGACAGTCAAAGTGCAATTTACCTCACTAAAGATCAGATGTTCCATGAGAGAACTAAGCATATAGATATCAAGTATCATTTTGTGCGAGATGTGATTGAAGAAGGTAAGCTGGAGGTATGCAAGATTAGTACTCATGATAATCCTGCTGATATGATGACAAAGCATGTTCCTGTTGCTAAGTTTGAGTTATGCTCAAGCTTAGTTGGTTTAATTGAATAGTCCAAGAGACTATTGTTGGCACAAGTGGTTTTCTATCTTTGTTGTTCAGGATGATGGGTTGATTTATGATACAAGATGAATTTGTCTCAAGGTGGAGTTTGTTAGAGTTGTTCCAAATTCACTGCAAGATATAGGCCGGGCTTCTGACGGAGCGAAGCGGAGGCCCGTAAAAGCCGAAGGCTCCCTTGTTAGGGTTTCTTGGAGACTTGATTCTCTTGTAAGCCGCCGCAGGCGTGTAACCCAAAACTCTTGAGATAGTGAGATTGTTGCTGGCTGGTGCCCGTGGTTTTTCCCCTTCGCATTGGAGGGATTTTCCACGTTAAATCGTGTGTCTCCGCTGTGATTGATTTCGTTTTACTTCATATTCCATACGTCGTTGATAACACGCCGCGCCGCGCTGTGATGTCTCCACTCCAAGTCCGCATATGGCATCAACCCTAATCGTGCCTGCCTGCCGCCCCTACCTGGCTGCCCCTGCTAGGTGCTAGCCCACCATGGCCATAATTGCCTAGATTCTGCTCTAATTAATCGCAATTAATCCCGGACAGCAATGGTAGCAATGCGCGCGGATAGATGCCCATGCATGTGTTGCCAACTTGCCATGGTGGCTGCTAGCTTCGGCTTGCTTGCGCTGCAAATAACTGGTGATGTCATGAAGTGATGTTAACGCAAAGCGGCCGGCAGGGCGGATCGTCGTCGAGCTAGCTGTGCAAAGTCCAGGCACAGGTCCATGCATGCACTTGACTCGGAGCTGGGCAATCGAAAGATGCTCTCGGTGTCAAGGGTGAGAATAATTCGGCAGGAGAAAGTGCAGGTGGAGTAGTGGGGGGCAGAAAGGAGACTCCGCCTGCCCTACCAAGGACGACACAACTCGGTGGATAGTTTAAAGAATAGTGTATACTTTTTCGAAGAAGAAACACAGTACACACAACCACATGCTCATGTACACATATAATCTTTATACGCATGCACACTCTATCTCTATACGTAGTTGGACCCAAAAACCATTTGCGAATAGCTGGCCGTTGTCACTATTGCATTGGCTCCCTCCTCAAAAAGGCATTCTCTCCCCGTGCCTGATGTGATGCATGACGCCTCCCAAGCAGCACGGGCTAGATGTCATCCACGTGTCAGGATACCCTTCCATTCAGGTTCATCCAGTGCACACTCTATAGAGCTGTCTCGCATTTTCGCAGAGACAAATAATCAAGCCTTGTAGAATCAAGATTATTGGGTGGTGGGAGGCGTGGAGCATGACATCACACGAGGCGACACACACTTAGAGAATTTTTCTCCCCTCCGCTTTTCTCCCCAATATTGTCCTTTCCATCCCTCCTCCCTACTGTTGGATCCGACGCTCGGTGACCCTGGGCACATGCTCGGGCTTTGGCTTTGGCACATGCTAGGCCTTCGTTGCAGTATGCTCCAAAACATGCAACCTGATCAGTACCTTGAGATTCGCTCGGGCTCCATTCAAGTGCAACATCTACCTCCTGTCCTCTCCCCGATTTCTCTCTCTCTCTCTCTCAATCCAATGCCTTGGCTATCGTAGATCTAGATTTTTTCTTTGGAGGACTAGGTGCAACGGGCTATGATAGATTCATGTGGGCTAAGACTGCAACCAACTTCGGTGTCATGCATGGAGGTCACCGCATATGGTGGCCAAAATGCCGTGGCTGTGCCCGCATCGGGTGGAGCTTGCTTGACAAGGTGGCAGCAGCATGGGGTGTGGGTGGTACCATCGCGCGCCAACCGGTGGCGGATAGGGTCATATTCTAGTGGTTCTAGTTTGCAGGCATGTACAATTTGCTAGGTCTACATGGAATCATGGATCCATTGTGTCGGTGGCAAGACCCTTGTTGTTGCTGCTAGTGGTGGTCCCTTGGTGGGTCGTGGGATCCTTGGTTCTCAACTTCTCCTCTTGCTGTGTTTGTCATCTGTTGCTTATAGGCTCAGAGGTGATGTAGGATCTAGGTGAAAGCTCTACGTGGTCTTTCACTGTTGTTGAAGATGGTGGTGCTATAATGCTATGGTGCATCGTTCCCCATTTTTAAGACGTCATTGTGAGGACATGACCCTAGAGACATATCTACATCAGGTGAAAACCATACGATTGGACTGCTGGTTCTACTGGCGGTGATGTCTTGATATTGCTACCCCCCTAGGGGCGTCACCTTGGAGTCCTTTGGTCTAGAGTGCCGAGGTCGGAAGGGGTGTGGCTCATTGATGCTTTGGGTTGCTCATAATTAAGAAGTTACATCTACCACATATGCAAGCTGGGCAACGATGACCTACAACAGATGCCATCTGAATCTTGATATAGTTAGTAGGGTTGTTTAGTTGTGGTTGAGCTTCTCTAAAGTTATTATGTTTTGAGTTGTGTTAAGTGGTAATGGATTGGCCATTACACCGAAGTTGAATTGGGAGAAGTGTGGTGCAATCCCCTAGTTTATTGCAATTGTTGATGTGGTGTGCATTCGAAGCCATTTGTTTTTGTTTAGTTGTGCTCAGTGCTGCAATCCTCGATGAGTTTGTGTCAGTTATTGGTGGGATGATTATCTCCTAGCTATATCATTTTTTGGCGTAGTTTCCCTTATAATCTGGGTCAATTTTCTTCTAATAAGAATATTGTGGCAAAATAAAAATTTCTTGTACATTTCGAAGCAAAAATGAAGCCACAAGCAATTCACTTTCACTCTCAACGAATACTTTGCCTATCGCTAAGGGCCTATTTGGTTACATATATATTAGTCTATACGTTGACTTATGCAGTGCAACTTACCTATATTGTAGCAGACTCTTATGCAGGCTTACACAATGCTCAAATAAAGTAGGCCTAATGCAGCATTAGCTAATACTAATGTGCTAGATTTGATCGTATTAGGTAATGCAGATTTATAAAAGTTTATGGAGCATATAAAATGGAATCTCCTCAAACCATCACAACCCCCATCCCTTCTATTAGAGCAGTAGACCTCTACTACAACACGTGGGTAAATAAATGCAACTTAATATAAACAATCAAACATGACCTCATCAACATAGCTTGCCTATGCAGAAACTAAACTCCAAGATATTGCAAATGTTTATGCTGACTTGAATTGTGTCAGTATAAGGGTCTAATAAAAACTATGGCTAATGTAAGTACCCGATCACGCTTTAAATGAAATGTTGTATACGACGATACCCTACCAAGTGCACGTACATGACTTTTAACGTGAATATATAGATTCTACCACGAACGAGAAAGCTACACTGAGTTCAGGATATAGTATATATACCTGATCGATCAGCATACAAAGAGTGATTGAAAATTATTATTATTATTATTATTATTATTATTATTATTATTATTATTATTATTATTATTATTATTATTATTATTATTATTATTATTATTATTATTATTATTATTATTATTATTATTATTATTATTATTATTATTATATAGTCCTAATTTTCAGACTTGGAGAGAAGTCTTTCTAGAAAAATGTTATAGCCTTTTTCGTGCATCATTCACGAATCACGACAAACCTTTTTCGCTCGAGAAAAAGGGATCAAGGAGAGAGAAATTAAAGGAGAGATCGATCACTTAAGGGTGTGTTCACTTCGCGAAAAGTAGCTGAAAAGTTACTGTAGCATCTTTCGTTGTTATTTGACAAAATTTGTCTAATTATGGACTAACTAGGCTCAAAAGATTCGTCCCGACATTTACAGACAAACTATGCAATTAGTTATCTTTTTTACCTACATTTAATGCTCCATACATGTGTCGAAAGATTTGATGTGATGGATGGAAGAGGAAATATTTTGGGTTGGAATGGGGAAGTGAACAAGGCCTAAGCTGAAAAGTGAAGGGGAACGTTGAGAGGAGGAACGAAGACAGAGAGGGGTGGATTGATTGAGCGAGCGAGAGTACACTGATCACACTCGGTACAGTATGCAGTGCAGGCACCTACTTGAGAACGACCTCCCGCCTGCCCGCCCTCCCTTTTATACCCCACCTTCTTCGATCCCATCCTCTCCCTCTCCTCACTGTCGTCTTCCTTCCCAGGGCCAGCGAGAGCTTCGTTCCGGAAGGCAGCAAGCAACTGCCGCAACGGTAGCTTGCTAGGTACCTCGGGCAGGGCCGTCTCTAGGAATTTGGGGCCCACGAGCGAAATATAAGTTTGGGTTTTAATACATAAGATATACTTTCACTTAATTACATAAATTTAATAAATGCTATTTTGTGCGATGTTTAGAAATATATCACATATTAAATTTAAGAGAGTAAAGATAGTAATAGCATTATTCTACTGGAAAGCACCATCTCTCTGGTATTTTTCAAAATAAAATCTCCAAGTTATATTATGAATTGTATCAATTTGTATTATTCTACTAAAAATTCAGCTAGTGGAGTGTGTAGATATACTTTGCCGACAACAGCTATGAACTAAGAGGCTGTTAGTCAATTGTACTGAACATATCAAAGGTTCAAATGATTAATTTAAACATTAATTAAATATTCAAAAAGCAAAACCAGACACTGCAGATAACAACGGTGTAGCATGAGTTGGATACGTACATGATGGCCTGATGCCTGATGACCGGTATAGTAAAAAGCTGTGGCTAGGGGCCCCACGTATTTGGAGGCCCTGTTCCATCGCTCACCTCGCACACCCTTGTCGACGGCCCTGACCTCGGGCGCGCGGCATATGCATGGCGAGGCGGACGAGCGGCCCCAAGAAGAAGCTGAGGAGAGGCCTCTGGTCGCCGGAGGAAGATGACAAGCTCATCAACCACATTGCCAAGTATGGCCACGGCTGCTGGAGCTCCGTCCCCAAGCTAGCAGGTATATACACCATGTAGACACCTTAATTAGAATGTTAATTCTCGGCTACCCTCATTAAAGCAATGCCTATGAATGTTACTTGAATTGAATCGTGTCCAATTTGTTTTTTATATAAAAAAACTGTGAAGATGCATTGTTTGCTAGCTAGTTGAATTGATTGGAATTCGATCGTTTGTGATGTTAATTAGGTCTAGAGAGGTGTGGGAAGAGCTGCAGGCTGCGGTGGATCAACTACCTGAGGCCGGACCTCAAGAGGGGAGCATTCTCGCAGGAAGAGGAGGACCTCATCATCCATCTCCACTCCATGATGGGCAACAAGTAGGTGGCAGTTGCAGGCCATGCACACACACATCATTAGCAGCAGCAGAGATCGCCAATTTAATTACATTTAGCTGATGATGATGATGATGATGATGATGATGATGATGATGAATGATCGTCCAATTTGGAATAAAATGTTTTGTTTTGCACGAATAACACAGGTGGTCTCAGATTGCAACGCAGCTGCCGGGGCGGACGGACAACGAGGTGAAGAACTTCTGGAACTCGTACATCAAGAAGAAGCTCCGGCAGCGCGGGATTGACCCGGCCACGCACAAGCCGCTCCCGCTGGCCGCCGAGGCCAGCAGGGCCGCTGCCGCGGGCAGCAGCCGCACGGCGGTGTTCAGCGACGCCGAGCTCATCCTGTCGTCGACGACGACGGCCGCGGGGCAGCACATGCCGCCGCCTCCAGTGACGGCGGCGGCGGCGGAGAGCTACGGCGTGTACAGCTACAGCCGCAGCAGCGGCGGTGACGGCGCGAGCGACGGCTCCCTGCAGTCGCTGTCGGGGTACAACAGCAGCAGCAAGAAAACAACTGCAGATCACTTGGGTGCCGCAGCCGCCGCAGGGTCGTACCTGCAGCAGCAGGACCCAGCAGCAGCCGACGCGATGTGCTGCGGCCCCTCCGGTGTCCCGGCAGTCGTTCTCCCGTCGGTGTCCAGCTCCAGCACGCTGAACTCGATCGCTGGCCTAAGCCCCGCGGCCACCACCACCACCGCCACCGACGAACAGTGCAACAACAACTGTAGCAGCTGCAACAACGGGTTCGAGCTGATGTCGACGCCGCCGCACAGCCACAGCAACCACCACCTGCCGTGGCTCGAGCTAGGCACGAGCGGCTACGGCGGCGCCGCCTCCGCCGCCGTGGTGGACCACTACGGCGCGGCGCTGGACGAGCTCAAGTGGTCCGACTACGTGTTCGACGGCTACGGCGGCCAGGCGGGACAGAGCATCTACGGCGACAGCAAGGACGCCGTGCAGTTCGTGGACGCCAACGCGCTCAGCAGCAGCAGTTGGTGCTTGAATTGATCCATCGGCCCAACGCGATCGGCGGCGAGCAATTAATTATTCGGCCGGCCGGCCAATTCCAACTCCAACACAGACACAATTACACAAACACTCCATACGTGTGCATGTGCTCCTACGTACCTAGCTACGATTGATTGATGATAGCTCATATGCATGTTTGCATTGGTGAGCTAAGCTTCTGGTTTGTAAATTAAATTTGGTCTTCTTTCGGATTGGATTACCGGGCTTGCGTTGCGTGTTATTTTTCCGGTGCGGTCGGTCGATATGTAGAGTGCATATGGTGACGGTGATTTTGGGGGTGATGAGACATCTGTATAATAATGGAATATATAGAGAGAGATTATATGATAAAATATATGAATGAGAGGTGTTGAATTAAATTACGTGGTTGATTAAATAAATAAAAAACTGTGTGATTGGTCAGTAGCCTCTCTGCTTCAGCATTGGCTTTATTTATCATAATCATGGGGTCCCCCCCCGGTTTTTTTTTTCTTCTTTTCGTGATGGTGTAGGTGTGGATCCTGACGCCGCCCGTGCTTGAATTTGGTTACGATTGTATACTACAAAAGGTGTTTTTTTTTGCATGCACAACTTTTATCGTCTAGCTAGCTAATGAAGATACCCCCCGATCACAATTATAGGTGGATACCCTCGTCGATTATAGAAGCTGACTTTAAAAGCTAGATTGTTACAAATTGGGTCATAGAAGCGGAGTTGTGAGGTTGTTTGGACGATCCATATATTGTAAAAACTAAGGTAGACAATTTTTCAGAGTAAAATTACTATGGTGCTCTCGTTCTTTGATTTTTGTGATGTTACTGTGAGAGAAAGAGAGAGGCAAAATAGTCTTTTAATTAATGTCTAGAAGCTGGAAGAGAAGTTTGGTTCTTCCCTTAGCTTACCAAATTATGGAATCTTGAGGTCTCTAGATTCCAGAAGCTGGCTATAAGATATGGCTATTTAAAGGTTCCTACCTAGATTCTAGAAACCGGTTTCTAAAATCTTTTTTTTTAGAATTATACAGTACAACGTAGATGCTCACAACACGCACACACACTCACCCTTATGAACGCACGTACATAAACCCTACCCCTATAAGCACCTCCTAAAGTTTATCCTAAGTCAATAATTTACTAAAAACCAAATACTCTTCAAACACAAGGTTGATGCTACTAGATAGACAATGAAACCCGTAGAATTATACATCCTCCCACTTGATGCGACATTTATTTACCAACAATGACCTATATAATTAAGAAGAATGTATGGGGCTACTTGACTAGTCATATTTTTTCATGTTAGGAGCCAATCTAACAAAAAAATGTCATCAAGACCAACTATATAAACGATGGATCAAACTTAATTAGGGATGGACTATGTTTCCTTAAGGAATTATAGAATTTTATCGTGGTTATCTGACCCAATAGAAGGCCCTAGACCTCAACCTATTTGTTGTTTAGGACAAACTAAAACAACCCTTTGTTCTTCCTCTTTGTGTATCTTTCTCTTATAGATCTCCCGTAGAGTTAAAGTTCTCAACTTCGTATGTGTGCTCATATTTTTCTGATTTATTCAAGGTTTTAACATTGTTATATGTTCTTCTAGTGGTAGCTAGATGACGTGTCCATCCACAGCAAGGCATCTGTGGTGGCTTCATCAATCTTGAGATCTAATGTCTCATACATTTGGAGATGCTCATAGAGATAGGGTGCACATATGTGTGCTCCTAGGGGTGAGGTGCATACGTGTTTCTAAGCATATGTATTTGTCCTATGATTATATAAACAAGCCGCTCATTCAAGATCCGTGTAAGCAACTCCAAGAGTCTCTTTATATCCTTCTGTATTGAAAGAAATAAAGATTTTAGTGAAGAAAAATATCCTCCAAAATTTTTTATCATAACTCTCAGTTCAAGTTTGGAAATATGAAATTAATTGTGACGTTGAGCTAAAATTTCATTTTTGAATTCAAATGCAAATTATTCTTTTCAACACTTTAATTACTTCTAGAAACAGTACTGGACGGGGACACAATATTTCCTGTCGGTTTGATTGGAAGCCTACGGGAAATTAGTTCTTGTCAGTTTGGAGAGCACGACGGGAATCTGAACTCTATCCTGACGGCCATAAAGCTTTCTTGTTGGTTCTAATAATCCGACAGAAAATCTCTGCATGATTCCTGTCAGTTTTCCACAACCGATAGGAATTGTACTGGATTCTTGTTAGTTTTTAAGAAACCGTCAGAATTAAAAGTAGCCGACAGGAAATTTCGCTGCTCTAGTAGTGGTGGCACTTATGTTTGTGACGAAGTCATAACCTCCAATGTAATGGACAATATCCGTGATATGACCTAAGCAAGTTCTAGAGCCCATGACTTTTATTCCATTTTGGCATGTCAATTCGAATTTATTGGATGCT
This sequence comes from Saccharum hybrid cultivar R570, assembly GCA_038087645.1. Lineage (NCBI taxonomy): Eukaryota > Viridiplantae > Streptophyta > Magnoliopsida > Poales > Poaceae > Saccharum > Saccharum hybrid cultivar. Next base: position 27,388,908 of record JAQSUU010000344.1, read on the forward strand.
ATTTAAGGATGGGACCCTATACTATATAAAATATATAGCCCTAAACATCTTGGACAATTCTAAGCCAAACACAATTTTGTGAATTAAGAAGAGCGTTCATTTTGTTTGGTTATTATAATTAGATGTGCAAGCAGAGCTGACACTGCTTGATAAACAAATCAAACCGACAATTGTGCTGATAAGCCAGCACAGGCTGATAAACTGTTGGAACTGCGATATTTTGTAGGTTGTTTGAGACAACCCACAAAATTAACCATGTATCCGGGTTGTCGACCTAACCTTCTTGCAGCCTCTGGCGGTCAGACAGACGTGTACACACAGGTCGCTGTAGGGCTGTAGCCTCCTAGGCTCTAGGCCATTTAGGTGTCCTGCTTTCTGTGTGTTTTCGCTGTTGTTAGGTTACTAAATAAATCCCGACGACAAAGGCATTTCGGCCATAGCCCATAGGCGGCCCGTGTACTGCATGCATCGCCGTGCTCTCGTCGTCGCTAGGGCGCGGCTACCACCATAGGCCAGACATATGCAACTCATAGTCATAGGACTCGACCACTGACGCTTTAGTAAAGACCAGGTAGTGTATCCGTGCGTTGCTACGGGACAACTAAACTTTGTGTTAAGAATACATAGATCGCACGATAAGATAACAATACTGCGAAATTAAATACCAACGTTAAAGTGACATTTAATCAAAAAACAAAGTTCATGAAATTAACAATCGCGGAGAGCGCGGCGTCGCAGGCTCACAAACTCTATTTTGTATAGACCTTTCCTTGATGTGTTTCTTGTTTCTTTCACTCCTCTTTTCATGCCGTGCGTTGCAACGGAAAAAAAATAATGTCACGATATTGTAAGTACGAATGTGTCATGTACCCAAAAAACTTCAAGCGCGATGTTAATGCTACTAATGATGCACGACATGTCCCTTTATCTTGTTTGGTATAAATGGACAGTCATGCCTTCCCGTATGGTCACCATGGCCTTGACAAACTCCTCTTAACTGATCTCACAGTTGTTTGACATTCCCTTTATCTTGCTTGTTATAAACGGGCAGCCATGCCTTCCCATATGGTGATCATGGCCTTGACAAACTCTTCTTAGTTAATCTAGTTGTTGCGAAATGGATGCCGTCGTCGAATTGTTGCTGTGCACATCAGCTGCTTGGCAGTTGGGCATGGTATCCATGGCATGCCCTCGTGATCTCATGACATAATCGAGTCTTACTGCCACCAGCTTTCTTCCACATTGAGGCGGTCTGACACAGGTGAGATGCAGCCACAGTCAAGGTCTATGCCCATGCGTTACAACAGAACAATAATTGTATGTTGGGGCAATTTTTCTAAACAATGCAATAAAAAGAATCAGTTCAACCATGTAATGCGTCTATATGCACCCAAATAAAAAAATACTATTGCCCACCATGGTTTGCAAGCCAATGCTTGCTTGTAAGTGTTATGATCTACGGAGAAGACTAAGCGTGATTTAGAATGGCTCACACATCCAACCAGCTATTCTGCCCCTGCATCAAATCAACAGGAAAGGAAACAAAATAGTTGCTAAAACCGAAATGCAACGAAAAGCCTCTTCTTAGAAAAAACAAGTATTAAATGTTTAACAGCCATCAATCTAAACGTCCGGTTATCATTTAAGGTTTTCAAAACCATTCGAACCTAACACGATCAGATGGTTGGAACACCTGAACATGACAGCATGTGTTTTATGAGGTGATAACGGTAATACCTTGCCTCTTTGGAAGTGGTTCGATTGCCTTCTGTGCTGACCTGACAAGACAAGCTGCCCTTCGACCAACTTGTCCAATGTCAAGTGCTCAAAGTAGCATAAATAACAGCAATGCAAACTGAAAATGCCAAGAGCTTGAGCACTGAAGAATGTGCATGGAAGTTCTCTAAAAAGGGTACCTACCTGTTTCCTCCTCTTTGCTTAGATGAACATGCTAATATTTTTATGGATAGTAACATCATACCTGCAAATAAAAATAGTATCTGTCAATGGTGTGACAAAGCTAAGAGATCAGTCAGGTGATCCACATTTTTTTCTAGGGAATAAAGGCCTACCAGTTAAAATCTTTGCAAAAAATGCAACCAATGCTTCACATATAAAATTATAGCAGGCAGCGATACCCAGCTTAAATTGCATATATTATATTGTTCAAAACTGAAAATTGGATATATTAGAGAATAGAGAATGTATGAGCACTGCAAAAATCAGATAGCACATAGTACATTGTTTAAAACTGAAAACTGGACAAGAGATTTAAAACTGAAACTTAAATTCAGACTGCAAGATGACCAGGAGATAAACAACACAACACTAAGAAAATAATGACGGTCTGAAGTTTCAAGGACAGAGATAAGAAAAACAGGAAAAGCAACATGGTAACTGAACATTTAACATTGTAACTAAATTGAAGCCACATACTTGATAACACTGCAAAAATCAACATGTACTCTACTATTGCAAACTGACTGTAAGCCTATATGTTTCTATCCAAAACCAGCACGGATTGGGGCTGAAAATCTCAATAGATACAACATCTTTGATAATTTACATCAACAATTGATTATTTAGTAAAACAGGTATTAGAGCATGCTTTTATTATATTGCTCTTCTATTCAAGTGTACAGGTTAGAAGACCAAACCATGAACTTTAATCCTGCTCCTCTATTTATTCATCAATGGCAAGTTTTTGCATCAAAACCACTATCAATTATGAGTCACTTGTAAAGGCATTACCAAGGCAGAGTGCTGATGCTCTGAATGGATGCTCCGATTTGATCCTTGCAGCATCATCTTTGAGGTTACCAGCTTCTCAACACTCTGAAGGACCGACCACCAAATCGGGACCCAGTCAATTCAAACAACTTTAGCACTGAACCGAAGGAAAAAATTGAGAAAGCCAAATCTTTGCACTTGATCCCAGCAACAGTCCCATTGTTAAATAGCATGGTGTCGGTGTTCGGACCCGAGGGGGTCCTAAACCAACGAGTAAATGCTGCGTGTCTCTTTCCTGGATGGTGATGCAAGGAGAACACACGGGGGTTTATCCTGGTTCGGGCAAAAGAAGGCCCTACGTCCAGCGGGGGGGGAGAAGTTTGTATTTCCTTGCACCGAAGTGCTCGTGTAGGGGTTACAAGCATGCGAGAGAGGGCGTCGAGCCCAAGTCTCAAAGAGAGGAAAAAGAGGACAAGGGTGATTGCTTGAGATATCGATCTCTATCTTGCGTCTGGCGTGTTGTCTCTTGTATTTCTTCGTTGTCCGTCCGTCCGTAGAACCCTGGCCTGCCCTTTTATAGGGCGAGAGGAGGCCAAGACGACAGGGAGCCTTGAGGTGATGTTTTGTCGATTCCTGTAGAGCTGACCGTAGCGACGTGCTCTGGGAATGGCCGGCCATCCCTGGACACCATGGCGTCATGGGAGACGAGACGGCGAAATGACCCGGAGCGCCGTGCCACACTGTCCTTCCCTTGCCGTTGAACTGTGTCGAGCGTCGAGGTCGGGTCGAGGCTGGGTTGAGACCGGATGGATAAGGCCGAATCGCCGAGATTGCGGAGAACGGGCCTCGTCTTATCCTCCCTCGAGGGTGATCGATGGTAAACAGTGCGCAGTAAGGTGGGTACAGTGACGGTTTTCACCTCCCATCACGGGATGGGCGGTAAAACAGTGAGATCTGACACGGGCATTGTTCCCACGTCGATCCTGGTCGCAGCCATGCTGGTAGGTGGTAGTAGGTAACCGCATTAAATGCTATGGCTTTTGTCCTGTGGTAGGTAAAGAGAAGGAGTCGAGGCGCTCGACCCGGGCTCACGCGAGTCGGAGTTCTTCCCAGCGGGCGGACGAGCCTCGCGCGGATCGGAGCGCCATCGAGGTCCCTTGTTGTACGGGATGGGGCGCGGTCGAGGCGCCCCGTCGAGTGGGCCTTGTACGAGTCGGAGCCAGAGCGCGGTTGAGGCACCCCGTCGAGCGGGCCTCGTACGAGGCAGACTGGATACGCGGTCGAGGCGGGCTGCCCTTTATTGCGGTTTCAGTTGTTTTAGTTTTTTATTAGCGATGGATGTGGGTACCCCCGTACTGTTGGTACCGACAGTAGCCCCCGAGCCTTTGGGTGAGTGTGTGATCACTCTCCCAGAGGTTTGTTTGAACTGGAGTCGTAGCGTCGTGATTTTTTCCGGTGGGGACGCGCGAGCGCACCTGCCGGGTGTAGCCCCCGAGGCCTCGGTGGAGTGTTGAGACTCCTCCGAGGTCTTGTATTTTTTTTATCGGGGAATGATTCTTTACGGTCAAGCCCCCGAGCCTCGCGCGCACGAGGTCGATTAGAGTCCCGGCCGTCTTTTGCTGTGCGACCCTCACGCTCCTCCTTCAGGAAGGAGGAGGGGTGGGGAACGCCGTACTACCCTCGTTTGGGCGAGTTCCGACGATCTCCGGTGAGCTGCTAGCGGGGGAATTCGAGTGAGAGCCCGTGCCCCAGTCGTTAGGGGTCAGCTAGTGGCCTGGAGGCGCTCTCAAAGATTCCAAGAAGTGGTCGTGTGGATCTCGATTCCCTGCGACAGGATTCAAGGGCTCGATGCCTCCCCCGAGGGGATTCCTATGTGGACCTCCTCCTTTGGCCTCGAATACGTCCTGGGGTGCCTCGAGAGCGTGGCTTGAGCCCTGGCCATGTACGAGCGCACCCTTGGTCGTCCCTAACTCTGTTACTCGAGGGCAGCTGTCGAACCCTGGTCGAGGGCCAGCTTTCGATCCCTCAAGGTTTAGGTTTCTGTGGTCGAGCCCTCGAGCCTCGCGCGCACGAGGTTGATTAGAGTCTCGGTCGTCTTTTGCTGTTCGTCCCTCACGCTCCTTTTCTGAAAAAAGGAGGAGGGGTGGAGAACGTCGTACTACCCTCGTTTGGGCGAGTTCCGACAATCTTCGATGAGCTACCAGCGAGGGAATTCGAGTGAGAGCCCGTGCCCCAGTCGTTAGGGGTCGGCTAGTGGCCCGGAGGCGCTCTCAAAGATGCCAAGAAGTGGTCGTGTGGATCTCGATTCCCTGCGACAGGATTCAAGGGCTCGATGCCTCTCCCGAGGGGATTCCTACGTGGACCTCCTCCTTTGGCCTCGAATACGTCCTGGGGTGCCTCGAGAGCGTGGCTCGAGCCCTGGCCATGTACGGGCGCACCCTTGGTCATCCCTAACTCTGTTACTCGAGGGCAGCTGTCGAACCCTGGTCGAGGGCCAGCTTCCGCTCCCTCAAGGCTCATACTGGGCTCGGGGCCCATTTCCCAGGTATCTGGGAATATCCGTCCGCGGATCCCTCCCCGCCCGTTAGCCGGACGCGTCTTTTTAGGAGGGGAGGCGAGATCGGCGCGGTAGTGGGCGACGTGGCGTACGGTTACGACGTGGGGGACGACCACGTGCCCAATTCCTGCGAGATGTAAGGAAACGGTTAGGTGGGCGCGTTTAATGCGGGAAACTATTCCTACCTTTTCGCGCGGCCGTTGGGCTTCCGCCTGGGCATATAAAATCAAGGCCTAGGGGCCTACGTTCCCCACCGGTTCCTTGCGCTCCTGCAATCTTCTGCCTCAGACAACCCTTGCCTTATCGCGCTCTCCGCCCGCGTCACTGCCGCCACCGCATCCTCTCCGTCCACCCCCTTTTCCGACAGCACCGATGGCCGGAAAGAGCCAGATCCTCCCCGCCGACGACTGGGCCGCCTCCTCGGTGACGAAGAGGAGGTTGAAAGAGTTGGTCGAGGATGGGCTGCTACGACCAAGGACGAGCCGGTCGTAGCTGGAGTGGATCGCGCCGCTCCCTGCCCACTGGGAGCCGGCGCCTCCTGAAGGGTATGTGGTGAGCTTCGTCTGCTTCCACGAGCGGGGGTTCGGCGTGCCGGCGTCCGTCTTCATGCGCGCGCTCCTCCACTACTACCGGGTGGAGCTTCACCACCTTGCCCCCAATGCCATCGCGCAGGCCGCCATCTTCGCGGCGGTCTGCGAGGGCTACCTTGGGGTGGAGCCGCAGTGGAACTTGTGGCTTCACCTTTTCAAGGCCGAGCTCTTCGCCAAGAAGGCAGGGGAGAAGGGCGTCCTATGCGCGGCTCGAGTAGGGAGCAACGTCCTGCAGGTGAGGTCGGGCCAAGCGGATCTGTACATCCTGGCTCGCCTCATCTCTTCGAATAGTGGGTGGCACAAGGGTTGGTTCTACCTCCGCAACGATGAAAATCAGTTGCCGAGGTACACCGGCCGCGTGCTGACCGCTCGAGAGGATCGCTGGACGTACGGAGTGCCGGAAGCCGAGAAGCCGCGCCTGGACCCGCTGCTGGCGGCGCAGCAGCAGCTTCGCCTTCGGGGCTTGACGGCTGCGGCAGTGGTCGTGGCCTTCCATCGCCGCAGAGTGATGCCGCTATGCCGGTGTCGTCTCCGCCTCGACCAGATGACTCTAGAGGCATCTCTAGAGGGGACCCGGATGTCCCACGAATCCCTTGCCCTCGAGGAGGTCCTCTGGCGAGCGCACCAGATGGTTGGGAACTTCAAGGTGGAGGAGGCCAACCGGGTCCCTACGAGACCTACCGAAGGGTTTGAGCCCATGGTACGTATCTTAGGGCTAGTATGTTTGTTAATTTCGTTTATTTTTGGATTTCACTAATTTGGTCGAGACCGGCGCGTAGGATTTGTTGGCACTGCGGGAAACGCGTCCGCCAGTCCTAGAGGACCGGCCCGCCCGGGAGGCTCAACGCTAGCATGCCTCTAAGAAGAAGCAAGCCAAGGAGACGGCCAAGAAGCGGGCAATCCGCAAGGCCAAAGAGGTGGAGGCGTTGAAGAGGCTCCGGCGCCAGCAGACCATCGACGGGGTCCCCCTGGCGCCGTCGCCTTCCGAGACGATCTCGGGGGAGGACGACGATAGTAGCGGCGAAGACGACGACGCCCTGTCGCGGTATGAGACCGTGACCGAACTGGGGGACCTTCCCGATATTCGCCCCCTGTTGGAGCCCATCAGGGGGGCGTCCTCCTCGGTCGTCATGGTCGAGGCGTCTGAGGAGAAGGAGAAGACAGAGAAGGAGACGGGCCCCTCGACGGGAGGGGCCGCTTTACCCCGGACCCAGCAAGAGGGGTCAACGGGGACGCCCGCACCAGCCCAGGCCCCGCAAGCTCAGGCAGGGGCTAGGACGACGGTACCGGCGTCATCATCGGCGGTGGCATCGGCAGGCGTGAGAACCCGAGGCCAGCTGGCCTCGGAGGCACAGAAGGCGCAGGGCGGTGCGTTGGTCAGGGCCCCAACGAGTGCTCGGCCTGCTGGTGGGGCCGCTGCGAGGCCACAATCGGCCGCCCCGAGAGGCTCGACTCGCACGGGGTCGAGGCCCTTGGTGCCGATTTCCGGGTAAGCGTTTCTGCTTGGTTGTTCTGCCTTTCTCTGGATCCGTTGGCTGACATTCCTTCTCACTTTGTAGGTTAAAGCGGAAGGCGGAGCCGATGGGGCCTACCCCCGTGAAGTCGCTGCGGGCCAGCGCCGTCATCCTTAACCGGACGGCGGAGCAGGACGCGGCCTGGGTCCGGCAGGTTGAAGCCGCGAAGGGGCGCCTACGACGACGGCCGGGGGCAGCGGCTGCCACGGTGGTCGCTGGCCTTGATCCTGCCGGGGAGGGGTCCGAACCGGCGGAAATGGTGGTGCCCGGTGCGGTTGAGGCGGGGCCTCGGTCGTCGGCGACGGCCGAGGCTACCGTCGAGGTCATGACGGGCGAGGCACCCATTCGCGGCGTGGAGCGGGCGGGTGCTGACGTGACCATGGAGGAGGTCGCGTCAGCGTCGGGTCAGGAGGTGGCCCTAGCAAGGGGGTCGCGGCCACAACAAGACCCGTCGGCGGAGCCAGCGGGTACGGTGGAGGGCGGGGCGGTCGAGCCCCTGACCGGAGCACCAGAAGAAGAGGTGCCGGCTCCGGGGGTGCCAACGGTCGAGGCGCCGGTACCGGAGCCGTCGTCGGTCGAGGCGCTGGCTCCGAAGGCGCCGGCGATTGAGGGGCCAGTTCCCTTAGGAGGGCGGGCACCCATGACCGTGGATCTTACCCTCGACGACACTCCCCTGGACAAAGGGAAACAAGTGATGGGGGTCGAGGGGGGCGAGGCCACGGATCAGGCCGGTGCCTCGATGGCCGTTGGAGAGGCGGGAACTACGGGCGAGGCCGGTCCTTCCACGGGACCGGGAGATGCCCCGGTCGGGTCGTCGTTGTCATGGCCCGACATCGCCGTGCTGGCGATAGCGCGGGCAGAGACGGAGATACCAAGGTGGGGGCGTCCCTCTAGTTTAGGGACGCCGCGAACCCCGACGCCGAGCCCGTCTTCGTCCTGAACGACAAAGACGAAGTGCACCGATGGGAGTACCTCGAGGGCGGCCGCCGGCACCTTGATCTGTTGCTCGGAGTGGTGTCCGTGGCCGTGCGGAGTACGCGGGATGCCACCGAGGTATGATCGACTTGTCGTCTTTCTCCGTGGTTTTCTTGGTGTCTTTTTCCCTCGGCTTTTTAACTTTTTCGGTTTTTTCGGATTGCGTTTAGGAGCTGAAGGAGTACTCCCGCCGCAAGTCACTCTTCATCCAGGATGAGAGTGGCGTGTGGGCCGCGCTGTCTCAGCAATGGGTCCTGGTCGAGGAGGCCCAGAAATGGCTTTCCGATCGGAACACCGAAATGGTTGAGCTGCGCGTCGCGTACGCGGTGGTGAAGGAGGAGGCGGTGCAGGCTTGGGCGGCCGAAGCCGTGATGCGCACTGATATGAACAAGGCTCGGGAGGAGGCTGCCTAGGCCCACAGGGATCTCGAGCCCCTGTTGGCACGGGTGAAGGAGCTCGAGGAGGATGTCTCCCAGGTTAGCCGTCAGCGCGACGCCCTCAACGTCGAGGTCGAGCAGGCCACCGCTCGTTCTGATGCTCTGAAGGACGAGGTCATGACGCTGAAGGGAGCCGTCCAAGAGAAGGATGAATCTCTCGAGTCTGCTCGGCAAGAGATCGAGGCGCTAAAGGCGACCATCAGTGACAAGGACAGCGCCCTCCTAGGGCTTGAGCGGACGTGCGGGGGGCTTCGCAACGAGGTCGTGGGCCTGTAGACCCATATCAAGGGTAAGTGTGATTGTTACGGCCACGACGTTGAGGGCCTCGTGTTGGGTATTAATTTGTTTATCGTGTTTCAGAGCAGGAGAGAGAGAATCGAGAGGCCCAATCTTCTGCCAACTCCTTCCAGAGCCTTCTCGAAGCCGAGATCCGGAGGACCCAGCTGCTCCAGGGCGCGATCACCACCGTGTGTGATGGCCTAGGGGTCGAGCCCGATGCCGACACTGGGGAAGATGTTTCGGGGAACTCCTTCGTCCGTCAGATGGTGGCGCTGGGCCGCCTTGCCCGGGAGAAGATACAGGACGGCCTCCATCACGGCGTGAATAGGGCGCTGGCCGTTGTCCGTTCAGGGTTTGTGTTCGACATGAAGCTTGTCACCGAGGGCTTCATCACAGACCCGGATCGGACGGACGAGGAGAACGAGGATGCCTGCGTGGAGCTGATTGAAGCCACGGAAGAGCTTGGAAGCTGTCTGGCCTCGCTTTTTGAAGCCAAGGTGGTTCCGCCTGCTGACGATGAGGGCCTGTGAGCCAAATCTGGGCATGAAGGCCCATGTAATAAGTTAGTATTTTAAATTTTGGCCGTGGTGGCCTTGAAGGCCCTAAGAACTCGAAACATAAACCGGTTCGTGGTTAATTTAGTTTTATTCGAGCTTTTCTTCCCTTTATCGCTTGGATCGTGTTCTCGCGTGATTTACTTAGCACGCAGTTGCATCCTTTGGCGTAAGGGAGCGAGTGGAGGTACCATAGCCTCGGGGGCATAAGTGATCTCACGGCTCAACTGCCCTCGAGCTTCAGGGTGATGTTGCGGCCTTGTAAATCGTGTGAGAGCCTGATCTAAGCGACAGGAGGCATGTTCTTTTTCAAAGTTAGGAACCGTTATTTAGATCTCCCTAGCGTGAAGTCGCAGCTCTAAAAGGTGTGAGGGGTGAGTGGAGGTACCGTAGCCTCGGAGGCGTAGGTGATACTCCTGACTCGAGAGCCCTTTCGAACCTTAGGGTGCTCTTGCAGCGAAGTCGATCTAAGAAGCGGTTCTTAAATTTAAAAAAGAGCATAAGTTTTTTCGGGGACTAGGGGGTTCCCCCCTTATAGCCCCCGAGGGAGGGTCAATTCTGGGAGTGCAGAGTCGATCCTTCCTCATTGTGAAACGAAAGTTTGAACATCGTTGTATTCTTTATTGATGAAAAAGAAATTACAGAGCCTCGAGGCTTTTTAAGGAAAGAAGCGACGTAGCTGTTCAATGTTCCAAGCGTTGGTGAGGATTTCGCCCTTCTCGTTGGATAGCTTGTAGGTGCCCGGCTTTAGTACTTCTGCGATGATGTACGACCCTTCCCATGGTGGTGTGAGCTTGTGTCGTCCCTTGGTGTTCTGGTTCCGTCGTAGCACTAAGTCGCCGACGTTGAGGTCACGCTTGCGGACGTGTCTGTCGTGGTAGCATCGGAGACCCTACTGGTACCTGGCAGAATGCAACAGAGCCACAGGCTTCCTCGAGTTGGTCGAGGGCATCCTGTCTTGTGGTGTCGTTATTTCTTTCGTTGTAGGCCTTCAACCTTGGAGATCCGTATTCTATATCAGTTGGGAGCATAGCCTCAGACCCGTAGACTAAGAAGAACGGAGTGAACCCCGTGGCTCGACTCGGCGTTGTTCTTAGGCTCCACAGGACCGAGGGTAGCCCGACAGCCCATCTTTTGCCATGTTTATTTAGTTTGTCAAAGATTCTGGGTTTCAGGCCTTGTAGGACCATGTCATTGGCTTGTTCCACCTGACTGTTTGTTTTTGGATGGGTCACGGCTGACCAGAGCACTCAGATGTGGTGGCTGTCACAGAAATCCAAAAACTTTTTACCAGTGAACTGGGTGCCATTGTCTGTGATGATACAGTTGGGGACCCCAAAGCGATGAATAATGTTGGTGAAGAAGAGCACAGCTTGCTCGGACCTGATGCTGGTGATGGGGCGGGCCTCGATCCACTTGGAGAATTTGTCGATTGCGACGAGCAAGTGGGTGAAGCCGCCAGTTGTCCTTTTCAATGGTCCGACAAGGTCGAGCCCCCAAACGACAAACGACCATGTGATGGGGATAGTTTGCAGGGCGTGTGCCGGAAGATGGGTTCGTCTCGCATAGTACTAACAACCCTTGCAGGAGCGTACTAGCTTGGCAGCGTCGGAGACCATGGTCGGCTAATAGAATCCTTGTCGAAAGGCGTTTTCGACGAGGGTTCGAGGTGTTGCGTGGTGACCGCAAGCCCCCGAGTGGAGATCGCTGAGCAGGTTCCTGCCTTGCTCATTTGTGATGCATCGTTGGAGGATACCAGTAGGGCTACGACGGTAGAGCTCTCTGCTGTCGCCCATGATTACAAAGGTTTTGGCCCGGCGTGCGTTCCGTCGAGCCTCAGTCCTATCCGAGGGGAGGTCCCCTCGGCTGAGGTAGTCGAGGTACGGGACGCGCCAGTTAGGCTCGAGGTCAGACGGTGGGGTCAAGTCTTCCACCTGCATGGCTTCAGCCCCGGTCGAGGGGGCTTCTGCCTCAGGTGGGGGGTCGAGTGACGTCCCGTCAACCCCTCCGTCTAGCCTGAGGTCGACGGATGGCTGCTGAAGGTCTTTTGCGAAAACATCCGGTGGAACCGTAGCTTGACTGGACGCGATTTTTGCCAGTTCATCGACGGCCTCATTATACCTGCGTGCGATGTGGTTGAGCTCGAGGCCGTGAAACTTGTCCTCGAGGCGCCGTACTTCTCGGCAGTAGGCTTCCATCTTGGGGTCACGGCAGCTCGAGCTCTTCATGACCTGATCGATCACGAGTTGGGAGTCGCCTCAAACATCAAGGTGTCGGACCCCGATCTCGATGGCGATTCTTAACCCCGTGATGAGCGCCTCGTATTCAGCGACGTTGTTAGACGCAGGAAAATGAAGCTGGATGACGTAGCGCATGTCAACCCCGAGGGGTGAGACGAAGAGCAAGCCTGCGCCTGCTCCCGTTTTCATCAATGACCCATCGAAGTACATGGTCCACAGCTTCGCCTGAAGCTGTGCAGGGGGGAGTTGGGTGTCGGTCCACTCCGCTAGAAAATCTGCTAACACCTGTGACTTGATAGCTTTTCGCGGCGCATAGAACAAGGTCTCGCCCATGAGTTCGACTGCCCATTTGGTAACCCTACCCGAGGCTTCCCGGTTCTAGGCTATCTCTCCCAGGGGGAAAGAAGAAACCACAGTAATCGGGTGACCCTCGAAGTAGTGTCGGAGCTTGCACCGTGTCAGGATGATGGCATATAGCAGTTTCTAGATCTGTGGGTATCAAATCTTGGTTTCTGAGAGCACCTCACTAATGAAATAGACCGGCCTCTGGACGAGCAAGGTATGTGCCTCCTCGGCCCTTTCGACAACCAGGGCAGCACTGACTACTTGTGATGTCGCGGTGACATAGAGTAGGAGTGGTTCCCCCGGGGTTGGAGGGACGAGGATTGGTGAGTTAGAGAGTGTGGCCTTGAGTTTTGTGAGAGCCTCCTCAGCCTCAAGGGTCCAGGAAAAATGCTCTGATTTCTTCAAGAGACAGTACAGAGGGAGTGCTTTTTCATCGAGGCGCGAAATGAAACGGCTGAGTGCCGCTAAGCAACCTGTGACCCTCTGTACGCCCTTCAGATCTCGGATGGGGCCCATCTTGGTTATTGCAGAGATTTTTTTAGGGTTGGCCTCGATGCCGCGTTTAGACATGATGAACCCTAAAAGCATACCTCGTGGGACGCCAAAGACGCATTTCTCTGGATTGAGTCTAATGTTTTTTGCCCGGAGGCATTTGAACGCAACGTCAAGGTCATTGACCAGATCGTCGGCTTGTTTGGTTTTGACAACGATGTCGTCGACATAAGCCTCGACGGTCGACCCGATGTGCTTTCCGAAGACATGCTGCATGCATCGCTGGTATGTAGCCCCCACGTTCCGGAGACCGAAGGGCATCATAACGTAGCAATATATGCCGAATGGGGTGATGAATGAAGTCGCAAGCTGGTCGGACTCCTTCATTTTGATTTGGTGGTAGCCGGAGTATGCATCTAAGAATGAGAGAGTTTCACATCCCGTAGTGGAATCAACGATTTGGTCAATGCATAGCAAAGGAAAGGGAACTTTTGGACATGCTTTATTTAAACTGGTATAGTCTACACACATCCTCCATTTCTCACTCTTTTTCCTAACTAATACAGGATTAGCTAGCCACTCGGGATGATGAACCTCCTTGATGAATCCGGCCTCCAACAACTTGTGTATCTCCTCGCCGATGACCCTGCGCTTCTCCTCATCGAAGCGACGCAGGCGTTGCTTCACCGGTTTGGATCCGACCCGGATCTCCAAGGCATGCTCGACGACTTCCCTGGGTATGCCCGGCATATCCGAGGGACTCCACGCAAAGATGTCGACGTTTGCGCGGAGAACATCGACGAGCACTGCTTCCTATTTGGGATCGAGGGTGGCGCTGACGTTCAGCGCCTTTCCCTTGGGATGGCATTTTGGGCTCGAAGCTGCCGGCATGGCGTTTTGGGTCGGGAATCGCATTGGCGAGGCCGTCGAGGTCTGCAGCCAAGATCGCCGACTCCAAAACAGCCTCGCCGTGCTCGACGCACTCGATGTCGCACTCATAGGCATGTTCATATGAGGGCCCTACAGTGATGACACCATTTGGGCCTGGCATCTTGAGCTTGAGATAGGTGTAGTTCGGGATTTCCATGAACCTGGCGTAGCATGGGCGCCCTAGGATAGCGTGGTACGTTCCACAGAATCCGACCACTTCGAAAGTGAGAGTCTCCTTTCTGAAGTTGGTCGGTGTGCCAAAACAAACAGGCAGATCGAGCCGTCCGAGGGGTTCCGCCTGTTTCCCTGGCATGACTCCATGGAAGCCCCCGACGCTAGGTTGGAGGCGCGCTCTCTCGATCCCCAGAAGGTCGAGGGTCTGGGAGTAGATGATGTTGAGGCTGCTTCCGCCTTCCATGAGCACCTTGGTGAGGCGTGTGTTGGCGATGACGGGGTCAACAATGAGCGGATAGACTCCTGGGTTGGGGACATAGTCTGGGTGGTCGTCACGGTCGAAAGTGATGGCCACCGCAGACCAATCAAGGAAGCCGAGGACTGCCGTTTGTACGGAGAAAACCTCACGCCGTTCTCGCTTGCGCTGGCGCGCCGAGAGGCGGGTCGAGGGCCCTCCATAGATCATGAAGCAGTCGTGGATCTCGGGGAATCCCCCGTCCTTGTCATCACTCTTAGGGTCCTCCTTCTTGTCATCCTTCTTGACGCCGGCACCCCTAAAGTACCTGCGAAGCATATGACAGTCTTCGAGGTTATGGTTAGTGGGTCCCTTGTGGTAGGGACACGGCTCTTTGAGCACCTTGTCGAAGATGCCCCCGCCGGGGGGGCCTCGAGGCTTCTTGTGCTCGGTAGCAGCGATGAGCTCATCGGCTGGGGCCTCGAGCTTGCCCTGCTGGCCTTTCTTCTTCTTGCGGTTGTTTCTCTTGGAGCCCCGGGTGGAGCTCGCGGGATCGTCGACCTTCTGCTTCCCCTTTTCCAGGTCACCACCAAAGATTGCACCAACCGCCTCCTCGCCGGCGGCAAAGTTGGTGACAATGTCCATCAACCCGTTGGCAGTGAGTGGAGTGTTACGGCCCAACTCTCGGACCAACTCCTTACAGGTGGTGCCAGAGAGGAAGGCCATAATTACGTCGGAGTCGGTGACGTTGGGGAGCTCGGTACGTTGCCGGGAGAAGCGCGGGATGTAATCCCGGAGGGATTCACCTGGTTTCTGCTTGCAGCTCCAGAGGTCCCACGAGTTGCCGGGGCGCATGTAGGTCCCCTTGAAATTTCCCTCAAACACCCTTACGAGATCGTCCCAGTCGTGAATCTGTCGAGGTGGGAGATCCTCGAGCCAGGCTCGGGCGGTGTCGGAGAGGAACAGTGGGAGTTGTCGAATGATGACCCGGTCGTCGGTGGCCCCGTCCAGCTGACACGCCAAACAGAAATCGGCGAGCCAAAGTTCGGGTTTGGTTTCACCGTTGTACTTGGTGAGAGTCGTGGGGGGCGAAACCGAGCCGGGAGCACCGTCTCACGGATAGCCTTACTGAAGACCCGAGGGCCCGGGGGCTCGGGTGAAGGGCTACGATCTTCCGAACTGTCGTAGCGTCCGCCCCTGTGGACGTGGTAGCCTCGAGGCACGCCATCACCGTGCTTGCGCGTGTGGCGCTCGACGATGTTGCCACGGGTGTCTCAAGGCTCGTGGTCGTTGGTGGTGGACTCAGGGGCCGGATCTACCCGGTTTCGCCGGGCAGGTTCGGGGTGAACCGAGGCTTCTCTCTCCTGTCGGGAGGGCTCGATGATCTGCTCCAAGGCTGCCTCACGTCGCCTCGAGGCAGAGCTCTCGGCCTGCTGCATGGTGGCGGTCTCGAGGAGTTCTCGGATTTCATCTCGAGCCCGACGGGCGTCGGGGTTTGACGGCTCGGGCATGTTGCGGAGGAGCATGGCGACGGCGACGACGTTCTGACTGGCTCGAGAAAAAATCGGGGGGTTGACCACCCGGTCCTCGTTGATGCGACGGTTGACGTCGCGAGCTCTCCCGCCAAGTGCACGTTCCGCACGCTCACGCTCGAGGGTTTGTTGGAGTAGATCCAGATTTTCCCGTTCCTCGTCAAGCCTGTCCTGCAACTCATGAATCTGCTCGAGCTGCGTTCCTTGATCCGCAAGGAACTAAGGGTCGTCTCGCTTAGCAGGAAGCTCGACATGAGGTGGCGTGTGCCTTCCTTCGACTGCTCTTCGTCCTCTAATTCCAAAGTGCTTTCAACATCGATGTTGAAGCATTCGCGGGTCGGATCATAGGTGTCGTCAGCCGAGTCGGAGTTAGGAGCGCCAAAGTAGTAGTATGACGGGGAAATGTGTGGCCGTTGCAAATCGTGACTGGGGTTGCGATGTTGAGAAGCAGTCACATGGGGCTCTGTTTTCGGTGTCTCCGTAGAGTCCCGATAATCAGAAGCCGGTGTGGATGCAACGAGGTCCAAAGTGGAGCGTAGATGGTGCCCGGGGAGTTCCTCATAAGCACTCATGCGAGTGCTCACGGAAGATGCGTATACCCGGGCAGCCAAGTCTAGCCCAAACGGGAATGGTGATGGAGATGTTGCTTCCCGGGCCAGAATGGATGCTCCGGACAGTGGTGTCTCACCGGACGGGGGAGCGGCGGGATTCTCCGTCGGCATGTTACCCTCAGTCAAGCTCGTCCTACCCAAATCTTCCACAAGGAGATCTGGGCCAGTGCCTGGCTGGAGGGTGCCGGACCGGGGGATCCCATCACCCTCCGCGAGGTGAAGACGGTGGTTGTACCGGGCTCATCGTCGTCGGGCGGCCCACGCCCGCCTAGAGCGACAGTACCGGTGGATTGCTCCCCCAGGCTGGGAGAGCTCATAGTCCTCGTCGGTTGGGTGCCTAGGTGGGAGTAGGACCATATCGTAGCCATAGCCAAGCGACATGAACTCCAAACTCCCGAACCAGATCACCGTGGCCAACGGAATAGGGCGTTCGGGGTCAGCCATCCAGGAAAAAAGGCGAGAAAGCGATGTTGGCACACAACGATCCCCTACCTGGCGCGCCAACTGTCGGTGTTCGGACCCGAGGGGGTCCTAAACCAACGAGTAAATGTTGCGTGTCTCTTTCCTGGATAGTGATGCAAGGAGAACACACGGGGGTTTATCCTGGTTCGGGCAAAAGAAGGCCCTACGTCCAGCGGGGGGGGAGAAGTTTGTATTTCCTTGCACCGAAGTGCTCGTGTAGGGGTTACAAGCATGCGAGAGAGGACGTCGAGCCCAAGTCTCAAAGAGAGGAAAAAGAGGACAAGGGTGATTGCTTGAGATATCGATCTCTATCTTGCGTCTGGCGTGTTGTCTCTTGTATTTCTTCATTGTCCGTCCGTCCGTAGAACCCTGGCCTGCCCTTTTATAGGGCGAGAGGAGGCCAAGACGACGGGGAGCCTTAAGGTGATGTTTTGTCGATTCCTGTAGAGCTGACCGTAGCGACGTGCTCTGGGAATGGCCGGCCATCCCTGGACACCATGGCGTCATGGGAGACGAGACGGCGAAATGACCCGGAGCGCCGTGCCACACCGTCCTTCCCTTGCCGTTGAACTGTGTCAAGGTCGGGTCGAGGCTGGGTCGAGACCGGATGGATAAGGCTGAATCGCCGAGATTGCGGAGAACGGGCCTCGTCTTATCCTCCCTCGAGGGTGATTGATGGTAAACAGTGCGCGGTAAGGTGGGTACAGTGACGGTTTTCACCTCCCATCACGGGATGGGCGGTAAAACAGTGAGATCTGACATGGGCATTGTTCCCACGTCAATCCTGGTCGCAGCTATGCTGGTAGGTGGTAGTAGGTAACCGCATTAAATGCTATGGCTTTTGTCCTGGGGTAGGTAAAGAGAAGGAGTCGAGGCGCTCGACCCGGGCTCACGCGAGTCGGAGTTCTTCCCAGCGGGCGGACGAGCCTCGCGCGGGTCGGAGCGCCGTCGAGGTCCCTTGCTGTACGGGATGGGGCGCGGTCGAGGCGCCCCGTCGAGCGGGCCTCGTACAAGTCGGAGCCAGAGCGCGGTCGAGGCGCCCCGTCGAGCGGGCCTCGTACGAGGCGGACTGGATACGCGGTCGAGGCGGGCTGCCCTTTATTGCGGTTTCAGTTGTTTTAGTTTTTTATTAGCGATGGATGTGGGTACCCCCGTACTGTTGGTACCGACAGATGGAGTTACCAATAAGATTACATGGAGTTGACGACGGCATTGGCGGCATACTCGACCTGGAAGACACGTCCATGTTGGGAGGCGGTGGTAACTCCATCTGTGCCTATGTTGTGCTCATCGTCAAGTTCTTCTCTTCACCTCCACGCCCTTAGTGAGTAGATCAGTCCTGAAAACAAATACCAAAACCTCAGTTAGGTGATCCACACAAAAGTTAGGGTTTGGATGCCCGGTGGTTTCGCACAGCAGGAACGGAAGGTAAATGGTGCGCATACATGGTGATGGGCGGTCGTCTCTAGCGAAGATGGAACCAAGGCCTGGCGAAGGAACCGACGAAGACCTGGGCACCTGCCGTCGGCCGTGCAGTTGCCGCACGAGAAAGGGAGCGAGCGCGCATGCGGGGTGAAGGGGAGAAGACACAGCTGATTGGTGAAGCGAGCACGTGATGGGATTCGGTGACGGTCTGATGGAGGCTTTCCTTCTCACGGAGCGCTGACTGGGGAAGTTTGCAGGGTGCCGGATGGGCGCGATATCAGGGGAGCGAGGCGAAGGCCAGGTCCACCGCGTGCACGAGCGAGAGAGCGCGCGGGGGGAGCGGGCGAAGCAATGTATCTCACGGACGGGAGGGAAGGGCGACCCCAAAAAAAAGTCGCATTAAAACATTATCCTACTTTTGTTCTTTTTAGTCGTAGGAGATAGCACCCCTCTGTTCAAAAAGGTTCGTAATAATTCACACATTATTTAGTTTAACCAAGCAAATTTATAAAAAAAGTAAACATTTATATATTTATATAGCTTTACTGTAAAAGTATATTTCATAGTTAATCTAATAATACCTATTCAGTATTATAGTTATTGGTAATTTTTATAAATTTGATTAAATTTAAAAATCTTTTACTGCTGAAATATAAAATTAGGGAGCATTTGGTTCAGGGTGCTAAATTTTAATCCGTGTCACGTCGGACATTGACTGAGCCTGACCATGGGGTGTTCGGATACTAATAAAAAACAAATAATTTATTCCATGAGTAAACCCTGAGACGAATTTATTAAGCCTAATTAATTCATCATTAGCATATTTTTACTGTAGCAATTAGAGCTAATCATGGGCTAATTAGGCTTAAAAATTTGTCTCGCAAATTATCCTCACCGTATATTTTTAGTTTCGTAAATAATCTATATTTAGTACTTCATATATATGTGAAAGATTCGATATGATGGGAACTAAAATTTAGTTTGCGAACCGAACACCCCCTTATATTTTTCGATGGAGAGTAAGTATGTAGTTGTCTCGTACGTAAAAGGCTATGTTTAGTTGCCCTGAAAAGGCTGAAAAGTGTACTATAATATATTTTGGTTTTATTTGGTAAATAGTGTCCAATCACAGACTACTTTGGTTCGAAAGATTTGTCTCATGACTGTGCACCTAACTGTGAAATTAGTTATTTTTTTATTTATATTTAATGCTCCGTATATGTATCTAAACATTCGATGTGATGGCAAATTTTGGAAAAAATTTTGGAACTAAACACAGGCGCGTTTAGTTGGCAAAATTTTTGGTGAAATGACACTGTAGCAGTTTCGTTGTTATTTGACAATTAGTGTCCAATCATGGTCTAATTAGGCTTAAAAGATTTGTCTCGTCCATTTCGTCTAAACTGTGTAATTAGTTTTATTTTTTATCTATATTTAATGATTCATACATGCGTCTAAAGATTCGATGTGACGAGAAATCTGAAAAATTTGGTAAAATTTTTGGCATCTAAACGGTACCACAGCCTAACTATGAATCTATGATTGATCTGACAAACCAGATACAGGGACACTAGTATACTGCATCCTCATCGACAGCCGATCCATGCATCCAAAATCCACGAATGCACGGAGAAGGACATTTCCAGGATCCTGGACCAAAAATGTAATTAATGTGTTAATAAACCCAAATTAATCTGGTCCACGACTGTGGGCCAATATATAATTTATTATTAAGTTGAGCACATATACATCATGTTTGTATATACATATATGTATCAAAATATGTGCATATATATAAGTGTGTATTTGGATAAACGTATTACTAGTTATATAACATATTATACCACGCATGTGTTTTTTTTTTGAGAGAAAGAGTGTGCTTCATTAACCAATACTAAGGTTGCAATCCAGTTTTAGGAGTTCACTAATACAAATAGGAGTGTTTTCTCTCCAAACAACACAATGCATTGAGCGTCTTGCTAATTGAGCTAAATTTGTGAGCTGCATTATTGTACTCTCTCCGAATTTTACAAACTGCACCCCCAGAACCAGAAGCATTCTCAAGCATCTTTTATCTCCTTCATAATGTTGTCCTCCGTAGACATTTTCAATGCCTCCACTAAGCAATAGCAGTCTGACTCAACTACAGTTGGTGTTTTATCTATTATTCCACCACCAGCTTTCCCTTCGAAACATGCTTCGGCTTCTACCCATGCTCATAAAAGTACACTACCTGGATGGTCCCTGATATTAGAATTCTCAATTGCCGCAAGGAATGTACATCAATACTAGGTGGGAACCCCATGCTTCGCGCGGGAAGGAGAGAAAATGATTTGCAACCTAGCGTGAGAAGAGGAGAAAAAAAAGAAAAGAAAATGATGATATAGTAATAGGGCGGAACTGTTCATTAGCGGGTGGTACCGTTCAGTACCGGTGGCACTGTACAGCACGGGCGGACTGTTCATCAGATCCATTGCTGTGGATGAATAGTGATCTGTGAGAGGAAAAGAGGAGTGTGAATAGTGTGTGATAAACGGTGTCCGATCACCAAGATTAAAGATCTTTATAGATTCAGTTCTACCGGAGTACCGGTGGTTCTGTCCATTTCTTCATTCCCTTTTTGTTAGTTTTCTTTTGTATGCTTCCCTTTGGTTTCAACTAGGTAATTACTGGAGATCAAAGTTTAGATTTTTCACAGTTTTGTATATTTGGATTTTTCTCTTTACTAATTGTGCTATATACATTTACTCCTTGTTTAGGTATTTTTCTTTCCAATTATGTGAAATCATGATACTATTTTTTTTCTAAAATTTATTATTCTGAATTTACTATTTACTATTGTATTAGATATGGGCTCATTGGTTTAATCTGAAGCGTTACATCATCATAAAATTCAAAGGTATATGCTGCTTTTCTTTTTTCCCCTTATTACTCTCGTAATTACCTTGTCGCTTGTCGGTGGTGGCTTCTTTTAACAGTAATGCTAGGTTGAGAGCATTTGGACAGACAGACCGACGAACCGACCGACCCCGCGCACGTTACACGCCCAATAAAAAAAGGGCTACTAGTTACAGCCAGGCAGGGAGCGCGCACGTGTGGCCACTTGTTCGGGGTGCATGCGGCGCGTGGGGGCCGTGCATGTGCGTGACCACAGAGAGAGGATTGGCTGCCTGCTACATCCGCTACTAGCTGGACCAATTGGCTAGGCCCCTAGCAGCACGCGCCCAGGGCCACAGGCCTCCCTGTCGTGCCTGCCCTCTGCTGCATAGCGCCTAAACCTGCTGCTTGCCATGCTACTCTTTTTCTTTCTGTGTGTTATCTGTGCCCAGGCCAAGCTGCCCTTGCTACATGCTACTACTTGCCGCGTTGCTACTTTTGGCCGACTGGCCTAGGTGCTTAGCCAATTGTAGAGCTAGCAGGCCACTTGCCTGTTTGTGAGAGGAGCGCGGGTCCACATCTGCATGGCAGTTGAGTGTTGGCCTAATTTTTTTCGTCACTCCATGACATCTAGCTCCGTATGTTTCATGCGTTTCAGATATATGTTTCATCTGGACGTTGCATGTGTTTTGTCGGGATGTTCTATATGTTGCAATGGCTATACTCATATGTTACAAGTGTATATTTCAAATATTTCATTTGTTTTAAACCTATGTTGTAAGTGTTTTATCTGGATGTTACATATGTTGCAAGTGTATTTTTTAAATCTTTTAGTTGTTTTAAACATATGTTATAAGTGTTTTATCTAGATGTTGCATATGTTGCACTGGCTATACACGTATGTTGCTAGTGTATGTTGCAAATGTTTTAGCTGTTTTAAATCTATGTTGTAAATGTTTTATTTGGATGTTTCATATGTTGTAGTGGTCATACACATATGGTGTAAGCGTATGTTTGTAAATATTTCATTGTTTCGGACATATGTTTTAGCAAATATTTTATGTTGCAAGTGTTGCATGACCCGCGACAAGTGGGCACAGACAGAGGTGGTCCCCTCGTGCGTGCGGGAAGCGAAGCGGGCGCGGCGGCCCCCACATGCATGCGCAGGCGCATGTGTACCGCAGTAGCCGGCAGGGCCAAGCCGGCAGGCGCGGCAGCAACCGCGTGCGGCGACAACAGCAGCAATAGCGCGCGGACGGGTGCGGCAACAGCATGCGGGCAGGCAGGCAGGAGCTACATGCATGGCCATGGGGCCACCCGGTCAAAGTGGGAGACGGAGGCGTAGTGCACGTGTCCCTTCCGTTGGCCGCATGTGTCCAGAAAAGTGTGTTGCTTGCGCCGTTTCCTACCGCCTGTAGATGGAACATGTCAGGCGAGCAGTAGGCATGGGCGTCCGGACGCTAGTATTTTCCTTCTTTTAACACTATTGTATATATATTAATTAATATAATAGATACTCATTGCCACATATGTGAAATCAACCGAGATCAAGCCTATGCTCAGAAAAGCCACTGATGACTATCCGGTGCTGGATTCTACATTTTGTCAATTTTTACGTTTGGATGCGCAGGTTGACACTTCACTCTTCATTAAACGTTGCTGCTGCGACATGAAACATGTATTTGGTCAATGTTTTTCAGGATCTAGAATTAATGTTTTTCATGTATTTTGTCAATGTATTTTGGAGAACGGGGCGGAGGCATAGCATTATTTTCCAATCAGTGAGCCTCCTGACTTGACTGGCTTCAACTTCCACAACCCGGCCCATGAAGACCTGGAGAACAGAATTGCAGAAACAATACACCAGGACAGTTAAACTGTCATACATATGAACAAGTAAATCTCTCAAATGCTTGTGGTTATGGAAGAAGCGCAAATTGTCCAACAATCATCTACTAGTTTACCTAGGTCAGTCATGGAACGCTCAGCTCTAATGTTCCAGCATACAAGCGTTGAGAGGTGATTTTGATGAGGAAGTTCGGCTTCGGCGTCCTAGCAGAGAAGGCAGGCCAAGCAAGCTTCGGACAAGCTTTACTGGACGCAGCTGAAGAAGCCCACATATCTCAAGGCCATATCAGAGACCTGTTTCCTTCCACGGGTTCAGTGTCGATCGCGAGCAGGCGCCGTACGACGTGTGCTGCCACTGTGATGCATGGCCTGAATTCGCGTCGCTCGCCTCTCGGTTGCTGCCACTGTCTCATTTTCGGATGTGCAACTTGGATGCCTTTCAGTCAGAGTCAGTAATCCACGGTGATGGTGGCCCATCAGAAACTTGCATAATTTCAGGCATGCTATCTCTTACCTTGTGTTGCAAGATGTGCACCTGCATGGAAGCCAAAATAATGCAGCCTTTCATTCTAAGCTCAATACAGTATAGAACCCTATAAGTTGAGGAGACTGAGCTGCGCATGGAACTCAAGCACAAATGTTTGGGGCGTTGTCGTCGTCACTTGAGCGTACGATCACTAGACAGTGGTCAGTTGGTCACGCTCATGCCTACTGCGAATCAGGGAAAAGAAGATGGCAATACGTGTCCCATTCAATCAACTTCAAATCTTTGGGCATCGCATCAACTGATCTCTCGCACCGACTCGCTCCAAAATTTATCTAACCATGGCCAATTCGTTTTGGAATCAAACTTCGCCCATGCCTGGGTGCACGTTGCTATAACTTATGAGTATGTGAGGCTTGAAGATTTATCCATTGATTTTATCATGTGTTGCAATTCTTCATGGGATCGGACTCCACACCCAAGACATGGTGCAACAGACAGTCCTAGACTCCTAGTCTCCCAATTCTTATTTTCGGTCATGGACAGAATGTACAATGGGAAGTGAGATATGACGAATGTAAGAATTTTTTTCCTTTAATCTTAGGGATTAGGGATACAGATAGCTTAGTTTTGTTCCACCACAATTGCATGATTTTGTTCTAGGTGTACAAATTCTTTGTTCTCCGTGTTTGTCTTGTTTCATCAAAACAGACTTTTGTTCCAACAAATAGTTACTCCCTCCATTTTAAATTATAAGATGTTTTGGGGTTTTCTAGATAGACAACTTTTGTTATGCACATAGATATACACAATGTCTAAAAATATAAGAAAAATGAATATATCTAGAAAAACCAAAACGTCTCATAATTAGGAATAGATGGAGTATTAATCAATATAGAATGCAAGAGCTGTGGTCTAGAATTGAATCCTACTAATAATTAAATTAATTAGTTTATAAGATGGTGTGTTGGGGTGTGTGTGTGTGTGTGTGTGTGTGTGTGTGTGTGTGAAATTTGAATCCACTAATCATCACTGCAGATGGACATAAATATTAGGTAATTTATTGAGAAGGAGAAGTAATCCATCAACAAAATCCACAAACTAATTGTTTAACTATCTATATATCCATGACGTGACAAAATCTTACAGATAGCATCTCGTCAGCGGGTTGTATATATGCCCTAAGCTACAAGGTGGTCAGGGGAGCTTATTAGGACTCCTGCCCGCTCACCTCTTCTATACTGCTTTTTTCTATCACAGGGGATGTGGTATTTTCTGATGTCTTACTAACTATTAGGATTTATCTTAGCTCTATTAAGGACAACAACTTTTGACTAAGCTTTGCCCATGATCTCTGGGCCCAATAACCTACCAAATGGCCCGGTCCCAGTCCACCCCAAGGTATAAGAGAAAAAGGTAACCCATCGCTATGTTGCTAAAAAAAAGGTAACCCATCGCTATGAAAATGAGTGGTAATTAAGGTGACCTCTTGATCAGGTTACCTTGGGTGTGGTACTGAAGGTTAGACATAGGCGGTAGTAATCCTGTATCGACGCCATGCTTGCTACTTCAAGAGTAGCTGCATGGGCATCTACATCTCCAATTGTTAAGTCCACATTAAGTGTTAATCTTAAGTTTTAGGTGTTCAAGTGATTAAGCTAATTTAATCAAGGTCCTAATAAATTAATTAAGTCAGTTAGTTATAGCAAGAACCAACCGGCTAATGGTCTACTCCTACATAATTAAATCTACAATGACCGAGTCGGTTTATTGTAGCGGGCAGCAAAAGGCGAGAGGCATATAAAAATTAAAGAAACGAAAGCAGGGCGTGTGAACGTGTGCCGCAAGCACGGGGAAACGAATTCCAGGCGACTAGAAAGCTGGAACTCATGGCAAACGAGGCTAATTGCTTGTTTCCTCCGAAACTCGACGCCAGGGCGTCAGGCTGCCAGCCACAAGGCGTAACCGATCCGATGCGTCAAGTTTTTTTTTTTTGTTTTTTTTTTGGAAGATCCGATGCGTCAAGTGACAGTGACACGACGGCCGACGGGAGCACGGACCGCGAGTACCTGGAGTTCCCGTGGGCCTGCAGCTGTGGTATGGCCGTACCCTGCTTGTCTGACAAGAAATCGGTTGTACTGTGCGATCCGAGGAGACGGCAGATCAGCTGGCAATCGAATTGGGCCATGTTTAGTTGCCATACAAACCCAAAATATTTTCTCTTCTACCCATCACATCGAATCTTTAAACACATGCATGGAGCATTAAATGTAGGTAAAAAAATAACTAATTGCATAGTTTGTCTGTAAAGTTCGAGACGAATCTTTTGAGTCTAATTAATCCATAGTTGGACAAATTTTACCAAATAACAACGAAAGGTGCTACAGTAACTTTTCACCCAAACTTTCTCAACTAAACACAGCCTTGTTCAAACTTGAACGGCACATACTCTGCCCCGGCCGGTGCTGTTGAAAGTCAACGATTTAGTTTTAGGCCTTGTTTAGTTTCCCTCAAAATTCTAAGTTTTTTCACTCTCTCTCCAAGGACCGAAACAGGCGACCAGAGGGGGGTCAATGGGAGCCTCAAATTTCTTTCGAAATATTCAGCCGCTGTCCCAAGTTCACCGCCAAGAACAAGACACAACGACCGTTCCCAAATCTAAAATACCCAAGTCAACTGGTGACAAGAGTACCTAGATAAGTTCCATGCTACGGTAGAAGACCAACGCAAAAGATGAAACTCAAATCGGAGCCCAAACGTGCAAACCGTAGATGAAACAAGAAGCTCGGAAATATGATTCAAGCACAATTATATATTCCAATAATTGGCCAACATTTGCTTCTTGTATTCACGGATGCAACATCAGAACTCCTGATCAATCAAAACCAAGAAATCAAAACTGAACAAAGAAATCACCCGCACAACAACGAAGGGCTTGCTCTTCTGCTGTTGATCAAACACAAGTACCGGAACTAAGAAGACTACACATGATTAGGAACTAGTAGCCTGAGGCAAACACATGGCACCAGGAAGCAAGTTAAGCTGCAATCAGAGAGAATAAAATTGAGCTCAGAACTACTGAAGACCTGATGCTCCTGCAGAAATGAAATTTGCATCAAGCCGACAATATGGGAAGCACTCGGTCACTGAATAATCATGTAGTGATTTCTTCCTGTAGATGAAAGTGACAACACAAGAAATTGAAAATCAAATCACGAACAACAAATGCACTAGCATCTCAACAGAGCGTGTTGCTCCTGGCGCTGGACACAAGCAGCTAGATGCAAACGACCTGCAAAAAAAATTCCCAGCACAGCTGCTGCTCTTCTGACCAAACTCCAAATACTAGTAAGTAGTAGGTACTTGGAATCGGTGCCAACCATAAGTCTGAGCATGAACTGCAAATCAGAGAAGCTTACGAGAACGAACGAGCACTAGGCAACTGGGTTGCCGGATCCAGAGTGAGTGCTGCTCAGTGAGCACGCGTGATGCCTTGAGCCCTCAGCGTTGGTAGCACCGCTACTGGGTGACCTGCCCCAGAAGGAGACAGCCTGGAGTGCTCGACGCAAGTACACGAAGAACAGGCAGACGGGGGCGACGTCAAAAATCACCCAAAACTTGACCAAACCTGCAAGAATCGGTCCCAAACTTTGCACAGCTTAAATTCAACGAGCTACGAATCTAGTCCCCAAAAATCATTGCTCGGGATTAACTCAAACTCTGGGAAAATCAAGAGAATGGGGCAAGAACGGGGTTTTCCCAGAAAAACGAAAACTGGATCGATCTCTGAGCTCGTGTCAAATTTGTTCAAGTCACTTGGGGGATTTGATCAGCACACATCCTTGCTCGTCATGGATCAACCAAAAATGCTCGAAATCAATTCAGACCAAAGAAATTCACAAGAGCTCAGAAAAGAGGAACGAGACCGAGCAAGAACAGAAAAACCACGAACACAAACGCAGTTCACAGTTCAACGCCCAGAGGGCACCTGGAGGTTAAGGCCTCCATTCCCAACTCAAAAGACTCAGTTTTACACAACCATGAACTGTGCTGTGGACCTCTCTCAGCAGCCAGAACACTGGGGGAGGAGAAACTAGAGAAGGATAAAATGAAAAATGGAAGAGAGGTGAGGAGGCAAGGGGCTGCCATCCTCTATTTAACTGGGCTATTTTACATTCCCCTAAATGCCCCTAGATACATAAGAGCTAAATCAATAAGCCCAAGGGCGTAGAGGTCCAACCCGGTCTTCATGTTGATCCGACGGCCACCGCGCCTCCTCACCGGTAGCTTCGCCTCGACGCGAACTCCCCGATGCCGCCACGTGTCGTCCGTTCCTCCTCGGAACCTCCGCCCGGGTTTTGAGGCCCAAACCCGTAAACCCGCCTCTGATGGTTTTGAGGTCCAAACCATCAAACCGCTCCATGAGTAGCGTACTTCATACGCGTCCCCCGCCATTCGACGCGTGTCACCTCCACGGTCAACACGGTCACTCCCATGTCTTCTCGCGCTTGTCGATGTCCCAAGTGTCAGCCACCGCGGCTAGCCACCCGGCCTCCGGGTCCCTCGGTCCAAGCCTCACGTCCATCCTTCACCCCTCCGGTCCATCGGCACGGCACGCCCTTCTTGACCTTCACCTCGCCGTCGGCTACCGCCTTCGTGCTCCACACATGCACAACACAAGCCAAGAGACATGTCGCACACAAGGCTTTCGCCAAGGTAGGGTTAGTCACCACTCAACCTACTTCATGGATCACATTGACAATCACTCATCATAAAACGAACACACAAGGGTACTTGTCAACCTTGTGTTCGCAATCTCCCCCTTGATGAGTGCATTGTCAACACCAATACACGAACAGCTTGAGCAAAAGGAAAAGAAGAAGAAGAGAAAATAAAGAGCTCAACCAAATGATCGAAAGCCAAAGAAAAGCCAAAACGGGTCATTTGAAATGAGCAAAACTTGGTCCCCAAAGACATGGGCAACGGCTCGACGCAACCAAGTAAAACAAAGCTAGCCCTCAAGAAGAGGCAACGGGCTCAACACCACTAGCAAAGCTCAAAAAGCCGAAAAACTGCAGACCCTCCAGAAGAGGCAAAGGCAACTCAAATGCAACTCTCCCTGAACAAATGCAATCTCTCTCAAATGAATGCACGAAATGGAGACTTCTCCCCCTTGTTGACAACTTATCCCCTTGTTGACATGGTGAGTCTGACATATCTCTCCCCCTTGTTGACACATGCACTTATCAAGCTAGAGCCCAAGGATTACAACTCCCCCTCAAAACATGCTATGAATGCAGAAATGCACAAATGCAGAAGCTTCAAGATTATAGCAAGTAGATTGAAAAGATGATCTAGCTGATATTGTCATGTATATATAGCAACAAATACAAGTGCTAGCAAATGCTCAAAATGACCAAATGAGATGAAATATGGCATTTTAGCAAGTTTGATCAAGTTTGAGCAATTTAAAAGAGGGTTCACCACCAAATGAGCACATAGCAAATATAGACAGGAGATCAACCTTGTGCTACACATGTATGCAAAGTGAACTACCCCAAACAAAGTTCACACATCATGTCATGAGACAAATTTGTGATTTGATCAAATTTTAAATTTTATCGGAGTTATGCAGCTTATCACAAAAGTTTGTCGAACAAATGTGTGCGGGAGGTTATCGATGCCATCAAAACCTGACTTATTGATCATGTCAAGCCTATGCCAAAAGCAATCAGAAGCTTAAGACAGTGATCTCGGTATCCATTACAGAGCTCAAGTTCACCCTTAAGTGCAATAAGGAGCTGTCTCGATACTCTGACATGGGACAACAAAGACCCATCCTGATCTTTTCATACCTTGTTTTTCAAGTTTTAGCACAAATTCAAGTTTCTCAAGCAAATGTGTAACTCAAGGTATGAGCCGTAGCAACTAAGCATATATATGAAGCAAAAGGGTTCTCGACACACCTATACATGCTAGTTGCCATAAAGTAGTGGTGAACATGTTTCAAGTTTCATCGAGTGTTATTCAAGTTCACAATTGAAAAAGGCATTTTTAGCTCATATCAAGAGATCAAGTGAGCCTAAGCAAAGCACATCATGTATATCCATAACATCCCCAACAAGAGCATAGTGTCAATCTAGCTACTATAAGGATGAAGCTCAAGATGCAATATGATACATGATGATATGATATGCAAATATGATACAAAAACAAAAGCAAATGCAAAAGCAAAAGCTAAAGAAAAAAGAAAACCACAAACTAATGTACAAGAACCAAAACTTCCCAAGCTAAAAAGGGAAGCAAACTCCAAGTTCTCCTCGCAAGCGAGCAAACTGGGCTTGATCAAGGGGTTTAGTGAAGATATCTGCGAGCTGATTGTGGGTGTCAACGTGAATAAGGTCAATGTCCCCTTTCTCATAGTGGTCTCGCAAGAAGTGAAAACGAACCTCTATGTGCTTGGTTTTGGAGTGGAGAATAGGGTTTTTGGCTACACATATGGCACTGGTGCTATCACAGAACAAAGGCACTCGTCTAAACTCTAAGCCATAGTCTCGCAAAGTAGCAACCATCCAAAGAAATTGGGAACAGCAAGCAGCAGCAGCAACATACTCAGCTTCTGTGGTGGATTGGGCACAGAGGACTGCTTGCGAGAGGACCAAGACACAAGTGAAGACCCAAGAAACTGACAAGTTCTAGAAGTAGATTTCCTCTCAGTACGACAGCCAGCATAATCCACATCAGAGTAACCGCAAAGAGAAAGAGAGGAGGAAGCCGAAAACCAAAGACCAAATTCGGGTGTGAAACGAAGGTACCTCATGATCCGCTTGACGGCTTGACGATGCGATGTGCGCGGTGAAGACTGAAAGCGCGCGCACAAGCAAACCATGAACTGGATGTCCGGTCTCGTTGCCGTCAGGTACAACAACGATCCGATCATGCTTCGGTACTCCTTCTGGTCTACAACTTCTCCTTCCTTGTCCTCGTCCAGGGCTATCGTAGTCGACATGGGCGTCAAAAGAGGCTTGGCCTCGCCCATATCAAACTTCCTCAGAAGATCCTTGGTGTACTTGCCTTGGTGCACAAATGTTCCTTCTCGAGTTTGCTTGATTTGTAGCCCAAGGAAGAAAGTCAACTCGCCCATCATGCTCATCTCGAATTCCCTGCTCATAGTCTCAGAAAACTTTGCAACAAGGGCATGAGAGGAACCACCAAAAATGATATCATCCACGTAAATCTGAACCAAAAGTGTGTCAGTGCCTTGCTTGAGGAGAAACAAAGTTTTATCTACGGAACCAATCTTAAAGCCCTTAGCAAGCAAGAAGGCTTTCAAACGCTCATACCAGGCTCTCGGGGCTTGTTTCAACCCATACAAGGCTTTGTGGAGTTTGTAGACATAGTTAGAATACTTGGGATTTTCAAAGCCAGGGGGTTGTCTCACATACACCTCTTCCTCTATGTACCCGTTCAAAAAGGCGCTCTTCACATCCATTTGATACAGCTTGAACCCTTTCGAAGCTGCATAAGCTAAGAGCATCCTTATAGCCTCGATACGGGCCACAGGAGCAAAGGTTTCTTCAAAGTCTACTCCCTCTTTTTGACAAAACCCCTGAGCCACTAGCCTAGCCTTGTTTCTCACCACCACTCCATCCTCACTTTGCTTGTTCTTGAAAACCCATTTTGTACCTATGGGGTGACACTCAGGTGGAGGTGGAACTAAGACCCAGACTTCATTTCTCTCAAAGTTCTGTAACTCCTCGTGCATAGCATTGACCCAATCGGGATCAGAAAGTGCGTGTCCAACATTTTGTGGCTCGAAATTAGCGACAAAAGCAGAATGAGCGAAATGTGAGATTTCATATGACCTTGAGCGTGTAACACGCTGACTGATATCGCCGATCATGGTTTGAGGAGGGTGGCGACGCTGGATGTGCCGAGGAGCTTCCCTCGAAGATGTCGCCTCCCCCTCAACAGCTGTCGGGGCCTCCTCAGGTGCAGCTGGAGTAGGCTGAGGAAGCGGCTCGTGCGGACCCCATGTAGTGGAAGAAGATGGGTCTGGTCCGTGAGCCAATGTAGTCGTCGTAGACTCGACTAGAGCAGCCGAAGAGGTCGGCTCTACATCTCCCCAATCAGCATCTTCCTCATTCTCCTCAACGAAGATGCTCTCACCAATCTCTTGATCACCTGCACTTTCAAAGACAGGAACAGAACAAGACATGGTCTCGTCGAAAGTGACTTCACAAGTCTCTACGACTCGGTTAGTTTCAAGGTTAAGTACTCGATATGCATGAGAATGTGAAGCATAACTAAGAAAGACACCATCCGAGGATCGAGACTCAAATTTGTTTAAATTACCTTGTTTTAGAATGAAGCACCTGCATCCAAACACTCGAAAGTGGCTCACCTTGGGTAGTCGACCGAATCGCAGCTCATAAGAAGTTTTCTTCATGAAGGCTCGAAGAAATATGCGATTGGAAACATGACACGCGGTGTTGATTGCTTTGGCCCAATATCTCCTAGGAGTCCTATGCTCATCGAGCATCGTCCTAGCCATCTCAACAAGGGTCCGATTCTTGCGCTCAACAACACCGTTCTGCTGAGGGACATAAGGCGAGGAGAACTGATGCTCAAGACCCAAAGAAGAGCAAAAGTTATCAAACTGAGAGTTCTTGAATTCTGTGCCATTGTCACTGTGTATAGCTCTCATGGCATTCTTTGGCAACTCAGTCTATAACCGAACAATCAAATCTCGAGCATGAGAAAAAGCCTCATCCTTACCCTCCATGAAAAACACCCAAGAGTAGCGAGAAAAATCGTCCACGATCACTAGAACGTACCACTTCCCTCCCTCAGACCAAACCCGAGCCGGACCAACAGTGTCCATATGGAGTAGCTCACCGGATCCCTTGGTCATGACCTGAGTCACAGGAGGGTGAGAAGCGGCAACCATCTTCCCGTGACGACAAGGGTGATACACCAAGTCCTTCTCAAATTTTAACTTGAGCAATCCTCGGATTAGATCAAGTAAGCTCAACCTAGCTAGTAAGTCAAAGCTCAAGTGACCAAGTCTCCTATGCCACTTCCAAAGCTCAGAGGAGGATCCGGCCACCAAACATCGAGAAGAGCCGAAAGAGTGAGAAAAATTAGCTCGAAAGACACGGCCAAATGGAATAATCTGGCAAACAAGATTTCCTTGAGAATCAAGAACTCGAGACAAGCCGGTCTTAAAGCGCACTTCAAAGCCATCTTGTAGGAGTTGCGAAACATAAAGCAAGTTGAAATGCAAGTTTGAAACCAAAGCAACATCCTTCAAGACAAAACTCTCATTGACGCGAATGGTCCCACGAGAAAGCACTTTACCTTTGCTATTGTCCCCGAATGTGATGTACTCCTTACATTGCACGGGGTCAAGGCTGGAGAACCACTTGGAACTTCCGGTCATGTGACGTGAACATCTGGAATCAATGAGCCATGTGTTCTCCAGGCCTCCGTCTTGCATCAATAGAAAGACATAGGATGAGCAAATGGCGCAACACTGGGGTTAGTAAACTGTGAAGGATACCAGTGTTGGCTCATTTGCCCTGGAAAAGTGTTAGGAAAAACACCAAACATGCCATGTCCCATTTGAGGAAAGCGAGCACCACGTGGGGGAAAACGTGGTCCGCTAGAGCTGTAGGACTGAAAGCCACTGTCGCGAGGTCCAAAGTCATATTGATCACGACCTGAACCACGCCGGGCACGACCACCGTGTGGTCTAGCAACCTGAGGCCTAGCACCTTGAGGCATTTCACCTCGAGGCCTAGCATTGCGCCTCTGAACAGGCGGCACATGTACGCCATGGGGCGGACGGTACATGTTCCAATTGTTCAACTCATACTCCCGCCGCTCATCTCTCTTCCTCCTAAAGCAAAACTCAACAAGGTGACCATCCCTATGGCAATAATCACAATGATACCTCACCTCTCTCTTGGGTGGTTGTTGGCTCACTTTCTTGTGGGTATGTGTCACTCTTGGTAGCTTTCTAGCTTTAGGAAGGGGATCCTCAGAGATGTTCGGTAGAGTATCAAGTGGGTTCCTAAGATGGTTCTGTTTTGGAACCCAAACTTGTTTCTGGGGTGGAGCTCTTGGAGGCTCTTCAAACACTCCATCTTTCACAGTGGGTTCGGTAGGCTTAGGTGGATTGATCTTAATCAATTTAGGAGTAGCGGAAGGTTTCTCACTTGGGCTCAAACCACTGAACTCACCAACTTTGCCATAGACATGTTCACCCATCCCACCTAGAGCAAAGCCTACTCCCGATGTCCCAGTTCCCCGCCTGAACTGGCTCATCATCATGCCCAACTGTGGCTCACTACAAGACACCCAATTCAAGATGGACCGAAGGTATGTGTTGTCTTCCTCGGATCTCATCTTGTCATGCCTGCAAGACTCAAGCTTCAACATCAAGCTCTCACAACGTGCACACTCAACAACCGTGCTATCTGAACTGGTCTTCTCAAGAGCAAGGATCTTGGCATTCTTCTCTGCCAGCTCAGATTGTAAGCCTAAACAAGACTTGCACGCACCCAACAAGCTAGACCTGACCTTCAGCTCATTGTTCTTATCTAACAAGGCAGCATACTTAGATTGCAACTCAGAAAAGTTAATCATATGAACAGCACATTCATCGCACTCAACCTCGTCAGACACATGAACAACAAGCTTCTTAGCTTCCTCAAGCTCTTTCTCCACAACTTCTAGCTTGTCCTTAAACTCTTTCCTCTCACGAGCAGCACGTTTCAGCAGTTTATCTTGACTCATCAAAGTATCGGTCATGATATTAAGCTCGGCAATAAGAGCATCAACGGAGGGTTTTACCTCGGTAGAGTCATCGTCGCCGGGAAGCACGTCCTTGTTGGGCTTCACCCCTTCATCCACGGCCATGGTGCAGTAGCCTCCGTGGATGGACTTGGCGACAAAGCAAAGCCCGGTCAACTTGTCCTCACGCCTCTTCTTGGACTCATCATCGCTCGAGGGAGAAGAAGATCGGTCGTCGTCGGTGTCGTTGTCGAGGTCACTGAGGGAGGCGAGGAAGGCGCGCTCTTGAGCCTTGGCCTTCTTGAAGTACTTCTTCTTCAGCGCCTCCTTGTCGAATCCTCCCTTCGACTTGTGCTTGGAGGTGTACTCACGCTTGTCCTTGCGCTTGCTGGAGTCGTACTTGTCGAAGGAGTGCTTATTCTTCTTGGGGCAGTGGGCGACGAAGTGGTCGGGATCTCCACAGCTGTAGCATCCTTCCTTCGGACCACCACCACGCCGACGATTCAAGCGGTTGTTGTGAAACCGCGAGAACCGGCTGATGATCAATGCCAGCTCGTCGTCCCCAAGACTCTCCATCTGCTCCTCTGTGACAGACACCAAAAAAGACAAAGCAAAAGACACTTGTGAAGGGTTAGCCAAAGAACTTGAGCCATTACCTGAGACCAAAGCCATAGTCGGTGCAGAGGGATTCTTGAGCTTGGCTTGGGTCTGGTAGTCGATCTTGGTGGACTTGAGCTTGCTGAAAAGCTCATCCACGGTGAGGGTCTCATACCCCGAAGACTCAATGATGGAGGTCACTTTCACATCCCATACCTTCCGATCTAGGGCATATAGAAGCTTGAGTGCCCTCTCATGATCATTATAAGGTAATTGTGCCTTATTTGCTCGCATCTTGTTGACGATGGTCTGAAAGCGAGAAAACATGGCATCGATGCACTCGCCATCAAGCTGAGTGAAGTTCTCATACTCCCTCTTGTACGTCTCGTAGAGTCTGGTTTTGACCTGTGCGGTCCCCTCGTGATAGCTCTGAAGCATCACCCAGATCTCTCGAGCAGTAGTACAATCGGAAACTCTTTCGAACTCCTGAAGAGAAAGACTCGAGAAAAGAACTGCGCGAGCTCTGCTATTAGCGTTGTGCCAATCTTTTTGATCTTGCGTGACACGAGCACGGGGTTCAAGCACAACGTAAGTAGCATCCTCGCAAATTTCCCAGACAAGCCAATCAATCCCCTGAAGATGCGCGGACATGCGAATCTTCCAATAGGGATAATTTGTTCCATCGAAGAACGGTGGTTTACCGGAACCACGCTCCATGTCGCCTTCGTGGATCACGGACCGATTAAGGTGGAATGATCCTTAACCGGCTCCGATACCAATTGAAGGACCGAAACAGGCGACCAGAGGGGGGTGAATGGGAGCCTCAAATTTCTTTCGAAATATTCAGCCGCTGTCCCAAGTTCACCGCCAAGAACAAGACACAACGACCGTTCCCAAATCTAAAATACCCAAGTCAACTGGTGACAAGAGTACCTAGATAAGTTCCATGCTACGGTAGAAGACCAACGCAAAAGACGAAACTCAAATCGGAGCCCAAACATGCAAACCATAGATGAAACAAGAAGCTCGGAAATATGATTCAAGCACAATTATATATTCCAATAATTGGCCAACATTTGCTTCTTGTATTCACGGATGCAACATCAGAACTCCTGATCAATCAAAACCAAGAAATCAAAACTGAACAAAGAAATCACCCGCACAACATCGAAGGGCTTGCTCTTCTACTGTTGATCAAACACAAGTACCGGGACTAAGAAGACTACACATGATTAGGAACTAGTAGCCTGAGGCAAACACATGGCACCAGGAAGCAAGCTAAGCTGCAATCAGAGAGAATAAAATTGAGCTCAGAATTCGTTTTGGAATCAAACTTCGCCCATGCCTGGGTGCACGTTGCTATAACTTATGAGTATGTGAGGCTTGAAGATTTATCCATTGATTTTGTCATGTGTTGCAATTCGTCATGGGATCGGACTCCACACCCAAGACATGGTGCAACAGACAGTCCTAGACTCCTAGTCTCCCAATTCTTATTTTCGGTCATGGACGGAATGTACAATGGGAAGTGAGATATGACGAATGTAAGAATTTTTTTTCCTTTAATCTTAGGGATTAGGGATACAGATAGCTTAGTTTTGTTCCACCACAATTGCATGATTTTGTTCTAGGTGTACAAATTCTTTGTTCTCCGTGTTTGTCTTGTTTCATCAAAACAGACTTTTGTTCCAACAAATAGTTACTCCCTCCATTTTAAATTATAAGATGTTTTGGGGTTTTCTAGATAGACAACTTTTGTTATGCACATAGATATACACAATGTCTAAAAATATAAGAAAAATGAATATATCTAGAAAAACCAAAACGTCTCATAATTAGGAATAGAGGGAGTATTAATCAATATAGAATGCAAGAGCTGTGGTCTAGAATTGAATCCTACTAATAATTAAATTAATTAGTTTATAAGATGGTGTGTTGGGGTGTGTGTGTGTGTGTGTGTGTGTGTGTGTGTGTGTGTGTGTGAAATTTGAATCCACTAATCATCACTGCAGATGGACATAAATATTAGGTAATTTATTGAGAAGGAGAAGTAATCCATCAACAAAATCCACAAACTAATTGTTTAACTATCTATATATCCATGACGTGACAAAATCTTACAGATAGCATCTCGTCAGCGGGTTGTATATATGCCCTAAGCTACAAGGTGGTCAGGGGAGCTTATTAGGACTCCTGCCCGCTCACCTCTTCTATACTGCTTTTTTCTATCACAGGGGATGTGGTATTTTCTGATGTCTTACTAACTATTAGGATTTATCTTAGCTCTATTAAGGACAACAACTTTTGACTAAGCTTTGCCCATGATCTCTGGGCCCAATAACCTACCAAATGGCCCGGTCCCAGTCCACCCCAAGGTATAAGAGAAAAAGGTAACCCATCGCTATGTTGCTAAAAAAAAGGTAACCCATCGCTATGAAAATGAGTGGTAATTAAGGTGACCTCTTGATCAGGTTACCTTGGGTGTGGTACTGAAGGTTAGACATAGGCGGTAGTAATCCTGTATCGACGCCATGCTTGCTACTTCAAGAGTAGCTGCATGGGCATCTACATCTCCAATTGTTAAGTCCACATTAAGTGTTAATCTTAAGTTTTAGGTGTTCAAGTGATTAAGCTAATTTAATCAAGGTCCTAATAAATTAATTAAGTCAGTTAGTTATAGCAAGAACCAACCGGCTAATGGTCTACTCCTACATAATTAAATCTACAATGACCGAGTCGGTTTATTGTAGCGGGCAGCAAAAGGCGAGAGGCATATAAAAATTAAAGAAACGAAAGCAGGGCGTGTGAACGTGTGCCGCAAGCACGGGGAAACGAATTCCAGGCGACTAGAAAGCTGGAACTCATGGCAAACGAGGCTAATTGCTTGTTTCCTCCGAAACTCGACGCCAGGGCGTCAGGCTGCCAGCCACAAGGCGTAACCGATCCGATGCGTCAAGTTTTTTTTTTGTTTTTTTTTGGAAGATCCGATGCGTCAAGTGACAGTGACACGACGGCCGACGGGAGCACGGACCGCGAGTACCTGGAGTTCCCGTGGGCCTGCAGCTGTGGTATGGCCGTACCCTGCTTGTCTGACAAGAAATCGGTTGTACTGTGCGATCCGAGGAGACGGCAGATCAGCTGGCAATCGAATTGGGCCCTGTTTAGTTGCCATACAAACCCAAAATATTTTCTCTTCTACCCATCACATCGAATCTTTAAACGCATGCATGGAGCATTAAATGTAGGTAAAAAAATAACTAATTGCATAGTTTGTCTGTAAAGTTCGAGACGAATCTTTTGAGTCTAATTAATCCATAGTTGGACAAATTTTACCAAATAACAACGAAAGGTGCTACAGTAACTTTTCACCCAAACTTTCTCAACTAAACACAGCCTTGTTCAAACTTGAACGGCACATACTCTGCCTCGGCCGGTGCCGTTGAAAGTCAACGATTTAGTTTTAGGCCTTGTTTAGTTTCCCTCAAAATTCTAAGTTTTTTTCACTCTCTCTCCAAGGACCGAAACAGGCGACCAGAGGGGGGTCAATGGGAGCCTCAAATTTCTTTCGAAATATTCAGCCGCTGTCCCAAGTTCACCGCCAAGAACAAGACACAACGACCGTTCCCAAATCTAAAATACCCAAGTCAACTGGTGACAAGAGTACCTAGATAAGTTCCATGCTACGGTAGAAGACCAACGCAAAAGATGAAACTCAAATCGGAGCCCAAACGTGCAAACCGTAGATGAAACAAGAAGCTCGGAAATATGATTCAAGCACAATTATATATTCCAATAATTGGCCAACATTTGCTTCTTGTATTCACGGATGCAACATCAGAACTCCTGATCAATCAAAACCAAGAAATCAAAACTGAACAAAGAAATCACCCGCACAACAACGAAGGGCTTGCTCTTCTGCTGTTGATCAAACACAAGTACCGGGACTAAGAAGACTACACATGATTAGGAACTAGTAGCCCGAGGCAAACACATGGCACCAGGAAGCAAGCTAAGCTGCAATCAGAGAGAATAAAATTGAGCTCAGAACTACTGAAGACCTGATGCTCCTGCAGAAATGAAATTTGCATCAAGCCGACAATATGGGAAGCACTCGGTCACTGAATAATCATGTAGTGATTTCTTCCTGTAGATGAAAGTGACAACACAAGAAATTGAAAATCAAATCACGAACAACAAATGCACTAGCATCTCAACAGAGCGTGCTGCTCCTGGCGCTGGACACAAGCAGCTAGATGCAAACGACCTGCAAAAAAAATTCCCAGCACAGCTGCTGCTCTTCTGACCAAACTCCAAATACTAGTAAGTAGTAGGTACTTGGAATCGGTGCCAACCATAAGTCTGAGCATGAACTGCAAATCAGAGAAGCTTACGAGAACGAACGAGCACTAGGCAACTGGGTTGCCGGATCCAGAGTGAGTGCTGCTCAGCGAGCACGCGTGATGCCTTGAGCCCTCAGCGTTGGTAGCACCGCTACTGGGTGACCTGCCCCAGAAGGAGACAGCCTGGAGTGCTCGACGCAAGAACACGAAGAACAGGCAGACGGGGGCGACGTCAAAAATCACCCAAAACTTGACCAAACCTGCAAGAATCGGTCCCAAACTTTGCACAGCTTAAATTCAACGAGCTACGAATCTAGTCCCCAAAAATCATTGCTCGGGATTAACTCAAACTCTGGGAAAATCAAGAGAATGGGGCAAGAACGGGGTTTTCCCAGAAAAACGAAAACTGGATCGATCTCTGAGCTCGTGTCAAATTTGTTCAAGTCACTTGGGGGATTTGATCAGCACACATCCTTGCTCGTCATGGATCAACCAAAAATGCTCGAAATCAATTCAGACCAAAGAAATTCACAAGAGCTCAGAAAAGAGGAACGAGACCGAGCAAGAACAGAAAAACCACGAACACAAACGCAGTTCACAGTTCAACGCCCAGAGGGCACCTGGAGGTTAAGGCCTCCATTCCCAACTCAAAAGACTCAGTTTTACACAACCATGAACTGTGCTGTGGACCTCTCTCAGCAGCCAGAACACTGGGGGAGGAGAAACTAGAGAAGGATAAAATGAAAAAATGGAAGAGAGGTGAGGAGGCAAGGGGCTGCCATCCTCTATTTAACTGGGCTATTTTACATTCCCCTAAATGCCCCTGGATACATAAGAGCTAAATCAATAAGCCCAAGGGCGTAGAGGTCCAACCCGGTTTTCATGTTGATCCGACGG
The DNA here is from genome assembly GCA_038087645.1 of Saccharum hybrid cultivar R570. Classification (NCBI taxonomy): domain Eukaryota; kingdom Viridiplantae; phylum Streptophyta; class Magnoliopsida; order Poales; family Poaceae; genus Saccharum; species Saccharum hybrid cultivar. The sequence goes on from JAQSUU010000344.1 coordinate 27,428,830, forward strand.
CCACCGCGCCTCCTCACCGGTAGCTTCGCCTCGACGCGAACTCCCCGATGCCGCCACGTGTCGTCCGTTCCTCCTCGGAACCTCCGCCCGGGTTTTGAGGCCCAAACCCGTAAACCCGCCTCTGATGGTTTTGAGGTCCAAACCATCAAACCGCTCCATGAGTAGCGTACTTCATACGCGTCCCCCGCCATTCGACGCGTGTCACCTCCACGGTCAACACGGTCACTCCCATGTCTTCTCGCGCTTGTCGATGTCCCAAGTGTCAGCCACCGCGGCTAGCCACCCGGCCTCCGGGTCCCTCGGTCCAAGCCTCACGTCCATTCTTCACCCCTCCGGTCCATCGGCACGGCACGCCCTCCTTGACCTTCACCTCGCCGTCGGCTACCGCCTCCGTGCTCCACACATGCACAACACAAGCCAAGAGACATGTCGCACACAAGACTTTCGCCAAGGTAGGGTTAGTCACCACTCAACCTACTTCATGGATCACATTGACAATCACTCATCACAAAACGAACACACAAGGGTACTTGTCAACCTTGTGTTCGTAAATTTTTAGCCGCTTGTATGGAGTATTAAATGTAGGTAAAAAAATAACTAATTACACAGTTTAGTTGGAAATCACGAGATGAATCTTTTGAGCCTAGTTGGTCCACGATTGGATAATATTTGTCAAATAAGACGAAAGTGGTATTATTCATCGGGTTGAATTTTTTTTCAATCTAAATAAGGCCTTAGACTTTTAGTTACCCGGCTTCAGCTGCACTTTAACACAAGTACCTGTTGTAGCTGCCGATGTATCAGTTGTGAGAGTGAAACACTATAGGATGGCTGATGAGAAGGGTTGTAAGCCCTGTAACCAGCAGCAGAACATTTCCGAAGTGGTATTTGTGGAAGAGCTAAAACTAGCATCTGGCACGTGGCCGGGCTAATTATACCAAGGGTGCTGTGGATCAATCCATGGTGCCAGACATGGAGGGGACGCCACGCGCTCCGTGTCTCGTGCCGCTCTCCCCTCTCCTCTCGTCTCTCAATTTCTCTTTTTGTTTTTTCAGTCACAGGCGTATGAACGACAACAATTTAGGGCGTGTTTAGTTCAAAGACTATAAAGTTTTAGGGTACTGTAACTATAGCAATTAGTGTCTAATCATGAACTAATTAGGCTTAAAGATTTGTCTCGCAAAATACATGCAAACTGTGCAATTAGTTATTTTTTTATCTATATTTAATGCTCTATACATGTCTCCAAACATTCGATAGGATGAGGTGTAAGGTTTTTGGGTGGGAACTAAACACCCCCTTAGTCATTAATAACGTGAAGCTTAGGAGCAATTCATAACCAATTGACGTGGACTACACGGAGGAGCCGCGCACACGGAGCTACGTTTCCTGGCTTCTACTTCCGCTATACAAAATGGTTCCAGCTCAGAGGAGCCATTTTGCACACAAGTGTTTGATACAGCTAGTGCCAGAGGCGGAGCCTCTGCAAGAGCCATACCAGAGAAGAGCCTGGTTTAGTTTGCCTCAAAGTTCCAAGTTTTTTCACTCTCTCTCCATCACATCAATTTTTAACCGCTTGCATAGAGTATTAAATATAGGTAAAAAAATAACTAATTACACAGTTTAGTTGGAAATCACGAGATGAATCTTTTGAGCCTAGTTGGTCCATGATTAGACAATATTTACCAAATAAGACGAAAGTGGTACTATTCATCAGTTTGAAATTTTCTTCAATCTAAACCAGGGCCAGCTTCCTCTGCCGTCGCCCGTCCCATCGTGTTTGCACCACACCAATGAGCCCGAATCGCTTCACCTTCACGATTTGAACGTTTCCTGCTCACGATTTGAATACCACCGATGGCGCCACTGGACACGTGATGATGATGGCCGATGGGAATCAGTCACCCGACACGGAGTCCTAGACGCAAAAAAATATCCAGCCCAAATTGACCCGCGAACGCGACAACTTTTTCTCCATGGACCACGGCGATGTCGATGTGGACGGCAGGGCCCCAGCGGTGAACGCCCGTTCTCACGACGAGAGGACGCCGCCGCCAGCGCGCGCACCTCACCCACGACTGCATTTGCGTGCACTGCCAGCCGATGGGCGATGGACCGGCCAGGAAACGCGCTACAAATACCTGCCCCGCCCCCGCCCCCGCCCCGCCTCCGCTCACTCGCCATTCCGCACGAAACAGAGTAACAGACACGAGCAGTCGACCAGTCTCCATCGATCGAGGTGGCCTGATCAGCCGGCAGGGCAGACAGTGATCGAGCGGCACCCATGGGCCTGGCCTGGATGGTGGCGGCGGCCGTCGCGGCCGTGCTGGCGTCGTGGGCGTTCAACGCGCTGGTGCACCTCGTCGGGCGCCCCTACGCCGTCACCCGGAGGCTGCGCGCGCAGGGCGTGCGCGGGCCGGCCTACAGGTTCCTCACCGGGAACCTCGGCGAGATGAAGCGGCTCCGCGCCGAGGGCGCCGGCGTCACGCTGGACGTCGGCGACCACGACTTCATCCCCATGGTGCAGCCGCACCACCGCAAGTGGATCTCGCTCTACGGTACGTGACACATCCATCGATCGCCGGCTAGTGGCCGCTGCTTTTGACGCGACGCGACGCTCGTGGCTCGATTGATCACGCTGCTGACGGTCTTGTTCTGCTGCAGGGCGGACGTTCGTGTACTGGAACGGGGCGACGCCGAACGTGTGCCTGGCGGACGTGAACGTGGTGAGGCAGGTGCTCTTCGACCGCACCGGGCTCTACCCCAAGAACCTCATGAACCCGCACGTCACCCGACTGCTCGGCAAGGGCCTCGTCCTCACCGACGGCGACGACTGGAAGCGCCACCGCAAGGTCGTGCACCCGGCCTTCAACATGGACAAGCTCAAGGTTTGTGTACCGTGTACGCCTCACTCCGTCACCGTCACTCGCGTGTTGAGATATTTTCTCAAGTCAGACGTACGGAGTACTACGTAGTTGCTGAGCCGTGCGCTTTCACTTGGCAAGTCAGATGATGACGGCGACCATGTCCGACTGCGCTCTGTCCATGATGTCCGAGTGGGAGGAGCAGCTGGCCAAGGGCGGCGGCGACGCGGAGGCGGAGGTCGAGCTGAGCAGCCGGTTCGAGGAGCTCACCGCCGACGTGATCTCGCACACGGCGTTCGGGAGCAGCTACGAGGAGGGGAAACGGGTCTTCCTGGCGCAGAGGGAGCTCCAGTTCCTGGCCTTCTCCACTTTTTTCAATGTCCAGATCCCAGTGTTCAGGTACCTCCCGACCGAGAAGAACCTCCGGACATGGAAGCTGGACAAGCAGGTGCGGGGCATGCTCATGGACATCATCAAGGCCCGCCTCGCCACCAAGGACACCGCCGGCTACGGGAACGACCTGCTCGGGCTCATGCTGGAGGCGTGCGCGCCGGAGCACGGCGAGACGCCGGTGCTGAGCATGGACGAGATCATCGACGAGTGCAAGACATTCTTCTTCGCCGGGCACGACACCACCTCCCACCTGCTCACCTGGGCCGCGTTCCTGTTGAGCACGCACCCGGAATGGCAGGACAGGCTCCGGGAGGAGGTGCGGCGGGAGTGCGGCGACGAGGTCCCCACCGGCGACGGGCTCAACAAGCTCGCTTTGGTGAACATGTTCCTCCTGGAGACGCTGCGACTGTACGGCCCGGTGTCCCTGATCCAGAGGAAGGCAGGATCGGACCTCGACCTCGGCGGCATCCGGGTACCTGAGGGCGCTATCTTCACGATCCCTATCGCGACGATCCACCGCGACAAGGAGGTCTGGGGCGAGGACGCCGGTGAGTTCAAGCCGGAGAGGTTCCAGAACGGGGTGACGAGGGCGGCCAAGCACCCCAATGCGCTGTTGTCCTTCTCCGTTGGGCCGAGATCGTGCATTGGGCAGAACTTTGCGATGATCGAGGCTAAGGCAGTGGTCGCCATGATTCTGCAGAGGTTTGCGCTCAAGCTGTCGCCCAAATACGTGCACGCGCCCATGGACGTGATCACCCTGCGGCCCAGACATGGGCTCCCCATGCTCCTCAGGCGCTTGTAGGTTTCAAGGAGCGCGCCAGATGTGACAGATTGTATTCTTTTTTGTTCTTTGTGAGGAAAAGAAAGTTATGTATTACTCAAATTAATAATGTTTATATAATCCCTAGCAACAATTTGCTCAACACACGCTGGCACACTGAAACGCTACATAGTTGCATGCCTATTATGGTCCTAAGGCTATCCGCACTCATGGACCTCTATATTCATCCTCTATACGTCCTAGTCAGCAAGATTCTCTCCTCTATACTCAATTCTTCCGCACCCATCCATCCTCTATATCATCCTCTATCCACTCTATCCACTATGGGACCCACTTGTCACTTTATCTAAATATATCCATGTGTGATCTAGTTTTGAAGGATTTATTGAGACGAATTTAATGGTGCAATCGAAATTTAATTTGAATTTTTGGTTTGTGAGTTATAACATTTTTTCCTTTGTTTAGCTAGCGGGGTCCGCCACTACTGAATATAGAGTAAGCACAGTACTACTCTAAATATAGAGTGAGAGAAAGGATAGAGTATCGTTTTAGAGTACCCAGTGCAGCAGTTTTTATTCTATATTCATACTCTAAAACTTTAGAGTATCATATAGAGTATGCCACTGCGGACAGTCTAAGTCCTAACGGTAACGGCTCTTCATTTAAGTGCATTCGGTGCGAGAGGATCTACCCCCGCGCCGTCCGGGCGTCGCATGACTGCCGCCGCCGTCGCCGCGTTCCGCTCACCGCCGACGCCCGCCGCAGCTCCCTCCTCCCGCGCGCGCCTCGCGGGGGCCTCCGCGCCCCGCTGCTCCTGCTCCCCCAGATCTGGTTCGGAGCGGCGACGGTCGCCGGGTCGCCGAGCCCTTCTTGCTGTCTCTCCGGCGGTACTGGGGAGGACGGGGCTGGCCCGTTCGGCGACCTCTAGCGCCGAGACTGTGCCGGGCTGTTCGCCGCGGCTCGGGCGGAGCTGGGCAGAGCTTAGGGGAGACCAGAGAAGGGGCGCAGAGGAGCTGTGACTGGTGCCGGTTGGGGCGCGCCCCGGCGAATCTGACATACTTCAGGAAGGTAAGTGTACTGTCTTGCAGGGAGCAGGACGAGCACTTGGACGGCACGGCGGAGGCAGGTTACCATTGCTGACGCCCGGCACCTGATCGACGGATTGCGTCAGTAGGGGAAATTGAATCCCAGGTACGTTTCTACATAAGTGCTTGCTTGGGGAAGCTTAGTTGTATGCTAGTACATTGCTCAGAAGCTAAGTCTACTAAGCATTGTACGTTAATGGCGGAGCAAAAGGGGTTTAGCAGAGGTTTGTCGGTGCCAGGGAGCCTTAAACGGCGACACTCTGCACCATATCTTACGACCTTAGAACAGTTTGTCGGAGCTGAAAAACCATGGAGGGGATCGAGGTTCTGGGTACTGGGAGACGATGACAATGGTGATAGTGATGACGAGGATATCAAAAAGAAGGGGGAAGATCCGGATGAAGATGCTTATAATTCTGAAAGAGAATTCATCCGTGATGCAACACGAGTCGGGTTCTCGGTAGATGATTTGATAAGAGCCGAGTCCCTGTTAACGAAGAATTTTCATTCTCCAAAATTTGCTTCAGCTGATAGGGGGACTGGACATGTTAGTCATCCTCGGTCGCTGGCATCTAGAATAACGAAGGCGGTGGCTGATCTGCGCTTCCAGAGAACTGTGAAAACGTGGAAGGGACCGCTGCCTAAACCATGGTACTCACAAAATCAGCAGATCAGGGACATTATGGTCAAGGATCTTAGGCAGTCCAAATCTCCAAAGACAACAAAATCTTTAAGAGATTTGTGTGCAGAGGAGGATGGATGTGTTAACTCTGGCCTAGGAGAAAGGAAACGAGGGGGGTAGAATCGGTAGAGAGCAGGAAGCGGTCATTGGGCCATCCAAAGATGTGTGAGCTGGGAAAGCTAGTGGCCGGCAATTTAATTAAAGTTGGTTCACACCCAGCATTTAAACCGACTCAAGGTTTAAGGCTCCTGTTTAATGCCGGGGGGGTGCCAAGGAGATTGGCGGTGAGCGGGGAGAACTTAAATGCTTCGACTCAGGCTCGGAGGGTTCTTATGAGGCTCAACCAAAATCACCCGTCATTTGGACCTGGGGCCTGCGAGCGCAAAGCAAAAGGGGTGGTGAGCTCGGCGAAGATGGTTGGTGGTCGTGACGTGTGTGGGCGAGATGAGAGGTTGGGTGCAGGCGTGTTTGGACCGTACCGCCGCGATCGGGGTGCAGCGGGCGTCGAAAGAAGTTGGGGTGGGCGAGAGAGTTGGGCCTGGAGAGGTGGTGCTCAACGGGGTGATTTCAGAGGAGGGCGTTCCGGAAGGTTTGGCGGTTTTGGTAGGGGGCGAGCTGGGCATTATCCTCCGCCTGGTGGAGCTGGGAGAGGTGGACCTTTGGAGCCGACTTCTGGAAGGTGGGTGTGGCAAGAAGAGGGGTGACAGGCCCACGTTCAAGGAAAAGGAGATGAGGCTGGTGAGTTTTCTGAAGCCAACGGGGGGGCTTCAGTGGTGGAGAAAGAATCTGATGTGGAAATGGCAATAGAGGGTGAGGAGGGCAGGGGTGGAGGCGATGCTGGTAAGGGGAGTGGGCGCTGCTCTAGGTGTTCAAAAAAGGGGCATGCAGCGGTGGCTTGCAAGGCAGAGGTGTATTGTGTGATATGTGACTCACATGAACACATGAATCACAAATGCCCTATTCTTAAAACACCGAGGCCGGTGGCTCATGCGGCGGGTTACGCAGTGATGGGGTTGGGATTCTATCATATCCCTCATCCACCATTGCCAAGGATGAAGAAAGACTCCAAGATGGCCAGGGTCTCAGTGGTGGGCGACTCTCTGTCCGCTGATCAGTTAGTGTTGCAGCTAAGAAGGGTGGTGCCAGTTAGGTGGAATTGGGAGTTGAAGGAGCTTGGGGAAGATTAGTTTCTTACCCAATTCCCTTCCAAGGCTGAGGTGCAGCGTTCAATAGCATATGGAGGAGCGGATGCGAAGGTGGAAGGAGTACCTGATGGTATTAGAATGCAGTTTGAGGAGTGGCAGGAAAAAGAAGAGGGCTTCCTGCTGCCCAAGGTGTGGGTGAGGGTGAGATGCATCAGAGAACCGCTTCGTGAATTCCTCATCTTATGGGCGGTGGGATCTCTGTTAGGTGCGACGCAGACTGTGGACATGGAGACCACAAGGAAGAATGAGTTTGGACGCATTTTAGTTGTTGTGCTTGATCCTAAACTGATTCCGAGGGTGCTAGATGTGGTGATTGGGGATCATTATTTTGACTTGGAGTTTGAAGTGGAGAAGAAGGGTTTTGATGAGAAAGGAGAGGAGGTTGATGTTGAATGGGATGGTGGGGAAGGCGAGGGAGATGGAGAGGGGAAGAGATAGGGTCCAAACAGTAACGATGGACTGAATAATGATCAAGAGAAGCTGATAGATAACAAGCGCTCTAAAGGGGGTGAGGGGGAGGACAAAAGTAGGGATCCCCGGTCGGAGAGTGAGGCTCCTGTTAATGGACATGTTCTCAGTAAGGAGGATTTTGAGGAATTCCTTAGCTAGAAGGCCAGCAAGGTAATTGATGAAGTGGTGGAGGAGGTTTTGGAGGACCTAGCTGATAAAGCTATGAAAGAACTAGATGAGCCCATGGAAGGGGCAACTGTTAGCCTAGAGTTGGCTGGGGTCAATTCTGAGGGAATGGATGCTGGAGGGGGGCTGTTGGAGGTGGAAAGATGTGCAGTAGCTCCACAGAACAAGGGTTTGGGTGAAGCTGCAAAAACTTTTACTGAAGAGGAAATGGAGAAGAGATGCTCAGTGATGGAGGTGGTCGAACCTGCTGGTACGAAGCTCGTAGGAGGAGCACTGATCAAGGAGGTGGTCCATTCTCCGACAAGGGCAAGTTCGAGGCTTGCTGGAGTGGTGGCTGAGCACACTCTGGTGCGGGCTGAGCGCCTGATGCAGACCAAGAATTTGGAGTGCAACAAAGGTAATATCCAGAGCGACCCTTCCTGTTCTATACCACTTTCAATTGCGGTAGACAATTTGCGGGCTTTAGGATTAGGGACGGGTACTACTAACGGGCATTCCTTTGAGTGGACTGTTCAGAACCTAGTTGTGGGTGCTTTAGGTAGTGAACAGTCGGGTTCGGTTCTAGGAGAAGGGGAGGAGGATTGCTCGGACAGTGAATCTGTCAACTCAGATAATTTTGAGAAGAAAGCGCTAGAGTATTTATGTGGAGATTTAATGGAAGAAATTTTCGACGAAGATAGTTATCACCTAAGTAGTGATCTTATGACGGTTCAACGGAAACCCGGCGCTAAGTCGTCAAGGAAAAAGGCTTCGAGGAAGTTAAAGGTTAAGATTAATAAGATTGGTAAAAAATGAAAGGAATTTTCTGGAATAGCAGAGGTCTTCGTGACTTGGCTAAAACCAAATTTCTAAGTAATACAACAAGAGAGCAAGGGCTAGACTTCATTGCTCTCTTGGAAACCGGTAAAAAAGATTTTACGCAGGCAAAGTTAGATAGATATTGTGGAGGGAAAAATTTTGTATGGCATTGGACTGAACCACATGGAAGGTCTGGTGGAATGCTGCTAGGAGTAAATTTAGATGTCTGTGATATTGGAAGTATAGAGGAGGGGGAATTTTTTATAAAATTCCATCTCAAGAACAGAACTGATGACTTTCATTGGTGCTTAGTAGCAGTTTATGGAGCGGCTCAGCCTGAATTTAAGGAACAATTCCTAACGGAACTGGTTCAGGCTTGCAGCAAAGTCTCTCTCCCTTTATTGGTGGGTGGAGATTTCAACATAATAAGAAACCCAAGTGAGAAAAACAACGAGAAATATGATGATCGATGGCCCTTCTTGTTTAATGCTATTATAGATGGTCTGAACTTAAGGGAAATAGAAATGTCTGGAAGGAAATTCACTTGGGCTAACTCCAAAAGAATACCAACTTATGAAAAGTTAGATAGGGTGTTGGCTAGTACAGAATGGGAGCAAAGATTTCCTCTAGTCACGGTAGATGCTCTGAACAGGGAAATCTCTTATCACACCCCACTACTTCTTAGCACCGGTGAAAAGGTACTTAAGAGAGACTAGCCTGAGTTTAAATTCGAACTTAGCTGGTTGCTCAAAAAGGACTTTTACAAGACAGTTGCAAGAGTTTGGAAGAGTGCTGATCATGGAGACACCCCAATGAAGAGATGGCAGAACAAGATTAGAAGGTTAAGACAGTTTTTGAGAGGCTGGGCGAAGAACGAGAATGGGAATTTTAATAAAGAGAAAGAGGAATTATTCCGGCTGGCTGGGGAACTGGATTTAAAAGCAGAGTCCCAGATTTTAAGCCAACAAGAGCTGTACTTAAAACAAAGTGTGAAAGGGAAAATCACACAGTTACTTCGGGAAGAGGAAATAAAATAGTTCCAAAGAGCTAAAACCAAAAATCTGCTAGAAGGGGATAATAATACCAAATACTTCCATATGGTGGCAAATGGAAAAAGAAGGAAAACTAGAATCTTTGAACTAGAACAAGAAGGGGAAGTGATCAAGGGGCAAGAAAACTTAAAAGTTTTCATAACAAATTATTATAAAGACCTGTTTGGATCATCACAGAGAAATAATTTCTCACTGGATGAATCACAAATAAATGATATACCCCAGATAAACGAGGAAGAAAATAAGCTGCTCATAGAATTGTTCACAGAGAAAGAAGTAAGAGAAGCTATTTTTCAAATGAAACATAATAAGGCACCAGGTCCTGATGGGTTTCCGGCTGAATTCTACCAGGTATTTTGGTCTCTCATAAAAGATGACCTAATGGCCATGTTTAGAGAGTTCCATGCTGGTAAATTACCTCTTTTTAACCTTCATTTTGGGACAATCACTCTAATACCGAAACAGAAAGAAGCCAAACAGGCAACAATATAGGTCGATTTGCATGCTTAATGTAAGCTTCAAGATCTTTACTAAGGTCTTGGCTAACAGGCTTGTGGCGGTGGCTGGTAAAGTAGTGAGACAATCGCAAACTGCTTTCATGTCAGGAAGGAACATCTTAGAAGGAGTAGTAATACTTCATGAAACCATTCATGAACTGCATAGGAAGAAAAAGAGTGGCGTTATTTTAAAATTGGATTTCGAAAAAGCCTATGACAAAGTTAATTGGGTTTTTGTACAGCAAGCTCTTAGGATGAAGGGTTTCTCACCTGTGTGGTGTAAATGGATCGAAGAGGTAGTGAGTCGAGGAAGCGTGGGAGTTAAAGTGAATGAGGAAATAGGCCATAACTTTCAGACCAGAAAAGGACTTAGACAGGGGGATCCCCTCTCACCTATCCTTTTTAATCTGGTAGCTAACATGCTGGCTATCCTAGTGTCGAGAGCAAAAAACTGTAGACAATTTAGGGGATTGGTACCAAATCTAGTCGATGATGGGATATCCATTCTACAGTATGCTGATGACACGATATTGTTTATGGAAGATGATGTAGAAGGGGCCAAAAATTTAAAGCTGGTGCTGGTAACTTTTGAAAAATTGTCAGGCTTAAAAATCAATTTTCATAAGAGTGAGCTGTTTTGTTTTGATGCGGCTAAAAAGCGTTGTTTGGAATATAAGAGGATTTTTGGCTATGTAGAGGGAAGCTTTCCCATTAGATATTTAGGAATCCCAATGCACTATCGAAAGCTTTCAAATAAGCACTGGTGCTCGATTGAAGAGCGCTTTCAGAAAAAGCTAAGCAGCTGGAAAGGGAAGCTTCTTTCCTTAGGAGGCAGACTAGTGTTGATCAACTCGGTTTTGTCAAGCCTGCCGATGTTCATGATGTCATTCTTTGCCATCCCTAAAGGGGTAAGGAAAAGGTTGGATTATTACCGATCTAGGTTTTTCTGGCAATGTGATGAACACAAAAGGAAATACAGGCTAGCTAAATGGAGTATCCTGTGTAAACCGAGATGCATGGGAGGAATGGGGATTTTAGATTTGGAAACACAGAACCATTGTTTACTTAGTAAATGGTTATTCAAGCTTTTTAATGAGGAGGGTCTATGGCAAGATGTACTTAAAAGGAAGTATGTCAAGGACAAGTGTCTTTCACAGTTAGAAAAACGTCCAGGGGATTCTCATTTTTGGTCTGGGCTGATGGGGGTAAAAGATTTAATGCTACACCATGGTAAGTTCAAAGTTAACAATGGTGAACAAACTAGATTTTGGGAGGACGTGTGGATTGATCAACAAACGTTAATGCGTAGGTTTCCAGAACTGTATAGAATTGTAAGGAAAAGAGGGGTATCAGTAGCAAGTGTTTTAAATTCAACACCGTTGAATGTCTCATTTAGGCGGGGATTAGCGGGGGAAAGACTAAATGAGTGGCTAAAGCTAGTCTCTTTAGTTCTTCCGGTGAACCTAAATAATGACAAGGATAGCTTCATTTGGCAAATAAAGAAGAATGGAGTTTTCTCTACACAGTCATTATATAGGGAATTAATGAAAAGAGAGAAGATTTCAGGGAACGAAGTGTTCTGGAAAGCAAAGTTACCTCTGAAAATTAAAATTTTCCTTTGGTACTTAAAGAAAGGGGTGATTTTAACAAAAGATAACTTGAGTAAGAGAAGATGGAAAGGAGATACTAAGTGTAGCTTTTGTGGGTTAGAAGAAAACATCCAACATCTTTTCTTTGATTGCCGAATAGCTAGATCGGTTTGGAATATGTTATTCATCACATTTAACTTTCAACCACCAAAGAGCATTACTCACATGTTCGGATCTTGGATAAGGAGATTTGCTCCTGGACTAAGAAATCAAATAATAGTGGGGATTGCGGCCATGTGTTGGGTATTATGGTTGAATAGAAATGATGTAGTATTCCAAAGTCGAGTTACTAACTCTTGCTTGCAGGTACTTTTCAGGGGGACTTTTTGGATCAGGCAATGGTCCATGTTGTCTGAAGAGGAAGAGGGAAGAAATATGAAGGAGGGCTGCAGGTGTCTAGAGGGCTTGGCGCTGTAATTTTTTGGATACAGTTGGTGGTGGAGTCAAAAGAGGATAGAACAGTAAAGATCCCTGTGCGATACCTTTCTGGTGTGCTGGGAAACTTTGGTTTGGTTTATTTCCTGTTATCTGTTGGTAGTGAAGCTGCTGCAAGCTGTAAGGTGGTTGTTGGCAGTGAAGCCTTTTTAAGGTTGTTGTTGGCTGTAAGGGGGTCGTACTGGTTCCAGGAATGGTCACAGCTATCTAAAGAGGAAGAGAGAATGACTGTGATTTGTGGATGCAAGAAGTTGGAGATGATGGTACTGGAATTCTTCACAAGTGTGGTGTGGCGGCAACATAAGAGTTTAGAGCATTAGCTTCTTTTGCTCTGTCTGGTGTGTCTTGTTTGAACACTTAGAATGTTGTCTGTTTATGCAACAGCTTGGAGCTGGGGTATGGCTGTTTAGCTGTTTGGCAGCACCTTGGTTTGTGGCGTTTCTTTTTTTGGCACTATAGGTGTCTTTGCAGGTGTCGTTTGGTTAGCAGTAGTATGGAGTGGGGCGTTTCTGCTTAGCAGACTTTGGTCTTAGATCATGGTTTTGTATCAGTTCAGTTTGGTTGCACCCATTCGAGTCTGAATGTGGGAGGCCGGAATAAATTTGTTCCTTTATCTAAAAAAAGTTGCATGCCTATTTCGTTTTGTCAGTTGTGCGAGCCGTGGTGGAGTGCCAAGTACACTCTCTCTTCGTATGGATCACCTTCCACTGAGGTGAATTTTCTCCCAGCTCCTAGATCTCCGCGATGGTGGAGTGCCAAGTCGACTAACGGCTTCCCTCTCTCTATATAGTCAGCTAGCCGTTGCGAAGCAGTCGGTCTCTAGAACATGTTGTTGACACTATTCCCCCGCTAGAGTGATGCTTTCACTGCATACAAGAATTTCTGCCTTCTCCGGATTATTTTCAGAGAATCCACCAATGGTTGCTTGCCATTAAGACGAGAGATTCCTTGGTGATGCCAGGGGCGAAGCCTAGTTATGGCTGTCGGGTGCCCAGGCACCCCCCAAAATTCTAAAAATACTTGAGGACTAAAGAGAATTGGCCCAATAGGGGCCCCATGGCCCAAGATGAGGCACCCACTATAGCCAAGAAGCCCACGTTGCACTTCTAGGTTCCAGTGCAAGCATCGTTGACTCCCTGCATCGGTCGAGTCTGTGGTCTAGACTCCAGAGGAGGCGCGGTTCCTTCTGCAGTTCCACTTGAAGCCATGAGTACGCGACGCCTCGCCTGCCTGCCTCTGTTCGTAGCGAATTGCAATCAAGCCGCCCGCCACCCACGAGTTCACGCGCCCTGCCTGCTCGGTGAGCGCGAGCCGACGACGTTGATGTCCCTTTCCCTTCCATCTCTACGACAGTATGGCTCTACGCAGGGAGTAGCAGAACAGAGCACCGGACAACACAACTAGCAGGTGGTGCCCAGAGGAAGAATCCGCCAGCCACCCTCAGTCCCTCACGGCCTCACGCCTCTCCGGCTCTTTCTCTTCTGGTCCAAAAGAAAAGGCAAGGCATCACATCTGATTCATAGTGTTCAAATTGAAATTAAGGTTTACTGGTTTAATTAGGGTTAGTATTAGCTGGGGTTTTCTCTCTTTCTATATGTACATTATATAATAGTGCAAATCAACAATTTGATTATGCTTGCAAATGTAACTTTCTTGTTTCAGATATTGTAGACAAGCCGATTGAGAAGTTTATTCCGGGATGAGTTTGGAAGTTTCATGACCATGGAAGGAAAAGGGCATAAATATGATCTTTGGCAGGTAATGCAACACATCTACTTTTAATAGATAATAATTGTATAATTTGTTTGCTAAATAATTGACCTATCTATTCTCTTTATTTTAGGCTAGTGGAATCTTGATCCTGGTCTCATGGACTGGATGACATATTTTGCTAAAGTGCTCAACCTGGTCTTCTTTTTGTTAATGGTGAGTGTTATTTGACTGCCCAAAACCGCCTAGGGGGTTATTTGACCGGTTTTAGAAAGTTTAGGGGTAGAAAATCTGGTTTTATCGTTTGGGGGGTGAAGTAGTCCACCCTGAATAGTTGAGGGGGTTATGTAGACCTTTTCCATTATCATTTACCTCTACCTTATGTTTCGACCAAAATCTCATTGTTATTGCTTGAAGTCAAATTTTAATGTTAAAATATGGTAATTGTGCATTATGTATGCTATTTTCTTTGAACATCATATAGGTCACTGTAGTTATGATTAAGTTGGGCACCCCCCCATCAATTTGCTCTAGCTTCGCCATTGAGTGATGCTTTACATCACACAGTTCCAACCAATACTTCTTCAAGAAAACTATGGATCTAGATATGTGAATTTTACGCTATTATGAGTGATTTTTCTTACTTGCCAGGTACACCATAGGAGTATGAGCCATTTTGCCACTGTCCTATGATAGAGATGTGAGGACCTGTGTTTATGCATGCATTCGGCTCTGGCTGCCAAATTTGACTATGAACAACCTATAATGAGTCATTCGGAGCATATCTATGCACTGTAGTTCGTCTGGCAAAAACCAAAACCCCCTCATAGCATCCCAGAGCTCTAGAATAATTACGCTTACTACTAGATCATGCATAGTAGATTCAATTTCACGTCCACATATCTCACACGAATCATTGGCGATGATTTGGCGCCCTTTTTTCGTTCACTTGTGTAGCTAAGCCATTATAAGCGTCCAACTAAATACAAGGATTTTGTGTGGGATTGGGATTCTGTAGTAGGCAGACCACATTGGGTGCCCCTTTGTGGACAAAGAAGAAGATTGTCGATCACTGGATCCACCTGCTTGTTATGGTATGATTCTTGGACTGGTCAACCTTGGCATCAAAATTACCCTGAGCTTTTCTCTTATGCTAGAAACAGATTGATCTCTGTCAGTGCTGCTGTTTCCACCCCTCTTGTTCAAGAGTTGTTCTTTCTGCCTCTCTCCAATGAAGCTTATATTCAATTTCAGCAGATCTCAGCAATCTTGGAATCTTTGCAATTGGAGCATGACACTGATATCTGGTCTTTTACTTAGAGCAACTCCCTCTTTCAGTCAAAGAGAGTTTACAAACACATAACTGGTCATCACCATGTTCATGGTGCATATACTTCCTCCGTCCGTAAAAACATGCAACTATGGGTTACGTGCCAGAAAAAGTAGTTCACGTTTAACCAAGTTTATAGTGAATAGTATTCATATTTATGGCTCCAAATCAATTTATTATAAAAATATATTTTATAATTAATCTAATGATATTTATTTGATATCATAAACATTGATACTTTTTTATCTATAATTGGTCAAAGTTAAGATACTAAAACGTGATATTGTGCTAGAATTGCATGTTTTGCTAGACGGAGGGAGTAGATGGCTACGGAAATCAGCTTGTCAGAATAAAAGAAAATTCCTTTTTTGGCTCATTTTAAAAGATAGGATTAGCACTATAGGTCTGTTAAAAAAGAAGGAATACGCATCTTCCTGACTATAATTGTGTCTTTTGCACCCTTAACATTGAGCAAATTTGCATCATTTGTTGTTTCAGTGCCCTTTTGCAATGGCATGTTGCTACAGTCTGAATATCATCATTCCCAATTCAGATGAAACTTCCACTATTCTTGAAGGCCTTAAGGATTAGATCAGACTGCCATTCTTTATGGAAATCATTGTTACAATGTGTTGGGCTATTTGGATTATTATGAAAAATGATATCATCTTCAGGAACCTTGCTCATTCAGTAAGAAGATGCAAGGCAGTCTTCAAGCAGGAGTTTGCTCTAGTTATACTAAGGGTAAAGGCCAGATATCACCCTTTTATAGATCAATGGCTAGAAGTCTATGTGCAATCTTAGCCATTTTCTTTTTGACTTTCTTTCACCCTGTTCGTTTCGCTGGATCAGCGGAATCAGCAGCCATCCAGCAGTGTTTTTCTCTCACAACAAACCAGCGAACAGTACTTTCAGCCACAATAAACCAACGAAACGAACAAGGTGTTTGTTTCTTGATTTTTGTTTATAAAAATGCTTTTTTATGTTTTAATATATTCCAGTAGGGGCCTGGCCCCTCCTGTTCCCTAAAAAAACTATTCTCCTCGTTTAACCTCTTTTCTAGTCTGTAAGCGCTCTTCCCTGAGTAGATGCTTGAGCGCTCATGATATCATGCCATAACATCCAAAGACGCCATGGATGGCAACCTAAGATTAAGCACTTCCTAAGCATCATGTGGCCTAAAATATCTTTAATTACTTCCTCCTTACATTCCATGCGTAACTCATTGATGAGTTGGGAGTGCCATTTCAGCCTTATATTAGTTTATTATATACTTATATTTCTTTTTTATTCTATACATGTAGCTTTGATAATATATGCCCATTTATTTTTGCTTGGTGCATGATGTAAACTAATGCAAAAACATAAATAAGGTTTATCTTTAAAATATGAACACAAAGAACATCGCCTCAAGATTTTAAGCCACTGACTTCATTCCCACCAACAACTCTAAGACTTTGTTTCTTAAATTCTCGCTAAATTGAATACCTATAATGAATTGAAAATGTGCATAGTGATATCTGACTCAATCCACCAAATATTACAGGGAAATTAGCTAAGAATGATTCATCAATAAATGATGCAACATCATAAACTTTCTTCATAAGTCACTCCACAAATCCAGCAGAATTATTTTTCATATGCTTAGGTGACTTGTAGAAATTGTAGAGTTAACGAACACTAACATTCCAAGCATGATTCTTACCATTGTTCTTACTTCTTACTAGACTCTTGCTTCACTAGCTTGAAGTTCTTCTTAGGTTGATTGTTGCTACTCTTGCGAAAACCAACAAATTTAGCCATGTCTTTCTTCTCAACCTTCTTCCTTTCCTCCTATTATGCACATTATCTTACAAATTTCTAGAATGCTCATTTCGCCTTTTGGGTGTTGTAGCTGATTTTGAAGGGGTTGTACTGAACTACCAACAAAGTCATAATGAAGTGCACAAGGAAGCCTTTAGAAATGGAAAGCTCGAAGTGCCTTCTGCTCAGCACCCATATCGCATATGCTCATAATGTGCTCCCTGATTCCACTTGCCTATCATAGCATGAGGTAAGCATCTTCATGATGAGAGTGTCGGCATAGGTATTAGATGAGCTCCTTAAATTCTCCTCAATCGAGTTCGCCAAGAACTTCATAGCAGTCAACTCCATCATCTTTCTTATCGAGAAATTCTCCCCTTATGCCAATAGGGATCAATTGCATAAGGACCATATGATCAAACTTAGCCATGACTAAAGTGATCTAACATAGGCTTAAAATATGAAGCAACTTTGGTTTAGGATTGTGCTAAAGAGAAGAGGCACTAGTACGAGCATAAAAACATGTATCTCAAACATAAACATGTGGCCTCTTATTCACATGTTAAGTTAATGCCCATTCCATCTTTTATTTAGAATGTTCATTTTATATTTATTTAAAATAGATCTAGGTCCTCGACTACACTCTTAGTTACTATAGTAGCATAAATACCATTTGGCATGCACCATGACTCTCAAGATGTTGAATTATCTTTATCAACAAATTATATGCATAGTAGTATTATTTTATAAAAGATGGAGTGTTTTACAATTAAATCACATCATTGATGTGTCATAGTATTTTAGTCCAAATGTATAAACTTATCCAAAATATCGACTTATAAAGTTTATTAACATGGAGTATTGATATAATTTAAAATAATTGTCAATGTTGTTGCTACGTGTTTTTTCAAAGGAATAGTTTCACAATTGACAAATTACAAAAATATATATTTCTTGCTATTGTATGAATAATTTAGTTTATAAACTACATAATTTCGAGTTGATTTGTGTATGGATTTAGGATGAAAGGACCAAAGAGCACCTACATTACTAGCTAGGAATGTGCTTATAATTTAGCCATTAGGTGGGCATTTTGGTCCATCAATTGTAACTTGGACATATAAATAGTGCCTCCTAAAATAAAGTACAGTATTCCATATTACAACAAAATCTCCACTCATTAGTATTCGCATAAATCCTTACTCTTATATTGGTCCAAGACTTTGGTCGAGGACAACAACCGTAACAAAGTCGAGTAGTTTAGAAACATATATAACTTAATTTATGTTTACTTAGTTATTTTAAATGTCAACATTTATTTTTAATTTATAATTTAGATTTTAGGAATAATTTAGTTTGTAAATATTATCTTTTATAGTATGCTAGACTAGAGGTGGGTACATTAATTGCAAAATTAGGTGCCATGTTTTATATCTTTCATAATAGTCGAGGTTGGTATTTATATGCAAATTTAGAAACGTTACTTTAAATTATCTCTCATAATGACATAGGTAGATAGTTTTAGTTGTAGACTTAGAGGTAACTTTATATATTTTTCATGATGGCATATTATTATTGGATCTATTATAAAGATCCAATAATTATTATTAGCAATAATGATAAAGTATACCAAATTAATTGCTATTTTTTAATTTATTATGAGAGTTTATATGATTAATCCTTTTTTCATAGCGTATCTTGTGTTGAAGGCCTCAATAGTAATGTTAAGATTTAGTACTCGAATCATTGGCGCATTGGAAATTCTGAAGTACGATTGTTCAGTCCAAGTAATAATCTAGCTAAACATTTACATATAAGGTGAATTTTTTTTTTGAAAACTCGAACGCGAGGGGGGAGATAATCCCCCACCTGGATTTCATTGATGCTGGCTCTTAAATAGCCATTTGATTACAAGACTTTTGTTTTGAAATACATGTCGTTGATGTTCTTACATTGCGCTAGATATTACTGAACACCGGTCTTCAGATACCGTTCTGTCATCGCACGGTAGACGGACACTCCACAGGTGCACTTCTGATTTGCATGCCGCCAATGTTGTGATTAATGATGTTCTTTCTGAAGACAACGCCGTTCCTTCTTTTCCAGATATGCCAGCAGCACAGAAGAAGGAATGTGCTGAAGAACTTGCTTGACATGTGAAGAGGCGGTTGGATGTCTCTAATGGCTTGCACTGGCCAGTCGGCTTGCGTTGGGATGTTTAGGGCATTCTAGAATTCTTGCGTTGGCCCTGTTCATCAGGTTTATAATCCGTCTTATTCAGCTTGTTTTTTCAGCCCGAACAGTATTTTTCTCTCACAAAAAATCAGCCAACAGTGTTTTTCAGCCGGCTTATAATTCCAGCCGAACGGGGCCAGAATGTGGGCGGCAGTCTCCTGGGGTGCTTGGCATGCTGCACAAATCGTGTTGTCGACAATGTTTTTCTTTATCAAGTTTGTCTTGCATTTGATCCTCTCTTGCGATAGCAGTTAGGCGAAGAACTAACAAAGTTTGTCCATGCATCAGGGGCTGCGTGCTGACTCCTGAGGGCCATGTGTAGCATGCCGGCGTTTAACTATCCATTCGGTTTGATCATCTGATTGTGCCGCTGGTCTCTGCCATTGTTGATGCTGTGTTGTGCCATGATGCCTACAACCTGGTTCATTTGCTGATTGCCGCAATGTCAGAGATCTCTGGAGCCCTCCCTCATATGCTTGTCTGACTGTGATCTCCTGATTCTGACAGTGGCTAAACAACTCCGGCAATCTTTTAGCAAGACTGTCACTGCCATCCCAGACATTATGCCAGAAGGAGGTTGAGTTTCCATCTGCTAGTCACTATTGTGATAGCACGATAGACCGGGAGTAAGGATCGTAGGGTGTCCCTGTGATTTCCATGCAGGTTTCCAGTGAGGGAGGCTATGGATGCATTTTGTTGAACCCATCGTGCCCATGAGGAAGGGTTGTTGAGTGTAGTTTGTGGATCATCTTGAGTTGCAGGCTAGTGTTCTAAGCTCCCAGATCTCGCAGACGCAGGCCACTTGTGTTAGCAAATAATGTGAATAAAGATTGAACACGAGACATAGATTTTTACATGGAAAACTCCTGCGGGAAAAAATCCACGGGCGCCAATCGGCGATCTTCACTATATGGAGAGAGTTTACAGAACACAAGGAATACAATGAGTTGTCAGCTCTTCCTGTGCGGCTTACAAAATGTATTTATAGGACGGACTGACTGCAGTCAAATACGGAAACAAATCCGCTAATAAACATAACCTGACCATGGCGTCCCCGCAAGGCTCACGTTAGAATTTGGATCATATTCCAACAAACTCCACCTTGAGATGAATTCCATCTGGTAGCGAATGAAGTATCATTAATCAACTCACTTCAATAATAAATAATCACCGACACCAAAAGTCACTAGGACTTAAATTGTAATACCAACTAAGCCTGAGCACAACTCAAACTTAGCTCCAGGAACAAGCTTTGTCAACATATCAGCGGGATTATCACGTGTATTTATCTTGCATACCTTAACATCACCTTCAACAATGACACCTCGAATAAAATGATATCTCACATCAATATTCTTGGTCCTTTCATGAAACATCTAATCTTTAGTCAGACAAATAGCACTCTGGCTATCACAATATATAGTAGTGCAAGAATTAACCCCGCAAAGTTCAGAGTATAAACCTCTCAACTAAATAGCTTCTTTACAAGTTTTAGAAATAGCCATATATTCAGCTTTTGTAGTATACAGAGCAACAGTAGCCTACAAACTTGCTTTCCAGCTAACAGCACAGCCACCAATAGTGAAAACATAACCCGTGAGAGACTTCCTCTTATCTAAATCACCAGCATAAATCAGAATCAACATAAACAACAAGTCCATCTCTAGATTTCCCAAATTACAAACATGCATTAGAAGTACCTCGCAAATATCTAAAAATTCACTGAACAGCCCTCCAATGCTCCTTACCAGGATTAGCCATGAATCTACTGACAACACTCAATACATGAGATAAATTAGGACGAGAACAAACCATGGCATACATAAGAAAACCAACTGTATTGGAATATGGAACTCTAGACATGTACTCAATCTCATCATCTGACTCTGGACATAAAGCTGTGGATAATCTGAAATGTGCATCTAATGGAGTATTCACTGATTTTACATTATGCATATTAAAACAGCCATGAACCTTTTCAATATAACCTCGCTAACTGAGGTATAATTTGTCAAATTTTCTATCTCTAATAATTTCTATTCCAAGAATTTTCTTAGCTGCACCTAAGTCCTTCATCTCAAATTCTTTACTCAATTGTGCCTTCAGTTTAGCTATTTCTGATTTATCTTTTGCAGCAATCAACATATCATCAACATAAAGAAGTAAATAAATAGCTGAGCCATTAACAATCTTTAAATAAACACAGCTATCATAATCGGACCGCTTAAAACCATGAGAGAGCATAGATGAGTCAAATCTATTATACCATTGCCTAGGAGATTGCTTCAAACCATAAAGAGACTTCTTTAGTCTACAAACAAGGTTTTCTTCTCCAGGAATAACAAAACCTTCAGGTTGGTTCATATAAATGTCTTCTTCCAACTCTCCATGTAAGAATGCAGTTTTAACATCTAGTTGCTCAAGTTCATAATCATGCATGGCAGCAATACTAAGCAAAGTACGAATAGAACTATGCTTAGCAACTAGGGAGAAAATATCATTATAATTAATACCTGAAATTTGACTATAACCTTTAGCAACCAATCTTGCTTTATACCTTGCTAGCTCACTAGGAGAAATACCCTCCTTTCTTTTGAAAATCCATTTGCAACGGATAGGCTTTTTATTCTTGGGCAATTTCACTAATTCCCAAGTACCATTCTTTTCAAGTGACTCCATCTCATCTTGCATAGCGGTCATCCAATCGTTGCAATCAGCAGAAGTAATAGCCTCGGAATAATTAGAAGGTTCTGAATTACCTTCAATCTCTTCTGTAACACTCATAGCATAAGCAACATTGCATTCTTCAATTAACCTTTGAACTAGTTTGGGTTGCCTTCTGGCCCAACCAACAACAATAGAACGTTGTGGAGACTACACAACTGGAGAAGAATGCTTAACAATAGAAGAATCATCAATAATTGGAGAAATTTCAGCATTAGGTGTCTCTTGAACAACAACATTATCAACATCTGGTGTATCAATTAAGTGCTCCACCGGCACACTAACTTTCTCTCCCTCAATAGGAGCATCAATAGATAGGTTGTCATAAAATATAGCAAATTCATTGAAGATAACATTCCTACTAAGCACAACCTTCCTACTTTGGGGATTCCACAATTTATAACCTTTAACACCAGGTTGATAACCAAGAAAAATACATTTAGCAGCTCTAGGCTCCAATTTACCATTATCAACGTGAGCATAAGTAGTACAAACAAAAACTCTCAATTGTGAATAATCAGCTGGAGAACCAGACCATACCTCAATTGGAGGTTTCTTACCAAGAGTAATGCAGGGTGAATGATTAATAAGATAGCAAGCAGTGGAAGCAGTTTCAGCCCAAAAACGCCTATTCAAACCTGAATTAGACAACATGCAACGGGCCTTAGAGATGATAATTTTGTTCCAACGCTCAACTACACCATTCTGTTGAGGCGTATAAGGAATAGTGCAGTGCCTAACAGTGCCTTGAGACTTGCAATATGCTTTAAATTCATTAGAATAGAATTTCATCCCATTATCAGTGCGAAGCTTTTTAACCTTCTTCTCAGTTTGATTTTCAATCATACAACAATCATACAGTCTTCCACTCTTTAAATGTTGAAAATGCTTCTGATTTATCTTTCAAGAAATAAGGCAATACCTTATGAGAATAATCATCAATGATCGTCAACATATAACGAGAACCACCAATAAAAGGTTTGCGAGACGGTCCCTATAAATCAGAATGCACATAATCAAGAATACATTTACTTTTATGAGTAGAGGTATTAAACGATACCCTCTTGTGTTTGCCAAACACACAATGCTCATAAAACTTTAACTTACTAATGCTATGTTCATCAAGAAGCCCTCTCTTGCACAATTCATGCAATGCTTGTTCACTCATATGTCTAAGACACATATGCCAAAGATTAGTAGCATCAAAATTAGATGGTGAATTAGAAATTACAGTAGCATCACCTGTAATTGTAGTACCACGAAGATGGTACAAATTTGGAGATTTCAATTCACCTTTCATAACAACAAGAGAACCTTTTAACACCTTTAAAACTCCACCTTAACCGAAGTACTTGTACCCTTTACCATCAAGAGTACTCAGAGAAATAAGATTCTTGCTTTATGCTTGGAATATGCCTCACGTCAGTCAAAGTTCTAACAATACCATCATGCATCTTAATTTGAACAGATCCAATGCCAACAATATCACGTGGACTGTCATCACCCAATCTAACAAAACCTCCACCTTGGAGAATCATAGGTGACAAACCAATCTCTATTAATACATATATGAAATGAAGCAGCAGAATCAAGAATCCATTCATCAACACTATTTGCACATCCAGCAAATCACCAGTAGAATTATCAGCCTCAGAAGCAGCAACAGAAGCATCACCTTCATCATTGGATTTATCTTTCTCTCTATATGTTCCATTTCTCTTCTCCTTATTCTTCAATTTATAGCACTCAGTTATAAAATGATTATCCTTCTTACAATCCTTATAAAATTTATCTCCTTTGCTTTGAGATTTCCATCGGAACTACCATTGGAACTTTTGCCTCTATTGCCATTGTTGGATTTATTTTCTGTCCTCCCACGAACAGACAACGCTTCTCCATTGGAAACAGAACCTTTAGAAGATACCATCTGTTTCATCTTTTCCTTGGTGTGCAAAGCCTCAGAAATCTCATCGAGGTTAGAGTATCATGGCTATATAATAATGTATCTCTGAAGTTTGAAAAAGAACTAGACAAAGAGAACAAAAGAATGAGACCCAAATTCTCATCATCATAATCTACCTCCATAGACTGTAGATCAGAAACAATCTCCTTGAAGACCAAAGATGGTTAAGCACAAAACCACCCTCTTGCAACTTATGCATATATAACTTCATCTTCAAGTGCATCTTGCACGTCAAATCCTTAGACATGCAAATCGACTCTAACTTGAGCCACAAAGCAGCTGCAGTGTTCTCCTGCAAACAATCTTGCAAAATATTATTTGAAAGATGAAGTTGAATTTGAGTCAAGGCCTTACGATCTTTTTTTTTCTCCTCATCGGTCCAAGACTTTGAATCCTTGTTACCGAATTTATCAAGAGCATCATCTACTTGAGCCTGTGTAAGAATAGCCCTCATCTTAACTTGCCATAAGGCGATCCAGAGGTGGAAGATCATACTTTATCGACATGATAAAAAATAGCAGCAATAACCACAAGAATAATAATCTGCAGAAAATTAGGTGTAACCCTAGCAAAAAAAAACCTGCAACCTGGTACACAATCCGTGTACATTCAGCAATGAACTCAAGAAAGATAGCTTCTGGTACAATTCCTATGTGCACGTAGTAACATTCAACCAAATTTTCACCCACGTAACAGTAAACCTCAGGTGGCGTTTGGATGAGACCGGGATAGAGATAGGGACGGGGATATCCTACCCTCAAAAGAGTAATATTGTATCTTAGCCGTTCATTCTTTACGTCTCATTTAATCTTAGTCATTCATCTATTTCCCTATCCCTATCCCACCTCCTATATCCCTCGTCCAAATGCCACATCAGTCTGATCCTGATCGCCTTGATTCGCGTGCCGAAGAATTTCCAACACGCACGGATGCACAGCAGCAAGCCAGCAATTGCCAACGTGTGCAAACCCCGTGTGGATTTGCGTGCACTGCAAATTGACCTGTCCCGAACAGCAGCAGATCGCCGCCTCCCGAGCTTTATAGACAGACGGAAGCACGGCGCCTTCCGACTCGAGCAAGCCACGGAATCTTCGCCTGCGTCGTAGCAGAAACACCGAGACGAACTCACCCAGAACTCAGCCTTGGACTCACAGTAAAGTCGCCGTTTGGATGGCACGGACGAGATCGACGAGCAGCGCTTGGCGGCAGCGCGACGAATACTCGTGAAACCCTAACTTTTTTTCAATCTCGTGTCTGGCTCTAGATACCACTTGTTAACAAATAATACGAATAAAGATCGAACACGAGACATAGATTTTTATGTGGAAAACCCTTACGGGGAAAAAATCATGGGCGCCAATCGTCGATCTTCACTATATTGAGAGAGTTTACAGAACGCAGGGAATACAATGAGTCGTCAGCTCTTCCCGTACGGCTTATAAGATGTATTTATAGGATGGACTGACTACAGTTAGATACGAAAACAAATCCACTAATAAACATAACCCGAACCGCGGGCCGCCCAGTCGTCCCCGCGAGACTCATGTTAAAATCGGGATCATATTCCAACAGCCTCACTCCTTTGTATCACAGACATGTGCCCACGCTACCATGCTCTTACTGTCAGTGGCTGTGTCTGAACCAGACCAGAGAAAGGATCTTCGTTTCCGGTCCACATGGTCGATGATCCCTGGAGGAATTCTCCATGGCTGTCATAGCATATATTAGCTGTCCAAGACCGAATTGATCAGAGTTGCATGGCCCATCTGGTTTAGCAGAGATGCCTGCCATCCAGCAAGATATTTATCACACTTGGCAATGTTTGGGGCAAATGCTGATAGACGAAGCTTGGTATTTGATAGCGGCAGTCCAAGGTATGTTTGGGGAAATCCCTTCCTGCGGCATCCCAAGGCCGAGATACAATCCAGAACTGCACCTCATTCATGTGGATGGGCACAGCCCTGCTTTTGGTATAGTTGATTTGCAGCCCGGTTGCACTTGCGAATTGATCAAGAAGGTTTCTGAGGCTTTGAGCGTCAGTAAGTTCACCTCTGATCAGCAGAAGGGTGTCGTCTGCGTATTGCAGCACAGGGCAGGCTGTGTTTTCAGCTATTGGGTGTATTATGAGGCCTGACTTCCTGATGAGAATCTGCAGAACATCAGCAACCAAGATGAATAAGTATGGCGAAATCGGATCTCCTTGTCTTAATCCTCGTCGACAGTGCATCCAAGGTCCGGGGCAGCCGTTCACTAGAACAGCAGCGCGGGAAGAGTGGAGGATGTGTTGCATCCATCTTCGCCAGACACTGTTAAATCCTCTTGCCTGCATAATTGTTTCCAATGCTTCTCAATTAACCGTGTCGAAAGCCTTTGCAAAGTCTAGCTTGATCACCATTGTTGGAGTTCTTCGCTTGTGGCAGCACTGTACCATTTCCATTGCGTACACAAAGTTCTCTGTAACTGACCGCCCTCTTAAAAATTCTGTCTGATCCAAGTCGACAAGATCGTTTATCTGCAGTTGGAGTCTTGTTGTCAGCAGTTTGGATAGGATCTTGATACAAGCATGAGGTCTGCTTTGATCGCCGGCCAGGCGGCTTTGTAGAAACCAGGGCCGAAGCTATAAGGTGGAATTGGAGTATACCAGGCACCAAGCAAAAAAGAAAACTGGGAAATGCATTATGTAGGGTACATAGATACAAGTAGCAAAAAGAAAGGAAATATAACCAACAAATACAATACTCCCATGTCACGTCTGGCGCGCACAATGAAACCTACAAGCGCTTGAGGAGCATGGGGAGCCCGTGCCTTGGGCGCAGGGTGATCACGTCCATGGGAGCGTGGACGTATTTGGGGGACAGCTCGAGCGCGAACCTCTGCAGGATCATGGCGACCACGGCCTTGGCCTCGATCATCGCGAAGTTCTGACCGATGCACGACCTTGGCCCGCTGGAGAATGACAGCAGCGCATTGGGGTACTTGGCCGCCCTCGTCACCCCGTTCTCGAACCTCTCCGGCTTGAACTCACCGGCGTCGTCGCCCCAGACCTCCTTGTCGCGGTGGATCGTCGCGATTGGAATGGTCAGGATGGCGCCCTCGGGTACCCGGATGCCGCCGAGGTCGAGGTCTGATCCTGTCTTCCTCTGGATCAGGGACACGGGGCCGTAGAGCCGCAGCGTCTCCAGGAGGAACATGTTGACTAGCTTCAGCTTGTTGAGCGCGTCGCCGGTGGGGACCTCGTCGCCGCACTCCCGCCGCACCTCCTCCCGGAGCCTGTCCTGCCACTCCGGGTGCGTGCTCAGCAGGAAGGAGGCCCAGGTGAGCAGGTGCGACGTGGTGTCGTGCCCGGCGAAGAAGAATGTCTTGCACTCGTCGATGATCTCGTCCATGCTCAGCACCGGCGTCTCGCCGTGCTCCGGCGCGCACGCCTCCAGCATGAGCCCGAGCAGGTCGTTCCCGTAGCCGGCGGTGTCCTTGTTGGCGAGGCGTGTCTTGATGATGTCCATGAGCATGCCCCTCACCTGCCTGTCCAGCTTCCATGTCCGGAGGTTCTTCTCGGTTGGGAGGTACCTGAACGCTGGGATCTGGACGTTGAAAAAAGTGGAGAAGGCCAGGTACTGGAGCTCCCTCTGCGCCAGGAAGACCCGCTTCCCCTCGTTGTAGCTGCTCCCGAACGCCGTGTGCGAGATCACGTCGGCGGTGAGCTCCTCGAACCGGCTGCTCAGCTCGATCTCCACTTCAGCGCCCTTCGCGAGCTGTGCCTCCCACTCGGACATCATGGAGCGAGCACAGTCGGACATGGTCACCGTCATCATCTTGAGCTTGTCCATGTTGAAGGCCGGATGCACGACCTTGCGGTGGCGCTTCCAGTCGTCGCCGTCGGTGAGGACGAGGCCCTTGCCGAGCAGGCGGGAGACGTGCGGGTTCATGAGGTTCTTGGGGTAGAGCCCGGTGCGGTCGAAGAGCACCTGCCTGACCACGTTGACGTCCGCCACGCACACGTTCGGCCTCGCGCCGGTCCAGTACACGAACGTCCGCCCTGCAGCCACGCACACAGCCTTGTAAGGAGTAAGTAAGAAACACAACAATCCTGCCAAGAAAGCGTTCGAGCGCCGACGACGTACCGTAGAGCGCGTTCCACTTGCGGAGGTGCGGCTGCACCATGGGGATGAAGTCGTGGTCGTCGACGTCCAGCGTGACGGCGGCGCCCTCGCCGCGGAGGCGCTTGATCTCGCCGAGGCTCCCGGAGAAGAACCTGTAGTCCGGGCCGCGGACGCCAGACGAGGTGCACCAGCGCGTTGAACGCCCACGACGCCAGCACCGCCGCGACGGCCGCCGCCACCATCCAGGCCACTCCCATGGTCGCGGTCACTGCCGAGATGCTGCCTCTCAGACTCACTCAGATCGGGTCTGCACTGCACGTGCGGCCGAGTAGGAAAATCTGCTGCTAGACCGCTTGGTTTTCTTGCTGGGTTGAAATTGAAAGAAAAGCTGCTTGTTTTCCGCTGACACTTGGATCGGAGGTGAGGTTGTTTGTGTGGAATGCTGAGGCTGCTGGAGTCTGATATTTATACGCTGTTTGTGGGTTTGACCTTGGACGTTCTAGTCGGCGGGTTGTCTGGTGAGATCAGTGATGATGTCACTGAGTCTTTGTCCGGATGTGCACCAGCTTTTGTAGTGTGAACGGTGTGTTTGTTGCAAGGAGAGTGATGGAGAAGCCGCGTCGCCCTTGCGGTTTCTGGAAGACCCAGCAGTCTCAAATGTTCTTTTTACTCTGTTATTAGATTGTCTCGTCACGTTTTAGCTTCATTAAACGTGCAAGCACTTCTTGCTCACAGCGTATTATACTCGAAGCAGATAAAACAACACGCGCACATACTATTAGCAGTCTTTTGTCGAAACGTTCGAAGGACAAAGGAAGCTGGTTGCCTGCTTGCATGTCGTGTATTAATCGAGGCAACAACACTGGCCCAGGGCATTGGCCTTATGTTTATCTAGTGGTTGTAAGTTAGTTTTATGGTCATAGCTTCAATTAATTAGTTGATGGAGTAACTTTTCTTATTTGTTGGGATTGCCCTTAGCTGTGTAGTTATGCTCTTGCCCTAATCTAAATGAAAATGGACAAAGGATATTACTTGAGCAACTAATTGGAGTGGTCTCTTTCTCTTTCCTTTTTATTAGAAAAAAAAAACAAGTTATCCGTCCTATGGGCATGTTTGGTTGCTCTATTGGTCTGGGCACCACAGGCTAGACAGCCATCACAACCCTAGACATTCAAAATCGAACGTCGGGGAACACTGCCTGAGCCAGGAGCTGCCTGGGAGGCGAGAACCAAACATTTCTCGGGAGCAATATTGTTTGGTTTCTTTAAAGAAGAAACGGTTCCAGTGGTTACTGTTGTCGATGATGTCATTATGTGTACCAAAATCAATGGGCGTATGTCTCTATTTTCTTTTAGAAAGTTCTAGGATGATTATTTTTTAAGCCCGTGTGAAGCTTATGATTTGATTGGTTCATTCTCTGTATGTAAACATGGTGCGCTTGGATCTTGAACTCTCAATCACCGGTGACATCAGAACATAGGTCAGCAGCACTGCTAGTTGTTCGAAGAAGGCGAGTGCTGCACGCGCTGCAGTGCAGTTGTAGTCACCTTGAGCTATATATTGTTGTCTCTGTCCCGTACTCCTGTCCTTCTAGAAACAAATATTCGCTTAACGAAACAGAGCATATAACAAGGCCTTGGTTAGATAAAAAAAAACTTTTCGCTCAAAACTATCGCATCGAATTTTGTGACACATGTATGGAGTATTAAATATAGATGAAATAAAAAAACTAATTGCACAGTTTACGGGTAAATTGCGAGACGAATGTTTTGAGCCTAATTAGTCCGTGATTTGACACTAAAGTGCTACAGTAACAAATATGCTAATGACGGATTAGTTAGGCTTAATAAATTTGTCTCGCGTTTTCAGGCAAGCTATGTAATTAGTTTTTTTTTATTAGTATCCAAAAACTCCTTCTGACATCACATGGAACATCCGACACCAAAAAAAAATTCGCATCTAAACAAGGCCTAAGCTTGAAAAATCCATGGAGACGTCGACGGGAAAAGGCCCAGCCCTAGGCGCCCAAGGATGTTGCTCTGACTCCGGCTGACTAACGACACAAAAGCATGATATCCCTTTATCCTCGAACGTTTGGACAAAAGACTGCTAATTTACTCACTCTGTTCTAAATTATAGGTAACTTTGATTTTTTTATATACGCATACATTATTGGCGTGTTTAGTTCAGTGGCTGTAAAGTTTTCGGGGGTGTTGTAGCACATGTGTAACTATAACAATTAGTGTCCAATCATATACTAATTAGGCTTAAAAGATTCGTCTCGCAAAATACATGCAGACTGTATAATTAGTTATTTTTTATCTATATTTAATGCTCCATGCATGTCTCCAAGCATTCGATGGGATAGAGTGTAAAGTTTTTGGGTGGGAACTAAACACCCCCTACGTGTACCGAAAAAATTAAAGCGAGTTATAATTTGAAACAGAGGGAGCATGTGCTTTATGTTGCTTTATCTACTAAGTATACTAATACGCCGTTAACTTGAAGTGTTTGCACGTTTATGGACACTTCAAATACTGACACCGAAAGGAAGGCCGACCCATCCTACACGTCTCCCCTCGCCCAACCTTTCCCCTAGGATGGCATCTCGATGGGAGATCCAAGCTTCACCGATGGGCTGGCAACAACAATGAAGACCTCTTATGCAATGTGGACCCCTCCGGTGGCGAGTCTTTGACAACTGGACCCTCCAAAGGGCGTTCCTCTGTGGCTACGCAGGAGGCGGTGTCGCTTGTGGTACGGTAGATGCTACCTCTCTCACCTACTTAAGTCTACCTTGGTGTGGTCTGGTGACACCGGGAGATCTGGGGGCTCGGGACCTGGTTCTTTGTCGGGAGGTTGCCCTCAAGCAGCGCAGGCATCACCATCAGCGTCGGAGTTGCCCGCGGCCTTAGCTAATCCATGGGTCTCCACACCAAGGACGCGACGACTGCCGGCTGCTAGGGGCTCAAGACCTAGGATCTCGCCTCCACTACGCTGTGCCGCCAGATGCTTGAGGGCGGCAGGACATTCCACCGCGGGACCAAACGAAGTCGCAGTGGTCAAGGAACCCGCGTGAATTTTAGCGACACCAAGGAAGATCCCATTTTTCATGGCGGACCATCCCCTTAACCATCTCTTTAGGCATGATGCTTTCGGTGCCTCGCGAGGGACCACAAGGTCGTCGCATCGTGTCGTGACCTGCCGAGGTGCTTCTGCTGCAATTGTAATGGGCACTTCTCTAAATATTGCCCGCGGCCTTAGCTAATCCATGGGTCTCCACACCAAGGACGCGACGACTGCCGGCTGCTAGGGGCTCAAGACCTAGGATCTCGCCTCCACTACGCTGTGCCGCCAGATGCTTGAGGGCGGCAGGACATTCCACCGCGGGACCAAACGAAGTCGCAGTGGTCAAGGAACCCGCGTGAATTTTAGCGACACCAAGGAAGATCCCATTTTTCATGGCGGACCATCCCCTTAACCATCTCTTTAGGCGTGATGCTTTCGGTGCCTCGCGAGGGACCACAAGGTCGTCGCATCGTGTCGTGACCTGCCGAGGTGCTTCTGCTGCAATTGTAATGGGCACTTCTCTAAATATTGCCCGGCACACTGCCACCTATACAATCACCAGCAAATCAAGGATTGCATCCACAGCATATCAAGGATTGCGCCCACAAACCTACCAACGACCTAAGGGATAGGTCACACATTCAATAGTGGTCCTACTTCCTCGACGACTTTCCGCCACTCGTTAATGGAGAAGTGCCCACTACAATTGCAGCAGATGACCCTTCGTTGCGTCACAGTTATCGCACCAACCTCCTAGGATGTAGATGTACTTTCTAGGAACAGAGGTCTCCTATGCCTAACTATGACTCGTTGATGGATCCATGAACAAGCTCAAATCGTTATCTCCATTGCCCCAGTAATGGGAAAGGTGTGCTTCTGAAGATCCTATATATGCTTTTGGAGGATAGCTTGGTCATGAGTACTTTGGCTGAGTTGAGCCAAACAACGTCGTCTTCATTGAGACAAGCGTGCCTCTGACTACATGTTAGTCTCTTCCAAATATTCGCATGCTTTGAAGCTCAGTTTGAAGAGGAGGATGAGACACCTATGGCCCTGAAGGACTACAATAGCACCAAAATAGTTTCTCTGATGCCTGTCCTGGTCAAGATTCCTATTGACAAGAGTCCAGATGACTCACCGTTGCTGACATTAACCACATCACCTAAAGGCAAATAGAAATGCTCGACCGTAGGTCCCTGTTGAAACAACCGGAGACAAGACTAACAAGCTATATTTGGATTAAGGGATGCCTCCTCCACACATGTGACTGCGGCCTTGCGCCACTAGCTATAGCATGCATAATGGTTCATCCAAGAAAGCTCATGTTATGCTGGCTGGAAAAGAAGTTGGAGAAGAAGATGAATAGCAGAGACGTAGTTCTTTTTTCTTTTTTATGTTTTTGTTGCTCCCTAGCTAGATTGTGAGTAATCCCGTAGTTTTCTCATCTTGGTCGGTAATCCCTGCCGAGTAAGTTCGTCGTGTTATGCCTCTAGCGCATTTGTCTGCTCTCTTCTTATTGCTATAACCTGGCTATTCTGGATCCTTACAAAAAGAAAAAGAAAAGGAAGCTGTCTGACAAAAGAAATGGTTACAATGATTATTATTGTCGATGACAAATGAGATATATAATCATCCATGTTTCTATTTTTTAGAAGTTCTAAAATATCCATCTTTTTTAGCGCTGCCGAGGCGCTTAAAGGAAGACCGATTTGCAAAAACAAAACAAAAAAAAGACCCACGTTAGTAATACTGTGATTTAATTGATTCATTGAGGTAGGTAAAAATGGTGTACTTGGACTTGCGATCACCAGTGACATCCGACCTAGGTCAGCACTATACTACTACTTGGTCTTATTTAGTTACTCCTAAACTCATAAATTTGGCACTATACAAAAAGAAAATTCCCCGTCATATTAAACTTATGGTACATGCATGAAGTATTAAATGTAGACGAAATTAAAAACTAATTATACAGTTTGGCTATACTTTGCGAGACGAACGTTTTGAGCCTAATTAATCAATGATTAAATAATTGTTATCAAATACAAACGAAATACTACAGTGCCAAACCGTGAATTCGGCGGCGCCAAATTTAGGCAACTAAACAAGAAACAGGTGATACATGCACTGCAGCGCAGTTGTAGTCGCCTTCAGGCTTCAGCTGTCCTACTCTCTCCGTCCCATACTCCCGTCCTTCTAGAAACAAATATCGGCGTGACAAAAGAGGGTCATAAGATTCTTAAAAAAACTAAAAGGATTCTCCGCGCGTTGCCGCGGGTACGAAGAAAGAATCTATATTTTAGTATTTTGATGTGAAAAACTAAATATATCTACCATATTACATGCATGAATTTGAAAGACGAACTACTACGCATGCATGCACATGATCAGGCCGGTGTTAATTGGAAGGGATAAGTGGATAACGTGGCGCAAGAAGGTTCAAGATAATAGCTTTTGTGATGTTTGTGTTAATTTAAAAAATAAGTGGATGACGTGGCGTAAGGAGATCCAAAATAATTAGCTTAGTGGAGTTTGTTATATAGATCCATGGTCGCGTCAACGGGAAAAGGACTCAGCCTTGGGTTAGTGCTGTTGCCTCGACTAGTTAACAACACGCAAGCTGCAAGCAGGTTCCTTTATCCCTCATAACGTGCTCGTGTTGTTGTATAGTACGTATACTCAAAAGTACAGTCTGTTATATCAAGTGCTTGCACGTTTATATGGGCACTTTATAAAAATACTGAAACTGAAACTGAAACTGAAACGTGACGAACTGTATTAGAGTAATCATGCGTCGGCCACAAGGTTAAGAAATCCCACCATGCACATTCAGCCCTTGTTTAGATTGAAGAAAATTTCAACCCGATGAATAGTACCACTTTCGTCTTATTTGGCAAATATTGTCCAATCATGGACCAACTAGGCTCAAAAGATTCATCTCGTGATTTCCAACTAAACTGTGTAATTAGTTTTTTTTTACCTACATTTAATACTCCATGCAAATGGTTAAAAATTGATGTGATGGAGAAAGAGTGAAAAAACTTGAAACTTTGAGGCAAACTGAACAAGGCGTCAGTCCAAAGCAGTACTAGTAGGTGTGGAGCATCATTTCGTAACGTTTGTGTATTACGGCCCGACCTACCAGAAACCGGAAGAGCAACGCGGTTTTCCATGTCGATGTGGACGTCAATCAAGCGGTCCTGCTCTTGCAAACGAAAACGCCCGTTCCCACTTGCAATCTGCTGGCATCACCACTGATCTCACCGGCCCCGACAACCCACCAAGCGCCCCGGCGACGAGAACGTCAAACGGGCATCCACAAAAACGCGGTATAAATAGCTCCCTCCACCCGCAGCATTCACTCCACACAAACAACCTCACATCCGATCCAAGTGTCAGCAGCAAAACCAGCCTTCTTTCAATTTCAACCCAGCGAGAAAACCAAGCGGTCTAGCAGAAGATTTCCTACTCGGCCGCACGTGCAGACCCGATCGATCTGACTGAGAGGCAGCAGCTCGGCAGTGACCGCGAGCCATGGGTCTGGCCTGGATGCTGGCGGCGGCCGTCGCGGCGGTGCTGGCGTCGTGGGCGTTCAACGCGCTGGTCCACCTCGTCTGGCGCCCCCACGCCATCACCCGGAGGTTCCGCGAGCAGGGCGGACTACAGGTTCTTCTCCGGGAGCCTCGGCGAGATCAAGCGCCGCCGTCACGCTGGACGTCGACGACCATGACTTCATCCCCATGGTGCAGCCGCACCTCCGCAAATGGATCGCGCTCTACGGTACGTGCGTCGCCACAGGCCGCCCTGTTGCTTATGCCAAATCCCCTGTCAATCACTCTACATGTGTTCTGAACTGCGTACCCCGCCGTGCATGGCTGCAGGGCGGACGTTCGTGTACTGGACCGGCGCGAGGCCGAACGTGTGCGTGGCGGACGTCAACGTGGTCAGGCAGGTGCTCTTCGACCGCACCGGGCTCTACCCCAAGAACCTCATGAACCCGCACGTCTCCCGCCTGCTCGGCAAGGGCCTCGTCCTCACCGACGGCGACGACTGGAAGCGCCACCGCAAGGTCGTGCATCCGGCTTTCAACATGGACAAGCTCAAGATGATGACGGTCACCATGTCCGACTGTGCTCGCTCCATGATGTCCGAGTGGGAGGCACAGCTCGCGAAGGGCGGTGAAGTGGAGATCGAGCTGAGCAGCAGGTTCGAGGAGCTCACCGCCGACGTGATCTCACACACGGCGTTCGGGAGTAGCTACGACGAGGGGAAACGGGTCTTCCGGGCACAGAGGGAGCTCCAGTACTTGGCCTTCTCCACTTTTTTCAACGTCCAGATCCCAGCCCTCAAGTACCTCCCAACCGAGAAGAACCTCCGGACATGGAAGCTGGACAAGCAGGTGAGGGGCATGCTCATGGACATCATCAAGACCCGCCTCGCCACCAAGGACACCGCCGGCTACGGGAACGACCTGCTCGGCCTCATGCTGGAGTCGTGCGCGCCGGAGCACGGCGAGACGCCGGTGCTGAGCATGGACGAGATCATCGACGAGTGCAAGACCTTCTTCTTCGCCGGGCACGACACCACGTCGCACCTGCTCACCTGGGCCTCCTTCCTGCTGAGCACGCACCCGGAGTGGCAGGACATGCTCCGGGAGGAGGTGCGGTGATGAGGTCCCCACCGGCGACGCGCTCAACAAGTTGAAGCTAGTCAACATGTTCCTCCTGGAGACGCTGCGGCTGTACGCCCCCGTGTCCCTGATCCAGAGGAAGACGGGATCAGATCTCGACCTCGGTGGCGTCAGGGTACCTGAGGGCGCCATCCTGACCATTCCAATCGCGACGATCCACCGCGACAAGGAGGTCTGGGGCGAGGACGCCGGTGAGTTCAAGCCGGAGAGGTTCCAGAACGGGGTGACCAGGGCGGCCAAGTACCCCAATGCGCTGCTGTCTTTCTCCAGCGGGCCAAGGTCGTGTATCGGTCAGAACTTCGCGATGATCGAGGCCAAGGCCGTGGTCGCCATGATCCTGCAGAGGTTCGCGCTCGAGCTGTCCCCCAAATACGTCCACGCGCCCATGGACGTGATCACCCTGCGCCCAAGGCACGGGCTCCCCATGCTTCTAAAGCGCTTGTAGGTTTCATGGTGCGCACCAGATGTGACATACGAGTATTGTGTATTTGTTGGTTATATTTGCTTTCTTTTTGCTACCTGTATCTATGTAGTATGTACCCTACATAATGTACGTCCCAGTTTTTTTGCTTGGTGCCTGGTATACTCCAATTCCACCATATATGTAAATGTTTAGCTAGATTATTACTTGGTGGAATTGGAGCTATGAAAAAAGACTAATCGTATAAACTCCCATAATAAACAAAAAAAATAGCCATTAATTTAGTAGACTTTATCATCATTATTGCTGATAATAATCATTGTATCTTTATAATAGATCCAGTAATAATATGCCATTATGGAAAATATATAAAGTTACCTGTTTGCAACTAAAATTATCTACCTCCGCCATTATGAGAGAGAATTTAAAGTAACCTTTCTAAATTTTCACACAAATTAGCAACCTCAGCTATTATGAAAGATATACAGCATGGCACCTAAATTTGCAATTAATTTACCCACCTCTAGTCTAGCATACTATAAAAGATAATACTAAGTAACTTTTAATTCA
Source organism: Saccharum hybrid cultivar R570 (assembly GCA_038087645.1). Classification (NCBI taxonomy): domain Eukaryota; kingdom Viridiplantae; phylum Streptophyta; class Magnoliopsida; order Poales; family Poaceae; genus Saccharum; species Saccharum hybrid cultivar. Next base: position 27,465,522 of record JAQSUU010000344.1, read on the forward strand.
TATCTAATTTATCCACCTCTGACACTATAAAATATAAACTAAATTATTCCTAAAATCTAATTCTAAATTACAAATAAATGTTGACATCTAAAATAACTAAATAACATAAATTAAGTTATATATGTTTCTAAATTACTTGATCTATTGCGGCTGTTGTCCTTACCTGAAGTCTTGGACCAATATAGGAGTGAGGATTTATGCAAATGCTAATGAATGTAGTTTTTTTTAATCTGGAATATTGTGTCTACTTTATTTTTGGGGAGCACTATTTATATGTCCAAGTTACAATTGATGGACCAAAATGCCCACCTAATAGCTAAATTCTTCCTTGTACTCCTCCTCTTCTTCCTTGTGGCTGTGAAATGTTTGTCCCACTTGGGATGACTCCGTCCATCAAATTTCTGGGGCAAGTTGAACCCTCCTCTAAGGGTATATTCCCTAGTGGGATAATTTTGTCTCTCTGAACCAAATATCATGCGGAAAGTGGGTTATCCGACCTAAGACAATTCCATCATTAAAACCAAACACTGCCTAAACTCATGGGTGCTTTTATTCTATTGCAAGGCAGCAGAACCACAGAACCTAACATAGCATGAATACAAGATCAGATCGACATCAAAAAATGATAATCAATGTGAACTCATTCAACAACTAGGAACAGGCGGACAACAAAGAGAAAAATGGTACAAATATACCCTCATTATTTATAGAATATTATTAGATAACCAAATGAGTTCATATAACAAATATTTCAGATCACAAATATTACGAACTAGTATATGACTGTAGCATTACCCGGTTGATATATAATTCACACATTGCAGCAACAGAACCAAACAATATCATAGCTTGCAGTGTCAAGTTCATAGTCACCAAATATATTTCACAAAGTTGGCAGGACCATACTTAATCAAGACTCCAGCATCAACTAGCACATAATCACACCCAACTATAGTCAATGTACAACAGTTTCAGATGAACTATTCTTGGCAACTTACCAGGAGCCCGTATATAATCGACATGTGGTCTGGAGCCCGTATAATTGCCATGTGGTGTGCGAAATAATTGAGAATCTAAAGGTGTTGTTTGGTTTAGGTCCAGCAACAGTAATGGCAACGTAATCAGGAAACAATGCTATCTATTACACTGTAAGAGAAAACAACAATGACAACGTAATCAGGAAACAATGCTATTTATTACACTGTAATAGAAAACAACATTTGTTTGGTTAGTTTTCTGCAGCATCCACACAACTTAACATTGGATGACGCCGGTAGGTGTGCGGTATCGATTTTTCACAGGGCCGTATTCTTTCCTCGGTTATCGATTCTGGATTGGCGTAAACAAACAAATTGCTATGTGATCCGACCGCAGAGGAAACACTTAGGGCCTGATTGGTTGAGAGAAGTGAGCAATCTGGCTCGTGTCAGCTGGTCAGGCCCCTCTCCACCAGTCTCATCCCATGCAGGTGCCCTGTGTTTGGTTGGTCCGTTGAATTAGGACAAGTTACAATGAGATTTTGGTTGGATGAACGAGTTAGCCTTCTGATTCTCTTTTTTTTTCGCGATCACGTCCGTCCCTGGACGCGTTTTTCAATAAGCAGAGAAGAGTCCACCTCAAACAAACAGCAAGAATGGTAACCATGGTTACCACAACGAACGAAAATAAAGGATCCTCACCCCTCCGCTCAGAACAAACGAGCCTTCTGATTCTCAGATACAACAAACACTTGTTTGGTTGGATGCATAAATGAAGGTCTGCTTACCTCTTGCATGTGGTGGTAAGAGTTACCTCCCAAAGTTCCAACAAGTTGGTTTCAGACAATACAAACGTTTACATCAACTTCCAAACTAAAATGGCAATGATTACAGCTTGAACAAATATTATCCCATGCAAGAACAAGGCATAAACGAAATCACAAACTGCATCTAGGCCATGAAGATTTGAGAGAAAGGAAAGGAGATTAGGGGGAAACACGTACCTTTCCTCAATCACACGGCACCAGTGATTACCCACCGCAGAAAACAAGAACATAAACTAGATTAGAGGATTGGGGTTAGTGAGATAGGGGAGATGGGAACTCCACAAAAACTAGATTCAACAGAGAGCATGAATGAGGTAGGGAGCGTCAGAGAAGAGATGGGAGACGAGCTTACCGAGAGGGAGAGAGACGAGCGAATGAGGCGAAGGGAGTGAGGAAGCGGCGACAGCGGTGTATATCGGAAAAAGGGAAAAGATGGCGCGAACCCTAGCTCCTTCCCGTGCTTCGGCAATGTATGCACGGGGCCCAGGAAAAGAGCTCGTGGGAGCTCCCGCCGCGCGCCGCGCAAGCCAGGCTCGCCAGATACGAAATCAGATTTCGTTTCCGTCACCACTCACCACCTTCCGTAATCCTATGGTCTAAATGGAGCAACAGCCACGGACACGAACACGGAGCCAGCAAGTTTGACCAGGCTGACTGACGGGGTAGCTCGCGTGCATGCACCGCTGTTGTTGAATTGGGGATCCGGGATCCCCACGCGACGTGTCTGTCCCAGGACTCCCTCCCCTCCACAGCGAAGCCATGGCGTAATCCCTCACGAACGCACCAGCCGAAGCTTGCTGGTCCTGCTTGTACAGGAGTACAGTATAAATGGTCCCTCCCCTCGGCCCGGACATCGATCACATCACACCACAGCCATCTGATCTGATATCACGCAAGAACCTCCGGGCTAGCGGTTGCTTGCTTGGCTGGCAAAGGCTTGGACCCGACCATCTCATCCAATCCGTGAATCCGTCCGTCAGCGAGGCACCCAGCGCCGTCGCCGTCCCGCGCGGCGGTGATATGGAGTAAGGCTGGGTGCTGTCCGCGGCGCTCGCGGCCGCGCTGGTGCGCCTCGTGTGGCTGGCCCGGAGCCTCCGGGCGCAGGGCGTGCGCGGGCCTCCCTACCGCTTCTTCCACGGCAACCTCGGCGACATCAGGCGGCTCCGCGCGGCGGACGCCGGCCTCAGGCTGGACGTCGCCGACCACGACTTCACGCCCATCGCGCAGCCGCAGTTCCGGGAATGGATCCCCCTCTACGGTTCGTAGTACTCGTGCCACCATTCCACACATTCTCGATCTTCTCAGTGTCACAGGCAGCAGTTAGTTACCTTACCATGCATCGTTCCGCTTGGCCGGCCTGACGCCGTACGTGATGATCGAGCTGCAGGGCGCGTGTTCCTCTACTGGTTCGGCTCCACGCCCAACATCTGCGTGGCGGACTACGCCAATGGCGAAGCAGCTGCTAGCCGAACGGACGGGGCTCTTCGCCAAGAACCGCTCCAACGCCAACCTGCTCCGGCTTCTCGGCGAGGGGCTCGTGCTGGCCAACGGCGACGACTGGCACCGCCACAAGAAGGTGGTGCACCCGTCCTTCAACACCGACAAGCTCAAGGTACGCACTACGCAGCCACGCAGACGGCCGCCGGCGCCGGCGCCGGGGCGGGGCGACGACATCCAACTTTTGCTAGTTTACTCCACGTGCTTGTCGTAGGAGTCCCTAGGCACATCACATGGGCTTTAATTTGATTCTTTGCGCTGAAAGTGAAACCTTTTCAAATCAGATGATGACAGCGACGATGGCGGATTGCGCCCTATCGATGGTGACCAGCTGGGAGGCGCAGCTGGCGAGTCAGCGGAAGAAGCACGTGACGATCGAGCTGAGCGACCAGTTCGAGGAGCTCACCGCCGACGTCATCTCCCACACGGCGTTCGGGAGCAGCTACAAGGAAGGGAAACGGGTGTTCCAGGCACTCAAGGAGCTGCAGTTCATCGCCTTCTCCACGCTTTTCAGCGTTCAGATCCCAGGGTTCAGGTGAATAAAGCACAAACTAACATATGCGCAGGAGGATCTGATTTCAGTGATGAACAGAACAGAACAGAACAGAACAGAACAGAACAGAACAGAACAGCAGGCTGTAAAATTGTACATGTGCATGTTTTTGATACAGATATCTTCCTACAAAAAAGAACATGCGTGTGTGGAAGCTGGACAAGGAGGTGAGGAGCACGCTGACGCGGATCATCGAGAACCGGCTCGGCGCCAAGGACAAGGCCGGGTACGGGAACGACCTCCTGGGCCTGATGCTGGAGGCCTGCGCGCCGGAGCACGGCGGCGATCAGCTCCTGAGCATGGACGAGATCATCGACGAGTGCAAGACTTTCTTCTTCGCGGGGCAGGAGACCACCTCGCACCTGCTCACCTGGGTCATGTTCCTGCTCAGCACGCACCCGGAGTGGCAGGAGAAGCTCCGGGCGGAGGTGTTGAGGGAGTGCGGCGGCGGCGGCAGGGACCGCCGGGCTCCCACCCACGACATGCTCGGCAAGCTCAAGCTGGTATGTTTGGTCGTCTTTTGCTTGAGTGCTTGTGACTTGATGGATCGACGGATGCTTATTCGAGTTGCAATGCAATGCAAATGTTGTCCGCAGATGAGCCTGTTCATCCTGGAGACGCTGCGGCTGTACAGCCCCGTCCCGCTGATCCGGCGGCGGACGCGGTGCCCCGTGGAGCTGGGCGGCGTGGTGGTGCCCGCGGACGCGCTCCTGACGCTGCCGATCGCGACGATGCACCGCGACAGGGAGGTGTGGGGCGACGACGCCGGCGAGTTCAACCCGCTGCGGTTCGACGCCGCAACCACCAAGGCGGCGCCCAAGAACCTGAGCGCGCTGCTGGCCTTCTCCAGCGGGCCGAGGAACTGCATCGGCCAGAACTTCGCCATGGTCGAGACGAGGGCCGTCGTCGCCGCGGTGCTGCAGCGGTTCGCGCTCACGCTGTCGCCGGAGTACGTGCACGCGCCGACCGACGTCATCACGCTGCGCCCCAAGTACAGGCTCCCCATGATCGTTACGAGCGTTGATGATGCTTGATGCGTAGTGCGAGATCTACGTAATACAGATTAGTACATTCTTACAGAGAGCTGTACATTATCATATTAGTGAGCGAAGACTAATTACCTGTTTAGTTTGCCTTTGCCCTGAATAAATAAAGCACAATCTAGTTGTAAGATTACGACCACAATGCCACAACGGCTCTCGTTTGACTTGATCATTTTCGTATGCAACTTGGGTGCGGGCCTGCCAAAGGGCGGCTCGGCCCGCTTCTAAATGAGCCCATGGAGCCAAGCAGGCCGACCCTAGACAGGAGACAGGGGTAGCAGGTGGCCTGTTTCAACGGCCATGGCAGGTGGTTTCCCCGCTTCAGAGAAACAGCTCGCCGCTTGAAAACGAAAGCCTCGCGTCGCCGCCGCCGGATGCATAGTATTTCCTCCGCGGTGAAGAGGAGGCTCAGACTGAGGCCTCGGTGCCTTCCTCTTGCCTCCCCAGCGACTGCTCCTCGCCGCGGGTGCAGCAGCTGCGGCCCTCGCGAGCCCGTCGTCTCGCACGACTCGCTCCTCCTCCGGCTGCAGTCGGGCCCCGCCCTCACGGAGGTACGGAGATTGCACGCTGCGCTGCTGGTGCGAGGCTACCGTAGAAGCACCGTCCTCGCCGCGCAGCTGGTGCGCGCGTACGCCAGGCTGCGGGATGGTGGGTTCGGGCACGCGGTGCGTGTGTTCGACGGAATGCTAACCAGGAACTCCTTCGCGTGGAACGCCGTGATCAAGGGCCTTGTTGATGCTGGCAGGTTCTCGGAGGCGCTGCAGTGGTACTGGGACATGGTCCGTGACGGCTCAGTCGTTGCTGATCGTTTCACGTACCCACCTGTTCTGAAAGCATGTGCCGCACTTGGCATGGTTGAGCTGGGGAGAAAAGTTCAAGAGAACGTGGAGGCGGACATTGCCCGGGGTATTGCAAAGAGCAATGTCTTTGTGCAGTGCGCGCTCGTGGACATGTTTGCCAAGTGTGGGTGCTTATGTGAAGCAAGGAATGTCTTTGAGAGCATGGAAGTGAGGGACTTGGCTGCATGGACTGCGATGATTGGAGGAACTGCACACGGAGGAGACTGGCTTGAGGTGATGACGTTGCTTAACCGGATGAAGTCAGAAGGGTTTCAGCCTGATTCAATTATTTTTGCCACTGTTATTCCAGCATGTGGTAAGGTGAAAGAGCTGAGGACTGGAATGGCATTGCATGGATGTGCGGTAAAATATGGAGTAGGTGATGATATCTGTGTTCCGAATGCTTTGGTTGATATGTATTGCAAATGTGCTAGGCTGGATATGGCTGCTTCTCTGTTTTGGTCTATCGATCACAAGGATGTTGTCTCTTGGAGTACCATAATTGCAGGTCATTCACAGAACAGAAGATATCATGTGAGTGTCAGTTTGTTTACTGAAATGGTTGCTTCAGGAGTAAAACCAAATTCTACTACCCTAGCAAGCATACTTCCTAGTCTTTCAGAGCTGAGGTTATTAAGGTATGGAAAAGAAATTAATTGCTTCTCCTTAAGAAATGGACTCGAGCACAGTGAGTTTCTAGTCAGTGCACTCATCGACTTCTACGGTAGGCAAGGATCCATTAGGGAAGCAGAAATTGTTTTTGAGTTCATGCCGAAGAATGATTTGGTCGTTTTGAATTCAATGATTGGAGGATATGTTGTGAATGAGGATTCAGAGTCTGCATTACGTCTATTAAGGGCACTGCTGAAAGAGGGATTTAAACCTGATCGTGTGACTGTTGTTTCAGTTCTTCCTCTATGCAATCAACACTCCAAGCTCCTCCAATGTAAGGAACTACATGCTTACGCCATCAGGCATAACATAAGTTCATGTTGCTCAGTTAGTAATGCACTTACAGATATGTACTGCAAGTGTGGTTGCCTAGAACTAGCCGTCAAAATTTTTCTGCTGATGACAGAGCGAAATACTGTTACATATAACACTCTGATTTCTTCTCTGGGAAAGCATGGTCATGCAGAGCAAGCATTCTTTCTTTTTGACCTAATGAAGAGAGATGGAGTTTCTCCAGATAAAGTGACTTCGTAGCTCTGTTATCATGTTGTAGCCATGAAGGCCTTATTGATAAGGGCTTGTGCTTCTATGATTCCATGTTGCGGGACTATAATATTTCTCCAGAAAAGGAGCACTATTCGTGCATTGTTGACCTTTACAGCAGATCTGGGAGGCTTGATGGTGCTTGGAATTTTATTGCAAATTTACATGAAGTGCCAGAAATCGATGTTCTTGGGTGTCTATTGTCAGCATGCAGAGAGCACAATAGAATGGACATTGCTGAGCTCGTTGCAGAAAGAATATTTGAGCAAAACCCCAATGATCCTGGCTATCACATTCTGTTATCTAACATCTATGCCAGTGCTGGAATGTGGTCTGAGGTGACTAGGATAAGAATTATGATAGAAGAGAGGAGCTTGAAGAAGAGAACAGGAAATAGCTTGATTTAAGATCATGGCTTGTGGTTCCTTGACTCCCTGTACATATTCATATGCATTTTGCACAAAAGAAAAACATCATTTGCCTGTGGTTGTATGGAACAAATAACTAGATATGAAATCCAAAAGTTTCTGCCTGCCATATTTAATGGGATGATACATAACTTGCCAAAATCACGTAATGGTCACTTCATACCATGTCCTGGATACATAAGGCAAGATGGAGCGTAAAACTGCTGATGTGAAAGGATAGTGACTAGCTTCTCTAGCTACTTAAGAATTACCGATGAACCTGGGAGATAGGACGCAAGATGGGAAGAGAGACAGCTACTGCATCAAAACACTGTTCAATTTTTTTTCTAGAAGAGGAATAAATTCCATATTTGCAGGCATACGTGAGTTGACAGAATTACAGAGTAAATTTTACTGTTTATTATGCTTGTTCTTGGTGTTATATGTCAAGCAGTTTAACAAATTTGCTCCTTTTCTATACCATGCCTGCAATCTGCATTCTCTTGCATTTGTTTGCCAGTATAATTAGCCAAAGAGGGTTGCTCGGGGTCACAAGATCCAGAATGTATACACATTTTCTTCTGTTTGACTATCACCGGGCTTCATATATATAAATCTTGATGATGAATTTATTCACTTGTCCTGGGAATGCTTTTTTTTCATCTAAGAACTCCTTTTTCTGTATTGCTTACTCCTCATTGCTCTATGTGCAGTTTAATGTATTATTCTGATTCTGATTTTCCTTATTAATAATCAAGAATCTATTTTGCAATTATTTCATGATTTATGAAATATTCATCAAGGGAAATTGATACTTATGCACTAAGATAATTCCGGTGATTTCAGCTGCGACCCACCTCTTAGTTTTGCACTTTTTTTTTGTAGGTAGTCAGTATAGACTTTTCTGCAGTCCTTTTGTGCTAGCTGCAATTCTGAAGAAATGGAACTAACTGGGTGCACATCGATCCTCAGATCCTTCTACGGTTTGGAAGATATTTTGATTTTTCCAGTTATGTTCTGTTTGAAAATTTTCAGTGGCCGTGCAAAATATTATTTACCATGAGTCTTGGACTTATTCTCCTAGGCAGGTAGTTAGACCACACATATCAGTGCAGTGTTTCTCCAGACTGGGTTTCAGCATGACAAAGCTTTTGCTTACTCATGAATTAGCTCACCTGTTGCTATCATATACAACGATGGTGTCTCCATCAATGGATGTCAAAAGCAGAAACAGCACCACAAGTAGAATCAGTAAAGCACCCGGATTTCACTGATGATGCATCATAATGCAATGCAAAAGGGAAGTAATCAATGAGGGTGCTGGGCCAATACAAAGGGGTGGGCTCACCACATGTCCTCATCAGATACTGGATTCCCCGCTTGTCCTACTGAGCATTGCTGCTATCCGAAGTTTGTGCAGAGGATTGAGTTCAACAACATGGCCTATATTATTACAGCCTTCGTTCAATTCTGGCTTCCCAGAATCTATCAGGTAGGGAGCTGCTTTATTGCAAGAGAGAGAGATGATTTTTCAGTCCCAAAACCCAATGCTTTCATTGCTTCTTTATGATTTTGACATACCATTTTTTTAATAAAATGTGTTTTACATACTTTGTCCATACATTTCGGTCCAGAGCTCTGAGAAGTGAAAAACATCATCACTTGATGATCAATGATAGTATAATACTATTGTGGTGTGTAAGAAGATCCTGTGTGACTTTTATTACACTATGCCCTTTGACATCTTTTAGTTTCTTACCCTTGGTTTGCTGACTTCCTTGATGTGTAGATTGACTTGCAAGCTTCAAGACAAACAGGGAACGGGCATCCTTATCAGATCCAGGTGACATGTTCTCCAACTTCTTATCAAAGTTCCAGTGGCCAGCAATAAAAAAAAGAAAAAAAAGCTCCAATGGCCGGTGCGATGTAGTTTGGGGTTTGGACCATCTGCCATCCTGCAACGGTAACTATCTTCTCCCATGGAATCTGAAGTTCATTAACAACAGCCAGCTGTCTATACATGATCCAAATGATTCCAATAGACTCGCGCACAGCAATAGCACGTTGGTAACCGCCCAGTTCTTCGAAGTATATAGTCTAGTTCTTATATGCAACAACAACAACAACATAGTGTTGAAAGTGTTGTCTCTATAGATTAGGGCTAACCCTAGAAGGGTAGCTATATAGGTTCCATACATGGGCCACATGGGCCTTAGCCTCATGGGCCTAAACACATACTCCAACACCCCCCGCAGTGTGAACTACCGGCGCAGCGAAGTTCGAGGCTGAACAAGAAAGAACACACACAACCCCCCACAGACGCAACTAGCCACCGGTGATGTTGAGGCTGGAGCGAAACTCGGCGAAGGTCGAGGACGGGAGGCCTTTGGTGAAGATGTCCGTGAACTGGGAGGTCGTCGGAACATGAAGGACCCGCACCTCGCCCATGGCCACCCGATCACGGACAAAGTGGAGGTCGATCTCTACATGCTTCGTCCGCTGGTGCTGGATGGGGTTGGTGGAGAGGTAGACCGCACTGACGTTGTCGCAGTAGATCAGTGTGCTCCGGGAGGGCGGAGTGTGTAACTCAGCAAGCAGCTGCCGGAGCCAGGCGGCCTCCGCCACGCCGTTAGCAATGGCGCGGTACTCCGCCTCGGCGCTGAACCGGGAGACCACCGGCTGGCGCTTGGACGACCAAGACACCAGGTTGCCGCCCAGGAAGACGGCGTAGCCGGAGGTGGAGCGGCGAGTATCCGGGCACCCGGCCCAGTCAGCGTCGGTGTAGACGACGAGGTCGGTGGAGGAGGCCCGGTGTAGGAGGAGGCCGTAGTCGAGCGTGCCCCGGAGGTAGCGGAGGAGGCGCTTGAGAGCCGTGAGGTGAGGCTCCCGGGGGTCATGCATATGAAGACAGACCTGCTGAACTGCATAGGTGATGTCCGGCCGGGTGAAGGTGAGGTACTGAAGGGCCCCGGCGAGACTCCTGTACGCAGTGGGATCGGCCACCGGTGTGCCCTCAGCCTCAGACAGCTTGCCCTGAGTGTCGACCGGAGTGGAGCAGGGCTTGCAGTCAGTCATCCCAACCCGCTCCAGGATATCCCGAGTGTACTGCCTCTGGTGAAGGAGCCCAGCAGGACGGAGCCCAGCAGGACGGTGCTCACCCAGATCCTTCATCGCGAACTCCTGCTGGAGGGCTGCAATGATCCGGCGGAGAAGTGGCTCGCTGGAGGCGGTGAGGACAATGTCATCAACATAGAGCAACAAGTATGCAGTGTCGGCCCCATGATGGTAGACGAACAGGGACGTATCAGACTTGGCCTCCACGAACCCCAGTGTCAGCAAGAAAGCAGCGAACCGGTGGTTCCACGCCCGAGGTGCCTGCTTGAGGCCGTAGAGGGACCTGTTGAGCCGGCAGACCATGTCAGGACGGGTGGAATCGACGAACCCCGCCGGCTGACTGCAGTACACCGTATCGGTAAGAAGGCCGTGGAGGAAGGCGTTCTTGACGTCCAGCTGGTGAAAGGGCCAAGACCGAGCAAGCGGTGCGGACGGTGGCCGGCTTGACCACCGGGCTGAAGGTCTCATCGTAGTCGACTCCAGGGCGCTGAGTGAAACCCCGGAGGACCCATCGAGCCTTATAGCGCTCGAGAGAACCATCGGCCCGGCGCTTGTGGGTCCAGATCCACTTGCCGGTGACGACGTTGGAGCCTGGTGGCCGGGGCACCAACTCCCATGTCTGGTTGGTGAGTAGCGCGGCGTACTTCTCTTCCATCGCACGACGCCAGTGAGGGTCCAGCAGGGTGTCGCGGACGGAAGAGGGTACCGGGGAGACCACCGCGTCGCCGGTCGAAGCCTCGAGGGCACGAGGTGGTAGAGTGCCAGCCGCGTGCCGTGTCACCATCGGGTGAACATGCCGCGGGTGTCGGTGAACCAGCGGCGGGTGGTAGACCGGCGGGGCACCACGAGCCGGTAGGGACTACGGCGGTGGTGTCGGTGTCCCTGGTGGAGAGGGGACCGCGAGCGGCGGCGGTCGCGGCCTGCGCTGGTACACCCGTACCGGCGCGGCGAACCTCGACGGAGGTGCCGGGGCAGGTGCCGGGGCGGGATCCGGCGTCGGCGACTGGCACGACCCCCTCCCCCCCGGGGGCAGAAGTGGGGGGACGAAGGCCCCGGGTCCGCACCAATCGGAGAGGCCGAGGCCGTGCCAGAGGACGACGAGCCCGGAGCCGCCGGGGATCCGGGACAGGAGGGCGGCACGGAGCGCGGCAAAGCGGTACCTGCAGGAGACCATGAAAAAGGTGGCTGGACCACCGGGTCAGTGGAAAACAGGGAGGGAGAGTCAGGGACCGGAGGGGTGGTAGTGCTGGAAAAGGAAAAGACGGACTCATCGAACACCACATGGCGAGAGATGAGAACCCGTCGGGAGGTAAGGTCAAAGCACCGGTACCCCTTGTGATCTGGGGAGTACCCGAGGAAGACACATAGCGTGGAGCGGGGGTCCAGCTTGTGAGAAGAAGTGGCAGCGGTGTTGGGGTAACAAGCACACCCAAACACGCGGAGGTGATCGTAACGAGGCGGGGTACCGAATAGGGCATGGTGAGGTGTGGGAGCGGGACATGCAGCGGAAGGAAGGCGGTTAAGAAGGTAGGTGGAGGTGTGCAGGCCCTCAGCCCAAAAGCGAGCAGGAATAGAGGCCTGAAACAGAAGGGTACGCACGGTGTCGTTGGTGGTGCGAATCATCCGCTCAGCCTTGCTATTCTGCGAGGAGGTGTATGGACATGACATGCGCAACTGAACACCGTGAGAGAGGAAGAAAGCTCGGGAGGTGGAGTTATCAAACTCGCGACCATTGTCACACTGGACGGCCTTGATGGTGAGGCCAAACTGTGTAGACACCCAAGTAAAGAAGTGAAGGAGCGTGGTAAACGTATCTGACTTCGCACGGAGAGGGAAAGTCCACGAATAATGCAAAAAATCATCAACAACCACAAGATAGTACTTATAACCAGAAATACTCAGAACATGAGATGTCCATAGGTCGCAATGTACAAGATCAAAAATGCGGGCCGTATGGGAAGAAGAACTAGAAAAAGGAAGACGAACATGGCGGCCCAATTGGCACGCATGACACAGTTGCTCATCATGAGCTCGAGTACAAGGAAGACCAGAGCTACGACTGAGCTGTGTCAGGGCATCACGTTCAGGATGGCCGAGGCGCCGGTACCAGGTAGTAGAGGAAGTAGAAGCGACGAAGGCAACTGACAAAACAGACGGCGAAGAAGACGAAGGCGCCACCGGGAATCGAAGAGTGTAAAGGGGCCCGGTGCTGTCACATCGGAGCAGAGGATGCCGGGTAGCCAAATCCTTTACAGTAAGACCAGAAGAGTCAAATTCCACAGAACAAGAATTGTCAGCTGTAAAACGACGAATAGAAAAAAGGTTATGAACCATAGAAGGAGCAACAAGAACATCGGGAAGACGAAAAGAGCCATGAGCACCGGCGGTACCCACAGACGTGACTGGAAGACAAGAACCATTGACGACCATAATGGATGAACGAAGAGAGGAAGAAGGAGAGTGGAGCGACGAAAGTATACCGGGGTCAGGAGTGGTGTGGTAGGTGGCTCCCGAATCGGCGATCCACTCGGGTCCGACCGGAGGTGTCAGACCCATGGAGCTGAACGAGTGAGCTAGGGCTGCCTGGTCCCATCCGGTGACCCCCGGAAGAGGCCCAGAGGGAGGAGTCCACGCCGTAGCAGGGAAGGCGTCGGGTGGAGGACCAGCGGGAGGTGCGCCGGTGAGCATGGCCACCGGTGGACGCGAGTCGGCCCCGGGGGCATGGTAGGGCCACATGGAGATGCGGCCAGACCACGGGTTCTGGAAAGAAGGCCATGGTGCCCCCCCCCCCCCCGTGTGGCCCAGCCGGTGCCAGAGCCTGGAGGTGACCCCCCTGCCACCCCCGCGGCCTCCTCCACGGCGACGACGAGAGCCACGACCCCCCACCTCCGCTCGGCTCGGAGGGAGGAGGGCCCAGAAGAGGCGGCGGCGGTGGAGCGGTCGACCGCGGTGGAGCAGACGGACGCGGCGAAGTAGCAGCCAGGGCTGTCGAGGAGGACGAGGACCCCATGGAAGCGGTGGAGCCCGGCTGGAGGCCCTGCGTGAGCTCCTCCATGACGAGATCGTCACGGACCTCCAGGAAGGTGGGGAAGGGCCTCTGGCGGGTGATCCACGTCCTGAGGTGGGCGTAGCGGTCGCTGAGCCCCCGGAGGACGTTGAGGACCAGGATCCGATCCTCCACAGGCCACCCAAGGTCCCCCAGGAAGTCTGCCATGCCCTTCATCCGACGGCAGAACTCGCCGACGGAGAGGTCACCCTGGACGAAGGTCCGGAAGCTCACGTCGAGGCGCAGAGCCCGAGCCTCAGCGTTGCCCAGGAACTGGCCCTCAAGGGCGAGCCACGCCCGGCGCACATCCGAGGAGGTGCGGACGAGGTCGTGGAGGTCCAGAGAGATGGTCCCCAGGATCCAGGAGAGGACGATGCTGTCCAGACGAAACCACGACGGGGTCTGGACGGCGACCGAAGCGTCGACGAGGACGTGGTCGTCGAGGGCGTAGCGGCGAAGAGTGAGAAGGACCAGGTCCCGCCAGCGGGCGTAGGAGGGCGACTCCGGCTCGAGGACGACCGAGACGAGGAGGCGAATGTTCTGGACCCCCCCGGCCTAGTAGTGAAGCTGAGCCACGAGCGGATCGGCCGGATCATGCCAGAGGACGGCGGTGTGAGACGCACGGCGACCCGGCGAGGCAGAGGAGGTGGCCCCGACGATCGGAGAGGCAGGCGTGAGGAGCCGCTCCGCCTCGGCGATCTGACAAACCAGGGCGTCGGCCGCGTCGCGTTCGTGCTCCCACACGAGGGCTGCCGCGCGCACCCGGGCCTGCCCCTCCACGGCGGCAGCCCGGGCGGCGACGAGGGCGGCGGCGAGGGCGGAGTCGGGGCGCGTGCCGGGAAAGGCAGCGGCTGCTGGCTGTTCCGTCACCACCGGAGGGGGATCGGGATTCCCGGAGGTGGTGACTGGAAGGCCCCCGACCACCTCCCCGGAGTCCAGCGGTGCTGAGGGAGTCCCGGTGGCTGCCCCACCGACGGCAGTCATGGCAGTAGCGGGCCAGGGGTGGTGGACAGCCGTGGCACCGCCCATGGTGAGGCCAGCAAGGGCGCGGATGGCTGCTGTAGGGAGATCGGCCTGCCGAGCAGCGGTCAGGAGATCGGGAAGGAGGGCGGCGGCCGGGAGGGGTGCGGGGTGGGTCTGGGAGATGGCGCCGGCTGCTCCAGAGATGGTGCCGGCGGCCCCAGCAGGGAGGGAATCGGCGCCCTGCACCCCAACGGCCCCAGCAGAGAGGGGGTCGGTGCCCGGTACACCGGCGGCCCCAGCAGGGAGGGGGTCGGTGCCCTGCACACCGGCTGAGGGGAGTAGATGCGCGTCGACGGCTGGGAGCCCGCGGGCGCCGGCGGCTGGCAGGGTGCCAGCGGGCTGGAGATGGGCGGCGGCAGATGGGGAAGAGGCCACCTGGGCCCAGGATGGGGAAGGGAGGGAGGGGAAGAGGTGGAAGTAAGAGGGAGAGGGAGGGGGAGGTGGTCGGCGGCTGGAGAGGGAAAGAAGGGTTAGGCTGCTGATACCATGTTGAAAGTGTTGTCTCTATAGATTAGGGCTAACCCTAGAAGGGTAGCTATATAGGTTCCATACATGGGCCACATGGGCCTTAGCCTCATGGGCCTAAACACATACTCCCACACATAGCCTTTTGTCCCAAGCAAGTTGGGGTAGGCTAGAGATGAAACCCAAAAGAGACGAGAAACAGGGAGACACATAAAGGGACATAAAGGGCACAAGAGAAAAAGGGGTCACAGTTCAGGCACGTCGATTGCCAATCTCCAAGCGCTCCTGTCCATAGCTAAATCATTGGAGATATTCCACTCCTTAAGATCTCTCTTAACGGACTCGTCCCAAGTTAGTTTAGGTTGACCTCTACCGCTCTTTACATTATCGGCCCGCTTTAGAACTCCACTACGCACCGGCGCCTCAGGAGGCCTTCGTTGGACATGTCCAAACCATCTCAACCGATGTTGAATCAATTTCTCTTCAAAGTCTAGTTCTTATATATATATATATATATATATATATATATATATATATATATATATATATATATATATATATATATATATATATATATATATATATATATATATATATATATATATGAAGTCCAGTGGTAGCTGCAGGTAGCCTGTAGCCGTTATCTCTCTGGCTGCAGTAGTAAGCAGTGGAAGGCTGCACATGGGGAGTTTTGCTCTGGATAACTCCGCATGCTATTCTACTACCTATCCAACCCTTCACAAAAACCTAAGTAACAGGATTTGTATTCTTTAAGCTTTAGAAGGCGGTAACCCACCTGTCATGAGCTGCCAGAAGAGAGAATTGGTGAATGCTTACTCTAATCCATGCAAGTCTTTGGGCACTGGAGCTTAAACGACGCTCCTCTCCATGTGGGCAGATAAGGACGTCCCTGTGAATGGTCCGACCCACGCCCCTCTCCTCATGCTGCACCCACCGGCCAACCGACGCTGGAGTGAATTCACCGACCAACCATGGCTCGCTTCGCCATCAGCCGATATCATCTCCCAGAAGGAGACGTGTAGCTTGCTGCAGAGCTTGGATGTTTGTTTGCTCTGATGATTCGTTTTGGCACTGCTTGCCACTGCAGTCTGCAGCACAGTGATGGTGTTTGATAGCAGCCTTTTTGGGGGGTCCTGGACCTGGTGTGGTCCATATTCATCATCATTCGTGGGCGTGGATTAACCAAAGTCTTGTTACTAGTTGGGGCTAAGAGTTAACCCAAATGATCTGGAGTTGGCTAATAACTAGTTAACGGCTTAGCTAAAAACTTAGCCCACCTGTTAATCCGCTGTTTAGATGGGCTAGGGCTAAAAATTGGCTGACTAACAATTAATGCATCCAAACGAGCCCTAGTATGGGCGGGTAGCTGCTGGTGGTGGCCGGTGGGTGCCGACATGTCCACAGGGCACCCCGCCCGTTGAATTGTCTACCAAGATTATGCTATAGTATCACACTAGCTAGTAACTTCAATTATATGATGTGATCTTTCACTGTCTCGCATATATAGCTGACTGGACGAGCGGATTAGCATGACATATATAGTTACGTGGTAGTGGTTAGCAGCTTTACCTTTTCTTCCCCCCATTTTGGTGCGTGGTCCTCTTTTTGCAACTTTATCTGTGCCTGTTCTGAAACAATCAACTGTGCTTTCTTGGTTTGGTTAGGGCACCACCATCGCAAGCTAACAATCTTGTTGGCCTCAACTAAACTTTATGTTACACTTAGATGGGGATGCCTTTGAGGCTGCTGGTTTCGCAACGGGAGCAGACATGCTGAGCATGGCTAGTACAGCAGCACCTTTATTCTTGGTCCCACCATACACAGGCTTTCTTCATCACAGCCACAGACTTTCTCCACCACAGCTTCCCACAACGCGAGCCTTGGCCGCTGCTTCAAACTTTTGACAAACGAGGCGTATGCTGCTTCTGCAGGCAGTTCGGAGGCTCTGCGAAACCACCGTTTGATGTGATATGGACTCGCGGTGCTGACATGGAACTGGGGCAGCACGCCAACTAGATGCGTTGGGGAAGCCCTTAGCTGTTGCCGACTCCTCTTCTGGACGATTTACAGCCCAAGTCAGGGTAACTCACGAGATACATCAGGCATGTTTAAAGGTATACTGATCGTATATAACAGCTTTCTTATTTTTGAGGTCGACAACATGGAAAAGCTTGACTTGAGAACAAACTAAAGTAGAAAGTACACTTTCCACTTTTCCAGGTGTGCATTGTACCTTCTCTCTCTCGTCCTGGCCATCGAAGCATCCTCCAGAGTGTAGATCCGATCCACAAGAACATGCTGAAAGTCTCCGAGCAAAGGGACGGATGGAACATGACTGGTAGAAGCGAAAGCATGTTGCTTACTTGTCATGAATGGATACCATGATTCGATCGCTAGGAGAGGAAGAGGATTGGAGTGGACAGGAGAGGATGACGATGGTAGCTAGGAGAGTGGAGAGATGTCAGTTGATGTGCGAGAGTTTTTTTTATTGCCTCAACCTTTGATATAAGTTATAGTTATCTGTCTATCTGAACACACACCACAACACCACATATGACAGTTGTACTCCATCCGTGTGAGGCATCCACCATTCTTCTAAAAATAATTGGAGAAAAACTCCGGTGGGAGACGCGAGCCGAGCAAGCCTCGAACTCACGACCGGCTGCTCTCCGCTCGAGCACTCTGCCGTCCGAGCTATGGCTCGGTCCCTTGATGTGCGAGAGTTGAACCAAGCAAGCCCATGCGTGATGGATCGACGCGGCGCGGGCCATTCTGGAGACCGTGAAAAAAAAAGGTGGTTTTGTTCCCTGACGAAAACAAATCAGGAAGAGATATTTGATGATATAGAAGGAGGATTAATATTATATTAGCATGATATACAACTATAGTTGATAACCGACAAATCAGGAGTAGTAGTATAGTAATACTATCTTTGTATATACTTTCCGTGTCAACTTGTTGGACCTCTTTGAGAGCTGGACACGTAATTCGAGTGCAAAGGTTATTATACAGTAACTGCCCTGAGATTCAGGGCAACGAAGGTGGACGCAGTGGGGACGCCGCTCCCTCTCCCCTGGCACACAAAGCCTGATGAGTGCCTGGCCGACCATGAAACAGTATTTTTTTTTTCTCGAGAAAGAATGTGCCGTTGTTGTTCAGGTTTCCGCGGATCTGCTTCCACGTAGCACCGGAGTCTTCACTCCGTTTTGTTCCTAATGTAAAAGACGAACGGTGACGCTAGCTCCAGGGTAGATCATAGCGAGTTCAGAGTACGTTCTTCAGAAAGGCGTTTCTGCCTGGCTGGTTTCACTACGAAAACGGCAACGGCAAAGCGTGTTGTGTAACGAACTGGATCGATCGTGGCCTTGGTCGTTAAGCATCACAAAACCAGCAAGAAATCAGAAAAAAAAAAGTGGGATATGATGAAAGCCCGGCCGGGACGCAAACTACCAGGGGAAAAAACTCCGCTAGCCTG
The DNA here is from genome assembly GCA_038087645.1 of Saccharum hybrid cultivar R570. Classification (NCBI taxonomy): domain Eukaryota; kingdom Viridiplantae; phylum Streptophyta; class Magnoliopsida; order Poales; family Poaceae; genus Saccharum; species Saccharum hybrid cultivar. Next base: position 27,484,024 of record JAQSUU010000344.1, read on the forward strand.
TCCGCTCGAGCTTTCAGCCGCTTATTTTCAGCCAGCCAGCCGCGTTTTTCTCTCGTATAAATCAGCAAACAAGCTGGCGTCCCGCCGTCCGCTGGATCCGCGTGGCCGGCCGTCGGAGCCGCACAGCTCGGCGCACGCGGCCGGGGAACCTTGGGATGCCGATGCCGATGCCCTCCCCACGCACGCGCTCTTGGGTCCTGGCGTCTTGGCAGGCGCGGGCCACGTGCCGACTGCCGACCCCGGACCCCCGCCCGCTCTCCCCTCTCCGCCTTTATAAGCCCAGCCCCAGCGGCGGAGCGAGCTCAGGCTCTCAGCTCATCGCATTCACCACCACCTCGCCTGCCTTCTTTCTGCTCTCTGATATTTTCGGTCGCGCTCGCTGTCGCCCGCCGTCCGCCGTCGATCGACGGGGTCCTAGCCTGCAGCTGCAGGGCTCGCCACGAAGAGCGTTTAAAAGGTAGCCGCACGCACAAGCAGGTAGCAAGATGTCAGACGGCACGGCGACCTGCATCGACATCATCCTCGCCATCATCCTGCCGCCGCTCGGGGTCTTCTTCAAGTTCGGCTGCGGGGTATGTGATACTATCTAGTTCGGCCGATTCTGGTGGTGGTTTCTCACTGCTTGCTTGCAGAGCCAGTAGCGTTTTCGTTCGTGCGTGCATGACACTAGCGTTGTTGCGTGGTGGCTCATCGATAGATTTCTACTGTTGGTTGGTACGCTTGCAGGTTGAGTTCTGGATCTGCCTCATCCTCACCTTCTTCGGCTACCTCCCCGGCATCATCTACGCCGTCTGGGCCATCACCAAGTAGCCAGCCGGAGCACACGGTCCCCTTCTTCAAGGTACTCCATCTGATCCTCCTCACCTTCTTCAATTCAGCAGCTTGCTATACTGCTCGATCAGGGTTAACTTAACTGACCGATCAATTTGTTTTATTTGCTCATGGTGGGCAAGCAGGCCGGTGATCTGATGATGGGGGACGTGGTGCGCGTGACTCCGTGGCGCCCGCTGTGAAATATGGTGTCGATCGATTTGAGATGTTATTCCTTCTTTCTTTGTTATTAGTTGCCGCTGCTGGTGGTGTCTCCAATCCCTTTCTTTTCTTAATTAGTCTGTTCGGCTGAAGAATCTGGACGCATGGCGCGATTCACCGCGTTGGGCGTGCTGTACATGTCCCTGGTGCTCGGCTCCATGTTCTTCTACGCCTCCCTTTCCGTGGGGTGCGGATGTGCCTCCTCCGCTGCGTCGTCCAGTTCCTCTGCACATTCTCCTCCGTGTACTACTTCGATTGATGGATCATTAATTAGTTGTTTGTTTAACCAGTTTGTCTTCTTTTACCTTGGATTGTGTTAATTGTTCGGTTACGTACTACAGTATCTTCATCTTCAGATCAGTAGTGCTTGGTTTCTTGGAGATGGGAATTCATGCATGTTTCCACCAGCAGCCATTACTGTTTTGTTTGGTGAGGTGGTTCAAACGGAACGGGCGGTGGAACGGATCGCGGAAAGGGAGTGGCGACGAAAACCGTGGCCGCTTGTCGCGTTCCCAGCGGAGTGGTGGTACCTGCTACGCTGGCTAGTCCCTGTCGAGCGAGGCTGTTGTTTTTTCTTCTTTTGTTGATATATACTATACGATATCGATCCTCAATTTGCGATCCGTATCGTTTACCACCTGTGTTCACTAGCCTTTTCTTCTCCCGTTTGAAAAATATTGGGCTGTTGGGGGTGCCGGCAGGTGACAAGTCACAAAAATGCCAGCTGACCTGCGTGGCGCCTAGCGTCATGTGATGTGTACGTGCAACGGCAGTGTACGAACCAGGGTACAAGGAGGAGGAGGAGGAGGAGGAGGAGAAGAAGAAGGTAGCCAGCGACGGGGGAAATGGCACGTACGTCGTATCTGACCGGTCAAGCGAGCGACGGAGCGAGACGAGAGACCGGCGGCAACGGGCACTACCATGGTCTTGCCATCTTGGGGAAGAACACCACCAAACCTGGACGTGGACATGCATGAGCATTGAACACATCCATGCCATGCCCATTGGCCCTGCCCGCCTTCGCCTTCTCGTTGGATTTCGTTTTCTTGTGAGAACCAACTGGTTCTCCGAGGCCGAGGGCCGCGGCCGGCCGAAAGCAACCGCCCCATCAAACAGCCTCCGCCGCGGGTCGGATCGCCGCCCAATTCGCCTTCGGCAGCGGCGGCGTTCGGGTCCGACAGGCGCGGCCCGCCCAAAAGAAACGAGTATCCAGGTTCGGGAAACGAAAACACGCACCACCGTTGCACACTGGGCACTGGCATATGGCATCGTATCAGTTCACACCGGATCTCAAGGTCGCCACTCTCCACTACGTAATAATAACGTATCGGCAGCTACGTATATCCAGTTGGTTTACACTTGCACAAGGACCTGATGGTATAATACAGCTCTCATGGCTGACTGCTGACTTGAGTAGAGATGGCAGCCAGTGTCATAGCAAAGCAGCTAAAAGAAGGAAACAAGCCACAGCAAGGTCCAGCACCACACACTTGGACGTGGACGGTGGCGTGAGACCGAGACGGAGAGAACGGCGGCAACGGGCACTGCCATGGTCTTGTGTTGCCATCTTGGGGAAGAACACCACCAACTTGGCCGTGGACGGTGGCGTGGATTGGATTGGATGAGTCACGAGAGCGTGGCAGGTCGCTAGGAGCATTGAACACATCCATGCCCCTGCTCGCCTTCTCGTTGGATTTCGTTTTCGTGTGCGACCACTTGGTTCCCCAAGAGCGGCGGCCGAAAGCAACCGCAACCATCGAACAGCCTCCGGGTCGGTTCGCCAATTCGCCTTCGGCGGCGGCGTTCGGACCTGGCAGGCGTGGCCCGCCCAAACGAAACGAGCATCCAGGTTCAGGAAACAAAAACACCACCGTTGCACATTGGCATCATATCACACTGGATCTCCAAGTCTCCAGCTATGTATATCCAGTTGCAGTTGTTTTACACTTGCAAGGGCTTGATGCCTGGTATACAACTACCATGGCTGACTGGTGACTGCTGACTTCACTAGAGATGGCAGCCGGTGTCATAGCAAAGCAGCTAGAACGAGCCACTGCAAGGTCCAGCACCACAAACTTCATACGATAGCGATACACGACATTGCCACACTGGTAGTGCGTAGAGCCATATATACGGCAATCTGGATTGAGCGAGCCCTGCCTTGCCACGACCAACAGCAAAAACCGAACTGATGCCCACAAACAACTGCAATTCAGGTGACGGATACCATTGCACCACAAGTTCACAGGCATGACCACCTATCCAATGGTTTCTGCTTGGGCACAGGTGATGATGGACACACCAATTATCTGTACCTGAAAAACATATAGCATCTCCCCACAAACAGAGAGTATCTAGCCTAGTCTATGATTTATTAGATATCTATCAAAGCCAACAGAGCATAGAGATTCAGATTCTCAAATCATTCAAAGGCACAAAAGCACATCAGAAGCTAACTCCTAGCGCTTCTCAAATCATTCAGGTGCACGTCTTTAAACCCAACAATATATCATGAAGTGCTTCTTAAGCAAGTGTTACTTGAGCTCTTCAACGCAACAAACTCACCACATATTCTCAAAGCTCAAAAGTTCCCAACCCAATGGATCCTATACCTGAAGGAGGCTATTGCATTGTCTCATAACAGAAACAAAAATACAGCCAACCGCGTTCAAGAGTTCCAACAAAAAATTGTAAATACTGCCACCTCTCCCTGCAACTCAAACAGATTAGACAATCATCCATTGTAAACTATAGTTCTGATTACTCTGCCTCCTCTGTCTCTCGACTCTTCTTTTTCTTCTCTTTTTTCTTCCCACTCTTCTCAGCTTTTGCATCGGGGCACACCGCAAGGGAGAACTCAAAGATCCACATTTTTACATCAGGATCACAAATGAGAGAGTAAAGCTTACAACATCCTTACCAACTCTTACATCACTTTTAGTACAATATCAGAGTAGTTCATTATGTAGTTATAGCAGCGGAATAGAAACATTATCAAAGTTCAGCAGAAATGAAACCATTTAATGACAAGTTAAACATCAACAGGAAGAACGTTTAAATGCATGAAATGACAACAGACTAATAGTATTTTCCTTGTAAAACTTTTAGTGAGGGTTTCATAAATAAACTCTACTCCGCATCGCAAAGAAAATCCTCGCTGAGCCCGCCAGGAGGTTTCCACACACAAGTGTCAGTTTGACAGCACCTGCCACCTGCAACAGGGTAGAACAAACCCTGAGTACTCAATTGTACTCCGCAAGACTTACCCGTCAGGAGGAAAAAAAAAAGACTCCAAGGATTATGCAAGGCTTTTTGGCGGGTGGGTTTCTTGTTTGCAAGAAGCAGCGCTAAGGGTGTGTCCTTAATTTCTTATTTTTAATAGCCGTATTTTATTTATTATCCAACCTTCTATGTAAGCACCTAGTCTATAATCAAGCAGGGTTGAGCAAACAGAAACCATTTCTTCATCTTTCAACTGCCAGTTCTTATTACGATACTAGAGCGTAGTCAAGTCGTACCGTCACGCAGAAACGGTGATTCGCGAATCAATATGCCCAGCTGGGTGCCCCAAAAACACACGCCTCGCTTGTACTCCGGGCACAAGCAAGACCAACCCGTTTCACTCCTGTCAAGGGGTCTAGGTCCCCGTCCAAGCTCGGACTCTAAGCTCCCAACACTGCAGGCCCCGCCTCAGTATGGTGCTTAGACCTCCTCTACCCAATATATATAACCACCCTAAAAAGTCGGTCCAGAAAGAGCCGGAACCCATGACAAGAGAGAAACGAGTCTTCCCGCTCCCATAAGCAAGTATATGTTCGGGACAATAAATCTGTGACTTGACCAGAGTCCAATGCAACGAACGGTCCTTAATTAACACAGGCGGAACAATTGCAACCAGAGCCCCGCTCTGTTGCCCAACCAGGTCCAAGTCCATCCAACCCGTTCCGCCCGGTCTCCAATTATCCATATACATTTATATTCCATGTGCTAGTAACATGATAATAACAACATTATAATTCATATCTCTCGCGAGTGACAGGCAATCATTCGGCTTCTACCGGAACCCTATAGCATAGCAAGCTACGCGATCCTATTATACTAGTAAGACTTATAGGATATGGATTTATATATGCAAGTGGGTTTCATTCAACTCGTTTAAACTTAATGCACAAGTATAATTTAAAGTGCAGAATAATAGAGGTTATGCACCGGGGCTTGCCTGGGTAAGATTTAACTAAGGTTAGAATTCCGCCATGGTGACACAATCATCAAGGCGCCATCTTTTTCTGCCTCCGGTGACTCCACGATCCATCATCGGTGTTCCTATACGATATACGTGGATGCAATAGAAACGTAAATAAACACGACCTTCGCAACTTAGAAAAAAATGATTTCGTCTCTCTAGCTAACGGGCTAGTGTAGAGACTAACGTACTAAGCCCCGTATCCCTGCTACCAGCAACGCGCTATTTTCTGACAAGTATTTTAGCTATACAAACCCAAGGTTTCTTTATCCATTTCATTGATTTGATATATATATTTGAACTCGGGCTTAATAACTTCATTAGCAATAATTATTTAGGGAGCTACAAAATTTATGTCGAGTAGATAACAATAATATAAAGCTACTGCGAAATTTTTAAAGCCCGCGCTATCACCATGTTTCCACAAAAATTCCTATAAGTTTGTACTTAGCAGTATCAAGAAATTTTGAATTAATTAGTGAACTCCTAAAACATTCTGCAACTATGTGGTTAAAACATACTAACAGGTAGAGCATGATTTTGGCAACCTAACAAATTTGGTTTCACAATTTTTGAACCTCTACACCCTCTCATTTTGAATTTACAAATTCATAGCATTATTAGAAAAAGGAAAACCAATTTGATATGCTGGAAAACAGGAAGGGCCGACGGCGACCCAACTGGCCCGCACAAACTACGGCCTACGCGGCAGGCCGGCCCAGAGCGGCCCATGGCACGGGAGCCCGCGCTCTCAGGCGCTATTTGCTAAAACCCCCCCGAGTTTACAGCTAATGCCCCAACCACCACGCGCGCTATTCCTAAAGACCGTTGCTATGCAAGTAAACCCCCGAACTTCCCTGTCTTTGCCATGGGTTGGTCCTCGGCATGCCGGTGCGCGACGGCACGGCTCAGGCCAACACTGTCCGACCACGCCGGCCCACCAAGAGCCAAAGCGACGTGCCCACCGGGCCGACGAGCATCGCGGGTCAACCGCGAAGCCCAGAGCAGCGACCAGAAGCTCACTCGCGGCTCCTAACGCGCGGTCCACGTTGACGGACTACCCTCCATGGCGGCAAGGTAGGACCCCAACGGGGTGATAGCGGTACTAGGGAAGCATCGACAGCTCACCGAGGCCCTCACCACAGGGATAGTTGAGGTGGAGGAGTGCTGGGGTGATCCGGCCACGGGTGGCCGCATCGCGCAGTGGCGCGCCAAGCGGATACCGAGGCGTCAGCTCCTCACCGGCTGCATCCCGGGCGAAGCTAAGGCGAGCACCGCATAGGGGGATCCGAAGTGAGTTCACGGTTACAAGCAATTGAAAATTGGTTAACGCTACGGCCTTACCCCCAAGCTTGCCCTGTTCCGACGACGAGCGGACCGGCGGCAGGGAAAAATGGAATTGGCCAGCAACACCACTCGCCAGAGACCTAGAGCGAGCCAGTAGCTAGCTAGGTTCCTATGCTATGCGCTGGCGTGAGCAATTTGGCTAAGCAGCCCCGAACCAGCAACTGGAGGCGGCGGACGCGGTGGTCTAGTGCAGGCGAGGCTGTGGAGGGGGGAGGAAAAAGGATGCGCCCGAGCGAGTTAAGGTTGGCAGCTCGGGACGGTGGACCATGCGGCACGCAGTGCTGATGACGCGACGGGAAGGGCTGGCGCGACGCACACTACACGGTGGGCCGACCGAGCGGGAGTACCAGCGCCGACCGGAGACAGAGCAGGGCAGGGGGAAAGAAACCGGATGGACGGCCCGGCTCTGGCATGACGCAACCTTCAGCAGGCGTGCGCGGGGCCAGCCATAGGAGGACGTGATGGCAGCACGACTGGGGAGCAGAGAAGTAACGCGGCGCATAGGGCGCGTCCATGCGAGGTGACCACGTACTCTGGCCGAGCCGACATAAACGTGACGCGCACGGATCTTAAAGTGTGCCCAAACTCGGTTACAACTTGGTAACTACTCCACCGACCTGAGGGGCTCAAGATGGCACATTCGGCTATGGTTAAGGGCAACAAGCACCGACCAATGTTCACTGGGCAGGCAAAATGAGGTACGACAACTAGGGTTCATCACTGATGTAGACGGTTCGCGAACACAGTCCCAACTCAAGAGTTACATCGCGTTCTAACGACGTTCGGAATTTTTTGAGCGAGAAAAGTGACGTTCACATAACCGCAACCTATACCATGCTCGAGTACACACTTTGACGCAACCCATTATGCGATAACGTGGTGTTAGTACTCAATCATTTTGTTAGGATTAATTGCCAAAATGGCATTGCAGATACTTTGCTCTGCCGAGATCTAAAGTTTGGGTCGAGTTGAAATTCGAATTCGATCTTAGAGCTCGCAAATACTCTTTAACAAGTTTTGTTTCCCCAAACAAAAGTTGTATTTTTATCTGCTCGACTTGCACTTCAAATTTTTATTAAGTACTACATACGGTGGTATTTTATTTTTGTTTCTAAAAATCGCTTCTCACGACAACTAATTAAAACAACATATTGTTCTATTTTTCCAATTAGAGTCTCATTAGCATGTTTTCGCACAAACCAAATTACCCGACATTATCTGATTATCATTTATGCGAGGTAAAAAAATTTTAAAACCCAAGAACTTGCATACCTAATTTCCTTTTAGCTTTTAAGTGAGGTGTTAAGCGGCTCGTAACACCAGGGGTGTTACACATATGCGCGCCGACACCAAGGAGCAGCCCAAGGTGCACACATAGAGTCCAGACATAGGTACTTGCCTTGCAGGAGATCTAGAACACCGCGAGGTGGCGCTCGAGGTCGTGCTCCAGGAGCTTGCTCTCGTAGATGGTCCGCACCCTGAGCTGGCGCTTGACCGCGGAGACGAGCAACGGGCGCAGGAACACGGCGCCCGTGAGCGCCTCCAGCGCACGGGTCATGTGCGCGGTGTCCGGCACGGCGGTGTGGAAGCGGGCGACGCAGACGTACTCCTTACCGGCGCCCTGCTATGACTTGAGGCGCGTGGCGCGGTCGACGCATACGATGAGGTTTCCGGTGACCTTGGGGTCGAGCGTGGCGCTGTGGCCGGTCTTCTCGGCGCGGAGGAGGCGCTTGATCCAGGCGACCACCTCGTGGGAGGACGGGTTCGACGACTTGTCGAGGTTGATGACGTCATAGCGAAGGTGCTCGGCGAGAGGGCGCTTGAGTGGCGAGTGGCCTGAGGGGAGCGGGGTGTAGTGGCTAGTGCGAACGTTGAGGTGGTCGTAGTTCTTGAGGAGGAGAGGCCAGGTGGAGGTGTCGAGGGACGGCACCAGGTAGCCCTGGGCATAATTAACCGAAGACCGAAGACCGAACCGAACTAACCGAGACCGAGACCGAAGTGACCGAGACCGAAAATTTCGGTCACAAGTTCGGTCTTCAGTTTGAAGTAACCGAACTAACCGGACTTAGTTCGGTCATTACCCTCGGGTAACCGAACTAACCGAATTAACCGAACATTTGAATTTTATTGACATAATATATAATTTAGACTATTATTAGTGATATAATATTTATTTTAGTGGGTTTATATCAACCATCACTCTTATCACTATGTTTAATCTATATTTTGTATTGTATTTTTGCCTTGAAATAGAAAAAATATTGATAAAATTTGCTACAAATTACAATATTTAGTAGTTATTTTGTGAAGTTCGGTTAGTTCGGTCATGACCGAGACCGAACCGAACTAACCGAGACCGAACTTGCTCGGTCCTGAGTTTTGAAACTAACCGATCGGTCTCCGTTTTTAGATGACCGAACTTTCGAAATGACCGAAGACCGAGACCGATCGGTTCGGTCAGACCGAACGTCCAGGGCTAGCACCAGGGACTGGGGCTTGATTAGGTAGCCATCAGTCTTGTCCTCGGCCTCGGCGAGCGATGGCGGGTCGGTGGCAGGGATGTCCTTAGACTTGTGCTTCTTCTTCTTGGATTTGGTTTGCTCGGAGGCCGGGGATGCGACGGCCGGTGGAGTGGACGACATGGCGGCGGGGCGGGATGGGGGGTCGGGGAAGGCGGGTAGCTTTCTGGTTGCCGTGGAGTCGTAGGGGCAAAAGGGTTTAGGGTTTAGTGAGTAGAGAATGGGCTGATCGTGGCTCGGGGGCTCGGGCTGATGGGCTTGTTGGATGGGCCTTGTTAGAAAGCAAAAACGAGCTGATTTGGCCCAATGAACTGAGGTTGGATTGAAAACGTGATCCTATTTTGCCACCGAAATCGAATAAAAAGTGGATCTTCAAAGATTAAAAACAAAACTACAAAAATCAGTTACTATTTGGTTCACGGCCAGAGTTTAGTCTGCTCGTATGAATTTGTTTGTGGACATATACAGTAAGAAGAAAGAGGTATCATATAGTCTAAAGTTTACTAGTTACTAAATTTTAGCTCTTGAGACCCTAGATAGATAATCTAAGGTGTTGTTTAAAGTTAGCCAATCTCATAAAATGACTATTAGCTTATTAGACTATATATACAAGTATGCTAAATGGTCTAAAATTTAGACTTTAGACCATGGCCAAAATTAGGTACTGTGCGAGTGAGAAAGAAGCTTGTCGAGATTTGACTCACAACTCATGGGTGAGTGGAGCTAACATGTCATCTTGAGAGTATATTTATCTTTGATTAAATTTCACTGTATGGGTGGTTTGACATGAAGAAGGCTATGGAAGCTTAGTGTATGTGGCGTGGCTCCTCACCATGTCAAGCCAAAGCCAGAGGGATGAGTCATAAATCATAGCTTCAACTTCTATAAAAAAAAATTGGCTCTGGCTCCCTTTGCAAGCATAAAAAAAGTTCCTCTTTCTAAGATATTTGGTACATATCCTCTACCGAAGTTGTTGTTGGAGCTAAAAACAAAGTCGTGCCAAACAGGTCGAGCTCTTGCTCACTTGAGTTTGGTGTCTGGCGTGAGGACATTTGGTCTGTCTGTTAAGCTATCAGTATCTTAGTTGGGGTCTATTTGTCAAAACTCTGTTGGATGCGGACATGTGGCAAAATTTATGTAATTGTCCTCGTCCTTGCTTGGTGTAAAAACTAGGTTTCTCTCTATTATTACTATTAGAAAGACATCATGTCATAAAAAGAATTTGGCATAGGGAAAAATTTGGCGCAGCCAGAAATCAATGCAATTTGATTGCTTTTATTTAGGAACGATCCTAACTTGCAAGCTAAATTTGGCATACCTTCTTAGACCATAAACCAAACATGCCCAAACACTTAATGCTCCATTTTGCTGTGAAAACTTTTTACTTATAGACATGGCAAAATAGATGACTAGACCATAGAGTTCTATTTCCCGTCTTATCCACTATGCCATATAAAAGTCATCATATTGAAAAAAAAAAGTTAAGGCACATTACACGATTCAATTGCTCTATCTTCACATGTATCTCTAGCCATTGAAATTGATGGCCTGATAGTTACTTAAGTTATCAAACGGTTGCAAGCTTGGATAGCGTGAAAAAACACAAATTAGAAATTATTTGATTTCATCTCTTTAATCACAATAACCTTAGTCTCTCGAGTAAAAATAGTGGTATTAAGACCCGTTGGAATTAGCTAAGCTTTTGTATAAGCTACATTAGTTAGAGAAAGGGTAGCTAATATAGTTCTTTATGAACTGAATTGTTTAGATCAGCTGGAGCTTTCCTTGTACTCCCTCCATCCCAAATTATAAGACGTTTGACTTTTTTTATTCCAAGTTTGACCATTCGTCTTATTCAAAAAAATTATACAAACATAGTCAAATTTAAGTCATTCTTGAGAAACTTTTATTAATATACTAAGCCATGATAAAAGAATTGATATTTTGCATAAATTTTTGAATAAGACGAGTGGTCAAACTTGGTGTAAAAAAGTCAAACGTCTTATAATTTAGGATGGAGGCTAACCACTTATTTTTTATTAGAGTTCGAGGGCCACTGCCCCGACCTTTCATTAACATAAAAGACCACAGAAACATTCAGTTTACAGCACTGGTTTAACATCCACCACCCAGCAGCATGCCAGAGCTGGGGAAAGTCCTGTTTAAAGACCACAGAAAAGAGAACCAAAAACATAAGAGAGTTCGAAGCCTGAAACTCTCAACAACTCAGACAGTCTCCAAAGCCTCATTGAGCGACCTCCACCAGGGTATACCATTGACGCTGATTTGCCCACTCTTCTCCCCCGGATGGCCGGTCACCCTCTTGTTGTTGCCGAAACCATCCTCCACCAAACCTTTCAAATCACCACTTGAAAGGGCAGCCAAAGAACTTCCCTGACAGCTTCCTGAGTTTTGTTGATCACCTCCAACAGTTGCTGCTTCTTTTCTTGTGGACATAAGATAACCCAGTTTTGTAGCACACCACCTATCCTGTGAAGCAGTATTTCCATACTCCTCCAACCAGCTCTCTGAAAACAAAGCTCATTCCTGAGTTTCCATAAATTCCATAAAACTGCAGCAGTAACAATATTAACAACAGTATGTTTCTTATTACTCAGCCAAAATTTCCCTATATCAATCAAAGACTCTTCTACACTAATTCCCAGAATATTAGAAATAATGCACCAGCATTGTTTTGCCACTACACATTGAAAGAACAAGTGCTGCACAGATTCCTCTTCACAGCAAAAGAGACAACTCTTATCTTCTATCTTTTTCCTTTTTGCCAAATTATCTCTAGTCAGAATTCTATTATTAGCCAACAACCAAAGAAAGAACATGACTCTAGGAGGGACCTTAATAGACCATAAGGCAGGAACATGTACCGCATGAATACCCCTAAAGTTAATAATCTTATACAAAGATTGCGAGGAATAAGTTCCCTTGGTGGAAAACTGCCAAATCAGAGAATCCTCATCATCAGAGAGCTGAATAGTAGAAACTAGTTCATTGGCTTCTAACCAAACTCCATATAACTCTGGAGAAAGATTTCTTCTAAAAGAGCATTTCAACACATTCACATCCCATAAATCTGCAATGGTCTTACCTTGTTCAACCACTATCCTATACAAAGGCCAGAATTGGATGGCTAGGCTAGATGGTCCAAGCCAGTTGTCTTCCCACAGCCTGACCTTCTTGCCATTACCAACCTTCCACCTATAACCTAGTTTAGCAGCTTGAGCAGCCCACATGAAACCTTTAAAGAAACTAGAAGCCCCCATAGTACGAGAAAGAAAGATATTGGGCTTTTCAGTATCATACTTAAAGTCAAGCAGCTCTTTCCAGAGCTTATCCCTATCATTATTATATCTTTTTAACCAAGATGCCAACAAACTTATATTCAGGTCCCTCAGACTAGGAATACCCAAACCCCCATATTCTTTGCACATGGAAACTAACTCCCAATTAGCTAAATGAAACTTATGCATATCCTCTATATCATTCCACAATCAGTTAGCCATCTGAGTATTTAAGAGTTTAATAGCCCACTTAGGAAACTTAATAAAAGAAAGGAGATAAATTGGGATGCTGGCCAAACATGTTTTAATTAGCAGGGCTCTGGCAGCTAAAGAGAGTAGTTTGCCTCTCCAACCTACAATTTTTTTAAGAAGCTTATCTACCAAAGGCTGAATGTCTTTCCTTGACAGATTATCATAATGCAGAGGAATGCCTAAATATTTTAGAGAAAAAGATCCAAGAGGACAACAAAGAATATGTGCTAACCTATGAGCTATATCAGGATCAATGTTCATGGAAACTAACTCACTCTTATGAAAGTTTATCCTCATTCCTGAGATTTGTTCATACCACATTAGAATATATTTAAGATTCCTAATATGACTCTCCTCAGCAGAAGAGAAGAGTATGGTATGATCAGCATATTGAAGGGAAAGAATCCCTCTAGGTCTAAAATCTCCCAACAAACCTTGAATCAAACCTCTTTTAGCAGCTTTGGAGAGCATTTTGGAAAGACCATCCCCCCCAGGTTGAAAAGGAGAGGGGATAGGGGATCACCCTGTCTAAGCCCCTTCCCTGTCTTAAAGTACGTGCTATCGTCCCCATTAATCATGATCCCAATAGAGCCCCCAGTAACTATCTGTTTAATCCACCCTATCCAGAGAGAATCGAACTTTCTAGATTTTAACATATCAAAAAGGTAATTCCAACTAACTCTATCATAGGCTTTTTCGTAATCTAGCTTCAGAACCACTCCTGGTTCCCTAGTTTTATTAATGCTATGCACTAATTCATGCGCTACAACTACACTCTCCAAAATAAAACCTGCCCTTGATAAACGCTGATTGAGAAGGAGCAACAATCCTTTGAACAATAGGACTTAGCCTGAGGGTTAAAAGCTTAGAAAAGATTTTAAAACTACAATTCAGCAAACTAATGGGTCTAAACTGTTTCATATCAGAAGCTTCTCCTACTTTGGGAATGAGAGTAACCAGGGCAAAATTCAATCTACTTAAATCCAAGGAACCTTTATGAAAATCATCAAAGAGAGCTACCAAATCCCCCTTAATTAAATCCCAAAACTTATGATAAAAGATAAAAGACAAACCATCAGGACCAGGAGCCCCCTCAGCATAACAACTAAACACTGCTGTTTTGATCTCAGCTTCAGAAAAAGGAGCAGTGAGGAGCAAATTCTCTTCCTCAGATACCATGTCTACAGAATCCCAAAAATCATGGCTAAGGTTAGCTCCATAGTTAATTTCCTTATCAAAGAGTTTCTTATAGTAGTCAACAGCAATGTTCAACATATCTTTCTAGTCATATACTAACCCACTAGGACCAGTTAAACACTCTATCCTTTTTTCCTACTCCTATAATTAGCTATGGACTGGAAATATGCTGTATTTCTGTCCCCTTCAAGCAAATCTCTATCTCTGGACCTTTGTCTACTCTTAATCTCTTCTAGAGACCAAATCTTCTCTAACTGGCTCTCTATGTGCCTAAGATCCTTATTTTCCTCAGGAGATAAATCTCTAATCTCAGCAATCCCCTCCAACCTAGTGAACTCTTTAGAAAAGGGATACTTTAGTTCTATTGAGGTCAGCTACCTCATTGGCAGCCCAACCCCTGACTACCCTTCTTAAGGTTCTGATCTTAAACTGCCACCTATCAAGACTTTTGGTTAAGGAACAAGGAGTCTTCCAAGCTCTCTCAACTATTTCCCTGAAAGAATCTTTTTCTAACCACCATTTCTCAAACCTAAACCTCTTTTTACAAAAGCAACAATTCTCCCTAGCATTGAGAAAGAGAGGATTGTGATCACTAGAAAATCTATCTAAAGCCTTAACAGTAGACAGAGGAAAGGTAGCTTCCTAGGTGGTAGAAACAAAGATCCTATCTATCTTATCAAGAATCATATTATCCTGGTTATTAGTCCAAGTAAACCTCTTATTAGCAGCACTTAGCTCTATCAAACCCCACTTACTAATCCAACTATTAAACATATCAGCCCACCTATGATGGATCTGACCATTACTTTTATCACTAATGAATCTAACTAAGTTGAAGTCTCCACCAATAAGGAGAGGTCCTTGCCAAGATACCATGATGTGTTCTAGTTCATCTAAAAAGTCTACTTTTCTATCATCATAGGTTGGGCCATATACCACAACAAGTTTCCAGGAAAAACCATTTTTCTTATTGGTAAGCATAACACTAATAGAAAATTTAAGAATCTCTAACACCGTCATGGAAAAAACATCTGTGTTGGCCCCTACCAGAATTCCTCCAGCAGCACCCAGAGCTTCCAGATGACACCAACTAAAAGGTACATTCCAAGTTAGAGATTTCAGAAAACCAGAAGAGAAATCCTTCTTTTTGGTTTCCATGATACCAACAAAGTCAACATGATTATCTCTAATTTTCCCTACTAAAGCTAGGACTCTATCAATTTTACCTAAACCTCTAATGTTCCATAGAAGACCTATCATTTCTTATTCTTTTTGTTTTTCTTCCTACGGCCTACTTTGGACCAACCCTTCTCTTGATCCTCTAAAATTTCCACAGCATCACCAGTCCTGGTAGACTGCACAGTAGAATCAACAGATTGGTCTACTTTATCTAGACTTTCTTCTATATCCAATCCTGGATCAGAAGAAGGACAACACTCGGGATGTTTGCAATGTAAATCACAATCTTTACTTCTATCAGAATCTAATTCTAACATAGCACTAACTACACCAGCATTTCCATCCTGGATTACTACACCAATATCCTTGGCAACAGAGAGTAAGTGGTCAGAAGAAATAGGTTTGTAGGATTTTTTGTTACCTTCATTGTTCCCCAAATCCCATTTTCTTTTCATTTCTTGAGCTTTGTCCATCATAGTCTTTCCATCATCTAAATTCCTTGAACTCCTTCTCAGAGGCAAAACTGGACCCCATTGTTGTTTCTTCCCCACCTTCCTCTTCTGTAAGTCTTCAGCCTGATTCACTTTCTTCATAGCTTCTGTATTTGGTTGAGATGCTACCTTAGGACTAACTGTGACAGTAGAAAATGTTTCCTGGCTTGCAACATGGATTGATCCCAACATATTCTGATCTTGACCAGCTTGGATTGACTGATCCAGAATCTCTTCCCTCAAAGCATTTTCATTCCTTTTTTGCAACTTCATATCATATATCCATTCCTCTGGAAGATGTACCAACTCAGCCTCTTCGTGGTTCAAATCTTCAGTTTTTGCCATTCCTTCTAACTCCAAACTTTCATCTGTTTCTAAAGCCATTTCATCATCTAATTCCATAGCTTTCAGCAGCTCAGTACATTGCATCTCCTGTGCTTGATCTGCCTAAAACATATCTTCAAACATAAGCACTCTCCTCACCGAACTATTCCCAACTAGCGTCTTGGACGGCCCCTGTTGGCCTGTAGATGCCTGACCAGAACCTGTAGGCCCTTTGTCACTACCCACTTTCTCAGCTGGCTCAACACCTTTGCCATTATCTTTGCCAAAAACTTCATCATCTAGCAGATCCTCTTCTTCTGGATCAATGTCATCATCACCTTTCTCTGAACCATCGTCAGACACCACCTCAATATGTTCATAACCTTCAGGTTTGAAAGCAATCTTATACAGCTGGGCACTGAATACAAAGATTCTTTCCTTAGGGATCTTAGAAGGGTTCTTGCACTGAACTCTTGCTCTGGCCAAGCTGAAGAAAGAATTAAACAAGGAATGCCAGTCCACCTCCACCATTAAGCCAATACTAGATGCAACTTCCCTTAAAGTGTCCCAATCAACCCACTTTGGAGGAATTCCAGTGATCTGAACCCACACATCTGTCAAGGTACCAAGAGGTTCAATATCCCCATTCCAAACACTTAAGGATGCCACCACAGAGCCCTGGTTAAGATAAAATAAAGTTGTTTTTCCTATCACCACCTTCTCCACTTTCCTATCAGGTGGGAATCTGATAATGAATTTACCCTCTCCAGACTTCTTCAACTGCTAGGGCCAAACAGGATCAAAGAGTTCTCTCAGATTTTACAGTATACCAATCTCATCAATGACCCCCTCCTCAATTTTCAGAAGACCAAAGTTATCCAAGCCATTCCAATGTTTGAACCTTCTTCCTCTGGCCTCGACATCAATGTGATAAAAACCTAGACCTCTATTAGCACTTCCATAATATTGAGCAGCTACAGGGGGCTTTTTCCATTCTGGGCATAGCTCCACCACATGGTTTGTCAACTGACAGATGAAACAGACCCGAGGACGGCTATAGGCTGAGTTAAGATGGCCTATCTCACCACAATTGAAACAAACAACCTGAAGGTTTTTGTCTTGAGCCGTACCTAAACTTCCAGCATCAATACTCCCATCCTCAGATCCTTTCTCACCTTTAGCTTTTTTCAGATTCTGCGCCAGAGCCTGTTCTGGTGCTGGATTCTGCGCTTGATTTGGTCTCGTTGATGGCTGGTATCTCCCTCGCCCCCGACTCTGTTGTGCACCACCGCGTGGCCTTAGCCCCTCCGGGCGATGCTGCAGCGAAGGTTGATGGTGGGGTGGGTGGTAAGGCAGTGGATTGGGAAAGTACCCGTACTGCTGTGGTGGCGGATTGAAACAGGCGGGCGGCGGCGGTGGCGGTGGTGGAAACTGAGGGTACTGGTTCCACCCCCCCTCCGCCCCCATCTCTCCCAGTCCTCCTCCGAATTTCTCGGTCGCGGCCCACGACCACGTCCACGGCCAGCCATGTCTTCACCACTTCTGCAAAGCTCCGCTTCTTCTCTTCGCCCTAGAAGATCTCTGCGAAGTTCAACTTCGAAGGCACCCCATCCCACGAATCACCCTCTCCAACAGGGAAGCAATCCTCAGGCTCGAAGGATTTGGAGAGCCACAACTCCTTCCGAACCCACACCAACCCTCTCCTCTGCTCTACCCTAACCCTAGCCACACTCAGCACGGGCTTGGATTTGGGGACGAACCAGAGGTGGCCCCAAAAGTACTCAATCTCGTCATCATCCTCCCACGGGTCGCGGGTTTCCACTCCGGATCCCCGTTCCCGGCCCCGAACCCGCCATGGTGGAGTACTTTCCACCTGTCGCGGTTCTAAGCCTCCACGTAACTTCTCCTTCGCGACCAACCAGATTCGGTCTTCGTCACGAGTAGTCGGAGCTCCACCCCGGGAGAGGGACCCTCTCTCCCTCACCGGAGTCTCCGAGAACCATCTCGTCGGCGGGAAGTCCTTCCCCCGTAGAGTCGCCTGCATGGTGACCGGAGGGGTGGAAGCCCGAAATGTCCGGTCAACAACCATTACTAACCACTTACTTTAGCCAATACAAACAGCACTTTAGACCTGGCGTGAAAAATTCCTGTCTCATGTCCGCACCATGCCGTTAGAGAAGGAAGGTTGACCTTTGGAGCTTCAAGCATAAGGGCAGACATGCAATAACCAAACAATAAAGGTATGAAAATGTAACAGCTCGAGACTGAACTGTGATGAGAGATTTGCGACGACCCCCCAAATGGGGAAAACCAGAGCTAATCCAAACCCCCGTCGATCTGAACTCCCTCAAATCCCGCAACCGGACCCCTAATCCCTTCCAAATCCCATCTCCGATCCAATGCCTCCCACCGGCGACGACCCATCGGCCGCCGCCGGCATCTCCTTCCCCGACGCGGATGGCGGCGGCGGCGATTCTGAAGACGGCGACTTCGCCGACGCCCACCTCCTCGACCCCACCGATCCGGGCCTCCCCAACCCCACCACCTCCTCCGCCACCGGCCTGCCCCACGCGATCCCTGCGGCCGGGAGCGGCGGCGGCCCGGTGACCTCCGGCAACGGCGGGGAGCGGCGGCCCCTGTTCCAGCGCCTCTGGACCGAGGAGGACGAGATCGTGATCCTCCGCGGCTTCGCGGAGTTCACCGCCGCGCGCGGCACGGCGTTCGCGTCGCACCAGTACGACACCGACCCCTTCTACGAGGACATGCGCCGCCGCCTCCAGCTCGACTTCTCTAAGAGCCAGCTTGTCGAGAAGCTCCGCCGCCTCAAGCGCAAGTACCGCAATTGCGTCTCCCGCCTCCGCGAGTCCGGCGCCACCTTCACCTTCCGCTCCCCGCACGAGCAGGCCATCTTTGAGATTGCGCGCAACATCTGGCGCCCCACAAACAAACACGGCCGCGATCCCTCGGCCGACTCTGACGATGAAGACGCCGCCGCCGCGACACAAGTACCTGCCAACACCAGCCCCAACGGAGAAGTCAAGTCCCCGTCCTCTGCACGGCAGCGTCGCCGCAGGCGGGTGACGGAATTCAACCCTGCCACTGGCGCCGCCCCTGCCACAAACATGTTGCAGCCCCCTCAGCCAGTGCAATTGTCTGTGTCAGTGCCTGTCAAGATGGATGACTGCCACCCAGCACAGCCCCAGACTCCAATGCCAGTGATGGTGACCATGGATGGCTCAGAGCCTCTCAGGTTGCCAGTCGTGTCGCCTCAATCAGGAATTTCTGATGCTGAGAAGACTTGCCTGACTCCTCTATTTAAGGAGATGATACGCGCAGCGATAAATGTAGGAGCAAACCCTTTTGGTGCAAAACTGCCTGAGCCGCCACTTGGGTTGCCCATGGAAGGGGAGAAGTGGCGGAAGCAGCGGATTCTGGAGCTGGAGGTGTACTTGAAGAGAATCGAGCTGCTGCAGGATCAGGCGAAGGCAACGCTGGAGGAGCTCAAGTCCTCCACCCCAGGGACTTAATCCATGATAAGATGAGATCTCTTTCGTTTTAGGATTCTTGCTCTGATTCTTAGTGTAGATGCTTAGGCATTTTTGCATATTTTACGTCCATAAAAGAATATTGTTAACCTGATTGGGGCTTGGAACTAGTTTATTTGTTGTTCTATATGTTCATGTGACATTAGCTTCCATTTATGATCTTCTTTCTTTATAACATAGGTTCATGGTTCTTTGTTTACTGTGGTAGCGGTATGCTTTGAGTGAACAGTAAAGTACCCTATAGAAAGATGAATTATTGCAATCAATTTATTAAGATTACATATTTATTGTTATTTTTTGTATCGGACCATTGATTTCGTATTCACTTTTGTGTCTGTCATCAGTGAATTGTTATGATTATATCGAAGTGTCAAACTGGTTTATAATATTGATGGCGAATAGACTTGTTTTAGAAAGGTCATGGAACTTATATAGGGTAAAAGCGCATGTACGGATCTTCTTGAGAAAGGAAATACAAGTGAGTGGAAGTTCGATTCGTGTTGATAATGGTTATTGCCCCCCTCCCCCCCCCCTTTTTTTTTTGTAAAGATGCACCTCAAAGCACTGCAATTCTGGAGATATATGCCTTTGTTAGAGCTTAGGCTTCGGAGGTTGTATTGATGGCGAATTGGGGGACGAGGCTTGAAGGTTCGTCGTCGCACAGGTGGAGCCGTGGCCGGCGTTAGGGCTGTGCGACGGCAGGAAGGAGATGAGTAAGCGCCTGGGCGCCCAGGGGAGAATAAATCTCAATCCAAGGCTAATCGTATTCATGCCAAACTGTTTGCACTTATACATGACTCGATAACGACTTGATAACTAACTCCTATTTTTAAGGACTCAACTGAACTACCTAGTCTAACAACTCAGACTCTTAACAAACTTAAACTCTATCCTGCCAACGTGGCTGGTGATCTGGTGATCATGCGCCTAGCGCCTCCAGCCACCGGCTTTCAGCCACCCCGGCGACGATACACATTTCCAACCATAACATCTCTCCCCTCCCCGTCAAACAGCTCGTCCTCGAGCTGGAAGTCAGGAAAGCGACTCTTGAAGTCTTCAACCGGTTCCCAGGTAGCTTCCGAATCATCGAGGCCAGTCCACTTGACAAGTAGCCACCAAGATCCACGCCGCAGCTGAGCCTTAACAGCCCGTTCCGGCTGAAGAAGAAGACGACCATGGCGAAGAGGAGGAAGGGCCGGCAATGTTGCTGGTGGCGTTCCTCTGAACGGCTTGAGGACTCCAACATGGAAGACGTCATGAATTCTTGCGCCATCAGGAAGCTGAAGCTGATAGGCCACCGCTCCCACGCGCTGAAGCACCTGATAAGGACCTGCATAGCGTGGACTGAGTTTGCTGCGTCGTCCAGGAACCAAAGACTGAGCCGGCCTATGAAGCAGACGAAGAAGCACCCAATCACCCACAGCGAACTCCAAGGCACGATGGTGACCGTCATAGTGACGCTTAGCATAAGCCTGAGCTTGAAGAAGACGCTCCCGTACATCCTGTAGGAAAGCATCCCGATCACGAAGCATGATGTCCACTGTGTCTGTAGCAGCCGAACCCTCAGTGTAGGGCAAAAGTGCAGGAGGTGCCCGTCCAAACACCACCTCAAACGGCGTTGCCTTGAGTGCCGAATGGTAGGAAGTGTTGTAACAATACTCGGCCCACGGCAGCCAATCTAACCAAGCACGCGGGCGGTCACCAGTGATGCAACGTAAGTACATAGCAATGGTTTTGTTGACAATCTCAGATTGACCGTCAGTTTGCGGATGAAACGCAGTGCTCATGCAAAGCTGCACCCCGGCCAGCTTGAAAAGATCCTTCCATACATTGCCTGTAAAGACCGGATCGCGATCGCTTACTATGGAGCGAGGGAAACCATGGAGCCGGACAATTGCTTTGAAGAAGGCCTTAGCTACCGAGGCCGCAGTGTAGGGATGACTGAGCGCTATGAAGTGCGCATGTTTGGAAAAACGATCCACCACCGTCAAAATCACGCTCTTGCCATTGACACGGGGTAGGCCTTCCACAAAATCCATGGCAATATCAGACCAAACCGAAGAAGGTACTTCCAAGGGTTGGAGAAGACCTGCCGGGTGGAGAGACTCCGTCTTGTTTCGCTGGCAAGTAACGCAAGAACGCACAAACTCCTCCACCAGACGACGGTCGTGATCCACAACGAAGTGTTGGCGAAGTCGCTGCAAGGTCTTCTGAATCCCTTCGTGACCCACGGAGTGAGCCAACTCCACGACCGTAGGCACCAACGAAGAAGATGGCGGAACGAAGACCTGAGCGCCACGGAGGACAAGGCCATCCACCACCCGCCAAGGGTCACCGCGAGTAGCTACTACCGTGTCGCGGAACGAACGAAGAGCCAAATCATCCTGAAGCTCGCGGCGCAGCACATCATACAGCTGGAATGAAGGTCCACTAAGTGCCAGCAGAACCGAATCTGGAGCGTCCTGACGTACAGTCTCATCACCACGACGAGACAAAGCATCTGCAACGGCATTAAGGCGCCCGGGGCGATACTCCACACTGAAATCAAAGCCAAAAAGCTTGCTTACCCACTGATGTTGGGGTACTGTAGACAACCGTTGGTCGAGCAAGAACTTGAGCGCAAAATGATCCGTGCGCACGGTGAAGTGTCTTCCCCACAGATATGGTCGCCAATGTCGCACCTCTTGCACCAATCCAATAAGTTCCCGCTCATAGGCCGCCAACTTTAAATGGCGGGCAGCAAATGGACGGCTGAAGAACGCTAAAGCGCCGTCGCCCTGATGAAGAACTGCCCCAAAACCAGACCCGGAAGCATCACAATCGACCAAAAAAGGCTGATCAAAAGCCGGTAACTGCAGCACCGGCGCTGAGGACAGGGCCCGTTTGAGAGCATCGAAGGCTGCTGTTGCTTCATCCGTCCAAGTGAATCCGCCACTTTTCAGCAGCTTGGTGAGCGGGGCGGCAACGGCGGCGAAACCCTGTATAAAGCGGCGGTAGTATCCGGCTAATCCCAAGAAACCACGGAGACCACGGACTGCACGTGGCTGTGGCCAAGACGTGATAGCGCTGACCTTATCTTGATCCACAGCGACCCCATCGGCCGATATGACATGGCCAAGATAGGCCACCTTCGGTTGGGCGAATGAACACTTGGACAACTTGAGACGGAGCTGGTGCAACCGAAGAGCTGACAGGACTGCGTTAAGATGCTGCAGATGTGTCGACCAATTGGGGCTATAGATGAGTATATCATCAAAGAATACAAGAACAAACTTCCGAAGGAACGGTCGCAAGACGGAGTTCATCAAACTTTGAAAAGTGGCCGGCACGTTTGTCAATCCAAAGGGCATAACCAAAAACTCAAAGTGGCCCTCATGGGTGCGGAATGCCGTCTTCTCAATGTCGTCGACGTGCATCCGAACTTGGTGGTAGCCCGAGCGTAAATCCAACTTTGTGAAATACTTGGCGCCGTTGAGTTCATCAAGCAACTCCTCAACCACGGGAATGGGAAACTTGTCCTTAACAGTCTGTTGATTGAGTGCGCGGTAATCCACACAAAACCGCCACGACCCATCATGCTTCTTCACTAACAGCACCGGCGCAGAGAAGGCTGAAGTGCTGGGGCGGATAATCCCTTGCTGTAACATAGACGCGCATTGAGTCTCCAATTCATCCTTCTGTAACTGGGCGTACCTATACGGACGCATCGCCACCGGCGCTGTATTGGGCAGCAAATGAATGCGGTGGTCACATGGGCGCGCCGGCGGAAGCCCTTGTGGTTCGGCAAACACATCATCATAGGCGGCGAGGAGAGTATCCAGCAGTGGCTGCTCCGCCTGTACAGCGTAGAGACGGGTGGACTGAACGTCGAACCTTTGGGAGCCAAGGCCACGCCAAAACACGCGGTGGCCACCACGTGTGAAAGCCATGCACAAATCATCAAAGTCCCACAAGATTGGTCCCAAGGTCCGCAAGAATGTGATACCCAACACCATGTCCCAACGGTCAAGCGGAATCGTGTAGCAGTCCACAGCGAACACCTCATCAGCGATGCGGATGCCCACATCCCGAGCCAGGCCACGGCAATCCAAACGGTCTCCATTCGCGACTGTCACTCCGGCGCCCGGGCATGGTTGAAAACAGATCCCCGCACGACGGGCCACAGTGCCACTAATGAAGTTGTGAGTCGATCCCGAATCCAGCAAGGCGACGCACTGTTGGCTGCCCACCTGGACGTAAACTTGCATGGTCGTAGCTGTTGGAATGCCGGCGATAGCCGCCAAGGAGATCGTAGGCTTTGGCGATTCAGCGTCGGCACTGGGCTCAGCGGCCTCAGAATCGGAGTCTGGCTGTTCCACAATGTAATCTGCAGCCTCCAAGTAAAACAACCGAGCACACTTGTGCCCTTGAACATAAGGTTCATCGCAATTATAGCACAAGCCCTGCTTCCTGCGTTCAGCCATCTCTGATGGTGTCAAATATTTGAAGGGCCGGCTGGACGCTTGAGGAGGCAGTGATGCCGGCGACGATGTGCTCCCAAGTTGGCCGGTCACAGCACGGCGCGAGGAACGCGGAGGTGCAGGCTGTAGGGCAGGGGCCTTGGCAGCGTTACGGCGTTCAAACGCCCTGGCCAACCGCATGGCACGGTGAAGATCTGCCGGCTTGTGAAGCTCAACGTCCACGCGGATGTGCTCCGGCAGTCCACCGGTGAAGAGCTGGGCTTGCTGGAGTGGTTCCAATCTGCCGGCGTGTGCCAAGCGAGCCTGGAACGCTGACATATACGCGTCCACCGTCGACGTGAAGGGAAGGCGGGCAAGGTCGGCCAAGTGATTGGTCGATAATGCCGGCCCGAAGCGCTGATGACACAGAAGCCGAAAGTTGTCCCAAGATGGCCGGCCGGCGTCCCGTTCGAGGATGTAATACCACTGCTGCGCGTCGCCGGTCATGTGGAACGAAGCCAGCCACACCTTGTCCACCTCCCTGGTGAGTTGGCCACGGAAGAAGGATTCACACCGGTTGAGCCATCCCAGGGGGTCCTCTTTGCCATCATAGAGCGGAAAAGAGAGCTTGTGAAACTTTGGAACGCCCTGGCCTTCGCCATAATCTTCCTGGTGTGGATGGTGTGGCTGCGAGCTGTTGACGCGTTCATGGTGCACCACCGTGGAGGATGTCGTGATGGCAGTGCCCATGATCGACGAGAACGTTGGCACGGGGGACGGCGAGTGCGGGAAAGAGATGCTCTGGATCGGTAGCCCCGTTGGTGGAAGAGACGGCGTGACACCGGAAGATGAATCAACGGCCGGCTGGGAAGAGGAGGTGCCTGCTGCCGTCGGTGCTGCTGCCGAGAAAGAGGGCGTAGACATGATCTCCGAGATGACCGGCCCAGAGGCTGGCAGTGCCGGGATGCCGCCGTACCCTGGCATGCCGTAGGGCAGCGCCAGGGGCGCTGCGTATGGCAGGGCAGCAAACTGGCCCGCGGCACCTTCGACGGAGGAGAGGCGGAGGGAAAACTCCCCCATCTGGCGCTGCATGCCATTGAGGAGCGCCGCAAGTTGGTGCTGTCCCTGCGTGAGAGCCGCCAAGGATTCTTCAACAGAAGGCGGCGAAGGAGCAGGGATCCCAGCCGATGACACTGGTGCCGTCGTGATCGCGTGGCCCAGCGGTCCTGTGGATGGGGCTGGCAGCGGCAGCGCACTCGTAGACGGCACAACAGGAGCGGAAGGAGCCGAGGACGACATGAAGTCTGATACCAGATTGTTAGAGCTTAGGCTTCGGAGGTTGTATTGATGGCGAATTGGGGGACGAGGCTTGAAGGTTCGTCGTCGCACAGGTGGAGCCGTGGCCGGCGTTAGGGCTGTGCGACGGCAGGAAGGAGATGAGTAAGCGCCTGGGCGCCCAGGGGAGAATAAATCTCAATCCAAGGCTAATCGTATTCATGCCAAACTGTTTGCACTTATACATGACTCGATAACGACTTGATAACTAACTCCTATTTTTAAGGACTCAACTGAACTACCTAGTCTAACAACTCAGACTCTTAACAAACTTAAACTCTATCCTGCCAACGTGGCTGGTGATCTGGTGATCATGCGCCTAGCGCCTCCAGCCACCGGCTTTCAGCCACCCCGGCGACGATACACATTTCCAACCATAACAGCCTTTGTGTGCATCAAATCTGGAAACAGGGCATCACGTTTAACAGAAACTTGCACACTATATCTGCATAGAACAGAATGTCAGAATGCCACATGTTATTTTGATGTTGGTACATTGCGATTATCGGACGGGTTTTAGATAAGAGGGGCCTAGTCACCAGCTCTTTGATGCCTGTTGAAGCCACTGCAATTGTTGTTGCCAGACTAAAGGCACTGTAAATGTTATTGGCAGATCCTTCTGGTCTAGTCTATGCCTCCATGTGCTTATCTTCCCTCTCCCCAGTTCTGCTCTGTTATTGAAGACATGGGAGGTTAATGGGGGTGGGGGTGGGGGGGTGTGGGGGGGGGGGGGGGGGGGGAAGTAGAGGGTGTTTGGTTGCCTGGATTAAAATTTAACATGTGTCACATCGGATGTTACATGGGGTGTTCGGATACTAATAAAAAAATAGATTATATATTCCGTGAGTAATCCGCGAGACGAATTTATTAAGTCTAGCTAACCCGTCATTAGCACCTTTTACTGTAGCAATTAGTGCTAATCATGGACTAATTAGGCTTAAAAAATCGTCTCGCAAATTAGTCTCAGTCTATATTTTTAGTTTCGTAAATAGTCTATATTTAGTACCCATACATGTGTCCAAATATTTGATGTGATAGGAACTAAATTTTAATAGGGGAAACCAAACGCGGCCTAAAACAAGGGGGCAGATGTAAGTAAACTTCATTTGCTTGATGGCTAACTCAGGAAACACCATTTTATAGTTCGCTGTGAGAGGTTCAATTAATGGATGGTGGAAGCTATTTTAATTTCGGCATGGGTTGTGTTGTTTTCCTTCCAAAGCTCCCCTTGTTAATTGATTAATAAGACTGAATTAACTGGATTCTATATCGGTGGAGATAGTCATACATAGCTTGGAAACCCCGAGTCCTTGTGACTTTCAGCAATACATTTTGTTGGATATGTGTTCACTTGTGGCGCTATGGTTTCTTAACCATGCCACTGTTTGCTTATTCGTTGTCTTTTGTAAAATTTGCAAGTCCATCATTTGATGTTCCAATGTTCGAACAGGCTGTGAGACGATTTTCCCTCACCCTTTTTAATTTTTGCCAGTCCAACATTCGAAATTGGAAGATATGTCCACTTGGCTGGTGACTTCAATGGGGCACTGCAAGTTCTGTTACTAGTGCTACGTACCGCCTGTGATATCACAAGTTCTTCGCTTGGTGGTTGCTTGAAGCGTGGCCTTGCAACCCTATACTATGCGATCAAGAGCAAGAACCGCTGCGCATCTCTATCTGACTAGCTGCTGAGGGCAGAGCTGGACCCTAATGGTGTGCAAGTTCGATGATCAAATTCCACAGTCCTCACCTGTTTGCTTGGCTCTTGCTAGGGAAGAGAATGGGTTAAGAATGCTGCTTTGACTTGTGGCCAGGCTGAATTTCTTTCTATATATATACCCTGTAGTCGTCATTGGCTTTAGCCAACTAAACTTTAAACTATAAAATCTAATAATAGGTCATTGATGCCTCGTCTTTTATCGTCCTGTTCGGCTGGCTGGAAAACAGCTGATGTTGATGCTGATTTGTTGTGAGAGAAAAATATTGTTATTTCATTGAAACGGTACGACTGATAAGTTCAAGAAAACAGGGTCATCAAAGGTGCCGGATTCATTGATTGTTGCTTATCAAAAGAGACAAAGGCAATTGCTTTATAAAAAGTGTTTTATATCAAAATAAGAATAAAGTAAAGTAAACCCATAAAGGTGCCGGATTCGTTGATTTCTCTTGCTCCTCCAAAAGACAAAAGTCTTTATAAAAAAGTGCTTCATATCAAAATAAAAATGAATAAAGTAAAGTAAAAAGCTTATTGCCCTCTCCTTTGGTTGCATACTTGCATGGCTGAAGTGCGTCTAACGGACCGCCGACGCATAGATCCCCTCTCCTACTCCGTAATCTCGGTTTGGTGCAACATTATATTGTTGCTGCGTCACCGGAGGCCGGTGATCATTTGGAAATCCACCTCCACGTGTCCACGCCCGTGAAACGGCTTATCAGCCATGGTGCAGGGCTTCATAAAATTTGTGGTCGATAAAGTCATCACATTCTATACTTTATTCTTTATTTATGGGCCCACTAATCTTGTGGTTGATTAAAAAGTTATTACAGGTGTAGCATCGGTGGGAGTTGCTTACCACTAAAGAGATTATTCTCTTATAATATTAGCATGCATGCGGACCTGGAGACTCGAAACCAATTTTTCAAATAGCCATGTTTCACCACAATCAATTGAACGAAATGACCCTCAGCTTCCTCTTTTTATGTAATTCTATTCTAGTAGCAGGTCCTTGAGTTTTCCCATGCAATACACATACAATAGGTTGTGCTGTGCAAAGATGGGGTGGTGGTGGTTTGTATCCACCACTACTAAAAAAATAGATGTTGTAACACACTCTTGTCACTTGCTATACACTACTATAAAAATAGCTGCTGTAATACACTCTTGTAACTTACTTGCAATACACTCTTGTAGCCATCAATGTGCTACATACAAGTCTCTATAGGAGCACAAAACTATATCGTTTATTGAGTATAAGAAATCGGTTAGTCATTATATTGAAAAATTATTATCCAAAATTCATATTATGGGAGAAAGCATTTCCATTGTCGCCCAAACAATGTATTTTTATTTTCTTATATTCGATGTATACTTATAACCCGGTACTAATGTGTATATTAACAATAAAATCAAAGTTGATTTAGTGTGGCAATACCTATAATACTATATGCATTGACCTTTCCTTTTTTTTTACTCCATTCGAAAAGCCAAAACGTATTATAATTTGGAATGGAGGGAGTGATTTTTTTTATAAAGAAAAGTCTGAATAACTATCTGTGTACATAGATTATGTTGAGTTGGAGAAGCCGAAATTAGGTAAATATAAATACTGGTGAAGGTTTTGGATGTCTAAGGTCATTGTGAACATTTCACTTGATTATTATATGTCACCTTTATCATTGCTACACCCATCTCCAAACGAATGCATTTTCCAGGTTTGAATAAGTCAGACTATTTAAAATTTGTCAGATTTTATCGAAAAATATTATTAATATTTATGATTCTAAATAAATATACTGTAAAAATATAGAATTGAATATTTTAAATCGCCTGCCGAGGAAGATGGCACTCCATAATTACCTTCATACACTCCATAAAATTCGTGTGAAAACATAGGTTAGCAGAATCGTGCCTGCGGTTCTGCAATTTGTGCGAGCCCAACGGCGCCATCAGACTGACCCGACTCCGCAGCATCAGCCATCAGAGCACCTCGCTGCCTGAGCCTTGAGCAGAGAGGCCTCGTCTCCCTTTCCCCCTCAGGCCTAAAAAAGACTCGCCTCGATCAAAACGCGCGCCAAAAATGGCGGGCCTCAGCGGCGGCGGCGCCGGAGGAGGCTGGGGCGACGACGACTGGGACCTCAGCGCGGAGCAGCTGGACCAGATGGAGCGGGACGCCATCCGCCAGCTCGCCGAGCGGAAGGCCTCCGCCTCCGCGGCCTCCACCGCCCCCGTCCCCGCCTCCCCTCTCGGGGCCACCTCGCCGCTCCCCTCCCGCGCCACAGCACCGGCGGCGGCCGTCTCGTCACCGCTCGGGGGCAACCACCCCGCTGCCAGGGCCTCGCTGGAGGCCCGATTCGGCACGGTTAGGGTTTTCTCTGCTCCGTTGCTGTTTTGGGGGTTTCTTGTTGGCGCACTGGGGATTGGCTCAGTTGTCGGATATTGAATTTATGGTTAATGCGTTTGGAAATTCTTCTCCTTTTCTTCTTGAAAAACGGGAATTCTTTTCTTTTGCCAAGCTTTCCCCTATCAAAGAAATAGAGGGGTTCTTGTCGGAGAACTCATGGGTTCATAAAACGGTTCAAAATGTAATACGAATTTAGGTCAATGCTGCATATATACAAATGTGGTGGTAATCTTGAGAGCGTTCTCATCGAGTCATTCTATGCAACTGAGTTCTTTGGACAACTGGGTTTCCTGTTTGAAGAAATGGCGAATTTTGGTGTGTTCTCTAAGCTCATCGTTTCGTGCTCAATACCTATTTATGGTCAATTTGTTGAGAGGTCGGGAGGTTTGTGGTTCAAGTGCCACCAGAGTTTGTGTTAATAAGCTAAATCTTGGTATTGGATTGTTATTTGTTTTCTTCATCTTTGCTTCAAGGGTGTTTTTCCCCTATTATCTGTCCTTCATTTTAGTGTGCAAGTTTGAAAATCAAAAGTGTAGGGACTTTCTCTCTTGTTGAAATAAAATTGATGTTCTGGCTGGATAATCAATAGCTTGGTGTAGAGAAGGTCATTGTTTTAGTAATAGTTAATCAGTTAGGCATAAAGGGCTTTTGCTGTTGTAAGTCTTAGTTTCTTTTATATTTGTAACTAACTTTGCTAATAAGCGCAATCCCTATCTTTTTCAATTCTCAGGTAGAAGCACTTTCTCCCTCGAGAAATGCAGGTAGATAACATTATAGGTCCTTCCATAGTTTGTTCTAATATGAGCTGGTGCTTAAGTTTATTTATCCTTTGCTTTCACTTGTCATTCAAGTGAATAATAGTCAGGACAGTTCACCTAAGGTATCTGTTCATCTTTTCCTCCATTCTAGCGGGATGATCGCTGCAAGATTCCCATACAACCAGGTATATCCCCACAACAAATCTTGAATCACGTGTCACTGAATTATATGAAACTATAATCTGCTTGATTCTGTTTATTTCTCAGTTACTTGTTGATGCATTTCGGAAGACACCAAAAGCCAGTTGGAATGCTAAAGAAAGGTTTCTTTTACAGTTTACACATTCTTTTAATTTTCATGATCACCATATATTTTCTGCAACATGGAAAGACTTGATGTCTGCTGTAAAATTCACTATCTGTTCTAATTGTTCTTTTACTTAATCCAAAACAACAGGGTATGGATGTTTCCTCCCTCGTCTTTAGCAATAGTGGAGGATTTTCCTCGTTCACTACCTGGATTAGCTGTGGAGGTAACAGTTATCATCTGTAATCCCATTTCCCATTGCAGTGATGTTCTTCTGAAGTTCTGATTATTTAATTTTATTGCTTTCTTGCTTAGTTGGTTGACCTATATGCTGTTCATACTTAAGTACTCAACTTCTGCATCATTCGCATGGTTAACTAGTTAAACTTGAACGAATTCAAAGTAACACTTAAAAAGCGAACTCATCAAGTTAGCAAGCAGCTGTCCTACAAGTCCATTTTGTGTACGAGTCCTCTCTGTTTTTCTTCTTCTCAATTTATGTGAGGAAGTTTGCAAACCTTGTGTTTTCAGCTTGTGACAAAAAACTCAGAGAGACAAGTTGTGCCATCTTCCATATTATAGGAAACTTTCAAGACTTCGAACATGACCTATCTGGAAATTTCTGTCCTGTGATGAGTAGTTTTTGATAGCCCTAACTAACTAGTATGGGAAGGAAAATGATGAGAGGAGAGGAATCAATGGAGATACTATTGTTCTCTTATTCAAACTCACAAAGGTTACCTGTACATGAGGTAGTACCCTCATTATATACTTTAGGGTGCCTTGCTACAGTAACCGACCTGCTACAGTGAGAGTACATATCATACATACAGCTAGCAACAACTATGTTCTAGTTAGTACATACTCCGTACACAAAACCAATTTTTGCTCGCCCCTGTCTCTTTTGGGTTTCATCTCTAGCCTACCCCAACTTGCTTGGGACAAAAGGCTATGTTGTTGTTGTTGTTGTTGCCTGCTGATTCTACTACTACTGAAGCAGTTAAAATGAAGCCTCTAGAGGACAGTAGCTGCTCCTCCCAGCTGTTGCTGTGCATGTGCTTCAGTAGTCAAACCAAATTGCCTTTTTACTCAAGAAAAAAAAACTTATCCAATAGTTTTGACTTTTGAGCATGCATTCATTCTGATCACGTAGTATGTACTTCCCTAGCAGGTTCACAAATTGGATCCGCTAGTTCAGCGTGCTTTAGCTGCTGCTTTACGATCCAAAGATCTTCGAGGTATCTTAAAGTTTCCACTTTGTGCTTATGAAATTTACGTTCACCTGATGCTAAGATAATGGATAGACATAGTAATTTTTGCACCCACTTGTTACCAAAGTGTAACAAAAATGTTGGAAATTCAAATATTTTCGTATGGAACAGCATAATGTGAATCAAAATGATCCATGTGAAATAATAAAATTTTACATTTGAATTTTAGACGCAACTTTTTGCATGCCATGCTGACCACATATTTCTTGGGGAAGGTTTGTATGACAGGATTCCCCCTAATCTCGAGTCACAGCTTATGCCATTTCAGCGTGAAGGCATCAGGTATGGTGATTCAACATTTCTGCAACTCTGTTTTGCGTATAATGGTGAAAGTCAATCTGACATTGGCATGTTTTGCATAATGTTGAGCTTAGTAACCCTAAAATTATTCTTAATGAAAAGTTAGATCATCATTATGTTCAACTTGCATCAAGTGCATTACGCCATTACATTTTTGTGCTGTACTTGAACAATGACATACTGGCTCATATAGTCATACTATAAACAAACAAACTTTTTGTTACTCTTGATTGTTTGGTTCGGCACACAACTAGCCATCATATTAGATGCCGAATCCTAAGCTCGGTAATACGTT
The DNA here is from genome assembly GCA_038087645.1 of Saccharum hybrid cultivar R570. Classification (NCBI taxonomy): domain Eukaryota; kingdom Viridiplantae; phylum Streptophyta; class Magnoliopsida; order Poales; family Poaceae; genus Saccharum; species Saccharum hybrid cultivar. The sequence continues at coordinate 27,516,278 of JAQSUU010000344.1, forward strand.
AACCATAAGCCTGGAACCTAAGAATGTACTTTGAATTATTGTATAAGGCTAACATATATGCTTTTCATAATTGTAGGTTTGTTTTACAGCATGGTGGCAGAGCCCTGATTGCAGATGAAATGGGTCTTGGAAAGACAGTACAGGTAAAACATTGTCTCTGAATCATAAGCCTTCCATTTTTTTTTGCATTCATGACCTGATTGTCATGGGTGTGATTGGTTGCTTGCACTAGCCTTAGCCTGCATTAGACCTTATGCAGCACAACTCAAAGCCAACATAAACGTATGCACCATGTTAATGTTTGGTTGTCCTACACATGCAAACTGAGTTTAGTAAGATTGTGTTTCTTTCTTACATTGTGTTTCATATGGTCACCTCTATGTTCTAATAGAGGTGGGGGAGGTGAGGAGATTCCATTTTTATGAGATCTATTGGCTTTTGTAAGCATGCATTGCCTAATACGACCAAATCTGGTATACTAGCTAATGCTTGATTGGCCCTGCTTTTGGCATTTTGCAATCTTGCCTAAGGCCCTCTGCGGGCAACCAAACACGGTTAAGCTGCACTGCACAGGCAACCAAACGCAATTTGCACACTTGATTCCAGCTCTTGCACTGCAGATGGACCAACTAAAGTGAATTGTTAAAAGTTTGATAGATTTACATTTAGTATTTCACGCTGACCGGACTCAAATGATGGTATAGTGACTTGTGTTATTGACTCATGGATCGTGATTTTTGGGACTGCTCATTGATGCCTTATGTAATTTGATGGAAGGTACTAATTTAGTTCCTAATTTCCTATGCAGGCAATTGCTGTTGCTTCTTGCCTTTGTGATGCCTGGCCAGTCCTTGTAATCTCTCCATCTTCTTTGCGATTACATTGGGCAAATGTGAGCACCTCTTTTTTACGAGCCGTCAATTTTTCATTTTAGCAGTAGTTCTTTTATTCACAAAGGAAGGTCTAAACTTGATAAGTTACTATTTAACAGGCGATCCAGAGTTGGCTTAACATCCCTATGGAAGATATCTTGGTATGTCCTTAAACATTTCATTCACTAGTTCTCCCACAAAAAGTTTGTTCCGTTATGTATTTTGTGAATTCTTTCTCTAGAAGCAAATTATCCATTTATTTACTAGTATCATGATGATTGTAGTAGAATATAACACAATGAAGAAAGAAAGAAACCATAGGAAAAGTTTTGCAATTCCTGGCTAACCTGCATAAAGTTCTGTTTGGAAACTGATGTAGCAGTGATTATCGTATGTATACAGGAAACTTGATGTGCAAGTAAATCACATAGTTCGACAAGTCCTAAGCATGTTGTAAAAAAAAAAGTCCTAAGCATGAAATAGAAAAAATATATATTTCATTATGCTGATGAACATGGATCGTTGTTCTTTAGGTGGTATTGCCACATACTGGAGGATCACATAAAGCAGGATTCAGAGTGGTTTACTCAAACACTAAAGGAGATTTTCACTTGGATGGGGTGTTCAACGTGATATCTTATGATGTAGTTCCCAAGATACAAAGCACACTTCTGGATTTGGATTTCAAGGTAGGTTTTTTTGTCTTATACTTCATTCCGTTTAAGGAAAAATGGAGAACAGAATATGCCCAAGGAACTATTTTTGGATAGGATTGTGTAGATATTAGCAATCCACATGCCAGAAACATTGTGTGAGCTACTGGTCCCCTTTATACTACTATTGTTACTACTATCACTACTACCTCTCCTTTTTTTATCCTCTTACCTTTTGTTAGGGTTTCATCTCTAGTATATACCCTAACTTGCTTGGGACTAAAACACTTTGTTGTTGCTGTTCATTTCATTTGAACTTGAATTTGGGGAATTGTGTTTTCACATAATTTATTCCTCATTTCATAGGTTTTATTCAATATCTAGCTACTTAATGCAAACACAATAGCACACTTTTCCTGTTGAACAAGTCATTTTGAAGCATACTATGTTCACTACATCTCCAGAAGATTGATTTTACACCTGAATGGATATTTGTTGCGGAGCATAATCTTAAATTTGTGGTAGTATAGGAGCATCAAACTCAAGTAGATAAACAAGAGTTTGCATGTAGATTAGAGATTGCTTGGCTGTGACTGGAGCTTTCTTTTGTGGATCTTGATTTCAGCACTGGACGGAGTGTTTTTGGGTGTCTTAAGCATTATTTCTATATTAAGAGTACTGCTGCTGTCTTTGCAAGGTGGATTAGTATAGCTAGTTATTGAAATTACAAATACTTGGGGGATTGACTTATCACTTGATTGCACCTGAAGAAATAAGATTTCAACTAAACCTTCAGAAAAAAGCAAGGTTCAGCTAGGCGCCGGGCGGATTCTAGGCGGTGACCCTCCGACTAGCGCCTAGTCGCGCCTAGGCGCGCCTAGGCAGTCCTAGGCGTTTTTCTAGGCGTTGAGCAGGGGAGGGGAGCAGCGAGCAGGAGAGAGAAGCAGAGCAGTGGAGGCGACTGACCTTGGTGCTGCTGCTGCTGCTTAGGGATGACCGGAGGACGGGAGGAGACCGTCACGGAGGGATGCGCCTGGGGGAGGGGTGCGCTGACGGGAAGACGAGACCGGCGGCCGGCGGGGAGGAGCTTCCAAGCGGGGAGCAGTGCGACCGGCGGGGAGGAGCCTCCAGGCGGGCAGCACCAAAACCGGCGGGGACGAGCGGACGGGGAGGAGCGCGCCGCTCATGCCCTCCGCCGCCCCCGTCCCTGCTTCTCCGCCTCCTCTGCCACAGCCGCCGCCTGGTCCTCCCTCGCCGGCGACCTCAGCCCGCCTAGGGGTCCGCCTACCCCCATAGGCGAGGCGGAACCCCCTCGCCGAGCGCCTAGTCGCGCCTAGTCGCCGCCTAGTCGCCGCCTAGCGGAACCATGGAAAAAAGGATCAACTACATTTCATAGAAAATATCTGACCTTTTAGAAATACAATGATGTGCTGACATCTTCCATTTTGCATGAATGTAACAGCTATTCGTCTTCTGATTGCAATGAATTTAACCACCAAATAGTTGTATGCATAATCTATCTATAACCTCTTCTAAATGATTTCATCCAGATTGTTATAGCTGATGAATCACATTTTATGAAGAATGGCCAAGCGAAGAGAACGGTTGCTTCACTTCCTGTTTTGCAGGTTTGGTGCTTCTTATGTGGAAACACCCTTTTCTTTGTGAGCATAAATATTATGTGCCCTAATTTGGACCAGTAGATATTGGTGTTGTGAAGTATATGTGGATTGCCCACCTCTTCCAAATGGCTTAAGCTTTTGGGTTCATCTGGTTGGTGCATGAAACCAAAGCCAGAGGTCTCAAGTTTGAGTCCTGGCAGAGGTGTCATTTAAGGCCTCGGCTCCTTTATTTCCACGTTTGTGCCTTGTATGTGGCTGCACGTGAGTGGGAGTGTTGTGAAGTATATGTGGATTGCCCACCTCTTCCCAATGGCTTAAGCATAGGGTTCATCTGGTTGGTGCATGAAACCTAACAATTGGTAAGGTACTACACCTCATCAAAACAAAATTTGTGATTCTTAGATCATTAGTGTGAAGACCACACTGAAGAGGGCTGAACGGTGACTACTGAAGGTGGGCTTAGGATGGGTGAGCCAGGGTGATACCAGACTAAGGTGGTTTAGAATTTAGGTCTCAAAAAGTCTAACTCATTCTTTACTTATAACAGAAGACCACCATCCCTCATCTACTGTATGGTTGCCTCCTAACAAAATCTCTAAACCAGATCTTGTCTTTATCTCTTATCCCTGACAAACATTTCTCTGACTCTTGAGCTCTTATCCCTGACAAACATTTCTCTGACTCTTGAGCAGCTTATCTATTAGTTAAACAATAACCAACTAACCTGGGAGTGTTACTACAGCACCATGCAATATGATTCACAATTTCTCCTGAACAATACAACATTACAACTGCTCATAACACATGTTGGGATACTTGCCTACTTATTTCATATATTTTTCTAGCAAACAGAAGTTCCAAACTTTCACAGAGGACTGCATGGTGCTGGTCTGACTGTGATGAATTTTTCCAGATAGTCTTGTGCTCTTGTTAGGTCCTGGTTTCTGAAGGCCAAAGGTTTTTTTAAGTCTATTATTCTTGCTATAGGAAACATCTTGTTACTGCCTGATTAGGTGACCAATGATATCTTCTACCCAATGGATGCATGAATTTGCAGAACCAACTAATTGTGACTTACAATCACAGAAAGCTCAATATGTTGTTTTGCTTAGTGGAACTCCTGCTTTGTCTCGCCCGATTGAGCTCTTTACTCAGGTAAATTTGTTTCCATGGTTAGCTGCATATATTTAATGCTCAAAAGTAGAGTGACAACTACCTTTTCTGTATATCCAGACCCAGGCCTTGTATCCTACAGTGTACAAGAATGTTAATGAGTATGGCAATAGATATTGCAAGGGTGTAAGTACTAGATTTATCAAATTGCTTTCTTCATTTTCTGTTGCCAATTGTGACTAATTACGACATGACTTTGCAGGGTTTTTTCGGGTTGTATCAAGGTGCTAGCAATCACGAGGAGCTGCATAATTTGATGAAAGCAACTGTCATGATCCGTAGGTTGAAGAAAGATGTCCTTTCACAGTTGCCTGTTAAACGTAGACAACAGGTAGCCTTGTGGGTTTTTTTATAATCAAGAAATATACATTAATTTCATTCTGTAAATTAGAAACATTCGATCAGTTCAAATCTGAGAATCTGTCTGTAGTAAATTTGAATTTTGTTTAAATCAACAGTTAAAGGTCCTTTGATCACTAGCACAGACCTTTCGAATCAGTGCCTCATTCCTAATTGTTTTCTGAACCTTTCTATGTTGGCTATATGCTTGTTTCTTTGCAATGCTTAAACTGTAACATTGAGAAGATCTGTTGATTCTTTTTGATGATCTTGCACAGTGAGTCAGTAAGATAACTTTTAGGATGTAGCTTTTATGTGAGCTTAGTTCCTGTTATACTGATATTTTTCTTGACTACACACAGATCTATGCTTAATCATTTAATTTTCGTCAACCCTTCAGGTCTTTCTAGATTTAAGTGAGAAAGATGTGAAAAATGTCCGCACTCTGTTTATTGAGGTATTATCCTTTTTTTTCTTTGCCTGCAAATCATATATTGTAGAATATGAGAACACAACCAGTTTTAGGTAGCTAAACCTATCTGCATTTCATATAACCACATTATTTGGTATCGTATGTAATCGTTTGCACCAGTGAAGATCTCTCACATGGTGTACTGGTTTAATTATCAGTGAGTTATACGACTGTATTTACTTTCAAAAAAAAGTTATATGACTGTATTGCTTTCTTAAACGCAGAGGTAAAACTCTTTTTTTTTTAAAAAAAAGTTATATGATTGTAATTTAACTAATCGAAAGGTACAAATTGTGAAAGCTAACTAGTTATTTGTTCTCACATTGTTCTAGAAAGTAAAATTATTGTTGGAATTTTTCCTTTGCAAGTTGCTATGGTGCTTTTGAAAAGTCTAATCTTCATTTTTTTATATAAACACAAACAGAGGGAAAGTATACATTGCACTTAGTTTTCTTGCTGTACCTCTGCATGAATGCATCAGCAACCATTTAAGTTACAATTTTACTTTAAGTAATTCTGAAATGGTGTGCATTTTGTTAGTTGGAGACTTTGAAGATCAAAATTGAGTCCTCTGACTCCAAAGAGATGATCGACTCTCTCAGATTTGCTTACCAGAATATTGTCAATAAGGTAATCTGAAAGTGCGCACCCCCCCCCCCCCCCCCCCCCACACACACACACACACTTGGTGGGTATTATTTTCTAAGTATTTTACTTTATTAGTTACTAACTTAATATAAACCAAGACATGTAACTCCGCTAAAGCTGAAGTGTATTCTTACCATTTTTGAGGTACCCTTATCTTGGCATGTGTAGTGACTTTTAGTTATTAAAGTTATAAATTCTGCATCTTTCCAGTTCAAGGTTCTGTTGGCTTGTGGCATGTAACTGAATTAGCCAATTTAGTAATTCTGCAAATTGTAGTTCTAAAATCTTTGGAGAGGTTATTTGTTCATTGGAATACCCATGTCAATTTCGTCGTCTTTCTTTTCCGCTCTTCTATGTGGTATTGTGGTGAAGCTCAACATTGAAATCAGGATCATATTTCTTTCTATATTAACATATTAACATCATATTCAACTTTTGTTATTTGCACTTTTTGAATATTGATTCATGTTATTCATTTTTCTGTCATTTAGCTTACTGTGATTGAACTTTGCGCTGGCCTATGACTTGTTGATAGCGAACACCCTCTTTAGGAAGAGGGAATTTCATCTAGTAACCTTTCGTAGTGGACAACACTCGAGCCAGATCGACTTTATCCTTGCAAGGAGGGAGGATAGACGTGCTTGCTTTGATTGTAAGGTGTTACCTGGGGAGTGTGTTGTCCCTCAACATAAGCTTGTGGTGGCGGACTTTCGCTTTCGAGTACGTGTCCACCGGGACAAACGGGCCAAGATTGCGAGAATGAAGTGGTGGAAGCTTAGAGGGGAAGCAGCGCAAACGTTTAAGGAGAGGATGCTAGACGAGGGGCCTTGGGAAGAAGAAGATGCCGACGACATGTGGCTAAAGATGGCAACATGTGTCCGGAAGGTGGCTTCGGAAGTGTTTGGCGTGAGTAGGGGAGGCAAACGGGAAGCGAAAGACACATGGTGGTGGAATGACGAGGTGCAAAGGGCTATTAGGGAGAAGAAGGAGTGTTTCAAGCGTCTCCACCATGACAAGAGTGCAGCCAACATCGAGAGCTATAAAATAGCGAAGAGGGTTGCAAAGCGAGCTGTGAGTGTAGCAAAAGGTCAGGCGTATGATGACCTTTATCAGCGGCTAGGCACAAAGGAATGGAGAAGGACATTTATAGGATGGCTAGAATCAGCGAGAGGAAGACAAGGGACATCAACCAAATAAAATGCATCAAGGATGGGACAGATCGACTTCTGGTGAAGGATGAGGAGATCAAGGACAGATGGAGAGAGTACTTCAACAAGCTGTTTAATGGGGAGAATGAGGGTCCTACCCTTGAATTGGACGACTCATTTGACGATACCAACAGAAGTTTTGTGAGGAGAATTCAGGAGGCAGAGATCGGAGAGGCTTTGAAGAGGATGAAGGGAGGTAAAGCGATGAGCCCTGATGGTATCCCCATTGAGGTGTGGAGATACCTAGGCGCCAAAGCGATAGTATGGTTAACTAAGCTTTTTAACCTTATTTTTCGGTCTAACAAGATGCCTGAAGAATGGAGGAGAAGTATATTAGTACCTATCTTCAAGAACAAGGGAGATGTTCAAAGTTGTGCTAACTACCGTGGGATTAAATTGATGAGCCATACGATGAAGCTCTGGGAGAGGGTTATCGAGCATCGCCTAAGGAGAGTGACACATGTGATCCAAAATCAATTTGGGTTCATGCCTGGTAGGTCGACCATGGAGGCGATTTTCTTATTACGACAAGTGATGGAGAGATATAGGGAGTAGAAGGACTTGCACATGGTCTTTATTGACCTCGAGAAGGCATATGACAAAGTACCGAGAAATGTCATGTGGTGGGTCTTGGAAAAGCACAAAGTCCCAACTAAGTACGTTACCCTCATCAAGGATATGTACAGGGATGTGGTGACGTTTGTCCGAACATGTGATGGCGACACCAGTGACTTTCCAATTAAAATAGGACTGCATCAGGGGTCAGCTTTGAGTCCTTATTTATTTGCTTTGGTGATGGATGAGGTCACAAGGGACATACATGGTGGTATCCCTTGGTGTATGCTCTTTGCTGATGATGTGGTGCTAGTTGACGACAGTAGGGCAGGGGTTAATAGGAAGTTAGAACTATGGAGGCAAACGTTAGAGTCGAAGGGGTTCAGACTTAGCAGGACTAAGACCGAGTACATGAGGTGCGATTTCAGCGCGACTAGGCATGAGGAGGGAGACGTTAGCCTCGATGGGCAAGTAGTGGCCAAGAAGGATACTTTTCGGTATTTAGGGTCGATGCTACAAAAGGACGGAGACATTGATGAAGATGTTAGGCATAGAATTTCAGCCGGCTGGTTGAAATGGTGTCAAGCTTCTGGCGTCCTCTGTGACAAAAGGGTGCCTCAGAAGCTGAAAGGTAAGTTCTATAGGACGGCGATTCGTCCGGTGATGTTATACGGTGCTGAGTGTTGGCCTACAAAAAGGCGACATGTCCAGCAATTGAGTGTAGCAGAGATGCGTATGTTGCGTTGGTGTTGTGGGCACACAAGGAGGGATAGAGTCCGGAACGACGATATTCGGGATAGAGTTGGGGTGGCTCCAATTGAGGAGAAATTGATTCAACATCGGTTGAGATGGTTTGGACATGTCCAACGGAGGCCTCCTGAGGCGCTGGTGCGTAGTGGAGTTCTAAAGCGGGCCGATAATGTAAAGAGCGGTAGAGGTCGACCTAAACTAACTTGGGACGAGTCCGTTAAGAGAGATCTTAAGGAGTGGAATATCCCTAAGGATTTAGCTATGGATAGGAGCGCTTGGAGATTGGCCATCAACGTGCCTGAACCGTGACCTCTTTTTGTCTTGTGCTCTTTTTGTCCCTTTATGTGTCTCCCTGTTTTCTCGTCTCTTTTGGGTTTCATCTCTAGCCTACCCCAACTTGCTTGGGACAAAAGGCTATGTTGTTGTTGTTGTTGTAGCTTACTGTGATTAGTCTGTATTTGTGCTTGTCTGGAAGTATGATTCTATTTTTCCTAATCACAGATCTATATTGATTCAGCTGTAGCCAAAATTCCAGCTGTGTTGGATTTCCTGGGTACTATGATTGAGGTGATCACCTGATATTATGATGATTCTATATATTTGCCAAAATTACCCTTTTATTCTACCCTTGTGCTGGAATGTGCTAGTTACTGCAGTTTCATTATTCCAAATGAGGATTGTATGTTCACTTGCTGAAGCTGATAATGCTGTCAAGTTATCACCAATTGCCACTGACCTATACATGGCCCTCATAATTCTCCTGTGTCCCATTTTCTTTCATTGGGGATCACATACAGTGTATAATTTGAAAAAAGAAACAATATCCTCCTTTTAAAATTCTTTTTAAGCCAACTTGATTTTGTTGTATCGTTGCATCAATAGAAGAGAAACATACCCCCCACCCACCCACCCACCCACGGACCCACCCACACACACACACATTGTTCACAGATTCCATTCGCGGCTGTTTTTATAAAAACCAACCCGATTCAACTTTAGTTAGATCTCAAAGTTGTTTTGGGAGATTACAATAATGTTGCATTGCCAGGAATGGGCCATCCTTCTATGAACTGGCCCTCAAATTCCTTTTTTATCCCATAAACGACAATGGTCTGTTGGCCCATTATTCTCATTTTAAATATGGTACAAAAACTTACAAACATATTTTTGTCTTTACAAGCAATATCTAAATTCTTTGCTTTACCATCTACATCCAGGCAGGATGCAAGTTCTTAATATTTGCTCATCACCAACCCATGATTGATGCCATTGAGCAACATCTTTTGGTAAGAATCTAATAATGTATTTGATGTTTTACTCGTTTGTGCTACACGTGGACCTACTATTTGCTACCATGTTTCAGAAGAAGAAAGTAAAGTGTATCAAAATTGATGGCAAGACACCTTTAACTACAAGACAAACCTTAGTCACAAATTTCCAAGAGAACGATGACATCAAGGCAGCAGTGGTATGTTTCTTACTTATTCATATTACATTCTGTAACCCCCCCCCCCCCCCCCCCCCCCCCCCCCAAACACACACACACACAGCTGAAAGTCGCAAAAATACTTTAATATAAACACTCAAGACACTAGGCCCATAAACTAATCTATCTGCCTAACACTTATTACTGCATGTGCATATTTAGCATTTGGGGATGCACACAAACATCAAAGAAAAAAATAGAGAAAAAACAAAGAAAAAAAAACTCACCTGCTGCCGCCAGAGACGGAGTTTGCTGGTGTTAGGGTTCGGGGTTCCCGGGGGGTTCCATGGTTTCTGGGCTTAGAAGGGGTCGCTGGGGAGGATGCTGGACTGATGGTTGAGACGGCGGCGGGGGTGCTGCTCACTGTGGTTGTGGGAGAGGCCAGTTGGGCATGGGAGGTTGCCTGGCAGAAAGGTTGACTCCTTAGACCCAGCTGTCTGCCCTCTCTCTGACCAGGCTGGGGAGACCGTCCAGCACATTCTGGTGGCATGAGTTTTTTCTAGACAGGTCTGGGCAGTCATTCTTCACAAGCTTGGCCTTGGTTCCTTGGCACCTCAACCATCTGTAAACAATTTCTCCGGCTGGTGGTGCAAGGCCATTAAAGGTTTGCCAAAAGACACAAAGAAGGGTCTGAACAGTTTGATCATTTTGGGTGCCTGGGAGATTTGGAAACATAGGAATCATTGTGTCTTTGAGGGAGGTAGCCCTTGTATTCAGTTTGTGCTCCAGAATGTGAGGGAGGAATGTGGTCTCTGGTGCTCTGCTGGAGCCCGAGGCCTCAGCAGATTGCTATCCTCTTCTCTTGTGTTGAGCTGAGTTGGGTTGTGTGTGTTTGCTGGTTTACTCGTTTTTTCTTTTAGTTTTGGTGCTGTGTGGGATTTTGGGATTGGTCTCTCGACCCTCCCTTTGTAACATTCTGGTGGGGGGTTCAGGATTGGTCTTTGAGCTCTCCCTTGTAGCTCCCTTTCTCTTCTTCTTAATGAAATGACACACGCAGCTCTCCTGCGTCGTTCGAGGAAAAAAAAGAACTGACAATTAGCTCTGTTGGTTGAGTGTGTGGATATACACCCAGGCCACCTAGTCCTCGGCAAGCTAGCCTATTTTCTTATTATAAAGCTGCCTAGTTCCTCCTAGGTTGGTGTAGTTCCTTTCAAACATTTGTAATTGGCAGTCAAAATTTAGTCCCTGTTTGGCACAGCTCTAGCTCCCAGCTTCACCTCAAATCTGAAAGTTTGTAATCGAGACCTTAAAGTCTTTTTTTCTCTGTCTAGAATAAAAGAAAACAGTGCAACTATACTACTTAGGTGCACAGCTCTAGCTCCACAGATTTCTAGAGCTAGAATTACCCAGCGCTGCCAAATAAAGCCTACATATATGGTATTATCCAATGTTCAAACCATGCGGGCAGGTTATATAGAATTTCCTGGAGTGTTAATGGGTACAATCTAATGTGAGTATAACATACCAGTTATCCATCAAAGCCGGAGGCTATGGGATAACTTTGACAGCAGCGAGCACAGTAATCTTTGCTGAGTTGTCATGGACTCCTGGGGACATCATTCAAGCTGAAGATCGTGCTCATCGGATTGGTCAGGTGAATATCAGGCACATTACTTTGTAGCCAGCAGAGTCCTTTGATTCTTTTTTTTGCTGTATTATTTATTTATTTGGTGGGCTGCAATTTTGTTGTTGAAGTCTTCTTTGAATATTCCAGGTTTCATCAGTCAACGTATATTATCTTCTCGCGAACGGTACTGTAGATGATCTTATGTGGTATGTCCTGAACTTTGCTTCCCATACTAAATGTGGCCGATTAAGGTGATGTACTCATTCTAGGTCTTTTGTTGCTGTGGTTTTGCTTCCCAGGGATGCTGTTCAAGGCAAACTTGAGAATCTGGGGCAGGTTCTGTATCTCTCAAACTGGCATCTGAGTCCCCCCCCCCCCCCCCCCCCCCCCCCCCCCCCCCCCTTTATAAGACCATGATTGACGCCATGAGTTGAGTTGGACTAAGGAAGCAACAATCTTGTTTTTGTTTTGTCAATTCATTCAGATGCTGGACGGGCAGGAGAAGACGCTGGACGTTTCCCAGATTGATTGCAGGCCAAGCCCCTCGAAGCAGCGGAAGGCACTGGACGGCTTGGGACCAAGCCCCTCGAAGCAGCAGAAGACACTGGACGGCTTCCTCAAGCGGCCCAGCAACTCCACGTCCATGGAGGAGGGTATGCCCAGCCCCAGTACGAAGCAGCGGAAGACACTGGACGGCTTGGGACCAAGCCCCTGAGAAGCAGCAGAAGACACTGAACGGCTTCCTCAAGCAGCCCAGCACCTCCACGTTCACGGAGGAGGGTATGCCCAGCACGAAGCAGCCTCGGCGGATCTGAGGTTCTGAGGGACGGCACCAGATCAAGGCACGGGTCGGTCACGACTCTGTTTTGTCTTGTAGGTCGTGTTTGGACTCGGCGCTTGGGCAGACCGTGGTTGCAGCAGCACCAGCCCCTAACATCCTTGTATTTTGGCTTTGGTTGTTTGTAAAATGCCATGGTCGAACTCTTACTGATGCCTCGGGTCTATAATGTTGCTACTAATGGCCGGCATTTGCTTGATCCTACGGTTGCCGGGCGGTCGATTTTGTGGTCGATTCCGGAGCGGTGGTATACTTGGATGAACTGACAAATGGGGCTAACTTGTGTATCCTGAAAAGTGAAAATTTAACCCCGGTTTGGACTAATGGCATTGAGCGATGCCGATGCGTTTGAATTCGGAAACTGGAGAGTTGATGATGCGTTGCAACCATTTCTGCTATCCAATGTTCAAGGAACAATCTGAATGGCCCTTGATTGCACAATAATGGCGGCTCGCGTCCATTGTCGTCCATCCCGCGAGGATGTCCGTTGCGCCTGATGCGGATGGTTTCAGGGAGGTGCAGCGCCGCGCGCCGTCGCCGCGCCTCCCGGTGCCGTCCAGCCTAGTCGGCAAGTGCTTCAACTGCCTTGACGGTGGTCACGTGCATGCTAATTGCACGGCGGCGGCGAAGTGTTTCAACTGCAGGGACGCGGGCCATCAGGCGCGTGAATGCCCTCTACCTCCAGTCGCTGGTCGCTGGGTTGGGAAGCGCGTCCGCTCGCCGAGGAGGACGTCCGGTGCCAGGCGTGGTGCGCGCCTTCGGCGGACTTCGCGCAGCAGGCCTGCGTCTCCGGCGGACACGGCCTCCGGCCGTTCGGCGTCCACTGGGCCGGAGCCCTCTGTTCCCCCGGTGTGCCAGTCTCCCACGCCTGTGCACTTGGCGGTGGTCGAGGACGTCGCTGCGCCAGCGGCTGCGGACGGTGGCCCGCACAGCCAGGAGTCGGATGTGATGGCGGACGCTGGCGGCCATGATGCTACTGGCGCGGCTCCTCCAGGCCGGGAGGTTCCTGACGTGCCGGAACAGTCGCGCCGCTTCCCGCACTCCCCGCCCTGGAGGGGGGTGTCGCCACCGGCATCGCCACGAACGCGGGCAAGAACCAAGTTGCTGGAGCTCGTCGTCGTTCCTCGCAGCCCAGCTATCCAGGCAGCCGAAGATGCGCTGTCCACCATGGCGTTGCTGGCGCTTGTACTCGGTACCAGGCCAACCGTCACTCAGGCCATGGTCTTGGCCCACCTTGGTGAGCACTTTGGCATCCCGGAGGACCGGATGTCTGTTCGTCGTACTAGACCGGACGATTTCCTCGTCCGCTTTACTCATCCGGAGGATCTCGAGCTCGTCCTTAGCTCTCCGGTGCCGGAGGGTTCCCCCTTCGTCCTGCGGTGGCGGAGGTGGAGCCGGCTGATCATGGGGTCGGCGGGGGCATTCCGTTTCAGAGTCCTCGTCGGCCTCAAAGGGATTCCGTCGCATGCGCGCTCCAAGGATACGGCGCAGATCATCCTCGGGTTGTCGTGCACCAATGTCGAGATCGCCAATCCTGAGGCGGTGGCCGACCCGGAGGATGAGCACGAGCTCTTCGTCGCCGCTTGGTGCGCCCACCCCGACCTCGTCCCGGATGAGAAGATTATGGCGGTGCCGGAGCCGGAGGAGGAACACGACTGCGGCCCGCTCCTCTTCTTGCGGTCTCATGAGATCATCCATGATGAGGTTCCTGCGCTCCGGTACCTGGTTCGTCTCCTCCGGCTGATCGAGTTTCAAGATTGGCATACGCCGCCGCCCTCGTCGGATGACGGCATGGACTTTGCCGGCGACGACAGTGATAGCGGGGACAACAACTTTAATGGGTACCACCCCGGGTTCAACAGCGGCGGCGGCAGAGGTCCGCGGCCGAAGACAGTTCGGTTCGGTGGCAACGACGAGCCTCGCCTGGGCCCTGGCCACGGCCCTGCGTTCCGGGCTTGGGAAACGAGGCGCACCATCGTCGTGGGCGAGCTGACATGTCCCATCCTCGAGCCGCGCGGCGCCATGCCCTGTCGTTCTAGCGTCAGCGCGTTTCAGGCTGAGCAGTCGACGCGCGTGGAGGAACGGTTTGACTTTCAGCTCCAGCGCGCCTCCTCACCCTCTCCTGTCAAGCTGGTCGCCCTCGACCCGATGCTCTCCGAGGCGGCACTGTGCACGCCGCGAAAAGGTGTCAGTGCAAGGGGCTGTTTCGTTGGCAAAATTTCCGACGAAACAGTTTCGTTCTTATTCGATAAATATTGTCTAATCATGGTCTAATTAGGCTTAAAAGATTTATCTCGTCCATTTCGTCTAAACTATGTAATTAGTTTTATTTTTTTTATCTATATTTAATGCTTCATGCATGTGTTCAAAGATTTGATGTGACGGGGAATCTGAGGGCTTGTTTAGTTGGTGAAAAAGTTTGGGTTCGGCTACTGTAGCACTTTTCGTTTTATTTGGCAATTTGTGTTCAATCATGGACTAATTAGGCTCAAAAGATTTGTCTCGTGATTTACAACTAAACTGTGTAATTAGTTTTTTCTTTCGTCTACATTTAATACTCCATACATGTGTCGCAAGATTCAATGTGACAGGTACTATGCAAACTTTTTTAAGGTTGCATGGACAAACCTGAAAATTTTGGCAAAATTTTTGGCATCTAAACGGTGCCCAAGCGCCGAACACGTCTACTCCATCGACCTCTGCCCGCATGGCCGCCAGGTTTCCCATACTCGTCAGCGGGGTGTGGTGGGCATTGCCCTAGACGCCGAGTTTGAGCTGCTTGCGGGTCGTGTAACTTCGCTCCGGTGTGGGCCTGCTGTTGGGCCGGACTGCCAGTTTGGGGGCCATTTTGATTTTGGCTCTCATGGTGATTGCGACTGGAGCGTCCGGGATGCTGTGGTCTGTTGTATGTCTGTCCCAGAAGAGTGTGGTTCCGGCCCAAGTACTCCTGCCCCCCTAGACAGCCCAACCTTCCTGGGGGACGGAAACTTGCTGTCGCCTTGGCCTGCTTCTGTCGCGGCAACTGAGGCGTTGGTGGACTCCTCTCCCCACCGCAGCTCATGTGCAGGCGCCGACTTCGTCTACGGATGACTTCATCTCGTCCTTCGTGGAAGGTGCCGGCGGAGGCGGCCCGACAACTCCGGCTGCCGATGGCGGTGCGCCTAACGCGACGGCCACAACATCGATCGAGGACTTCATTGCTGCTTTCAAGAAGCCGCTCGCACCGTCTATATTGTCGTCGCCGCCACGACTGCGGCGAACCCGGGCGGAGAGAGCGCGGGCGGGAGAGCTGGACGATTCGGAGCTCGTCCCCAAGAGGAGCGCTAGGCTTGCCGCCAAGAGCAAGCACAGGGAACAGAAGCCAGAGGCTCAGACGCGGAAGGTGATGATGAAACGTCTGGGGCTTGAGGAGGTGGAGACCGAGCTACCTGACGAGGCCTCCTTTGAGGAATTTCAGACCGCTTTTGCCCTCCCCCTGTCGGCGTCGACGCGGGAAGCAATGCAAGTTCTCTTCCCGGCCAGGAGCTATCGGGCATAGTCGTTCGCTTTTGTCTTGTCGATTTGGTCGCAAACTCCTTACCATGTAATCTTCTCTCAGTGAATCCAGTAGCTAGGTGGCTTAGTGTGCTTGTGTCACGGAGGCTCCTCGCTTGCGTGACCGCGCACGGTTTGTTCTGTTAACTATTTTTCTCTTAATGAAAAACGGGTGAATGACCCGATCGAGAAAAAAATGGACAAAGGGAAAAACCTAGGCAGCCCGAACCGAGACTGAGAGCACTTCTCGCTTCCCTAGCAA
Organism: Saccharum hybrid cultivar R570; assembly: GCA_038087645.1. Lineage (NCBI taxonomy): Eukaryota > Viridiplantae > Streptophyta > Magnoliopsida > Poales > Poaceae > Saccharum > Saccharum hybrid cultivar. Next base: position 27,532,257 of record JAQSUU010000344.1, read on the forward strand.
CGGCCGCTCGGCAACTAGCTCCTGTTTGGCGGGCAGGCCCACTTTCATTTAAAGGTATTCATTTCAATAAGATATTATTTTTTTATTTAAAAAAGTCATATACATAGGTGTGTATATATATATATATATACTATGTATTTGGTAGTATTTATATTAAAAAACACCCCACTTTCATTTAAAGGTATTCATTTCAATAAGATATTATTTTTTTATTTAAAAAAGTCATATACATAGGTGTGTATATATATATATACTATGTATTTGGTAGTATTTATATTAAAAAAACAAAAACTAAATAAAAAATCACATGGAATTCACGAATTCAGCCAAATACAATACAAAACAAAAGCATCCTAGGCGCTCTCCCTCCCTACCGATGGCCCAACAAGAAGGCCCAGTGTCTGGTGGCCCAACTTCTCCCACGCCACTCCGCCAGGTCCCTGTCACGCACGCGGCACGCCGCACAGCAGAACACGGACGCCGCACGCGCTCGCTACTTTTCCTTCCAACTCCCGTTTTTCCGTTTCAAAAAAAAAAAATCCCGTTTTTCCCAAACCCTAGCGGCTAGCGGCGGCGGGACTTCCGGCGAGGGCGCTGGGGCGGCGGCCGCATCTGGCTCGGGCTGCTATTAGGTTTTAGGCTGTTAATTTCCTTTTTGGCAGCCCTTCGTATTTTGAACACCCATCCTTAAAATTCTGAGCCCGCCCGCCGATGAGCAAGAAGAGGAAGTCTCTGAATCCAGACAACTCGTTGAAGGACAGCGAACAAGTGTAAGCGTGTTGCCCAATTGTCATTTTACTAGTCTCCACTTACGAATTACGATTTGTGATGCACGCATCAGCTGCCTATTGTTCTGTCGCTAATTCATTTACTGTTCTGTCCCTGAGAGCAGATTAGCCTCAGATTTCATCAGAGGAGACGATCTTGATGACCTATTATCGAAGCTGGTCAGGTAGCACCTGCTATTCTCTCGCCTTTTGTTTTTCTGTGTTGCTTCATTCTCATGTTGACGAGGGCGTAAAATGTATTCTTCATTCTTCTGTAGTAGCGTGGAGAGTGCCAAGGCTTCAAGGGGAGGCTTACCAGAAAAGATATGGATGAAGGTATCATTATCTTTACCTTGTTTCACCAGTTTTTTACCGTCATTGTTGGCAGTCTGTTCTGTTCTCCTGAGCAAGCTTAGTAGAATGCAGCTTCTCTCTCTCTCTTCCTCGCATTTTACACTGTTTCAACTTGCAGCAACAATTTGCTATCGGGGTCAATGATGTCACACGGGTTCTCGAGCGAATGCCGCATTCTGTTACTGCTTCTCATTCTACTCAAAGGTCTAGTGAAGCACCAACTGTCTCAGGCCGACGTCAAGCTCCTTTGGTGCCATTGCAGGTTAATTTTTTCTTTCCTAGTTTGCTGCTGGTGTACCTCTATAGGCAGCCTACAATGGAATTGTATTTCCATTTCCATTGTGTGTATATATGAGGTGGAAGGAAGTGGCTTCTTAGTCGCATCATGTACTGGATTAACTGCACAATATTGTACCATTTTGTTCTTATCAAAGAGAAAGACATCAAGTAGTTTTTTCTTGAACTTTGGCCACCTCCAACTTATCTTTTGTTACATACTGTGATATAAAGCCTTAATAATCAATTCTTGCGTCAAATATATGCCACCTTCTCCAAAGTTCAAACGAAGTCATTTAAACTGTTTTATTTTACCATGTATAGCTTATTCTCTATCAGCTCCATACGCAATTAAGGATACATGTTGATCATGTTCATTCAAGAGCAAAGAAAAAGGGCGATTTCAAGTGTCACATACATCGATGACCACAGTTTTTGTGACGAACACTGAAACTGACAAATATTTCTTATCTTATTAATGCAACATTGCAGGCTGTCCTTGTAGCTGCTGACTGCAACCCCAAATGGTTAACAAAACACATACCAACACTTGCATCTACAAGGCAGGTACCAGTGTTGTGCTTGAAGGACAACAAGGGAGCCTCACTAAGGTTAGGTCATGTGGTGAATGTCAGAACAGCGCTTGCCATTGGAGTAAAGGCGAGTTTGCTTTCTTTTCTCATGGATTCTGATAAACTTATCTGTCTAGAAAGTATTCCTGAGACCTGTCTTCAACTGCTTATTAGGCCAGAGATAGCATAGTCAACAAGACTATTGATGAGGTCCTGAAGGATAGTAAGCTGGTTGCCAATGAACTAACTCCAAGTTCAGTAACATGTTTGGACTAAAAAGCTTGTACTTCTGGGCGTGCGACATCCCAGGATCATCTCATAGATGGGTTAACATGGACATAGAGCGAAGAAGTTTTAGAAGGGGATCGAGTATCTTAGCAAATTGTGGCAATATCAATCTAACCCTGACATTTGGAGTACTTTTTTCAGAAATTAGTCATGGGAAATAGGACAGGCTATTTGTTTGGTCCGCGTGACATTGTTTGAATAGTGAACCTAGATGCCATTGTGATCTTGATTTTCTGCTGTGTCCCCCTCTACTTATCAAACTCCAATGTAAAAAGATGTTGGAATCCTTGTTTATTGGGTACAACTTTTTCTTGAGGCTCTACAACGACCCATTAATTTTTCTTGTTTTGCTAGCGGTTCTGGTTGTGTTGGCTTATCGTGTGGTCACTAACATTGTGTTGGCGATTGTGGGCTAGTGTTGTTATATGTTTTCGTTTTTGTATTTATCTGTTTATTCCTTCTTTGTTATACACTAGACCGATGCTTTAATGTGTTCACTTTTCTTTAAAGAAAAACATTGAAGGCTAAAGAATATAGGAGTAGGAAACATTCTCAATCTATCACTACATCACGACACAGATCGTTTATTTGTCGAGAATCAGCCAGCAAAAAAGTTATTAAATAGGTACTCCTTCGTTTTATATTTTCTAGATATATTACAATACTCCCTCCGTTTCAATGAATATGCAATTCTCGCATCCCGAGAAGTCAGCCATCGCAAATTTTGATAAAAATTACATAAAAAATACTAACTCTTATGAGACAAAATAAGTACCGTTAGATTGGTTATGAAATATATTTTCATAATAAATTTATTTCAAGACATAAATGCTAATACTTTTTGCTATAAATTTGGTCAAAGTTGAATGACACGTTTTTCATAGTTGCACAATCAATAGGACGGAGGGAGTACTTCGATATATTATTATGTCTGGATACAGAGGTAAAGCCATGTGTCTTCTCGAGCGTGTCTGAGAAAACCAGAAGAAAATATAAAACAATATATAGCTCAACAAGTGAGACATGCATGTGCAATGCAGTGTACTTTCCAAAAAAGAGAGAGAGAAAATGGTACTATATTATATGCTTGTCCATCTTGCCACTCTTGAAGCAGCTAGCGTGACGAGACTTTAGACGTAGCACTCGTAGAGCTTGATGTCCATCTGCAGCCTGAAGTAGTACAAGCCCTCGAAGGTGTCGGTGCGAAGGGTGGCGATGCCGCGCGCCATGAAGAAGTCGCCGGTGCCACCGACGACGGATATGTCCCGCGTCTTCTCCAGGGGCGGAGACAAGTGGGGGCGCGCAGGGGCCTGGCCCCCCTAATGGTCCACAGGATGCATTAATAGGATTCCTTAATCACCTTTATTAATTAGGGTAGTCTCAATACTAAAAACTACAGTTTCTATACCTATTAATTTCTATAGATAGTATATATATAGAAACCATGATCCTAATAGATAGTTTCTACGGAATAATTTTTTATCTAATCATATACATTCTCTACCAATCACATACTTTCATGTCCTGGTTTGTAGATATGGTTTATAACTTAGATCCGGTTTCTATGATTTTTACTCTCTCTCTTCAATAATTATCTTGCCTGGTTTGTAGATATGGTTTCTAACTTAGATCCGGTTTCTATGATTTTTACTCTCTCTCTTCAATAATTATCTTGCCATATTGGCAAAACGCTTAGGTGACAGTATAATTAATGTTCATACAAACTATGATGATTCCTGTATTGGGAGTGCCCTTGAGCCCACGGGAAACGAACAGTCACATTTACTCTGTTTCGTGAATGTAAATCCACTCTACGACTCCTCCGTGGTTCCGCACGACTTGCTGGCAGCCTGGCACAAGTCTCTCATCTCCTGCTCTCCATCTCTCTTCTCGCCGTGCAAAGCTGAGCAGCCGCAGAGGCCATCGCCGACCGCCGTAGTCCCGTAGAGGCAAATCGCGAGGCAAGCAAAAGCAAGCCTGCAACTCTGCAAGCCATTGTGGCAAGGGGCCAAGGTACAGTACTGTGTAGTATATTTGTTTATTCTCCTTTCACTGTTTGTCTGTTTCAATGATGAGAAACGATGGTTAATTCTATGGTTGATTTTCTTTTCATTTTTTACCTTCCATTTAGGCATTTAGCATTTGATCAAGAATTCAAGACGAAGAGATTAAGAACAATCGACAGTTTTTTTAAGCCGAGATCAAGCTCTGGCAATGGCAACAGTGAAAACACTAATGTAATCAATAAAATTATCGGCATATAGAAGTACAACCGAGTGATGAGCAAACTCCCAATCAGGGTACTTCTGCTCCCTCCCAATCAACCTGCTGATCTAACAAAGAGACTAGTGAGATTAGGTAAAAATTCTATTTATCTCATGGTCGATATATTGCTAAGATTAGTCATAACACTTCCAGTACCAACAACGACTATTGAGAGACTCTTTTCAGCCGTGAAACTTGCCACGACACGTACTAGGCGTTGCTACATTATATTGCCATATGTGTTATGATTGAATTTATATATGTTTATGTTTAATTATACATGTGGATGTTTAATTTTGCCTGACACACAGCGCCTAGGGCCCATGAAGCCATGATGGCGCGCTGACGTGTCGGCCCCCCTTTGTCTGTATCCTGGCTCCGCCCCTGGTCTTCTCGGCGATGGGGTCGGCGCCCATGAGGTTGAGCGTGCCCCTGTGCGCCGTGGAGTTGAACACGAGCGAGAAGGCGAACCACGCGCTCGGCGACTCCTTCTTGTCGTAGAAGTAGAAGCCCTCGGCGCGCGCCACCGGCTCCGACGCTAGGGCGCGCCCCGCCGTCACCACGTCGTTGAACACCACCACCTCGCCGAAGTAGCTGTCGTTGATGGACACCGACCTGCTCAGCAGCGTTGGCTGCGCCGCGACCGCCGACGTCGCGTTCGCCGTGTTGGTGCCGTCGTAGAGGATGCATGTCGTGGTAGTAGACCGTCATCTTGTGGCACGGCTCGCCGTCGGAGCTCGAGACGAGCTTCTTTGCGGCCATGGGCGACGTCACCGGAGGTGAGCCCAAGCAGCAAGACGATGACACTGATCAAGCTAAGCTTGTAAGATGGCGTGAGGCCCTGCATTATTACTGTTATAATATAATCGAAGGGTGCAACTCTGTATATAATAATGTCAGTGCTATAGACAGACTTAGAGAGGCTTAAGCAGCTAGCTAGTTACTGGAGCAGCCAGCTCTCCTGTTTGTATTGTGTGTGATCTTGAGCCGTGCATTGCGTATTTATAGAGCTGTTGTATATAGAAAGTGATATACGATCGAGGGCCCTTTTTTTTTTAGATACTCGATCTCGCCCTGGACTTCACTGGCTTGGAGCACGATGCTCTTTAGCCGCTTAGTTCAGGGCTGCTTTGGTGTTTGCCGCGGTGCTTGTTCCTCGTTACGGTCGCTAAGTAGGCTTCTGTAATCACAACCGTGTGAGCTTTGGGGGTGTTTGGCTCAGTGATCACCAATTATTGTCTAAGCTTTGTATTGTTAAACTCTACTTATGCTTAATGACAAATGTGCTTCGGCACGGTCGCAAAAAAAAAAGATACTCGGGTCTTATATTCATCTCATTCTACGTGCGTGTGGAGGTGGATCGAGATGTAAGTTAGTTTATAAGTTTCACCCTGACCATGAACTGAGGTAGATCCGAGAACATTCAAACAAGCCCCGAGTTCGAATTGTTGCGGAACTGGTTTGAACGATGTTCTGAGTAAAAAGGGACGGAAGCGATCAGAATACACAGGCATATCAGCATCTATGCATGGTTGGTACGGGTACCATCTCAATGTGACGTACGCGTGACTTTATTATTATTATAGGTAGCTACATCACATATAATGAAAATGACCATTCAAATTATTTGCTGCCCTTATCGTTGTCAATAAGTAGGTGTGCGCAAGTGTCAAATAGGAAAGTATCTGTGTGCACACGCAGCATGACATTGGGATAAATAGGTAAAGAATCGATCCCAATGCAATGTCATTCTTTACATAGATTCTCTACTTTGGTGTTTTTCTTTCCAAACTCATACGTGTTGATTAGAATAAATGTGGCCAAAATTTGATGTATTTCACGAGGATGACCAATGAGAGAAAAAACTACTTCAATCAGCCAAAACTATCACAAAATCATGAAATCATATAGTCTTTTGATATTTTGCAAGCTATTGGGTCAACCGCTTCCTTGATTGATGCATGAGAAGCTCGCAAGCAACACAGGGGACATAGTTTGGATTTTTTTTCTTTTCTTCACAAGAAGCTTGTCACAAGCCGAAACAAACAATGCTGTATACGCTTGGTCCATTGACGTAGAGAAGCATCTACCCGTTGCTTGTCAAAGTGATATTTCTCCCAAGTTCGGTGCTAATACATCAATGAAACCCCTAGAACTTGTAGCATGGTTATTAGAGCATCTCCAATGTCTCCTTAAAACAATTGCTTAATTAGCTGTTTACCAAAAAGTAAAAAAAAACATCCCTCTGACAATTTTGTATCTGAATTACCTAAACATAAACACTTGGTAAATATCCTACTAAACACAGTAGTATGCATGTGATGTTCTATGTATTTTGAGATGTTTACGTAGTATATATGTGATGTTCTATGATGTATGTTATGATATTCACGTAGTATACATGCGATGTTCTATAAATGAATTTTGTGATGTTTATGTAGTATACATGTGATGTTATATGATGTATTTCAGGTTGTTTTCCCCTTGGGATATCATGTGATATTTTTAGGTTCTTCAAGTAATGACTATGTGATGTTCTTTTTAATTTTTCTCTATTAAATTTTTTCCTTTTTCTTTTTCTATTTTCATATATGTTTTATTGTGATGTTCAATAGTATACATGTGATATTCTATAATGTATTTTGAGATGTTCACGTATTATATATATGATGTTCTATGATGTATATTATGATGTTTACGTAGTATACATGTGATGTTCTATGATGTATTTTGAGATGTTCACATATTATATATGTGATGTTCTATGATGTATATTATGATGTTCACATAGTGTATATGTGATGTTCTATGATATATGTTATGATGTTCTCGTATTTTTCATGTGATGTGCTATTACGTGATATTTTTTAATTTTTTTTGTTTTCCTTATACTTTATTCTATCTTTTATTATTATTTTGCTTCTATTTATGTTATTTTATTTATCTATTTCTGTATATGTTATAACCCTTGCTATTCATATTTTTCTTTATTATCATGATTATTACATACCATTCCCTAGAATGTTTTTATCCTAAATATGAAACATTGTTTTGTGAACTTAGAACATTTGTCTTAGTAAGACAGAACATCTTATCTTGAGATCTAGAACATCACATTTTTTAATAAAATAAAACTATTTTATCTTATGAGATAAATGTTCATTAATAAAAGTTTATCTAAATATGTTCATGTGGGATCTTGTTTTTAAGGATTTATCATAACAAATACAAGGGTGAAATCAAAATTTAATTTTGATTCATAGTTTAGCAACCACAGCTTTTAAACTTAAAAGAAGTTTTGGCTCGTTTTCCCATGTATCAACATGCATGGAGAAAGATCCAAAACCGTTCACCATTCTGCATCAAAAAGATTGTTGATGTGTGGAACAAGCGGGTAGGAATACGCAGAAGAAATGGGCTGCGCGCGAAAGTGGGCCGGAATGCGCAGAAGAAATGGGCTGCGCGCGGAAGTGGGCCTGTGCGTAGAGCAAACAGTAAACGTGGAAAACGAGTGAGCTGCCAGACGCGCACGGAATAGGAGACAGAGAAATTATTTTCCCCTTCACGCGCAGGGGGGTGTCGGCGGACGGGTTCATGCCACCCGGGTCGGCAGCTAGGGCCCCCGCTCCTGCCTCCTGGTGGGGCAGTGGGCGCGTTCATTAACATCATGCGACAACGCGGGATTTGATTGGGCGCACCAATGGATCTGCTGCTCACACATAGACAACTAGGGCCTTGTTCACTTCCCCACCCAACCCAAAATATTTCCTCTTCCACCCATCATATCAAATCTTTCGACGCATGCATGAAGCATTAAATGTAGATAAAAAAGATAACTAATTGCATAGTTTATCTGTAAATATCGGGACGAATCTTTTGAGGCTAGTTAGTCCATAATTGGACAAATTTTGCCAAATAACAACGAAAGATGCTACAGTAACTTTTCAGCTACTTTTCGCGAAGTGAACACACCCTAGGCATGCATCAACCTGCCCCCCGATCATGCATGCATGCTGTGCTTCTCCCTACCGTGCATGCGCGGACTCGCGTGGCTGTGTGGCGACTACCATTGGCCGAACAGCTCGCAAGATGCTTAGGTGCCTAACTTAATGTTTAGCTTGCAATGTAACTCGACACACTCAGAATTTGGGCTCGGAATCAAGGCTCACCTCAGTCACTTTTATCCCTACTTGATTGCATATACGATATGTAAGTTAAACATGGTGTCATGAACAAGATATATCGATGGATGAATAATGCTAGGAGGTATGCAGGAATTCATCGCACATGAATTTTACAGAAAAACACAACACAACAAAACAGGAAATTTGGTAAACTGTTTGGCAAGAACATGGTTTCGCTGTCTTTGTGAACTCATGGGGAGGTTGTGGACCAACCAACAAGGGATGTAAGACCGTCTTGGAGGATGTCAATTTTTTCGTAGGGCAGAGGGAGTATGTATACCAAATCAAACCGTCGTAGCTTAGGACAACGCAAGTAAAGTAAACAACAGTAGAGTATTACACTTTCGAGGTCCATGAATCAAAGAGTAGCTAATACTCCTATAACCAAAAGCCATGGGATACACTTCTGATATCGAAAATGATTAGGATAGGGCGTCAAGTAAAGTAAACAACAGTAGAGTATTGCACTTTCAGGATCCATGAATCAAAGAGTAGCCGATACTCCTATAACCAAAAGCCATGGGATACACTTCTGATATCGGAAATGATTAGGATTAGGATAGGGAAACTTGACGTCAGATCTAAATGCTTGCTTGCTGCTTGGGTTTCTTTACACAGGTCCACACACAGATTAACTCGCTTGTTCTCAGTCGCAAGGAGTTTCTCGCTGTGTTGCTTCGTCTCTGTACTGCCCTCCTACCTGTACCTCCGAGGCGCAGCGCTCGGGCGTTGGCCCTGCCAGGAGCGGCACACGGCTGCCTTCGAGTCGTGGTGCTCGGCTGCCGGCCTTGCCAAGCACGGTGCGCGGTTGCGGCAGTTGCCTCCCCGTCATGTCACGCAGCTACTACCACCAGCCTACCGCCTACAAGCGCCACCGATGCCCCTACCTTTGGTGAACTCCAAACGCCGATGAGCCTCCATTCTCCCAAGCAGTAGGGAGATGTTACACTGAAAGCACATGTTGCAAGAGTATGATTTAAGTGTTTCAGATGTATTAAAGGTATGTTGTAAGTGTTTTATATGGATGTTGCAAAAGTAAATCGGGATGTTGCATATGTTGCAATGGCTATACACATATGTTATAAATGTCTGTTCCAAATTTTTCATCTATTTTTTTAGACATATGTTGCAAGTGTGTTTATTTGGATGTTGCATATGTTTTACACATATATTAAAGTGTTTTATTTAGATGTTACATATGTTTTGCAGCGGCTTTTCAAGTGTTTTTGCAAGTGTTTCAGATGCATGTTTTTTCAAGAGTTTCATCTATCTTCAGATGTAAGTTAAAAATGTTTCGTCTAGAAGTTTTAAAAGTAGATCGGGTGCTGCACATATTGCAATGGCACCGGTGGCTAGCGGATAGCGGATTGCAGCAGGGCTTCGGCTCTGACCTCACGTGGCACACCTCATCCTCTCCTCTCATCTCTCTCCCCTCCCCTCCCTTCCCTTCCCTCCATCTCACCGTGGCAGTTCGAGCTCGGCAGGTAAACCCTACCCGACAAGCATGCGGACGACCGCGGAGGTGGTGGTCCCGGGTGGGCCGACAAGCGGCACCATGTCTGTGTGTTGGCCCTACAGCAAGCCGAGGTCCGTGCCATCCACTTGTTACGTGTGGGAAACAGAGCAACCACGGGCGTCCGTTCGGACGTCTGGGCGCTAGCACTGCTGTTTTGAACTTTTGATATACACAAGTACACAATGACTCTCATGCATATAAATCCAAATATATGCCCACAGATATATACAATAACTAACAAACCAAACCAGGATAAAATATAAAATGATATATAGCTCAGCTAGTGAGACTTATATGGAATATATCGTTTATACGTCTGAAGTCTCTTCATGCCGTCTTCTCGACGGTGGGGTCGGTGTCCATGAGGTTGAGCGTGCCCCTGTGCACCGTGGAGTTGAACACGAGTAAGAAGATGAACCACACGCTCGATGACTCCTTCTTGTCGTAGAAGTAGATGTTGGAGTTTAGTCCCACATCGTGTAGCGATGGTGGGGGAGCACAACATATAAGGCGGAAGAAGCCTCCACCTATCAGGCTAGTCTTTTGAGTTGAGTAAGGTCCAAGGCCTTATATATTGTCAGCTTCGGTGGACCTATGACCTGTGGGAGCGCAAGCTCGTAATGAGTCGGGAACTCGGTGGTCATCACCAGTTCAAACAATTGGTATCAGGGCCGGCACCTGAGGTCAGAAAAAGCTAAACCCGCTAAAAATCTCGAGCGTCACATATGGCGGGGGCACCCTGATGTGTGACTAAGGGGGATGTTGTCAGCTCTGGTGGACCTGTGACCTCATGACAGAAAAGGTAAACCCGCTAAAAAATCTTGAGCATCACATATGGCGGGGGCACCCCGATGTGTGACTAAGGGGGGTGTTGTCAGCTCCGGTGGACCTAGGACCTGTGGAAGCGTAGGCTCGTAACGAGCCAGGCTAGCTGCAAGCTAGCTCCAAGATTGAGAGCTTGGTGGTCACCGTCGGTTCCAACAATTGGTATCAGGGCCGGTACCTGAGGTCAGAAAAAGCTAAACCCGCTAAAAAATCTCGAGCGTCACATATGGCAGGGGCACCCTGATTTGTGACTAAGGGGAAGATTGTTTGGTTTAGTCCCACATCGTATAGCAATGATGGGGGAGCACAACATATAAGGCGGGAGAAGCCCCCACCTATCAGGCTAGTCTTTTGAGTTGAGTAAGGCCCAAGGCCTTATATGTTGTCAGCTCCGGTGGACTTGGGACCTGTGGGAGCGTAGACTCGTAATGAGCTAGGCCGGCTGTAAGCCATCTCTAATATCGAGAACTCGGTGGTCACCACCGGTTCCAACAGTAGAAGATCGAGAACTCTGAGGTCAGAAAAAGCTAAACCCGCTAAAAAATCTTGAGCATCATATATGGCGGGGGCACCCCGATGTATGACTAAGGGAGAGATTATTGGGGTTTAGTCCACATTATGTAGCGATGGTGGGGGAGCACAACATATAAGGTGAGAGAAGCCCCCACCTATCAGACTCGTCTTTTGGGTTGAGTAAGGCCTAAGGCTTATATGTTGTCAACTCTGGTGGACCTAGGACCTATGGGAGCGCAGGCTTGTAACGAGCCGGGTCGGCTGCAAGCCAGCTCCAAGATCGAAAACTCGGTGGTCACCACCGGTTCCAATAGTAGAAGCCCTTGGCGCGCGCCACTGGCTCCGATGCTAGGGCGTGTGAAAGTCCCTAGTTTGGTTTTGGCTAATTAATGAAACCTAGGACTAACCTTTGTATCTAAGTGGATGATTTAGATAAAGGTGGTCATTGCATATGAGACATGACATTGACTCATATGACCAAGATGGTGAAGACCAAGATGAGGCTTGGCTCGATGGACCGGTTATGAAGGTGAAGGGCAAGTCGAGGCTTTGAAGCGAAGGACCATGCGATGGTGAAGCTTGAGCAAGACTTAGCGCCGACGGACCGATGCAACGGTGAAGAGCAAGTGAAGTCAAGGTCGATAGATAGATCGAGACGGTCATGTGATGATATGAAGTGGATCATATCATTTGGAGAAACAAAATGGGCTCAAGGCAAAGGTATAACCATAGGGTCATTTTGTTTTACACTCAAGACACCATAGAGGGTGTGAGTGATTTAGGATCGATAGCCGAACTATTAAGAGGGGAAGTCTTATCGGTTACTCGATGCACGGGTGCCACTAGGTGAATTCATGAAGTGCATTGCATGTAGGGCCTAGTGAGCTAATTGGAAAACCTTTGAAAATGATTGAGAAAAAGCTAACACACAAGCACATGGAGATGTACACTTGATGGTGTTGGCACATTTGCAAAAGTGGCGTTGGTCGCGCTGTGGTTTGCGGGTAGAGAGGGGTTTGGGTTCCTCTCTCCCTCCCGCCGAGCGTGCGAGCGCGGGATTCAGGCGATTTCGGGGAAATAAAATGTCTATTTTCCACTACGCCGGAAGTCGAAAAAGAAACGGAGGCGAACGGGGTCACTGAGGTGACCGGACGCTGCACCGGACGCGGTCACGGTGTGACCGGACGCGTCTGGTCAGTACAGCGCAGGAGTCGGGCACGCGGGCTAGGGTTTGCAACCGGTGCGTCTGGTCACTCGCAGGACCGGCGCGTCCGGTCATGCGCCCAGAAGGAATTGAGATTCGCAGAGGACGATCAGACGCGGGGCGCGTCCGGTCACACATGATCGGACGCGTCCGGTCATCGAGGGAGCTTACTGGACTCCGACCGGACGCTGGCACTGTCGCGTCCGGTCATCTTCTGGAGCACGTCCGGTCGTTGCTTCGCGAGCGCGGGTGAAAGCCCAAGTTTGGTTTTGGTAATCAATGACACCAAGTTGCTAATGCCATGTGTTAAGTGTTTTGAGTTAGGCATAAGCAACACATGTGATGAAGGTGTATGTGGCAAGGAGTGGTGGCCACAAGATCACAAAGAGATGGTGCATGGACATGAAATGATGATCATGGTGGAGATACACATAAAATGAAGGACATGATGATCAAGTGAAAGAGAAGGATCTAAGAGCGCAAGGCAAAGGTATAACCATAGGGTTTTCCTTTTGCCGGTCTAAGATGAGTAGAGAAGTGATTGACCGGGTTTAGGATACATAGCCGACTATCAAGAGGGGCAATCACGGTTAGCTCAGAAATCAAGTGCCACTAGATCAATGTCTTGAGCATATGCATTAGGATCTAGTAAAGAGCTAACATAACGCCTTAAAAATGATTGTGAAATGCTAACACACATGCACATGGTGGTGAACACTTGGTGGTGTTAGCACATTTGCGAAGGCGGTGGAGTTCAAGCGGTAGAGAGGGGTTTGGGTTCCTCTCTCCCTCCCGCCGAGCTTGCGAGGCAGGATTCGACGCTTTTTGGAGAAGTGAAATGCCTATTTTCTATTGCGCCGGAAGTCGGAAAAGAAACGGAGGCAAACGGAGGTCATAGAGATGACCGGACGCTGGACCGGACGCGGTCTCTGCATGACCGGACGCGTCTGGTCAGTGTTCAGCGTCTGTGCGGTTTTCAGTTTGATGATCGGACGCGCAGCGCGTTCGGTCACTGATGACCGGACGCGTCCGGTCATCCAGGGAGCTTACTGGACTCTAATCGGGCGCTGGCACTGTGGCGTCCGGTCAGTTCAACAGCGCGTCCGGTCAGTTCTCCTGAGCGAATCAGAGCGTGCGACCGGCGCGTCCGGTCCCTCACGTAACCGGAGCGTCCGGTCAGGCGTCCAGAAGGGTAGAGCGAAGCGGAGTAACGATCGGACGTGCGGCGCGTCCGGTCACGTGCGATCGGACGCGTCCGGTCTCAACGGGAGCATACTAGAATGCGACCGGACGCGGGCACTGTCGCGTCCGGTCAATCGGTTCAGCGCGTCCGGTCACGGCAACGGCTTGTTCTGACACGCACTGTTTCTTGCTGTCGTGTAGTGACCAGACGCGTCCGGTCACCCTGACCGGAGCGTCCGGTCAGTGCGTTTTTCGCTGCGTCGTCTGTAACGGCTAGCTGCGTACCCCTTCGCTATAAATAGAGGATGTCCGGGGTTTGAGGGTAACTCTTGCACATTTTGAGATATAGAGACATACTTTGAGCTAGAGAACAACCCCTCCACTCATCTCTTTGATTAGTTGCATATCTTGAGTGAGATTGAGTGAGATTCAAGTGCATTGCTTGAGAGTTGCATTCTAGAGGCACTTGATCTTCGAGTTGCTGCGGATTTCTTGTTACTCTTCCATGTTTCCCGACACGGTAGACGGCTTGGAGCAGCGGAGGTGATTGAGCTCGCAATTGGAGATTGTTGGAGCCTTCACCAAGTGTTGTAAGGGGTTCTTGATCCTTCCCCGCGGGAGTTCGTGAATTGGATACTCTAGTGGAGCTCGTGGCTTGGAGGATCCCCATCTTGTGTGCGGTTGTGCGGCGCCCGCCGAGGGCTCGACTCTTGATAGTCGATTAGCTCGCGAACCGACAAGTGGGTGTATCGCCACAACGGGGAGTAGCTTGCCGGGAAGCAAGTGAACCTCGGGATAAATTCTTGTGTCATTCTCTTCCCGAGGATTTCTCTTGTGTGATTGATTGATTGGTACATCTCATTTCTACACGACGGTATAATCAATCAAAGCTCTTCTCTCGTATTACTTCTTGTTTCTAGATTGTAGTTGTTGTTGTGTTTAGTGAATAGCCTTGTACTAGACTTGTGTAGGTGGCTTGCTTAATTAGTTAGAGCTAGTGCTTTTGCTTCGCCACCTTTCGTACTAACTCGTGGTTAAGTAATTCTTGTAGAAGTTTTAATTAGGCTATTCACCCCCCTCTAGCCTATTTGGACCTTACAGCGGGTGCTGTGCGCATCGGCGCGTCCGGTCATTGCTTCGCGGGCGCGCGGTACTATGCGACCGGTGCGTCCGGTCGATTGAGCAGCACGTCCGGTCATAGCGTTTGACCGTTGGCGCACAGTGACCGTTAGAGGATCTAACGGTCGCGTTTGAATTCGAGGGACACATGGACGTCGCAGGGCGACCGGACGCGGTGAAGCGTGTCCGGTCAGTTTCGACCGGCGCGTCCGGTCATCCCAAAAAAACGGTCAGTGGAGTGGCAACGGCTCTATTTGGATGGGATGCTTATAAATACTCGTTGGCCGGCCCTTGGGGAGGTCTCTTGGCATTTCTAACACTCTTGTGCATCCTTTGAGCTAGAGCTACTCCTCCCACTCATCTCTCTTGCTTGTTTGCAAATCAAAAGTGAGATTGAGTGATCCCAAAGTGCATTGCATAGCTTGAGGGCATCTAGTGGCACTTGTGGGTGGTTTAGCCGGTGGATTTCTTGTTACTCTTGGAGAGTACCGCTCCTAGCTGGCTTGGAGATTGTTGGAGGCGTTGGCAAGAGAAGGTGATTGTTCTTGGCCACCTCCGGTTGATTGTAAGAGGTTCTTGTGCTTTCCTCGGTGGGACGCCAAAAGCTACTCTATTACATTGCGCGTGTCATTGAGTTACCTCACTTGAGAGTGGTGTCTCGCGGTGCCTTGCAGGGCGTGCCTTGAGGGGCAAGTGACTTGAGGGTCATACCGAGGAACCATCTAAGTGTTGGTCGACACAACCGGTGATGTAGCTTGTCGGTGCACAAGTGAACACTGGGTGAACAAAAATATTGTGTCTCTTGTCTCTCGGTGATTGGTCTTCATATTGTGTTGTTGTCAATATTGATTGATTGTATATCATCTTGGTGATTGGCAACATCTTCACTCCATTGACGGTATAAGACTCACAATCCTATCTCTCGTATTTACTTTACTAGTTATCTTGTGTAGCTCTAGTGGTAGCCTTTACCATCAAGAAGATTAGAAGTGACAATGGTAGTGAGTTCAAGAACACAAGAATTGAAGATTTGTGTGATGATTATGGTATTGGGCATCAATTCTCACCAACATACACTCCTCAATCCAATGGTGTAGTTGAAAGGAAAAATAGAACCTTGATTGATATGGCTAGATCAATGCTTAGTGAATACAATGTGAGTCATTCATTTTGGAGTGAAGCTATCAATACGGCTTGCTATTGTAGTAACCGTCTCTATTACCATAGGAAGCTTGGAAACACACCATATGAACTATTGAATGGAAGAAAGCCCAACATTGCATACTTTAGAGTGTTTGGTTGCAAATGCTATATTCTCAAGAAAGGCACTAGATTGAGCAAGTTTGAAAAGAAATGTGATGAAGGGTTCTTACTTGGTTATTCTACCACAAGCAAATCATATAGAGTTTGGAATCTCACAAATGGCACCTTGGAAGAAGTTCATGATGTTGAGTTTGATGAAACCCAAGGGTCTCAAAATGAAGCTCAAAACCTTGATGATGTGAGAGGAGATCAATTATCAAATGCAATGAAGAACATGGACATTGGTGATATAAGGCCGATGCAAGTTGATGATGATGATATTCATGTGATCAACCAAAGCGTGCAAATTAATACAAATCAAGCAAGCTCTAGTGGTTCTCATGATGAAGTGCAAGTTCAAGGTCAAACAAGTGAAAGCAATCAACTCCCAATACTCCAACCTACTAGCATTGCAAGAGAGCATCCGTTGGACCAAATCATTGGTGGAATTCAAAGTGGTGTTCAAACTAGATCAAGATTAGTATCCTTTTGTGAGCATTACTCATTTGTCTCATTAGAAGAACCAAAGAAGATAGAAGATGCATTGAAGGATTCCGATTGGGTGAATGCCATGCATGAAGAACTAAACAACTTTGCTAGAAATCAAGTTTGGAAACTTGTTGAGAGGCCAAATAACTACAATGTGATTGGTACTAAGTGGGTCTTTAGAAACAAGCAAGATCAAGATGGCATGGTTGTAAGGAACAAAGCAAGATTAGTAGCACAAGGATACACTCAAGTTGAGGGTCTTGACTTTGGAGAGACATATGCACCGGTTGTAAGATTGGAGGCAATTAGAATCTTATTAGCATATGCTTGTGCACACAACATCAAGCTCTATCAAATGGATGTCAAGAGTGCATTTCTAAATGGCTACATCAATGAAGAAGTTTATGTTGAGCAACCTCCCGGTTTTGAAGATGACAAGAAGCCTAACCATGTTTACAAGCTAAAGAAGGCATTGTATGGTTTGAAGCAGGCACCTAGAGCATGGTATGAGAGGTTGAGGGACTTTCTCCTCTCTAAAGGGTTCAAGATGGGAAAGGTTGACACCACTCTCTTCACCAAGAAGCTTGGAAATGACTTGTTTGTGTTGCAAATCTATGTGGATGACATTATCTTTGGATCAACTAACCAAGACTTTTGTGAAGAGTTTGGAAATATGATGGCTAATGAGTTTGAGATGTCTATGATTGGAGAGCTTAGTTACTTCCTTGGACTTCAAATCAAGCAAATGAAGAATGGCACTTTTATAAGTCAAGGCAAGTACATCAAGGACATGATCAAGAAGTTTGGATTGCAAGATGCTAAGCCAATGAGCACACCAATGGGCTCTAATGATCAATTGGGTATTGATAATAGTGGAAATATGGTAGATCAAAAGCAATACCGGTCTATGATTGGAAGTTTGCTCTATGTCACCGCTTCTAGGCCGGATGTGATGTTTAGTGTGTGCAAGTGTGCAAGATATCAAGCTTCACCTAGAGAAAGTCACTTGAAAGCAACCAAGAGAATATTGAGATATCTCAAGGGCACTCATGATGTTGGACTATGGTATCCCAAGGGGTCTAACTTTGAGTTGATTGGATATTCGGACTCTGACTATGGTGGATGCAAGATTGATAGAATGAGCACAAGTGGCACTTGTCAATTGCTTGGAAGGTCTCTTGTTTCATGGTCATCAAAGAAACAAAATAGTGTTGCACTATCTACCGCCGAGGCCGAATACATTAGTGCCGGTAGTTATTGTGCACAATTGCTTTGGATGAAAGCCACCTTGAATGACTTTGGAATCAAATACAAGAATGTGCCTTTGTTTTGTGATAATGAAAGTGCTATCAAGATGACTCAAAATCCGGTTCAACATTCAAGAACCAAGCACATTGATATAAGGCATCATTTCATAAGAGACCATCAACAAAAGGGTGATATTAGCATTGAAAGCATTGGCACCGAAGATCAATTAGCCGACATATTCACAAAGCCACTTGATGAAAAGAGATTTTACAAGTTGAAGAATGAATTGAACATACTTGACTTCTCCAACTTGAAATGAGTGCACCCCCACATTCTTATATGACATGCCTCTCCTCCAACATAGCAAGGTAAAGTTGTTTGTCATATCATTCATACTTTGCTAAGGACATGGTTAGAACATATAAATATATTTGCATGACAATTAGGCTCATTCATGAAAATCAAATGATTTTGATGTATATATGGTACCACTATTGCTTCTATGTTTGTTTAATCTAGTGGTAGCATATGACATGTTTATGGGCTTGCAAACCTAGTGTTAAATCTAGTAAACAAGCTCATGATGTGTAATTCAACATGGTCAAGATAACCCTTATACTTTATGAGGTGTGAAAAAGCTTGTCCTTGGATCAAACCGAATTACATATTCTAGGCAAGTGATCTAGATTGAACCATAATTTGGACTTCCTCATAATTGATTGACTTATCTCTCACTAAAATTGGCACCTTTTTGGTGATTGTTGACAAAGGGGGAGAGAAAAGTCACAAAGATATTGCAAAGAGCAAGAAAGATATAAAAAGGGAGAGAGAAAGCACAAAGATAGAAAAGTCACAAAGAGAGAGAAAAGATATAGTGAGGAGGAGAGAAATTAAATTTGAGCACATAAGTAGGGGGAGCAAGCTCATGGATTATTTGTTGCATTTGTATGTGCACTAACATGATGATGTGTTGCATTGCAAATTTAATTTCGATATTCATGATTGAATGATGTTTGCTAGAAATAGAACTTAAATGATGTTTTGTTGAGAGTAGCTTTACAAGAGGTATCTAGACACCTTTTGCTCATAATGTTGATCTCACGGGGTACTTTAGTGTTTGTGATCTTTACAAGTGATGTATTACAAATGGTGTCTAGCTACATCGATGCTAAGGGTGGTATATAAAGGCAACTCCGATTGGTATCACGCTTCAAAGGTCCATTCTATATACCTTAGCATCAATTTGATAGTAGTATCTCTCCCAAAACTCAAATCCATACATATGTGCACAATTGAACCAAACTCATGGAAGCACATATGTAGGGGGAGCTAATACTATCGAAATTGAAAATTGATTTCATTTTATATCTTTGTGATGGTTGTCATCAATTACCAAAAAGGGGGAGATTGAAAGCCCAAGTTTGGTTTTGGTAATCAATGACACCAAGTTGCTAATGCCATGTGTTAAGTGTTTTGAGTTAGGCACAAGCAACACATGTGATGAAGGTGTATGTGGCAAGGAGTGGTGGCCACAAGATCATAAAGAGATGGTGCATGGACATGAAATGATGATCATGGTGGAGATGCACATAAAATGAAGGACATGATGATCAAGTGAAAGAGAAGGATCTAAGAGCGCAAGGCAAAGGTATAACCATAGGGTTTTTTCCTTTTGCCGGTCTAAGATGAGTAGAGAAGTGATTGACCGGGTTTAGGATACATAGCCGACTATCAAGAGGGGCAATCACGGTTAGCTCGGAAATCAAGTGCCACTAGATCAATGTCTTGAGCATATGCATTAGGATCTAGTAAAGAGCTAACATAACGCCTTGAAAATGATTGTGAAATGCTAACACACATGCACATGGTGGTGTACACTTGGTGGTGTTAGCACATTTTGCGAAGGCGGTGGAGTTCAAGCGGTAGAGAGGGGTTTGGGTTCCTCTCTCCCTCCCGCCGAGCTTGCAAGGCGGGATTCGGCGCTTTTTGGAGAAGTGAAATGCCTATTTTCTATTGCGCCGGAAGTTGGAAAAGAAACGGAGGCGAACGGAGGTCATAGAGATGACCGGACGCTGGACCGGACGCGGTCTCTGCATGACCGGACGCGTCCGGTCAGTGTTCAGCGTCTGTGCGGTTTTTAGTTTGATGATCGGACGCGCAGCGCGTTCGGTCACTGATGACCGGACGCGTCCGGTCATCCAGGGAGCTTACTGGACTCTAATCGGACGCTGGCACTGTGGCGTCCGGTCAGTTCAACAGTGCGTCCGGTCAGTTCTCCTGAGCGAATCAGAGCGTGCGATCGGCGCGTCCGGTCCCTCACGTAACCGGAGCGTCCGGTCAGGCGTCCAGAAGGGTAGAGCGAAGCGGAGTAACGATCGGACGCGCGGCGCGTCCGGTCACGTGCGATCGGACGCGTCCGGTCTCAACGGGAGCATACTGGAATGCGACCGGACGCGGGCACTGTCGCGTCCGGTCAATCGGTTCAGCGCGTTCGGTCACGGCAACGGCTAGTTCTGACACGCACTGTTTCTTGCTGTCGTGTAGTGATCGGACGCGTCCGGTCACCCTGACCGGAGCGTCCGGTCAGTGCGTTTTTCGCTGCGTCATCTGTAACGGCTAGCTGCGTACCCCTTCGCTATAAATAGAGGATGTCCGGGGTTTGAGGGTAACTCTTGCACATTTTGAGATATAGAGACATACTTTGAGCTAGAGAACAACCCCTCCACTCATCTCTTTGATTAGTTGCATATCTTGAGTGAGATTGAGTGAGATTCAAGTGCATTGCTTGAGAGTTGCATTCTAGAGGCACTTGATCTTTGAGTTGCTGCGGATTTCTTGTTACTCTTCCGTGTTTCCCGACACGGTAGACGGCTTGGAGCAGCGGAGGTGATTGAGCTCGCAATTGGAGATTGTTGGAGCCTTCACCAAGTGTTGTAAGGGGTTCTTGATCCTTCCCCGCGGGAGTTCGTGAATTGGATACTCTAGTGGAGCTCGTGGCTTGGAGGATCCCCATCTTGTGTGCGGTTGTGCGGCGCCCGCCGAGGGCTCGACTCTTGATAGTCGATTAGCTCGTGAACCAACAAGTGGGTGTATCGCCACAACGGGGAGTAGCTTGCCGGGAAGCAAGTGAACCTCAGGATAAATTCTTGTGTCATTCTCTTCCCGAGGATTTCTCTTGTGTGATTGATTGATTGGTACATCTCATTTCTACATGGCGGTATAATCAATCAAAGCTCTTCTCTCGTATTACTTCTTGTTTCTAGATTGTAGTTGTTGTTGTGTTTAGTGAATAGCCTTGTACTAGACTTGTGTAGGTGGCTTGCTTAATTAGTTAGAGCTAGTGCTTTTGCTTCGCCACCTTTCGTACTAACTCGTGGTTAAGTAATTCTTGTAGAAGTTTTAATTAGGCTATTCACCCCCCCTCTAGCCTATTTGGACCTTACAGCGGGTGCTGTGCGCATCGGCGCATCCGGTCATTGCTTCGCGGGCGCGCGGTACTGTGCGACCGGTGCGTCCGGTCGATTGAGCAGCACGTCCGGTCATAGCGTTTGACCGTTGGCGCACAGTGACCGTTAGAGGATCTAACGGTCATGTTTGAATTCGAGGGACACGTGGACGTCGCAGGGCGACCGGACGCGGTGAAGCGTGTCCGGTCAGTTTCGACCGGCGCGTCCGGTCATCCCGAAAAAACGGTCAGTGGAGTGGCAACGGCTCTATTTGGATGGGATGCTTATAAATACTCGTTGGCCGGCCCTTGGGGAGGTCTCTTGGCATTTCTAACACTCTTGTGCATCCTTTGAGCTAGAGCTACTCCTCCCACTCATCTCTCTTGCTTGTTTGCAAATCAAAAGTGAGATTGAGTGATCCCAAAGTGCATTGCATAGCTTGAGGGCATCTAGTGGCACTTGTGGGTGGTTTAGCCGGTGGATTTCTTGTTACTCTTGGAGAGTACCGCTCCTAGCTGGCTTGGAGATTGTTGGAGGCATTGGCAAGAGAAGGTGATTGTTCTTGGCCACCTCCGGTTGATTGTAAGAGGTTCTTGTGCTTTCCTCGGTGGGACGCCAAAAGCTACTCTATTACATTGCGCGTGTCATTGAGTTACCTCACTTGAGAGTGGTGTCTCGCGGTGCCTTGCAGGGCGTGCCTTGAGGGGCAAGTGACTTGAGGGTCATACCGAGGAACCATCTAAGTGTTGGTCGACACAACCGGTGACGTAGCTTGTCGGTGCACAAGTGAACACTGGGTGAACAAAAATATTATATCTCTTGTCTCTCGGTGATTGGTCTTCATATTGTGTTGTTGTCAATATTGATTGATTGTATATCATCTTGGTGATTGACAACATCTTCACTCCATTGACGGTATAAGACTCACAATCCTATCTCTCGTATTTACTTTACTAGTTATCTTGTGTAGCTCTAGTGGTAGCCTTTGCCAGTAGTTGTTAGCTTGCTCACTAGTGTAAATTTAGTGACATAGACCTTGTGTGAACTAGAGATTATAATCTACTAGACTTGTGGATAGGAGGCTTGCATTACAACTGTAGGCTAAGCAAAACTTGCTTTGCACCGTTTGTTATTCTAACAAGTTTGCTTAGTGGTTCTTGTAAAAAAAATTTTATAGGCTATTCACCCCCCTCTAGCCATCTAGGACCTTACAAGTGGTATCAGAGCTGTGGTCACCGTTTTAATCAAGTCTTAACATCCTTCGGTGTGAAAAATGGCTCAAATTGTGTTCAATCATGTTGGGGGCAAGCCACTGTTCTTTGATGGTGTTAGTTCTTTTGCTCATTGGAAGAGAAAGATGACAATGTACCTTGGTTCTATTCATGAGAGAGTATTGCAAGTCACCGAGAATGATTTTGCTATCATTGATCCCGATCATCTCACCGATAAAGATAGAGCAAATAGAACATGCAATAGAATGGCTCTCAATACACTCTACAATGGTATTGACACAAAAGTGTTTGAGGGCATCAAAGATTTGGAATTGGCTAGTGAAGTATGGACAAGGTTGAGTGAGACATATGAAGGCACTAAGGTTGTGAAGAGTGCAAAGCTATATGGGCTCAAGAGTGAGTTTGAGAACTTCAAGAAAAAGGATGATGAAACAATCATTGAAATGTTTCATAGATTGCAAGTGATAGTCAATGATCTCAAGAGCTTAGGGCACAAAACTCAAGATCAAGATTTTTGTCACAAGTTCTTATTGAGCTTACCTAGAAGATTCAAGATGTTGATCATGATGTTGCAAAGAGATGGGCTTGAAACAATGAAGCCTAATGATTTGCTTGGTGAAGTATTGACCTATGACAAATCCTCCAAGGGCAAAGCTACCATCATTGAAGAAGAAGAAGACAACAATGAAGATGGGGAATTTGAAATTGATGATGAGGCACTTGCTCTTGTAGTCAAGAAGATGGGTCACATGTTCATCAAGAGAATAGGCTTTAAGAAAAGAAATGAGCAACAAAGAAAGTGCTTCAATTGTGATAGCACCGAGCACCTTCAAGCGGAATGTCCTTATGATAAGAAGAAGAACAAAAAGGACAAGTTTGAGAAGAAGAAGAAGAGAGAGGCCAAGATGACATTCAAGAAAGGCAAAAATGGTGCCTATGTGATCACTTGGGAAAGTGATGATAATGAAGAAGAAGAAGAATCATCCAACAAGGCTTTTGCTTCCATTGCTATCAACAAGAAGCCATCACTATTTGATTCATCCTCTTCATGCTTTATGGCTAAAGAAGCTAAGGTATTATATGATGAGAGTGATGATGAAAGTGAAATGGAATATGCTCATGATAGTGATAATGATAATGATAATGAAAATGATGATGATGAACCAACTAAAGAACAACTATATGACTTGATGCAACAAACTAGAGACATAACTATTGCCAAGGACAAAGAGTGTAAGAAGCTTTCAAGGAAAGTAGTAATACTTGAGAAAGTCCTTAGTGAGCTTAAGACCACTCATGAGAGTCTAGTGGAAGACCATGAGGATCTTGATAAGGCTCATTCCAAGCTTGAAAAAGCTCACTCATTGCTACTTGAGCAACAAGCAAAGAAGAAGATTGTTGTATCATGTGATATAGGTGTTACATGTGATATAATTGATGAATCCTTTAATGAACCTATCATCATGTCAAATGATAACCTTTCTTGTAGCTCTTCATCCACCACCACTAACTCTACCTCCACTACTAGTGATGGTTTCACTCGTGATGCCTCACTAATGGTTGAGAATGAGACTCTCAAGAAAGAGGTGGATGAGCTCACTCACGCCCTAGGCAAGGCCTATGGTGGTGAGGCCTGCTTGCTTAAGTGTTTGGGTAGCCAAAGGTTCTCTCTTAACAAAGAGGGATTGGGCTACACCCCCAAGAAAGGCAAGTCGGCCTTTGCAACTCCAAAGCCTAGCTTTGTGAAGGGCAATGGTCGGTTTTGTAATAGATGCAAGCAAGTTGGGCACCTAGAGCATAATTGCAATAAAAAGAATCAAAGCAAGAACCTTGTTAATGATATACCTTTTGATTCTTGCTATGTGCTTACCAAGGGTGTGAAGGGTGTGCAAGCTAAGTTTGTTGGTACACCAATTGTGGGCCCAAAGAAGAAGACTATTTGGGTACCAAAGAGCTTAGTTACTAACTTACAAGGACCCAAGCAAAAATGGGTACCTAAACTTCATTGATTTGCTTGTAGGTCAATTACAAAGCCGGAGGAAGGTATTGGATTATTGATAGTGGGTGCACTCAACACATGACCGGTACATCAAGAATGTTTGACTCAATCAATGACAATGATAGTGGTGTTGATTCTATCACATTTGGCAATAACAAGAAAGGCAAGGTTATTGGCTTGGGTAAGATTGCAATATCAAATGACATGAGTATCTCTAATGTGTTGCTAGTTGAAAGCTTGGATTTCAATCTTCTATCCGTGGCACAAATATGTGATCTAGGCTACAAATGCATCTTTGGGGTTGATGATGTGGATGTCATTAGTGTGGATGATTTAAATGTGGCATTCAAGGGCTTTAGATATGAGAATCTCTACCTAGTTGACTTCAATGCTAGAGAAACTTCTTTGACAACTTGCTTAGTCTCCAAATCAAGCATGGGTTGGCTTTGGCATAGAAGGCTTGGTCATGTTGGCATGAAACAATTAAAGAAGCTTACAACTCACAATCTTGTCAATGGTTTGAAAGATGTTGAATTTGATAAGAATAAGCTTTGTAGTGCATGTCAAGCCGGGAAGCAAGTTGGAAGCTCACATCCAAAGAAGAGTACAATGAGCACATGCAAAGCATTTGAGTTGATGCACATGGATCTATTTAGACCAACAACATATACAAGCATAGGCGATAACAAGTATGGCTTTGTCATAGTGGATGACTTCACAAGATTCACATGGGTATTCTTTCTTAGTGACAAAAGTGAAGTGTTTGACACCTTCAAGACATTTCTCACTAGAGTTCACAATGAGTTTGAGATTAGAATCAAGAAAGTGAGAAGTGACAATGGAAGTGAGTTCAAGAATACAAGAATTGAAGAACTTTGTGATCATTATGGTATTGGACATCAATTCTCGGCCAAGTACACTCCACAATCAAATGGCCTAGTTGAGAGGAAGAATAGAACATTGCTTGATATGGCTAGATCAATGCTTCATGAGTACAATGTGAGTCAATCATTTTGGGATGAAGCAATCAATACCGCTTGCTACTACATCAATAGACTATATTGTCATCCATTGCTAGAGAAGACCCCATATGAGTTACTTCATGGAAGAAAGCCCAATATTTCTTACTTTAGGGTGTTTGGTTACAAATGCTATATCTTGAAGAAGGGCACTAGATTGGGGAAGTTTGACAAGAGATGTGATGAGGGGTTCCTACTTGGTTATTCAACTACAAGCAAAGCTTATAGAGTTTGGAACAACTCAAGTGGCATTCTAGAAGAAGTCCATGATGTGCAATTTGATGAAACCAATGGGTCACAAGATGAAGAAGAGAATCTAGATGATGTTGGTGGAACTTAATTGGTGGAAGCAATGAAGAACATGGACATTGGGGACATTAGAGCAAAGCAAGTAATTGATATTCAAGATGATGATAAAGATCAAGTGCTCAATTCACCAAACAAGCTAGTTAGTGACTCTCAAGTGCAAAATTATGGTGCTAGTTCTTCTCATCGAGATGCATCAAGTGATCAACCAAGCTCAAGCAATCAAGTGCAAGTACTCCAACCACAACATGTTTCAAGAGATCACCCCATTAATAGTGTTATTGGTGATATTAGAAGTGGTGTGCAAACAAGATCAAGATTGACTATGTTTTGTGAGCATGCATCATTTGTGTCAACCATAGAACCAAAGAAGATAGAAGAAGCTTTGAGGGATGTCGATTGGATCATGGCTATGCAAGAAGAGTTTAACAATTTCACAAGAAATGATGTTTGGGAGTTGGTAGAAAGGCCAAATGACTACAATGTGATTGGAACCAAGTGGGTGTTCAAAAACAAGCAAGATCAAGATAGCATTGTAGTGAGAAACAAAGCAAGACTAGTTGCTCAAGGTTACACTCAAGTTGAAGGTCTTGACTATGATGAGACATATGCTCCCGTGGCAAGATTGGAGGCAATAAGGATTCTATTGGCTTATGCTTGTGCACACAACATCAAACTATATCAAATGGATGTCAAAAGTGCATTTCTCAATGGGATCATCAATGAGTTAGTCTTTGTTGAGCAACCGCCCGGATTTGAAGATGACAAGAAACCCAACCATGTGTACAAGTTGAAGAAGGCTTTATATGGCTTAAAGCAAGCACCTAGAGCATGGTATGAGAGGCTAAGGGATTTCCTTCTCTCTAAGGGATTCAAAATGGACAAGGTTGATACTACTCTATTCACCAAGAAGATTGGAAATGATCTATTCATAGTGCAAATATATGTTGATGACATCATCTTTGGATCAACCGATCAAGCTTATTGTGAAGAATTTGGTGCTATGATGGCCAAAGAGTTTAAAATGTCTATGATTGGTGAACTTAGCTACTTCCTTAGTCTCCAAGTCAAGCAATTGAAGAATGGGACATTTGTGAGTCAAGGGAAATACATAAGGGACATGTTGAAGAAGTTTGGAATGCAAGATGCAAAGCCAATTTCAACTCCAATGGGCACAAATGGCAATTTGGATAGTGATCTTGATGGCAAAATGGTGAATCAAAAGGAATATCGGTCTTTGATTGGAAGTCTACTCTATGTCACCGCATCAAGACCGAATGTCATGTTTAGTGTTTGCATGTGTGCTAGATATCAAGCCTCACCTAGAGAAAGTCATCTCACGGCAGCAAAGAGAATATTGAGGTACTTGAAGCAAACAAGAGATGTTGGACTATGGTATCCCAAGGGGTCAAAGTTTGAATTGATTGGATATTCGGACTCCGACTATGGGGGTTGCAAGATCAATAGGAAGAGCACAAGTGGCACATGTCAATTACTTGGAAGATCACTTGTGTCATGGTCCTCAAAGAAACAAAATAGTGTGGCAATCTCTACCGCCGAAGCCGAATATGTGAGTGCGGGGAGTTGTTGTGCACAATTGCTATGGATAAAATCAACTTTGAAGGATTATGGCCTCAACTTCAAGAATGTGCCATTGCTATGTGATAATGAGAATGTAATCAAGATGATACAAAACCCGGTTCAACATGGAAGAATAAAGCATATTGACATAAGACATCATTACATTAGAGATCATCAACAAAAGGGAGATATTGCCATTGAAAGTGTTGGCACCGATGATCAACTTGCCGATATTCTCACTAAGCCACTTGATGAAAAGAGGTTTTGCAAGCTAAGGAATGAATTGAACATTCTTGATTTCTCAAACATGAGTTGAATGCACCCCACCCACTTATTGACATGCCTCTCCTTCGACATTGCAAGGTAAAATTGATTGACATGTCATTCATCCTATGCTAAGGACTTGATAGAGCATGTAGACATATTAAGTGGTATGCATGAGCATTCATGATAAATCAAATGAATTTGATGGATATATGTTACCACTATTGCCTCTATGTTTGTTTTGATCTAGTGGTGGCATATGACATGTTTGTGAGCTTGCAAACCCAATGTTGAATCTAGAAGATTTGCTATAAGTGTTTAATTCAACATAGGCAAGATAATCCTTATTATAAGGTGTGAAGAAGCTTGTCTTTGGTTCAAATCGAATTAAATATCTTTGGCAAGTGTTCTAGGTTGAACCAAATTTGACAAAATTTAATCTACTCCATCAAACATTTTGCGGGTAGAGAGGGGTTTGGGTTCCTCTCTCCCTCCCGCCGAGCGTGTGAGCGCGGGATTCAGGCGATTTTGGGGAAATAAAATGCCTATTTTCCACTACGCCGGAAGTCGGAAAATAAACGGAGGCGAACGGGGTCACTGAGGTGACCGGACGCTGCACCGGACGCGGTCACGGTGTGACCGGACGCGTCCGGTCAGTACAGCGCAGGAGTCGGGCACGCGGGCTAGGGTTTGCAACTGGTGCGTCTGGTCACTCGCGGGACCGGCGCGTCCGGTCATGCGCCCAGAAGGAACTGAGGTTCGCAGAGGACGATCGGACGCGGGGCGCGTCCGGTCACACATGATCGAACGCGTCCGATCATCGAGGGAGCTTACTGGACTCCGACCGGACGCTGGCACTGTCGCGTCCGGTCATCTTCTGGAGCGCGTCCGGTCGTTGCTTCGCGGGCGCGGGTGCTGTGCGCATCGGCGCGTCCGGTCATTGCTTCGCGGGCGCGCGGTACTGTGCGACCGGTGCGTCCGGTCGATTGAGCAGCACGTCCGGTCATAGCGTTTGACCGTTGGCGCACAGTGACCGTTAGAGGATCTAACGGCCACGTTTGAATTCGAGGGACACGTGGACGTCGCAGGGCGACCGGACGCGGTGAAGCGTGTCCTGTCAGTTTCGACCGACGCGTCCGGTCATCCCGAAAAAACGGTCAGTGGAGTGGCAACGGCTCTATTTGGATGGGATGCTTATAAATACTCGTTGGCCGGCCCTTGGGGAGGTCTCTTGGCATTTCTAACACTCTTGTGCATCCTTTGAGCTAGAGCTAC
Source organism: Saccharum hybrid cultivar R570 (assembly GCA_038087645.1). Classification (NCBI taxonomy): domain Eukaryota; kingdom Viridiplantae; phylum Streptophyta; class Magnoliopsida; order Poales; family Poaceae; genus Saccharum; species Saccharum hybrid cultivar. The sequence continues at coordinate 27,561,483 of JAQSUU010000344.1, forward strand.
TCCTCCCACTCATCTCTCTTGCTTGTTTGCAAATCAAAAGTGAGATTGAGTGATCCCAAAGTGCATTGCATAGCTTGAGGGCATCTAGTGGCACTTGTGGGTGGTTTAGCCGGTGGATTTCTTGTTACTCTTGGAGAGTACCGCTCCTAGCCGGCTTGGAGATTGTTGGAGGCGTTGGCAAGAGAAGGTGATTATTCTTGGCCACCTCCGGTTGATTGTAAGAGGTTCTTGTGCTTTCCTCGGCGGGACGCCAAAAGCAACTCTATTACATTGCGCGTGTCATTGAGTTACCTCACTTGAGAGTGGTGTCTCGCGGTGCCTTGCAGGGCGTGCCTTGAGGGGCAAGTGACTTGAGGGTCATACTGAGGAACCATCTAAGTGTTGGTCGACACAACCGGTGACGTAGCTTGTCGGTGCACAAGTGAACACTGGGTGAACAAAAATATTGTGTCTCTTGTCTCCCAGTGATTGGTCTTCATATTGTGTTGTTGTCAATATTGATTGATTGTATATCATCTTGGTGATTGGCAACATCTTCACTCCATCGACGGTATAAGACTCACAATCCTATCTCTCGTATTTACTTTACTAGTTATCTTGTGTAGCTCTAGTGGTAGCTTTTGCCAGTAGTTGTTAGCTTGCTCACTAGTGTAAATTTAGTGACATAGCCCTTGTGTGAACTAGAGATCATAATCTACTAGACTTGTGGATAGGAGGCTTGCATTACAACCGTAGGCTAAGCAAAACTTGCTTTGCGCCGTTTGTTATTCTAACAAGTTTGCTTAGTGGTTCTTGTAGAATTTTTTTATAGGCTATTCACCCCCTCTAGCCATCTAGGACCTTACAGCGTGCCCCCAACGTCGCGTTCACCGTGTTGGTGCCGTCGTAGAAGATGTCGTGGTAGTAGACCGTCATCTTGTGGCACGGCTCGCCGTCGGAGCTCGAGACGAGCTTCTTGCGGCCATGGGCGACGTCGCCGGAGGTCAGCCCAAGCAGCAAGACGATGACACTGATCAAGCTAAGCTTGTAAGATGGCGTGAGGCCCTGCATTATTACTGTTAATATAATCGAAGGGTGCAACTCTGTATATAATAATGTCAGTGCTATAGACAGACTTAGAGAGGCTTAAGCAGCTAGCTAGTTACTGGAGCAGCCAGCTCTCCTGTTTGTATTGCGTGTGATCTTGAGCCGTGCATTGCGTATTTATAGAGCTGTTGTATATAGGAAGTGATATACTTCTTTGATACTCGATCTCATTTTCATCTCATTAATTCCACGTGTGTGGAGGTGAATTGAGATGTAAGTTAGTTTATAAGTTTTACCGTAATCCAAAATCCACCCTAACAGTAGCGAAGCTACGTTTATGCTTGTTGGGGGGGGGGGGGGGGGGGGGCGGTGCGGATGCACCCACAAAAGTTTAAAAAACCTTTATTAGGATCTAAGTTTCATCATGGTTATAGCTTAAATTTTCACATCTACTACAGAATTACACCACCCTCTAATTTACTCTAGGCTTTGCCACTGCACCCTAACACATAAATTGAGGTAGATACAAAGGCATCCAAATAAGCTCAAGTTGGAATCATTGTGGAACTGGTATGAACGATGTTCCGAGTAAAAGGGACGGAAGCGATCATATCAACATATATGCATGGTTGGTACGGCCGGCATAGTTGAAATTTATAGCGTGTCTATATAGGTACCACCTCAATGTCACGTGTGACTTTTTTTTATTATAGGTAGCTATATCACATATAATTATATTTTATAAACGCATGAAAATGACCATTCAAATTATTTGTTGCCCTTGTCGTTGTCAAGAGGTAGGTGCGCAAGTGTCAAATAGGAAAGTATCTGTGCACACGCATGACATTGGGATAGATTCATAGATAGGTATTGTATATGATTTTTATCACTTCCTCAAACTATTAGCAGGCTAACCACTTTATTGTTACTATTTCAAATGAAAACCAAATATATATTACTATCTATAAAACAGTGTTAAAAGGAGCACACACGTTTGCCGAGAGGATCTAATAATTACAAGAATAATCAGGAAAAAGAAAATAATACGCTCCATTAGATTTTACTATGACCTTACTGATTAGATTAATTCATAGAATCTATATCTAATACAGTTGATAATATATAATAATTTGAAAATAGTAAATTAAGGAAATAGCAATCCGTAACCGTATGAGTTTGGAAATAAAAATACCAAAATAAATAGTCTATGGAAAACACTATTATTAAAAGCAAACTTTAAATAAATTACTATGAAAAATTAATATTTTGATACCCAAATGAATTGGAAAGCAAATACCTAAATAAATATTCAATAGAAGATATCTAAAATCGACATTGAAAATTAGGAAAATAGCAATTTGATTTCAATATATGCTGAAAAAACACATAAATAAAAGTCGCTGTATTGCTATAGGTAAAGTCAAAAAAGTTATCTCTTTCACTCTCAAGTGCTAGAAACTACTACATTGATTCTATAGGTCAAAATTGTAATGGTCCAAATCTATTAAAAGTTATATAAAAGTATAAGAATCCAATACAAATTCAAGTATGGAAAGAGATGATGGTATATAATTCAAACAACATTACAACTTGATTATTTCATGGTAATAAAAGGTAAGGAAACCGCAAGGAACATCTATTTTTAATAAAGGAGGATTTTATTACTTTTTCAAGAGCAATACATTGAGTTGACTCGAAGCTTTGTATCAACTTGCCCCAATTCAATGCTAGCAAGGAACATCTATGGGAGCAATGCATGCATAAGAGCAATCCAAGCAAGCCACCAATGTCAGTGTTTTCTTATCTCTATATACGATTCCTGCAACACAAGCGGGCTAACGGATAGGGCCACATCGTTCGCAAACCCGCTAGCCGTTGGATTCGACCAAGACGTGATATGGACCGTTCGATCGGGGGCATAGTAGATCTATCACCCGTTAAGCTGTGAACCCAGATAGTCACGAATCCTCGCGAACCCACTCGCCAGCGACTCGGCCTCTCCCCGGTGTGGTTCTCTAGTCCTCCCGGCTCCCGCTGCCCTCCGCCGCCCCCGCACCTCCCTCCTCCTCCTCCTCCTGGCGCGGGCGGGGTACAGGCGCCTCGTGCGCGGCATTCCTGGCTATACCGGCACGGGTGGGGGCCCCATCGGCCCCGGTGACCCCGGCCACTCCGGTCTCGGCCATCCCGGCGTGGGCGGGGGCCCCAACTGCCCATCGACACTGGCGCGGCCGGCGATGCGGGGGTGGTGGCTCCGGCCACCCCGTAGCGGGCAGCGGATGTAGGCACGTCGGCTGCGGCCACCCCGGCACGGGCGTGGGGCTTCATCCCCCTTCTGGGTTGTAGCGAATGCGGCATTGGCGGCTTGTCCCTTGGTCAACTGTAACCAGAGGCGGAACCAGCGATTTTGATTAAGGGCGGCCAGACAAATGTGATCGTATTTTTTAGTGTGATAAAATATATATAATTATATGTTTCAACAAATTTTCAAAAAATTCTACACTATTTCTAACCAAAATCATCATATTTTAATAAAAAATAGGTGAAATTAATATTTTTTTTGTGCTATAAATACACGGCTGCTAGCCCGTGGTTCCACCTCTGACTGTACCCGCACTCGCGTGTCCCTCAATAGGCTGGTTCCAGACCAAATGGGCCTGAGGCGACATCGCGCTACAGCCGACGGAAGGCCGTACTCCTCTAAACTCACCCCTTCACTCGCTCCTAGGTGAGGTGAGCCATCGTGAGATGCTTCTGTGCGCAGGGAGATGATCTATCGATTGGCAAGAGATGAACTGTTATTCCTGAATTAGATGTGTATGTGTGCCTGGATACAATAGTGATGTTTGCCTAGATACTATAGTTTAGTGAGTGAGGATGTGACCTATCTTGCTGCATATGCACATTAATTCGGATGTTTGTTTCATGGACTGTTTTAGTTAGAATCTAGAAAGCTAGAATTCAAAATTCAAAGTGATCTTTCTAATACCGTTGCACGTCTGTAATTTTCATGCCAGTAACCATGTCGCAAATGATTCTGAACCTCAAATTTGTCCATCCATTACATATGCTTTCACTGAGCTAAGAAAGAATTATCCTTGCCTCTGAACTGCATTAGAAGTAGGCATTAAGGTTTAATAAATACTATCCCAACTCATGGTTGAATAAATCTGGCATGCTAATTGGTTGAATTAATTGTGGAAAAAATATCTGTCTAATAGTATATAGAGCATCAGTGATCGAATGTCCGATATGACACGGACTAAATTTTAGCCCCTGGACTCAAACACCCCCTAGTTCTAGAATTTGCATAGTATTCACTACACGTGCATCGAGCCATTGGCTCGTGTGTCACATCATGCCACTTGCATTCAAAACTCAAACGGTTCAGCATTCATCTCTACTGTTTTCACAGTACGCACTATTTTTTTTGGAATCTACAGTATGCACTACTGGCGTGGATACAAAGGATGCTCATATGGTTCTCAACTATTTATTTTTTTTCCTAAAGTTTTAATGTGCTCTGTACTAATTTAGATAAATAGTTTTCATTCGTTCTAAATTATAAGTCAATTTTACTTATAATTTTCCTCGGCTCCGGCCACCCCGTAGCAGGCGGCAGGTGCAGGCACGTCGGCTGCGGCCACCCCTGCATATGCGTGGGCCTCGATCCCCCTCCCAGGTTGTAGCGAATGCGGCATCGGCGGCTTGTCCCTTGGTCAGCTGCACCCGCACTCGGGTGTCCCTCAATAGGCTGGTTCCCAGACCAAATGAGCTTGAGACGACGTCAAGCTACAGCTGACGGAAGGCCGTACTCCTCTGACCTCACCCCTTCGTCCGCAACCATCGTGAGATGCTTGTGTGCAGGGAGATGACCTATCGATTGGCAAGAGATGAACTGTTATTCCTGAGTTAGATGTGTATGTGTGCCTGGATACAATAGTGATGTTTGCCTGGGTACTATAGTTTAGTGAGTGAGGATGTGACCTATCTTGCTGCATATGCACATTCGGATGTTTGTTTCATGGACTGTTTTAGTTAGAATCTAGAAAGCTAGAACTGAAAACTCAGAGCTGAACTTTTTAACACCGTTGCACGTCTGCAATTTTCATGCCAGTAACCCTAATTTGTCCAGCCATTACTTATGCTTGAACTGAGTTAAGCAAGAATTATCCTTGCCTCTGAACTGCATTAGAAGTAGGCATTAAGGTTTAATAAATACTATCCCAACTCATGGTTGAATAAATCTAGTATGCTAATTGGTTGAATTAGTTGTGGAAAAAATATCTGTCTAATAGTATATAGAGTATCAGTGATTGAATGTCCTGATATGACACGAACTAAACTTTAGCCCCTGAGTCAAATGCCCTGAATGGTTCCAGAATTCTCTGCACGTGCATCGAGAGTCCGTCAGCTCGTGTGTCACATCATGCCACTTGCATTTAAAATCCAAACGGTTCAGCATTCATCTCTACTGTTTTCACAGTATGCACTATTTTTTTTGAGGAATCTATGGTATGCACTATTGGTGTGGATACAAAGGATGCTCATATGGTTCTCAACTTTTTATTTTTTTTCCTAAAGTTTTAAGGTGCTCTCTACTGATTTGGATAAATAGTTTCCCTCCGTTCCAAATTATAAGTCGTTTTGACTTTTTTTTTTGTTGTTTCATTCATTTTATTATGTATCTAAACATATTATTTATGTAGATGCATAGCAAAACGGATGTACCAAAAAATCAAAGTGACTTATAATTTGGAAAGGTAGGAGTAGTTAAATAGGTGTGGTTTCATGATTGCACCTGCTACTCCTTTCTACAATTTGATCCGCACCAAACTTGTGATAGGATGCAATGATAAACAAGTGCCAACTGCAGTACTGCTTGATGGCTGCTTCCTGCAATTTGGTGGGCTGGTGTTGTACGTCATATCTCTGACTCTGGCAAGCATGATTCTGTATCTTCCTGGAGCGATCGAGCGAGAGGGCCCTCCCACGAGAAGAAATGGGCTGTAGAAGCCTTTCTTACCGGGCCGAGGCCATTGCTGTCCATGTGCGTGTGCATGTGCACCGCCCCGTCCGAAAGAAAACATAATGGGCCTGAGGCTGAGGGAGGAGGAAGGCCGGCTGCAGCATGCATGTCGCCGCTGGTCCTTGTCCCTGTCCATGTGCGTGTGCGCGGGCCGGGGGCATGGCGACGCATGAGGCCCTCGTGCTGTTACGTCAGCATCTGCATCAGCCACCGACAGAGCCCCGTGGCCATGGCGCGCGGCCGTATAGGGACGGGAAGACCGACCCTATACACATCAAGTGCGTGCGGTCGATCGTGCTCCCACCGCGGGAGCAGCTACCATTGCATCGGTTCCTGCTGCTGCGCGGCTCCGTCCCAATCTCCGGAGAGACCGGCGGCAACGGAGGCCCGGGGACACGTACGGCGCGGCGCGGCCCAATCTCGCCGCATGCAGTGCCCATCTCGATATGCGCCGGGACCGTCCTCCCACCGCGACCGCATGAGCGGCGAATGCAGGATCAGAATGAAGGGGGCTAAAATAATGGAGATGTTGATTTGCACGAAGATTTAACGGTGATTTGATGTTTTTGCTACAGTGTTTTTAGTGCTAAATCTAGTCATTAGGGGGCTGGAGCCCACCCAGCCCCCTTAAGATCCGCCGCTGGCTACTACTGCGACGACGACACGTACGATGCGGAAAGATCGACGGATGGCGACCGGCATGGCCGCGCCACCGGCCACCGCGCGCGAATTGAATCCTGCAGGCTGGTGATACGGAAAATCGCTCCTGCCTCCTGGTGGGGCAGTGGGCGCGGGACTTGATTGGATCTGCTGCTCACAACTAGGCATGCGTGTATCAACCTGGCCGCACCGATCATGCATGCATACTGTGCTTCTCCCTACCGACGCGTGCATGTGCGGACCCATGTGCCTGTGCTGCGGCGACTGAATCTCATCATTTCTCCTCCTACTCCTATCCTTCTTCATGTGCTTATTATCTCATGAATGGATCTGGAACTTACCAAACATATCATCGGCATTATTCATCGTACATGCAACATAGTTGAAAGATAAATCTCCAACTTTTCTTACCGTCATCTTTAAATTACAAACACAAAGCAAAAGGTTGCCCCATAGCTAGATTATCAAAGAAAGACCGTCAAATACTTAAAATTAGAATATCTAGTTGCACAGTTAACAAAGTTTAGGAATTCAGATATGCAATTCAAGAGTTTAGGGCTGCGAATCATAACATGAGACAAGCTTAGTGGCCATGCACTTTAGAAATAATCTCCACACGCATATAGATCTAACACCTACAACTTTGTATAGTAGCTTAGTCGACTAGCTAGTTTGTTGTGATGGATGTTTTAACAGCTACACTATCCAAACTTTGACTTGCAAAACAAGTGGTTAGTCGATACAAACCACACACACATAATGTTAGCACCCTTTTAAATGTGCATTGTACATCTCAAAAAGTATCATGCCTTCGTGGTTGAGAACACGAGTACACGACACAAATCTCACGACAGTCTCTTAATGAGAACTTGCTCGCATGGATGTCAAGCCTCCAATTCAACATGGGTGCTCATATTTTTATCTCACTAACCTTTAAGTGGTATAAGCAACATGCTCGTCGCTAATGAGGTGCTTGTAGTGACTTTACTTCCACCACCTACTAGTCTCGTCTCTCAGAGGCAAGAGGCCTTCTATATGTAGAATGTGTGTATGCCTATGTTCAAAGAGGTGAATGTGCATGTGTATATGAAATTTGAACATATGTGTATGTATTCTACTCTTTCTTTATAAAAAAAAACTCTGATGCTTGAGGAAAAAAAACAAAATAACTATTTGATCACAAACGAAATGCAAATGGGCTCTCAAATCACATCAAAATTGAGGTTGCATTTGGTTTAGCTTCTAAAAAATGTTCCCGTTGCAAAAAGAACACCAACTAAACGGATGGAACCTGAAGTTGCTTTTGTAGAAGCAACTACTTTCATGTAATACAATTTTCGCAGGACCTTAGACCCTGTTTTTGGCTTTTAATTTTCTACCTTTTCAAATGGGTGGAAATAGAGAGACGTTTTATAGCTGTTTCAAGGGAGATAGAGAGAGAGAGGACATGTTTTATAGTTGTTTCAATCAAACAATTTACATCTTTTTTTCATATCACATAGCTCACAACAGTTTTCACAGCTCATAATTGAACCAAACAAATGAAAACGGTCACAGATTCATGATGCACGATGTTTTGCAACTCTATAACGCGATTTGACAAGATACGCTGCAAGCTGGTGAAAGCAACGCACCAAACAATGAGAAATGAATTGTCTTATAGAATTATAGAGTTTTGATATATCAAACCCCAACTTCTCTTATCGACCACATCTTGTTGTTATTTAACGATCAATGTCCCACCTTAGCAAAAATCAAAATAACTACACAAACCAAAATAAATAAATTATTATGTCACACTCATGATCATGCTAGTTGAACACCTTATATATAAAAAGGGTAAATAAAAAATATTATAGCAAACGAACAATAATAGGAACGTGTGCGTCTATGTTTAAAGAGGTGAGTATACGAGTATATATACATGAGCATCCGTTGCTATATATTTGTTAAAGAATGATCTCTGACGTTTGAGGAAAAAAAAACAAATAGAGCTTTTGATGCAAACAGAACACACACACAGATCACATGAAAATCGAGTAAGCCAAATACAGCCACAAATCCGTGACACGCACTTTATTTCGAGATGCGATGTTGTTAGAAAGTAGAGAGCGAGAGAGATCGAGTGATGCAAATGATTTTCCATTGTATTCCTGATGAACAGTGTATACATATATATATATATACAGGGCTCATGTAGACGGTTATAAGTCAAATAGAGAGGGATGAAAAGACATCCTTTAGATTAATCCTAATTGATTGCTAAATAATAATTCTCAACAGATTTGACAAGGGCTGCCGAAAGCAAGATGGACACCAAACACTGAGCAATCGACAATCTTCAGTATACAATAATAGAGTTTTGAAAGATGAGACCCGACCCAAACTCCTATTATCCGCATCCTCACATTATTTTGGACAACGATCCACGTCTCGACATTAGCAAAAGCCAAACCTGCTACGTGCACGAACACAAAAAATAAATTAAAACACTACTATGCGTCCCCAAAATCATGAACCGAACGAACGCCATAAAAATAAAAATTTCAAAATACTCATGACGCGGGCCAGTCTCGCAACACCTCACATTAAAAAGGGGAAAAGATTTTTTTTTTTAAAAAAAGTAAAAACTAGGTATAGCACACGAACGCTAGAATAATAGAGTGTGTGGGCCCTGTCGCGGGTCCCTTGCCTCCCCGATATCCATCGATGGTTCGGTATAAACCCGCGATGTTTAGCGATGGCCTGGCCGGTAGCTAGCTGCTTGAGGAATGCGGATGGGGAAGTACGAGCTGGGGCGGACGCTCGGGGAGGGCCACTTCGGCAAGGTGAAGCTGGCGCGGCACGCGGACACGGGCCGGACCTTCGCCATCAAGATCCTCGACCGCCAGCGCATCCTCGCCATGAAGATCAACGAGCAGGTGCGTCTGCCCCGCCCGCCCACCGGTTCCCCTCTCGGAATCAATCGGTTCTTGCCTTCCTTTGCATGTCTGAGTCGTTCCGATTACATACTCCGGTGCTGACCGAGTGGCCGGGCGCAGATCAAGAGGGAGATCGCGACGCTGAAGCTGCTCAAGCACCCCAACGTCGTCCGCCTCTACGAGGTGAAGCTCCTACCCTCCTCTCTTGATTCATTCTTGCCGTGTCCAAAAGAAGGCTAGTTAATTTGCGTGCGGGGCGATGACAAAGCAACCAAGCAATTAGCCCTTCTGTCCTGTGCCGTTGAACAAGTTGCGTGTGAATGTCGAGGCCGCGGCAAATCATAGAAAAGTCAGGCCGCAGCTCACTCATGTTTCGTCGCACAAAGAAAACAGGCTCTCTTCTTTGAATAATAACAACGTTAGTAGTCCATTAAAAGTAGTGCTACTTTCAATTCTCTTTACTCGACTTAGACATCCTCACATCCCTGTAAACGTACTAACAAACAAATGGACGCCCGAAAGGACCAGCCAAAGTACTTTTTTTTTTCTACTCCACAATCACAACCCAACCCAAGCAAGTTAGGCCAAGAAAAGTCTTCTACTGTTACATTCCAAGAAATTCTTTCTATTCTCTTGCCACTTATTTTATTTTAATTTACTTATTATTATTATTATATTGCTCCGGGGTCTATTCTCAGTTGGTGCAGAGCAAACTTGCTGTAAACATCAAAATATAAATCAATTCAAAATAATACAAAAATAAAAAGATCCTGCAACGAAAACAAAATTCTGGGGTGTCGACGTCGTCACGTCAGGCCTCTAAATCTGCTGACGGCCATTGGGGACTGCTGCAGAGGATGAGGAGGCCGTCAGGTGAGGCCTGTCCGCACCCACGAGGGCCACGTGCGATCCCAGCCGTCAGCTTCGGTGATCGGGCGCCGATGAAGCGACATAGCGACGGGCTCCGTCTTTGTCCTGAGGCTTGTCTGGTTACCTCTACCCTGTAGGATCCCAATTATTGGATGCACTGCGTCATCAGCTCATATCCTTCCGGCCGTGCGTCTCGTCAGGCGGCTTTTGGTTCTGCAAGGCAGAAGAAAAACAAGGGTGAATAGCGTGAGCCAAGCTGCTTCACACACACACACACACACACATGAATAGAGTAATTCCATATAATAATGATGATCATGCATAGGTGGATGATGTTTGGCTCACCGACTGGTTTCATTAGTGGATGATGCCCACGTCAGGCTTTTGCTTCCCAATAGACAAAAATGCTAGAAAACGATGCCTGCCGGCTGAGGTAATTGTCAGCAGACCAAAGTGGAAATGGCTTGTTCCCAAGCCCAAAAGCTACCCCGGGTGAGTTCTAACTTCTAGAAGTACAACAACCACTGTGATAACTGATAACAAGAAGGGAAACGGTAGATGAGGGCATCCTTTATTGACAAGCTAGGATTACACCCAGTGATGATTCCACGCTAAAAGTGGCACACATATACTAAAATATAAAGTTGCGTGAGAACATAGAACTAATATGTTTGTTTCAGAAAAGGACTGAACCATTATTTAACCTTCTTTTCTTGTGCAGGTTTCAGCAAGCAAGACCAAAATATACATGGTCCTTGAGTATGTAAATGGAGGAGAGCTATTTGACAAAATCGTAAGAGTTCTGCCCCTTGATTGTAAACCAGTCAAGCCGCATGCTTTGTTGACTAATCAACCAATGAAGCCAATTCTTGAGCTACAGCTACCAAAGGCTTTCGAATGCATACCAAACTCAATCTTCAATACATGCAGGAATTGAAGGGTAAGCTGACAGAGAAGGAAGCGAGAATACTATTCCAGCAGCTAATAGATGCCGTAGCATATTGCCACGAGAAGGGGGTTTATCATAGGGACCTCAAGGTACTCACTAACCATAGCTTTTGAGATACCAATCGGGATGATAGGAACGGTAAACAGATTACATCACCAAGACCATTCTTCTGAATCTTTTGCAGCCAGAGAATGTCCTTGTTGATGCAAAAGGAAACATAAAGGTTTCTGATTTCGGGCTAAGTGCACTTCCACAAAACCAACGAGTATGCCGTCCTCTCTGATGTCAAATCAATCTGAATCATTTTGTCTGTGCTTAAAATGATGGCTCTTTTTCCAGAAAGATGGTTTGTTGCATACCACATGTGGCAGCCCTAACTACATAGCCCCTGAGGTAAGAATTAAGCACCCTTTTTGTTCTGGTGTTGAGCCTACTAGGATGCATGGTTCCATCATTACTATCTACTTCAGTTCTGTGTGTGCATGGTGCACATGGAAGATGGAATTACTGACACCGGTGTTTTTAGGTCCTTCTGAACAAAGGTTATGATGGCTCGATGTCTGACATATGGTCCTGTGGTGTTATTCTATATGTAATGCTTACAGGGAATCTTCCATTTGACGACCAAAATGTGGTTGTCCTTTATCAGAAGGTATAAAGCAGGGAATGGAATATTACTAGAATATTCATTTGATGCAACCATATCTCAGTGTATTGTTTATCTGTTCTCAGATTCTGAAGGGGAATGCTCACATTCCAAAGTGGCTCTCTCAAGGTGCCCAAGATATACTGAGAAAAATCCTGGATCCTAACCCAATTACACGCATAAATGTGGAGGGAATAAGGGCACATGAATGGTTCAAGCAAGGCTATGCTCCTGCTGTGCCATTTAATGAAGAAGAAGAAGATATCAGCATGGATGAAGACAGCCTAAATATGACCAAGGTAACCTATGTGAGCTGTACTTGCATTTTCCATATAATACCATGGTTGTAAGCTTTTAGCAGACTGGTCAAGACTGAAATTTGTCTGTGTTTTCTAAAGCATAATGGCCTTCAAGACAAGATAGCAATCAACCAAATCAATGCTTTCCAGCTCATTGGGATGTCCTCCTGCCTTGATCTATCCGGATTTTTTGAGAAAGAGGTAAAGCTCAATGTTTAAATCTATTTTTTTAGCATATTTTAGTTTCCTCACAACTACTGCAGACTTTAAATTTGAACTAAGTCCTATCCCAGACTCTCATATGAAGCAAGTCCTAAGTTGGAATTGGAAGGGTTCAATGAGATGGTAAAAATGTTAAAAAGTGTACGAAAAGAATAGCAGCCAGGAACCAGGAATTGACAAAGCCTGCCTTGTGCCTTGTTTAGTTGTCTCTGTGCCTTTACTGGGCATTAACATTGTTAATAATAGTCCAGAGATATAGATGTTTTTCATAGTTGTCATAACCTTCCACTAAAGTCAGACATGTGCCTTGATTTGTAGGATGCTTCTGAAAGGAAAATCAGATTTGCGTCAAATTATTCCCCAGCTTATTTATTTGAGAAGATTGAGAGCATTGTCAGAAAAATGGGGTTCCAGGTACATAAGAGCAATGGCAAGGTAAGTGATCTCCTATAATGTATTCATGTCTACGGGCTTACAGCTCTGTGTGTTCGGAATCAGGATGCTGAGAATCATATTGTCATGTCCTGCAGCTAAAAGTGATCCAAGATTGCAAGGGACTAGCAAATTCAAGAGGGCAAGAATCATTATTAATTTCTGCTGAGGTATTTATAGTACGTAACATATTTGTAGTTTAATGCAGCTGTCTCCCATGGTGCCTAGTGTATTTCTATTGACTTCTTGATTCTTTTTATGATGTTTCTATTGGACATTCCTAATATTAACATTGTGGTATTATGATTCCAGGTGTTTGAGATCAATGAATCTCTTTATGTTGTCGAACTAAAGAAGACATCTGGAGACTGCTCCCTGTACAGAAAGGTATTGCTCCCTCCCTTGATAATTCTGTATTTGAAAGGCTTGAATGTTCCAGATAATTTCATGTTAGCAGATATTTGAGTTATTCTATCTATCATATTGCTTCATTGTTGCAGTTGTGTGAGACGCTCTCAGAGGACTTGGGCACATGCAAAAGCCAGCAATTTTTAAAGCAGGATTGTATAAGACAAGAGATAGGTAGATATAATAGTAGCTTTTAACAAAGAGCCCTGAGCCCCTTACTAAATAGGCTATAGACACAAACTAACACAAGCAATATACTGAATTTAAAACAGTATATTGGCCATGCACCTATTACAAATGTGCTCCATTATGCCTTTTGTCATGAAACCTTAAGAGGCTTAGATTATGACAAATTGGCAACTGACAATGTATCGAACTCCTAAGGGATAATATGATGTAAACAAGTAAACTACACATACAAGAGATTCAGAGTTACCTGGTCTCTATGTTTCTCTTATATATTGATATTGGAATGTAAGATTGTTTGCTTTTGAAGCCCCTGGCTGACTTCCATGACTCAAGAAAGAAATTGTGATATGTTGTTCGTTGAAAGAAGTCCTTTCAGATGCATGTTCAACTAAAAGAATACCTGTGAAGACCATGGATATAAGATAAACTCCTGCACAGTGCATTTGGTACAAGTTTGAAACTTTGCCAATCACCAGTAGTCCTTGCATGAGCATTGTCCTTCACTGAAATGGTGGAAACGGTTACGGTCTCTAATGATCAACTTGCGCTTGTACAACAAGGAAATAAGCTTAATAGCTGAATGGCAGTCTTCACAGGCTCTGAGATTCTTTGTTATTCGGAGAGTTGAGCCTGCAGGAGTGGTTAGCAGCCCAAAAGCAATTGCCAGCTTCTCACTATGTTCAGCCAATGCACGTTCCTTAGATTGCTCATCAATGTCTTGCAACACTAAGCCTGTCATTGGCTTATACCCAGCTTGTCTTAAGCGATCCATCATCTCTTCCAACATTTTGTAGATCTCCTTGAACCTTGGATGCGATCTATCGCCAGAAACAAACTCATAAATTGTATTCTGCCACTCAATCGAGCTTCTTCCAGGAATTCTCTGAATGCTCTCCCTCCTAAGCGTCCTCCTCATCTCTGCAACACCTTCCCAGGAATTCGCTTGTGCATATATGTTTGACAGTAAGACATAGTGCCCATCAGCATGAGGATCCAATACTCGCAGTTTTGCCAGAGCTTCCTCTGCAACTTCTACATTCTTATAGATGCGGCAAGCCCCAAGAAGTGCCCTCCAGATGACTGCATCTGGCTCGAATGGCATGTCCCTGATGAGCTGCCTTGCCTCCTCAATATGACCCGATCGCCCCAAAAGATCAACCATGCATCCATAGTGCTCAACCTTTGGGGTTACACCATGCACTACACTCATTGAGCTGAAATACTTCTTGCCATCGCTCACAAGACCAAGATGAGTACAGGATATAAGAACTCCAATGAAGGTAATCTCATTTGGTTGCAGTCCTTCTGATAGCATCCTTGAGAACAAGGAGAGAGCATCATGGCCGAGCCCATGATTGGCCAACCCGATGATCATCGAGCTCCAAGTCAGCACATCTTTCACGGGCATAGAGTGGAACACTCTTACCGAATTCTCAATGTCGCCACACTTGGCATACATGTCGATTAGAGCAGTCCCCAGCTTGACATCCAACTCAACCCCATTGCTCCCCACAAACTGATGCACTTCAGCACCAACAGCGAGCGCCCCCATATCACCGCACGCTGAAAGCACACTCACCATGGTGATGCAGTCCGGGTTGACACAGGCCGCACGCATCTCCCGCCACAGTTCCAGCGCATCCTTGGACCTCCGCCCCTTGGCATAAGCCGACATCATGGAGCTCCACGAGAAGGCGTCCCTAACCTGCATCCCGTCGAACATTTCCCTCGCCAGGGCAACCTCCCCGTTCACCGCGTACCCGTGGATCATCGTGTTCCAAGAGACCATGTCCCTCTCGCGCATTCCATCGAACACTCTCCTCGCCTCCGCGACCTCGCCCCGCGCGACGTAGACGGCGAGCATGACGTTGCAGAGGAACACGTCCCTGCGCGGCGCCTCGTCGAACGCGGCGCGCGCGAGGTCCGCGCGCCCCGCCTTGGCGTAGGCCTCGACGAGCGCGGTGCGCACAAAGAGGTCGGGTGCGGCGAAGCCGGACTTGAGCGCGCGCGCGTGGAGGGACGCGGCGCCGAGGCCAAGGCCCAGCATAGCCGGAACGGAGCCCGAGAGAGCGGCGGTTGTCTGCAGCGCGAGGGAGAGCGAGAAGGAGTTGCCGAGGAGGCGGGGCGCCCGCGGCAGGAGCGAGCGGAGGAGGAGCAGGGCTTGCAGCGGGAGGCACGCGCGGAGGTAGCCCCGCATCGCGGTGGTGACAAGGAACGCGTCCGGGCACGCGGACTTGACGAGGCGCGCGTGCGCGGCCAGGTGCTCCGGCCGCGCCGCCGCTCCGCCTCCCCGCACGCGCATCGCGCGAGAGAGCTCGCGTCGCGAGGCGTTCGAGTTTGCCGCGGCGGGGGAAGGCGCCGCGCTTTGGTGCCTTGGTGGCTTGGGAGCCAGGGTTCTAACCGTCGGATCGGCGGACGAGAGATTTAACGGCTGGGGGGGATTGCCACCGAGGCGTCCGAAGGGAGGAATGCGTCGACGGGCTCTTCGCCGCTCGATGCCTGCGCGACTCGCGAGCTTTCTCCACCGACGTGACGCCTGACCAAGCAACGCCCTGCCGCCGTCGCCCTCACCTCCCTCCGCCGCAGGAGACGGGATCGGCGTCGGCACGGCACGATGAGGAGCAGCGAGGCCATGGAGCTCCTGGGCTTCCCTCCCTACTCCCGGCCATCCCCTTCCGAGGTCCGCCCTTGATTCCCATCCCTCTCACTGCTCCCAAACGAACGCGATTGATTCATCCTGAGCTGCTCCGCAGCGCCAATTTCTGAGCTGATTCTGTTGGAATTTGGTCAAAACGGGCGGTTGAGGAGAATTGTCCTATACGCTTCCGGATTCTTAGTTTCTACTACTCTGCATCTTTGTGATGCAGGTGAAGGCTGCGTACAGAAGAATGGTGATGGAGTCCCATCCTGATCGTGTCCCTACGCATCTGAAATCGCAGGCTGAGTCCAAATTCAAGGAGGTAAGGTAAAGTTTTAGATACGAGCTTGATATCACCCTTCTTGTTCTTGTTTCATGGAATCACTGTACGAAGAATGAAACTTTTCTTGACTTCTTTCTCATCTGCACTTAAGCATATTTTGGATGTTTTAGATAGGAGCTTGATATCACCCTTCTTGTTCTTGTTCATCATGGATTCATGGAATCACTGTACGAAGAATGAAACTTTTCCTGACTTCTTTCTCATCTGCACTAACGCATATTTTGGATGTTGCAGCGAGCATTCATGCCATTTTTTTATGTTCTTCGAGTTTAGTAGCTTTGGAAGACTTCTAACTTACCAGTTACCGACACAAGTCATCTGCGAGCAGAGATGAAATTGAACCCATATTTTTTTCAAGATCGTATAGTTGTTTATTTTTCACATAGAGCAAAGCATTGTAGCATAATTCCTGAGTCCTGAGCTTACTCTTTCCTCCACTGTCATTACAAAATCCTGTTCTTTTACCTTGCAGATAGCAGAAGCATATTCTTGTTTGAAGGATGGTACGTTGTTAATCACTCACATTATTCATACTTTGCTTTTAAAAGACCTACTACAAGCAGTAAGGTATTCACTGTGCTGTGCTGTTCACTGATGAGTTATATCTCATCCATGGTTTGCAGGAAGAAGATCAGGGAGTAGGATGGAAGGTAAACTTGATTTCATGATGAAAATTATTCACCCAATCTTTGTGTATAGCTAATTAGATTAGATGTATCATTCACACAGTTCATGTTATGCGTTCTGGTGTTCCGACCGGCTACGGAAGATCAAATGGAACGTTGGTTAAAGCCCCATTTCTACTCATAATGTTTGCAGCAGTTTCTTTTGGTGCCTTTAGCGCATCAAGGTAACCTACACTTCAACTTTCCCATTTTCTTTAGTTATCTGTAATGAATCCTTTTACCTAATCAATGAGATCATTTTGGATTTGTGAAGGGCATATCAACGGCAAAAGGAATTGTGTTCCTCTCAGAACCCCTTTCTACCATAGGGGAAGACATTTGGGCTCTGTCCATATTCATTCAGAGGCGAGAAGAGTTTCTTGTACAATGTTGTATACAGATGTAAAACAATCACACCACCCTGAATAAACGTACCAACCGCCACCGGTGTTTTCTGACTTAGTTGTTTCAGACTTCAAAGCATGTAAAATCATTTTGTGTTGGTTTCCTGATTTCATCTGCCTTGTTGCTACGTTCAGTTAACTTTTGTTTTGAAACTGCTTCACGGGGCAACCACATGAATTGTGCAGTATAATTACCAAAGGAACTGTAAGACCATAGCCAATATTGGCTCCCAACCACATGTATTTGCCAAATTTTTGCCAACGGTCGCCTTTGCTAGTTTGCCACAATTTGCCTTAGGTATGGGTACAAGCCTGTTTAATTTTATATGCTGTGTCGAAGCACAGACCCAAACTGCGTGCAGTTCAACGATCATTCAAAGACTCAAAGCAGAAACAGACAACAGCACACCAATGCATTGAACAGAATCATCAACAATTTACTCTCAGCCAACATGGCAACCAGAGCACTTGGCAGAACCAGCAACCAGTAAGATTTACACGAAGCACCATAATAGTTTGATAACTGTCAGCATTACAAGAAACATCCCACTATCTAAGGTGGGAGCAAAGATGCTGAAAGGCGCTTAGATGAACTCCAAACCTTTCCCAGAGGCAAGAGGCAACCAAACTATAGATAACCTTGCAGCCAACAGCATGACGTCTTTAATGCAGTTTGCTTGCATTTCAGACTCTGTTGCCATGCTTCAAAAGTGGATACACTTAACTTCACAGGGTCCATCCAGCCATGCTTGCTGCAATGAGTACATGTAGAAACTGGGAATACAATATGGATAGCTCAGGGCTTCAATGAGTAGCTTAATAGCAGCAGCTATGCAGCTATACCAATACTACAGAAAATTTCCTCGATGTCAACTCATATTTCATGGATGCCTTTTAAGCCATAAGGGTACAATGAGAGCATATCATAACCACTAGCATCAGGCATTGGTATACTGCCTGAACAAAAGGTCATAGTCCTTCTGAACCGCTTTATACTTGATTGCATAATCATCTTACCACCACATCTATCACCATTGACCCATAGGAATAGCCACAGCCAGGGCTACCCAGACGAGTTCTTTGAACATGCCTAATAGTGTATTGACAGACTGACTCCCACTAAAATGTAACTACTTACTGTTTCACTGCTGCTCAGATACTGTGTAAAACTGCTTAATATCCCCAAACTTGGCAAAATGCAGAGCAAGTGCTAGGAAACATCAACAGAACTTAGCTTTTGCGGACGCAGCTTGCACCGACCACCAGAACCTCAAAATGTTCAGTTGGTACAAGCAGATAATGTACCAATGCTAAGCTTTTCCAGCGGCAGTAGTAGCATCAGCCACTATTATGTTAAAGGACAACGGCTGCCAACCTGAAGAATGGGGCACGAACCACTTTTTTGTGTTGATTATGATATTCAGAACCTGAAGGACTTCAGCAAGGGCAAGATGCTTCAGGCATGTTTTCTTCAACATAGTAGCAGCTTGATACCTGCAAGCAAAGAAACATTGCACTAAGACAGCCTCACTCTTAGGGGAAATATGATAAACACATATTTCAAGGTAATGGAACCTTACCTAGATTGAGAACTCTTCATCTCAGAATAGCCTGGAGCAGAAGACATGAAAGCATGAACATCGTCTAGAGTTTCTTTTGGGTATTTTGCATTATCATCCATTATATTAACACATTTCCAGAGATTTTCGTCTTTTCCCAGAAAGAATGACATTTTCCCTAACTTTTTCTTGACAACAGCTTCATGCTGCATGGCAACTTTAAGTGCCTTCTTAACATCAAAATTTGGTAGATTAGCATCACCATAACATATGCAATCTGCTATATATTGTTCTGTTGGGGGAATCTTCTCAGTCTTCAAAACTTCCAAAGCACTTAAGATATATCTTACAAGACCTTGAGGGTCCGAAGATGGCTGTGGACATCCCGGGTTGGCTCCCCAGTGTCCAATATTTTGCAAGTTGCTAGGCATGTTAGGTTGAGATGGAGGTCTGTAACTATAATCATTGTAACCAGGTTGAATGATATGTGGCGCACCAGGATGGTTTGGATGGTAGTTGGCATGCAAACCTTGGTTATCATGAATACCTCTAGGGTATTCAGAAATATTCAACCGACTCATATCAGGATAATTGATTGGTGGTCCATGATAAGGTGGGCCACTTGGCCAGAATTGCAATGGTGCAGTAGGAATACCATTATGCCCAGCTGGTGCTGGACATGAGTTGCTTCTATGTGAGTTTGATGATTGAGAATTGCCAGATCCACCATGAGGACGATGGTTCACTGGGTTCTGTTGTCTTGGTTGCTGAGAGGATTGGGGTTTCTGATACTTTGAGCGACCGTCAGGAGCACCATTTTTAGATGGAGACTCGGTTGATGGCCTCTTACCCTGGTAAAAGTCATGAGGAGCACTCTTTTGATGGGATGGCTTTTTGGACTGGGAAGATGGCTGTTTTTTTTGTGTATTCAGCTGATCCACCTGTGCCCCACCCGCATCTTGCAAATCAGAACTTGATAATGAGGATGATGAAGGCTGAGATTGATTTGTCTCGCTAGTGGTGCTTCCTTTAGAACTATCAGACACTCCATCAACTGAAACTTCATCGGTCCTTGTTGGCTTAGATACATTGTCTGACTGGTTTTTCCGAGATTGCTTAACTTTATATTGTTTATCTGCCTTGCTGTTACCACCTTTTTGTTGATCACACGGAATGCTATTCTGCCCTTGAGTACTGTTATGTGGAGTTGCATCTGAAGAATCTGAAACCATGTTCTTCGATGCATTCAAATGATCCACGCTGCCATTTGTTATGCCACTTATGTATGGGGACTCTGCCAATGGTGGTTCCCCAGCCACAAGGTCTTTCCATAGCCAAACATGTTTTGCTGCAGCAGTAAGCGCTTGAGACACATTTGGAGGTTGTGCTAGTAGAATATTGTACCGTCTCATCACTAGCTTATGAAGGGCATTCGAGAAGTCCCGATCACCAGATATTAGCAAATAATTTGCCGGTGGAGGGTTGTCAATAGCCCAGATTAACATGTCAACTAAGATCTTCTTATCACTTGCATCTTTAATACCTGCCATTTGTTACAAGATAAAAATAAATAGACAACATTCAGCCATCACATATATGAACAAAAAAACTGTTTGGCATCCAGGTACACAATGTGCAAATGCATGAGTTTCAAGAAAAAAAAATGCTTGAATGTACCAAGATTCTTGTATGAAAGTTAAGTTAAAACTAAACTTGGAAACAGATGGCTAAATAACTTGTGCCATGTCCACTGGCAAGATCCTACAAGAATAATAGGTTATTGCAGTGGAGTCATTCTTCATCACAATGAAATATCTGCGGATCTTACAGATGGAAACACATGAAATATCTGCGGAACTTACAGACGGAGATGCTAATTAAAATAGTACTTCTCATTGCTCATCAATAAAGAAGTAGCTTTCACAATAGCTCAGAAGGCTAAAAATCACATCACTGATAAATGCTAAGTATTGTAACCAACAATTATTCAGATACTAGTCTAGCCCTTACAAAAATTTGGATAAGAAAACACCACACCATAGGAACAATCAACCTATTTAATATGCAAACTCAAAGGACAAATACACGATAATTACAAAATTCAAAACCATATCGTGTATAAGTAGTCTTATTAAGCAGGTCAAACGAATGATAGCAAATAAACACAGCAGAGTCCACGATCACACCAGAACATCCCAGCAAATATCACCTCGGACCAGACATCACTTGAAGTTAAAACAAATTCGTAAACTCTACGAAGAGAACAAAAGGTCAAACATCACAAAACCTAAATCAATCACTTTCCCAACACACTCCCGGCAACCCCACCATTGCCAGCGTAACCCACAAGCCAAAAAAAAGTAAACAGCATCAGATGAACACATCTCTGGTAAGGAAACTTCGAGATCCTAAGATTCCACAGTTATCCTCAAGTACCGTAACAGATCCATTAAACAGACGCAATCAAAAGCATCGGGAGAGTCTCAAGTACCGGAACAGATCCATTAAACAGACGCAATCAAAAGCATCGGGAGAGTGGGTGAGAACATCAAATGGGCTGTTCAGTTCAGAGACAATAGGAACGGATCGGCGCAATCCGCATGCATTGGCAAGGGGTCAGCGGATCAACTCGGCAGGAGAGCAATCAGGGAACGATCGGAGGGTTGGTTGGGGAGTACGGGACGGCGGGGGAATCCTTACCTGCGGGGACGTGGTTGAGGGCGATGCCGGTGCTGGAGAGGGCGTGCTGGACGTGGTTGGGGACGCCGTTGGTGTCCCCGTAGGCGGAGATGGTGATGGGGCCGGTGTAGCCGGCGGCGGCGAGGGCGGAGCTCATGTTCTGCGCGATGAGGTGGGGGTTGCAGTAGCGGGGGACCTGGCAGTTCTCGATGTCCCACCACACCGAGGTCTTCACCACTGCGTACTCCCCCATAGTCCCCGACGCCGCCAGCCCCGGTTTCGCCGGCGAAGCGGTAGGGTTGGGGGATTTTTTATGGTTCGCGACGGCGGCGGCGGCGGCGGCGGCGGCGTCGAGGGAGGTGGCCTGAAGGTATTTGTTTTTCTTGGTTTAAACTTTAAAAAACGTTACAAATTTGGCCAAGTGGAGAAGTTGCTTATTAAGGGCACGCTAGTTTCTTTGTTTTTTACATTGTTTTCTTTCGCTGGTAGTATCCCCTAATAAGAGATTTTTTTTCACGTGTATAAGACATTACATTCTATATATGATACAAAATAAAAACATGAGTAGGGCACTCTTTACTCTTTAGTCTTTACAATAAGAATCTAATCTAAATCTAAAAGGCTGTGTTTAGATGCACTGAAAAGTGCACTATGCAAAATAAGATTCCCCGTCACATCAAACTTGCGATACATATATGGAGTACTAAATGTGGATAAAATCAAAAACTAATTGCACAGTTTGGTTGTACTTTACGAGACGAACATTTTGAGCCTAATTAGTCAATGATTGGACAATTATTACCAAATACAAACGAAATGCTACAGTGTATTTTGGCTATCCAAATTTTGGATCTAAACACAGCCAAAGATGTTTTTTAGAGAGAATAAATCTAAAAGATGTCGAGATGTGTTATTAGAGAAGAAAAATGTAGATTAGTCCAAGAGGTACCAGACCAAGTCACCGAGACTTCGTTTTGCTGAAATTTAGCTTATAATGATTTATTGTGAAAGGAAAGCACTGTTCTTTTCGCTGAAAAGTACCGCTAGCTGAAGTAGTTCAAGCGAATAGCTCCTCTAGTTTTAACTTGATGGTATTTAGTTCTTGATCGTCAACTAGACACTAGCAAAGTAAAATGAACCATTTTGATCTCCTGGTTATAAAATAATTGCACAAACAAGTCACATGCATATCAATACTTTTCTTTGAATTAGCCAAAGTTTTTTTTAGAGTTCGAGTTCTTCAAACTGCAATATTTATGCCCTTATTTAAAGTTGTCTATGAAAGTTAATAACGACAACAACAATTACATACATGTAGAAGCTAGAGAATTCTACTCTATTTATATTTAAAAAAACTAAAAGTGTATGGGTGGAGCAGCACTACGTGGTGCACAATGTTTCCGTGTGAAGTTTGTTGCGAGAGAGAACAATTTTGCAGTGTCGGGTATCAATAGTAGGTATACCCAACCAAGGGCGTTAAGAGCGTGTCAGCTACTAAATCGCACGAGGCTTAGGGACGCCTTCCGCCTCGCATGAGCCCCATGACGTCATCAAAGCGCTCGACCCCTGCAACGTAAGTACAGGAGCGCCCGACCATCTCGGCATACTTCTACCTCGCCCGAGGGACACGTGGAGCCCTCTAGCAAGGCGGGAAACCACGGGGGTCCTCACCGCGGCGCCCACTCCTGCCGATAGGACGGACATGATCGTGCACAGTGAGCAGGAGCGTGGGAACCACGCTCTGATCCAACATGACTCCGGTCATTCCACCACGACGACGTCCATACCTCTACAGTGACGGGGGTAACGGCAATTATACCACCTACCCCATCTCTACGCAAATCCAGGCGACGTACCACCCATCCTCGACAGCACAGAAGCACACAGGACGAAGCATGACCACAGCATGTTGCACCAGCAGATGGAGAGGTCAAAAGATCAACGTCTGTTACATCTCTGCGCTACAGGGGAAGCTGTTCACGTCGGATAAGGAGGAAGACGGCCGCACCCGAGACCACCTTTTTTGTTTTTCTCTTTCGTCTTTTCTCCATTTCACCTTTTTTACCACAAATGTAACCCGAGCCTTCCCATTGAAAACTATAAAAAGGAGAGGCAGGGTCACATCTAAGGACGACGGACACACATCTCGCTAAGACAACACACACCTCCCCCGAAGAGACCTGGGATCCGTTCCCTCTCTCGAAAGCTTGTAACCCCTACTACGAGCACTCCGGTGCAAGGTAACACGAACAACAGTAGAATCCACTGGACGTAGGGTCATTCTTGCCTGAACCAGTATACACCCTTATGTCCGCTTTGCACTCCATCCGGGCCTAGATGCGTAGATACAGATTCACTCGTCGCTCTGCCTAGACCCCCGTTTCTAGACACCGACAATTGACGCGTCAGGTAAGGGCCTTCTACGCATCATGATCTGCTTTGTCAAGCTCCCCCGAAGAAATGACCAGTGTACGGAGGCAGGGGCGCGTCGGCATCGCTCCTAAGGTAGAACCACCACTGGTGCCACCCCCTGTTAGACGATGACCCCTTCATGGCGATATACCCGTCCGTCCGACTCTGGCGAAGCTGGATCACACAGTTACCGATGCGCACCGGCACCATCTCGCCCCTCCTCACCGTCTTGAGGAAGACAGTAGCGCAGAAGTAGTTCTTCCACAGGGCAAAGTTGGGCCTGATGCCCAGATAGCCCTCACACAGGGCGACGAAAACCACAATCTGCAAAATTGAGTTGGGATTGAGATTCTGTAACTCAATCCTATAATGGTGAAGGAGCCCGCGGAAGAAGTTGCTCGCAGGCGTCCCGAACCCCCGCTCATGGAAGTGTGCAAAGTTGACGACGTAGCCGGTGGGAGGGTTCAGCTCGTCTTCATTGCGGGGACGATCCACTTCGGCTACGTGGCATTCGTCATCGGACGGAAGAGCCCATCCTCGACGAGCTGCAACATGATCTTCTCAGTGAAGCTGGAACGACCCCACGGATCCATTGAGATGGGTGAGAAAGCACTCTGGTAGCAACGACAACGGTAGCGGTTGCGGGGTGAGTCTTCAATCTCTCTCTCTCTCTCGCTTCCTTGCTAAGACAGATGGGAAACGCGAGCACGTGGTTGGGGAGATCCAGGAGATGCTCCTCTCGGTTCGCACTGCGGGCGTGGACGTACCCTGCCGTGGCGTCCGCAGCCTCTCGGATCTCTAATAGCTCCACCTCCAGTTTTTCCCAACACACGAACACGATGAGTGCGAAAAACAAATGTGATCCTTCAAATCGAAATAAAATGAAGAACTCACCGGCCACTCGATTGTCTGCAGCCACCTGCTGGTCTCGGACGACCTGCATCTCTCGTTCCGCCACCTCAAGCATGGCCTGGGAGACCTCCAAGTATCTCCTGAGTCGCTCCACCTCCGTCTCCGCCGCAGTGGTCGGCGCAGCATCCAACGGTTGCGCCAGCTCCGCGGTCACGGCCAGAGGCAGCCGCCTCCCGTGTCCGCCACCGGAGGACGATCCTGCCCCCGTCACGTGGTGCCGCGTGGACCACCCACCACCGGACGCGTCACCGGCAGGGCGTTTACCTGGATCCATAGCGAAAGCGGAAGGAGGGTGCCACGGCAAGAGGAGAGCAAAGAGATCGCAGGCTGCTACGAAGAACTAAGAAGAACAGATGGGCTCCTACGCCCCGCCTATACCTGTATTTATAATGCCGTACAGGGCAGCTGACCGGGTGCCTGTTGCCCAACTCCCCACGTACGCGAAAATCCAGGCACCTCCCCACCTTCCCACGCACTGGGATGTGAAAAGCATCACAATAACTGCTATCCGGCACGACGCCTTGTCTTCCCTAAGCGGGTCCACTCGATTCAAAGCCCTTGAAGGGATAACTCATCCCTCCAAGGCCTCGGGGGCTACACTCGGCGGGTGCGCTCGCGCGCACCCACCGGACAGCTTCCTTCAAAACAAACAAACCACAACTACTCATGAGCACTCGTCCTCAGGCCTCTGAAGGAGTGCTCCACTCCTTCACAGGCTCGGGGGCTATTGTTGGGTATCAATAGTAGGCATACCTAACCAAGGGCGTTAAGAGCGTGTCAACTACTAAATCGCCTGAGACTTAAGGACGCCTTCCGCCTCGCCCGAGCCCCATGATGTCATCAAAGCGCCCGACCCTTGCAACGTAAGCACGGGAGCGCCCGACCCTCTCGGCATACTTCTGCCTCGTCCGAGGGACACGTGGAGCCCTCTAGCAAGGCGGAAAAGCCATGGGGGCCCTCACCGCGGCACCCATTCCCACCGATGGGACAGACATGACCGTGCACAGTGAACAGGAGCGTAGGAACCGCGCTCTGATCCAACATGACTCCGGTCATTTCACCACCACGACGTCCATACCTCTACAGTGATGGGGGTAACGA
Organism: Saccharum hybrid cultivar R570; assembly: GCA_038087645.1. Taxonomy (NCBI): domain Eukaryota; kingdom Viridiplantae; phylum Streptophyta; class Magnoliopsida; order Poales; family Poaceae; genus Saccharum; species Saccharum hybrid cultivar. The sequence continues at coordinate 27,587,844 of JAQSUU010000344.1, forward strand.
CAACTATACCACCTACCCCCTCTCTACGCAAATCCAGGCACACGTACCGCCCATCCTCGACGGCATAGAAGCACACAGTATGAAGCATGGCCACAGCATATTGCACCAGCGGATGGAGAGGCCAAAAGATCAACGTCCGTTACATCTCTGCGCTACAGGGGAAGCTATTCACACCGGATAAGGAGGAAGACGGCCGCACCCGAGGCCACCTTTTTTGTTTTTCTCTTTCGTCTTTTTCCCATTTCACCTTTTTACCTTAAATATAACCCGAGCCCTCCCATTGAAAACTATAAAAGGGAGGTAGAGGTCACATCTAAGGACGACGGACACACCTCGCTAAGACAACACACACCTCCCCTGAAGAGACCTGAGATCCGTTCCCTCTCTCGAAAGCTTATAACCCCTACTACGAACACTCCGATGCAAGGCAACACGAGCAGTAGTAGAATCCACCGGACATAGGGCCATTCTTGCTCGAACCAGTGTACACCCATTGTGTCTGCTTTGCACACCATCCGGGTTTAGACGCGCATATACAAATTCACTCGTCGCTCTGCCTAGACCCCCGTTTCTAGACACGCACATATCTTTTCGTTACTCCCTATACTTTAAACTATAAGTTGTTTTTTACTTTTCTAGGTATACAACTATTGCTTTACATCTAGGTATATGTTGTGCTTGAATATCGTAATAAAAACAATGTATCTAAAAGACCATAACAACTTACACTTAAAACGGATGGATCACTTTTATTTATTTACGGTCACCGTCAATATGGCTTGAAGCTGAATTTCTGTTTCCACTTATGCGTATAAAGTTAACTATTAATGGCTTAGTTGAGACGTAAGAGCATTCTTATAATATCTTGTAAAATTAGTGTCCTAAAGTATGCTGAACTGCACGAGTACAATGGCTTACCCAAAGGATTTTTTGTAATATGTCTTCTTAGAGAGTCAATTTTATCATCTGAAAATGTGCTTGTATTAAAGGAACCATTTTCAAAAATATTTACTTCGTACAACACTTAACTAAAAGGAATCATCATGTGTTTTGTACACGCACACACGCAGAATGGATGGCTTACCATTCAGTAGACGACAATCGACAGGTACATAACCCAACCTAAAGCTAACTTAACAATAAACAACCACATGATGGCGGCAGCAGAGGAAGAACAATTTACGTCACGGGAGGACAAGCAAAGCGAAACAAAAGCCGGAGCTGCCGCGTCAAAAGTCAGAACTTAGAAGCCGGAAAGCTTTTCTTTATAATCAGAACCCGGAAAGCTAATCCAAGCCGCCGAGTGAGGGAGAGCGGAAAGCCGCTCGCTGCTTTGCTTCGCTGTCGCCCGTGGGTCTGCCGCCCGAGGCTCCTCCGCTTTCCACGGCAGCTTGTGTGATCTTCTGCAGCAGCCCAGCCAGCAGAGGAGCCCCTGCCTGTGAATTGCAAGTTGCAACCGTCCGTCCGTGCGTTATTTTTCTTTCTACTAGGTGCATGTTGTGCTCTGCAGGTGCAGGCGTGCAGCTGCGACCCTGCAACTGCAATGCAAATCTCACACGGGGGAATAGAAGGTTCAGTTGTGCTATATCCAGTCCGAGCACGTGCGCGTCACGTGGCTGGGAGGCAGTGGCGGATCCAGGACAAAATTCTAGGGGGGGCTGAATTTTATGGCTGGCTCGACCTTCATCTTCAATCTCTATCCAGTGTCCAATGCCTCCTTCCTAAGCTCCAATGGCAGAAGTTTTATGGGGCTCAGGGGAGCTTCTTTCTCTTCATTTTCTTCTTTCCTCCACCTCTTCTTCTCCCTCACCCTCCCCATATCTCCATTGCTGCACCAGCTGTAGGGGGGCTGGAGCCCCCCAGCCCCCCCTTTGGATCCGCCCCTGCTGGGAGGGTCCACGGCTCAGTGACCGACAGGACTCATGTTCTTGTCAGCGACCAAAACGTGCTGCTGCCTTGCCTGCTGGAAAGGAAAATGTTCCAGACGTGAGCCTGTGACACTGCATTTGCTTGGCTCTCCCGAAGATCCAGGCAGAGGACTTGGTAGCAGCAGTGGATTTTTTTTATTTTTAACCATTTTTTATAATATTTCAAAAAACAACCGTGAAATTTTGTTTTTTAAACTAACCGTTTTAGCGGCGCCGTCAACCATGGCGCCACATTTCTACACAACAGAGCGCTGACGTGGCGGCTGAGGCATGGGAGTCAGGATGACGTGGTAGGGTCTGTGGCGCCATCATTCATGGCGCCACACTGTGGCGCCGTGGATCATGGCGCCACAAGCTGAATTAGGCCAGCAACAAGAATCACTGGCCGACAGTACTAGAATGCATGCTGTGTCTGAGCGAAAAACCAGAACACATGGAATAGAATTTGCCACTTAACGCTCTGCAGATACATCCCTCCTGTGTCTATAAACCATCTCATGCCAGGGTTGTAGTACCTAATTGCACACAATATACGAGGAACCTTGTTGTATGCTTCCTCCCAGCTACCCCAACGGATGGCAAGGGCAATTTGCTTGGCATGCCAAGCCTTTCCGTACTTGACTTCATACTTGGTAAATGTGAATATGTTCTGTTATAGCATAGTCACCGAAACATTGTTGTCTACATCAACGAGACCCAATATACGGCGGGCGAGGTAGCGCGCAGTGAGCTGCGGATGATAATCCTTCGACGAATTACTCCTGCATATGTGGGGTTGGACCACTTTGGTTACCCTCCACTAACCTATACTAACTATACTAACCTATAATTTACTATACTAACTTATTTACTATACAAATTAATTTGCAACTATGATTTACCAACTAATTTACAACTATACTAACTTAGCATGTGCAATTTAGGGATTTACCTTGAAGAACTTGGCGATTTTGTGCCCTTGGCGATTTTGTGCCCTTGACGAGGTGCCAACCGGCGGCGTGAGGAGCCGGGTGACCCGGCTAGAGCCGCACTGCCCTGCCCCCTCTCAAGGCCCGAGACGGAGCCCCACTGCCGCGCCCCCTCCCTGTTCCTTTGCAGCGCGGCGGTGGGCGGAGGAGGAGGCGGCGCGAGGGGAGGAGGAGGGGCCGGCCTGGGTCCCCAAGGGACGCGAAGGGCGGCGGAAGGAGGCGGCGGAAGGAGCTCGGGGATGACAAAGAAGAGGAAGAAGTTGGGCCGGGTGGGCCTAATTCAGCTTGTGGCGCCATGATCCACGGCGCCACAGTGTGGCGCCATGAATGGTGGCGCCACAGACCCTGCCACGTCATCCCGACTCCCGTGCCTCGGCCGCCACGTCAGCGCTCTATGGCGCCGCCATGCATGGCACCACAATGTAGAAATGTGGCGCCATGGTTGACGGCGCCGCCAAAACGGTTAGTTTTAAAAAAACAAAATTTCACGGTTGGTTTTTGAAATATTATTAAAAAATGGTTAAAAATAAAAAAAAATCCAGCAGTGCAGGTGCAGCAGAGCAGACCAAGAGGGCTCAATCTGTGCAAGTGATCAAATGAGGAATGGCACTGAAGTTGGTTGAGACATCCCTGTCTCCGGAGCTTCTCCGTCACGGGATCTTCTTTGTGTTGGGCTCCGGCCGGTAGTTAAGACTTAAGACTCACAGCACAGTGCAACAGCAAGCAGGGCATAGCTTAGGGGGTGTTTAGTTTCCCACCCAAAAACTTTACACCCCATCCTATCGAATGTTTAGAGACATGCATGGAGCATTAAATATAGATAAAAAAAATAACTAATCGTACAATTTACATGTATTTTGCGAGACAAAACTTTTAAGCCTAATTAGTCTATGATGAGATACTAATTACTATAATTACACATGTGCTACAGTACCCCGAAAACTTTACAGCTTCTGAACTAAACACGCCCTTGGTGTGTTGCTGAAGCCAATGGTGCCGTCTTGGTTGCCTGTGTGATGAACCTCGAGTGTAAAGACTGCAAAATTCAGGAAGAAGTACTGCATCTGCGTCAAATAGAAAAGCTAGATCATGCATATAGGAACACAACTCTCCATTTTCTTTTTTTTTTCTCGAATACGCAAAACCTTTGCGTATTATTATATTATAAGTAGAAGAGTTTAGACAAACATACAACGCGCTTGTATCGAGAGTCAAAGGAGGTCAACCTAACATAGCCGTAGCTGGACCATCCTAGTAAGAGACCTCTAAATTCGATATTACATTAAAGAAAACAACCAATGCTGACACAATGGTGTGATTTAGGAGGTGGCCTTGCGTGTGTCTGGACCAAACAGCCAGGAAGAGCTCGTGCGGCGCTTTGGCTTTGGCTTCGGCTCTTCTCTATTTTTCTTATAGTTCCCTGTTACCTCCTAGAAGGTAATACGTCGCTACGGAGTAGCATAGCCCCTGTTATTCGGACCGGACCGGATTGGCGGTTCGACCGGTAAAAGACCGAACCAGAGCCTCCGTCGGTCCGGGTCACCTTAGAGGACCGGTACGCAATCGAGCCGGAAAAAACCGGTTGAACCGGCCGGTTTTTTATCGAACCGGTGAACCGGGCGGTTCCATGCAAACCGGCGATGTTTCGAGTGTTTCCAAATTTACCCCTCTGTTTGTTCAGGACGACCTTATCTAGTTAGGGGTACTATTGGAAATTGGCTCCAAATGGGCCTTTAGGAGTTTAGGGTTGTTCTGGCTCCTGGAGTGACCGAGTGGGAGGGAAAATTGACCCACCTTATCTGCTAGCGGCGGCGCGAGGCTCCTGGCGGCGCGGCGCAAGCAAGCGGCGGTGGCAAGCAAGTCAGGCGGCGGCGGGCTGCAGGGGCGGGGCGGCAGGCTGCAGGCGGGTCGCGGCCTCGCGCTCGCAGGACACGACGTCGTGCGCGCGACCGGCCGACCGCATCGAGCTCGAGCAGAAGGTGGCTGCGGTGAGCCGCGACCGCGAGCAACAGGCGTCCGCAGCGAGCGACGGCGAGCGACGGGCGTCCGTGTACGGCCTCCAGTGCTCTACGTCTCCACTCTCCAGTACTCCTCCAGTGCCCGGTCTCTCCATCAGCCTGTCCCTGCTCCTGCTTTTCTTCAAGGAAAATCATGGCGCCTGGTGAGCAGTCATCTTTTCGATCCATTGCCTGCTCATCTTTTCGATCCATTGCTTTTTAGGTAGTAGTGTACATCTCTGATGCATGAGGGTTCTCCGATCTGATTGCTTTAGGATTGTTTTTAAGATTTGGCTAGTAACAAATATGATGCATTTCTTAGCTGCTGGACTACTGTTGCTGTGACCTGCGAGAGCCATGATTCTATATTTCTATGATGTATGAACTATGCTATCACTTATCAGGCACTTGATGTTTTAACTTTTAAATTAAGAACATGTCATTCTATATATATATTTTTGCTATCAAGATATATTTTTTATTATAGCATATATATGATATAATATATACCGGTTCACAGGATTTTTGACCGGTTCAATTTGACCGGTCCAAAACAATCGAACCGGCGGTTTAACCGGTTCCAAACGGTTGGACCAATGAACCATTAAACCAACGGTCTCGCCGGTTCGATCTCCGGTCCGGTCCTAAAAACTGGGAGCATAGCAAAGCCCAAATCCAGACTATGTACTGTACAACAATAGATGCAGCTATGAAATTAGCAGCTGCTGAGAATAAACTCAAACTTGTGCTCATCGGCATAGGTCCGGGTGCTTCTTCCTATTTGTAATGCTGATTTCTGGGAGGCAGAGGGATCATACTGTTTTTCTGATACCCGACGGAGGGATCGTACTATTCTTTTTTTTCTCTGAAACCCGGCTTTGGGATCATACTACATGGCAGAAGTAAGTAGGACGTAGGAGTGCTGTGTTCACAATGCAGCAGAGCAGCCAGAGCTGAAAGAAGAAAGTTGAAATCGAGGGGACTATAAGATCAAGACCAACTATAGCTATAGGTGGCTGGCCTATTAGACAATATTCGCAGAACCGCACTGGATTACAAGAAGAGCAGCATAATTACAGGAGAAGAGTGGTATTGCGGGGCCACAGAAAATATGTCGTCAAGGCAAGGGCTCCTCTGAATCTCCTAGCCGTGACAAGTGGAGGTAAGCATCGGTACCTACAGGACGGATAGAAACAGAAGTTATGTTCCGATGTCTGATGCGGAAATTTAGGATGATACGGAACTGCAGAACATGGCTGATTTGTTTAACGCTTGGATTGACTGGCTATTTACTGTATCAAGTGAAATATGGCCATACCGTATCCTTCCATTGAGATGATTTGCAAGTCGCCACCAAAATACCGAGCGTAAAGCCGGCTGATTGGGAGCCCAAAACCATATCCGGCCATAGTTACTCCTATATTTTTTGAACGCATAGTTACTCCTATATTAGGTCTATCTAGCTCAGGAGGATTCTTTGCAGTGCTATACAAATACGTGAAAATTCTTGGGAGGCCACTTCTTGGTATCCCGCCACCTTCATCACTAACCTGCGTTAGAAGAGCACTCAAACTTCAGCACCACTTTTGTGCACAATTTAGTTATCTTACAGCAATACATATAGTATCATAAAGGTCCACAAACTTAAACTAGCTATAGTTTACATGTAGTCTCTACCATATCAAGAATGATATGTAGCACCAGACTTCATTTAAGTTACAATTAACTAATATAGTACTGCAAAGTATGTATCAAATATCAGTGGCAAACGTCAGCGGAAGTTCCATAAAATTTAATGAAGTTTGCACATTTCCATTAAGTTCATTAGTATGCTGTTGCACTTGACAAATGACAGTGGAAGTTCCGTAAGTTTTGCTGGCCTTTACAAATTTTCAAATTGCAACTTTCATTAATAAATAGCTGTGGCTAGAATGTTACCAACAATTCATGATAGGTGATGACAAAGACTACTACCTTGATAGTAACATCCTCTTCTCCATCAGCAACTATAATTCTAACTGGAGGAGCATCTTTATCAGAATTCATATACCGTTCTTGCACCGCACGAAGAGAGTTCTTCACCAATTCAAATAACATCAGATGTAGGTGATGTGTGACATATCTGCATTTGATGAAGCCAAAATGTTATCTAGTGTTTTGTTTTTGTATTTGTTTGTTTTACATGGAAGGGTAAGCCAATTAAAAGGACTAAAATAACGAGGCAATAAAAATGTACACAAACAAATTATGTACGATCTATAAGAGGCATCCAAATTGAACTCCAAAAACATGTTACGACATCACATTGGCAAACAAAATGATACCATCACTAAAGATCCAAATCCATAAAGGTAACTTACGAGAGATGACAGGACTTACGGAAATGTAAAATTTGGATCACCATAAATGTTAATATCAGGAGCTGATCCATATTCCCTTAAACAAATAGCACGGGCATCTTCACAAGCAGCTTGAGCCACCTGTATTGGGGATAATCTTGTATTAATGAGGCCTATGACACCAGAGGGTTGAGGATCATGCAAAGCCACATGCTGCCCTGAAATTAATCAAGTCCAAATAACTCAGGCCACATATCTAATAGCAACAGACGCTCAACTTTCCATCAATCATTTGACTTAGGCCCCACACATGGGGCCATGAAGAGCAATTTCAGTTAAAACCATATCATATTTTACATGACCAAAAATCCCAAAATATAGTTTAGCAACATATAAATGAGGCCAAAAAGTGTGCTCAGTTTGACAGATTTACAGTGAACTTTTGGATATGTTACTATACTGCTTTCAGGGGGAAAAGTAGTATATGCTAGTACAGTAACTGTTATAAAAAGAAATAGCATGTAAGACAATATTTACCATAGCATATCCAAGAACTAAACTGGACAAGAACAAAGTTGGCAGTAGATTTTACCCTTCATAAATTAAGCTCCTGACAAAACAGTTTGAAGGTTGCGAACCTATCAGCATGCGGATGCCAATTCTTGACATGTAGAATCGATCAAGGAACTCGTGGATCTGATCATCGAATTCAAAGGGAACCTTCCTTGAGTGGCCCAGTTCCTTCTTCAGCTGCTGCACTCCCAAAGCCATTGTTGGAACCACATTATTGTGCCGCATTTTGACCATATTGATCATCTGTGTGAAAGCGAGCTCGTCGTTCCGGTTCCTCACTTCAGGGAAGTATCTGATGTCGCGGAATGAATCCAAGTACCAATCCCGCACCTTAATTAACAAATAAGAAATGGTTAACAGACCAAACATCAGTCCCGCTCCCCACAGCAGAATGGTCACATCGGTAATACTATTCATCTAGCTAGTTAACGAATCATCTCTTAATAAAATACACATTCTTTGCTGACTTGATAAAATACACATTCTTTGCTGACTTAAGATATTATAGCGTTGACGAAGTAAGCAAGTCAGCAAGCAAGAATCTCTCAAAAAATACTTTTAGAAAAGGGGAAATCTCCCACAATTAACGATTCCTTCTTATCACAACTTTTTATTATTCCTACAACAAATGCAACTATAATTTCGTAAGAACAAGGAATCCAAGCTAAAATCTACGAGTGGCAAATTAGAATGAGATACTATGAGACTATGAGAGTGATGGTTTGGACCACGAGTGGAATAGAAAGAAACAGACCTACAAACAAAAAGGAAAAAGAAGCAGCATCTACCCATAAAAATGAAGCACCTCTTCAGAATTATTCGGAACTAAAATCCTGCTAAGGATCCCTATCTGCTTCAGTTGATTAGGAACTAAACCAAAAGCTAATATCCGCTTCAGTTTATTATAGGAACTAAACCAAAAGCTAATCATAGTGGTTAGTGGGGTAAGGGCTTTGCTACGGTACATCTATTACCTTGCAAGAGGTAAGACTTCAAAAAGATCATAGCCCTTGATTTTTGGAAAACAAATAAAACAATTTAATAAATTAAATAGTCATATAATAGAAAAGGAATCCCAAAAAATCTCAGGCATATCCCCAGGTAGACTATCTTCCTTGTTTGGTGCCGCATGCAACAGGCAGCATGCCGAAAAAATGAAATGTGCTGGCGTGGATCTTCGTCCCCGTACACACGATGCAATTATTAATTACCTGATCCGAAAAAATCGAGTAACTTAAATGCCCAGACTTGACAATTAATATGTACTTTTCTAAGAAAAATTGTGGATAAGTCATCTTCATCAAAATATGTTACATGTCGCTTAAATTAAATTGGATCTACCACCTGTAATTAAAAAGTGTTGCATATGTGTAATGCAACTATCATGTTCATCTTATTATGTCATCATAAATATCGGTTTGTTACATTATAAAATTATATAAATTTGTACGTCTATCATGAAATAGCTCTATAACATTTCAAAATAAAACTAAAATAGATAAATACAAATAACTATGTATTAGTTCTAACTACAAACCATCATGTTATATAAAATAAAATAAAGTACGGCTGCACATGTATGAAGTTGGTGCGGCTATGTATGTGTGTCCATGTCCATACCATAGAACACTTTAGGGGTTTGTTTGGCTGTACAAAAATCCACCTTAATCCACATGGTTTGGGAGGGATTTAGGTGAAACTTAAACTAAATTTTACCTCAATCCCTCCCAAACTACGTGGATTGGAGTGGATTTGTGTGCAGGCAAACAAATCCCAGATCAAGTTAAAAAAAGTTAGATCATGCATGCATATTACATCTAATAGAAAGATGTTTTCTTTATATATCTATTGCCTCATAGGAGGTAATATTTGATAATTACTATTTAGTATTTTGATGTACCGTAGCAAAGGCCGTGGGGTAAATAGTAAAGATATGTATTGGTCTGTAAAAAACCACCCCAGATGAACCATGTTAAAGAAAAACCACCCCAGATGAATCATGAACGGAGGTGCGGCAAACCTGTGGAGTCACCGGCTGGTCAACAAGTTAAGGATGAACAATCAAGACAAGGGAATGGCCACCCAATCAAACACGTACTACTGAGTAAAAACTAACCAAATCAATTCCGGGAGACAGAGACAGGGAGAAGCGTGGGAGGAGGCATCGAGCGAGGCGGACCTTGAGGATGGCGGGCTTGTTGGAGAGGCCGAAGGGCAGCGACTCGAGCTCGAGCGCGCGGCGCGCGAAGCGGATGGGGAGCTCCTTGTGCAGGAACTGCGCGGAGAGGAGCAGGTTGCGCGGGGTGGGGCGGGAGCCGAACTCCATCATGTACCTCAGGCTCACCCCCGTCTGCTTCATGCTCCCCCACCGCCCCACCTCCTCCGCCACCGCCCGCGCCACCGGCTCCGACGCCATCGTCATCCACTCCGCGCCAACTCTATCAGCCGGCAACCGCCGCAGTCACCGCGCTCACCGGTGGGAATTGGGATGAGCCAGCGAGCGAGGCGCCCAATCAACCAGCAAGGCGCACGGAGTGGAACCAAAATGGCGGAGCCGCGCCCGCGCTTTTAAAGGCTGCCGGCCGGAGGCGGGGAAGGGATCTGTGGTGTCAGCGGGCCGGTGTGGCCGGTACCTCGTGATCTAGCTAGGCCCACCTGTCAGAAGGTGTAGCGGTTTGTGTGGACAGCATCCGAATCCGTTCCGTTGAGGAGGGAGACACATGGGCATGGCTTAGCTTATCCACGACCACGAGGATCCGGAATAGATCCCCATGCTAATCACACCGCCAGCACGGCAGGCGCAGAACAGAACCAGGCGACTTGACTGAATCATATCATGCATGCGCTTTCAGCAAACAATCTCAGGACTTTCGCCGAAAAAGGGTGTCCTGCTGGTGTTGAAATTTTTGACATCTAAACGACTTCTGACAGGACTTCCCATACGTGTTTCTGTTAAAGATGGAATCGTAGTTAGGAGTAGTAGATTAAGCTAAGCAAAGAGTGGTGCATCAGTGCTAATTAATCCCGGCCACAGCTAGCTAGGCTAGGGAGGGTTAAGATCTGGTTGCCGTCGCCGTCGCCGTTCACCGACGACCACGACTTGTCTGGGAGGATTTCCGCTGCAGTGGCACTAGCGTAGCGATAGCAACCAGGAGAATAAAGGAGTGCCAGACGATTCATTTTCGACAACTAGTGGACAGGATCCATGGCTGGATGCACACCACAAAGCCATTGCTCATATAGCAAAAAAAAATCTTACAAATTGACTGCTTGCCTTGCTTCTGGTGCAAGTGCAACATATGCATGGTCTAGTTTAGTTGCTCACTGGAGAGCGAGGATTAGATAGAGTTCTCGATCTCCTTTGTCCTTCGCTGTGAGCCGAGACAGTTACTCTGGAAGGAATTTGAGCCACAATAATCTTCCCCAAGGAATCCATGAATGGTTAAATTTGAGTGCAGATAAAAAATGGTGCCCTGATAGAATCTATCATCTGATCTCTGCGAAAGTAAATTAAAATGATTCGGAGGTTGTGTGCTGTACCTAATGACAGCGGCCTCCACGCGAAGAGATAGGGCTCCAACCATGGAGCACATGAGCAAGACCACAAGTTCATCCTTTTGGTTCTGTAGAGTTCCAGACATGCCGCGTCCTAGAAGAACACATCTCACTCAAGTCTTGTTCGCTATCATCGAATTAGGTAAGCAGATGCATCACATCTGGCCACGGTTGATTAATAATGAACAATTAAAACAGCAACAACCTACTGTGCTCTATCCCTTTGAGACAAAGATCTATATGATGTTTATCTTAAATGGATTGATACTTAATTTGTGAACTGATCGAGGATGTCGCCTAGAGGGGGTGAATAGATGTTTCTAAAAATTTACATCTTAAAATGTGGAAGCCATTAGAAGGGGATTTCCAATTGCTATCATGGTGTGATATTTGTCGCTATATCCAGAAACCATAGAAGAAAAATATTCCCATGGTGGCATACCAACACCAAACTAATCATCTGTTTATTGTCCCGTTGATACAATGGCACGGAAAATAACCTAGAAACTAGCATAAATAGTTTTCAAGCAACAATCTCAAATCAAATACTTCTACGAATAAGAATCACATGCATTTTCTGTTTCAAATGCAACGGTTCAAACTTTCAGTTGACACCAAATGGTAATTAAATCCATTGTACTATACATAGCTATAACAACGATGAAAGATCAGTTCATCCATCAGCCATTGCTAGAAGATTCCAAGGCATATAAGAAGAAACAATTGCCTCCATATGATTATATGAATGAGTTACATTAGCAACTGCAGTTTTCCAACAACAAGAACTAAATGGTAATTTCAAAGTTGTGTCATACCACTACTGAAAACTACACTATCCTTGTGTGCACAAAAAACTTCAAGAAAAAAGGGAAAAACTATCAATAAAATAAAGGGCTTTGCTGTGGTACACCCAAATAACTATGAACTGTCCATTTAGTGAGATCCGATGGTTAAGATCATCTATTACTTCTTAGGAGGTAATATGTGAAATATAGTTTTATTTATTAATTAATTTGGTAAAAATAGAGAAATAAGGAAAGTTTTAGGTATAAAAATCTTTTTTGATCTAATAGATACATGTGTGATCTCTTTAATATGGTAAGCCTTTTTATTTTGCAACTTCACATTACATGATTTAATTAGTGTAATTAACATCTAATGTACGTGGAACCATTTGATTAGCATATACGTTCTCCGGTACGTGACAGCGACACACGTTGTAGCGTTCTTCATTCCCAACATTCCGTACCTGACGTGCAACATGTTTAAAATTAGAAGATACTCTTAATATGTATTTTAGTATATATATATATATATATATATATATATATATATATATATATATATATATATATATATATATATATATATATATATATATATATATATATATACACACACACATAATGAACCTGCTAATTTTTTTTATAGGAGTACCCTAACGTCACTGGTATATAACTTGACCTCAAACCTCATGATAGGTATATCTTGACATGAGAGTGATTATTAATATACCAAACTTCAAAAACTATTATACACAAATATTTCATTGCATATAATTATTTGTAAAAAATGAATTAAAATATATAAAATAACCTTTTCTGTATATAAATTGAGCTGCACACAAACTTAGGCAGTGGCGAAGCTAGAGCAAAATAGAGGGTGATGCAGTTCTCTAGTAGATGTGAAAAATTAAGTTGTAATAATGGTGAAATTTTGATTCTAATAGTAGTTTTTTAAACTTTTGAGGGTGCATCTGCACCCACAACCTTGAACGTGGCTTCGCCACTGAACTTAGGAAGGGATGGGTCCCACTTGTGTGTAAATCACGGAGGGGAAGGGTTCCTCTGATTACGGGATGTACGTAGATTTTTCTTTGTTTTCTTACATTATTTGTTTATTTGTTGAATTTAAAAATTCAATAAATCAATGGCTTAGATTGCTTTGAAGTATTACCTCTTACTAGGTAATGGGTGTACCATAGCACTGCCCTAAAATCAATTATGTCAAGCAACCAACAAGCAAATCCCATCAAGGATAGATCGACAAAGAAATAGATTTTGCCTATGAGTTTTAATTTCTGGCAAAAACTCCATCTCTGACAATATTTTTTTTATGGTGGGCTGACAGAATATTGTAGTATCGTCAGGTTTTTGAAGACCCTCAAGAACCGTCAGATTATTTATTTTTCCTATAGGGTTACCATCAGAGATAATTAATTTTTTTTGTAGATGCATTGTAAATTCTTTGTCAACGGACCATTTCGCATGTGCTGTGAGCTTTTGACATGGAGAGCATCCAAGGTTACTTTTTTTTACAGGAAGATCACACACACGATGCTCGAATCAGCCAGAGAAAAAAATTGACTTGAAGAGAGTTTAAACCATATAGTACATTGGGTATGGTCATGTACAACTCCCACTAATTGAAAATACAAACTAAAAGAACAAGAAGAAAACCATTTGTGATAGTGAATCGACATAAAAGGAAATGGAACTTGATTTACTATTAGAAAAAAAAATCCATGAGCGTAGGAGTTCACTCACAAGGAAATTGATGTCCATGAAATCGTACAAGAAAATTATTTTCTTGGTGGCATGCCACCACAGCAAACTATCTTTTTTGTTGTCCTATTGATCCATTGGCATGAAAATTAATTGTTTAAATGCTTTATGTATTCTATAAACAACAATGGTTGTGATTTGCTGAAACTTTAACCTTCTGTGAGGTAATCCGAGTACCATAGCAAATTAAATCCAACTATAAAAACCAGTCACCCACAAAGAGATATATTTTGGTTTCCACGCGGCGTAGAAGGAACTGTAGCCTCTAGAGGAGTACATCATCCATGTTCAATGATAGAAACATCACACTTAATTCCACTTCACTGTCGTTGAGTAATTAGACAAGGATAATGCATCATCGCGTTAGTCGTAATTAATGAAGGAGAATACAACCTCCACGGGTTATGCCTGTACATATAAATACGTAGAGTTGGAGCGGTAATAATAATCCAACGCAGGTTACTGCTAGCTGCAACCGGAATGGAACCGCATCATCATTCTTAAGCAGGCACTGCCCATGCTCATCAGCTCATGGATCTGCTTTTTCATATACAGTGTGCACCTAAAGATAGGATAGTGTTGAACTATGTACGTCTCAAATTGTATGTTATTTTGACATTTCTATGTATACTTATATTTTGGGGTGGGGGGGAGGGACAGAGGATTGAAGTGGCAGCAAAGATGGAAATTTTTCCATATAACCCGAAGAAGGAATGAAGGGGTGTAGCGGTAAACTGCTAACTGGTGTGTGTGCAGCCATTATGGAAGAAGGAAGCCAGGCAGGGCAGGGCAGGGCAGGAAGCAGACAACAACAAGACAAGGAAGGGTAGGGGAAGGGTTTGAGAAGACATGAAGGAAGCCTCCATCAAATCACAGCCATGATCCTAGATCCCGGCCGTTGCTTTCAGATGAAGGGTTTGCAGCCAGGTCGCCTCAGCCCTGGGCCACGGAATTATTGGCTAGCTGGTCCCACGGCCTAGCAGTGACGTGGAGAGCCCAGAGGCACATCCTGCTCGGACAGTTGGTACGAGCCATGGGCCCTACCCGTCCTTGTGCAGTGGGCAGTGGCAGGAGCAGAGGCGCGTGGATTAGAGGTGGGTCGGAATCCCTTGTCCGACGGGCCGGCGGCGGTCGGTCGCCGGAGCCAGCCACGCGGCGACGGATTGGAGCTGAGCTGAGCTGAGTGATTGGAGCGAGCTTAATCCGTCTTGTGAGTTGCATGCGACTGTGCTGGCCGCAGTATGTGTACTGATTATTGAATGATTAGGAGATCAATCATGGCTGAGACCTGGATTACGATCAGAGAGAGAGAGATGACGTGCGTGAAATGCAGGCAAGCTGACGTGCCTGTTCTTTTGTGCCCACAGTCCACAGACAGACAAAAAAAATCTTTTTTCCGAGGAAGAAAAGAAAAGAAAAGAAAAGAAAAGAAAAGAAACTACTCGTAGCTGGGATGCGATTATGCGAATGCGATGAGAGAGGAGTTCATTCTAGTGCTATTTGCACGCGTTGCGTGCGTTGGGCGCTTCCATTCCGCGCTTGGATGAGCAGGACAGCTATCGATCGTGCTCCAATGCCGAAAGGTAGGAATCACGGAATCAGTGAGGATCGACAGGGGCAAACATGCTTCCCATCCGATCCGATCCGATTCGTTGTTCCACCGGAACAAGCTTAGGCCGCGTTTGGATCGACACGGGCAACGTTAATTAGCTTCGCCGTTATCATCGTTGCCCTGTATACCGTACCGTGCCCGCTAGCTAGCTATCTCTCTCGTGGAGATGCATGTGCATGGCATATAGTAGAAGAAAAAAAAAACTTAACTAGTTGATGCATGTGGAGTTGTGCACGATATAAGCTTACGCGGCGGTTGGATGGATAAAGCTTCTGATTATCAATGCATGGTACGTGGATGGATAACTATTAATATATAATTGGTTTGATATCACTCCTGGACAGAGACTAGAGTACCATGATTTTATTTATTGAATTCAGTCATCCAGGCAGATGCGTGCATGGACAAGCAGTCCAAATTGCAATTGGAGATGATGTGGAATGCTATATTATTGTGTTTATTATCTATGATGACCTCTGCTTTGTATGTTTGATTGAATCGTCTGTTTTCTTCCCCTCTCTTCGTTCCTTCTCTACCGTGCTTCCCCGGCAGGAGAGCAGGAGGTTGAACAAAGGGCCTGCTCTCCTCAACATGTGGGGGAAAAAATGAGCAGAATGCATAAATCCTTAGGCCTTGTTTGAACGAAGACTCCTAGAAGAATTGATGATCAAGCTGAAGAATGAAGACTAAAAGCAGAAAAAAGGACCACTTCGCCCTTGTAGTCTAAAAGGTTGCAATGATTTGAGTTGGGGTAAAATGGTCATTTGTATATAGTAAATGTACAGTACGAGTTCAAACTTTGATGCTTGTGTAATTGTTTTACCCAACATGCAGAAATCCTTAGACCTTGTTTGGATATAGTCGGATTCAGCACAATCTGAAAGTGTTGGGGTAGATTGGGGTGGAACTTGAACTAAATTCCACCCTAATCCACACCAACACATGTGGATTGAGGTGAATCCAATAGCATCCAAACAAGGTCTTACAGGCATCCATCTTCCCCTTGTCCTCACTCCTCACATGGTTTGTGAAGCAGCCATTTTTTATTCTTTTTTTTCTTTCAAAAAATGGCCATGCGGTGGCCCGATCGCCGCACCTGGACAGAAGGGCCGATTCCGCTCTCTAGACGCACCGGCCCAATCGTAGCTCCTCCGTTGTCCTATCACCTGTTCACCTCCACGGAAGTACCCGTATTCCACTTTTTTTTTCATCAATCAGGAAAGAGATACGTTTTATTACTCAGTGTTAGAATTACAATCCGGAGCAATGATGTGTTTGATACAAACCGGCACTGAGAAATGTCAAAGACCCGAGTGTTTCATTCTCATACGTCGCAAAAAAAAGTGTGTTTCATTCTCATAGCTAGCCGTGCAAGCTCATGGACAGCATAATTACTCTCTCTTCTCGTGTGGATGACTCTCCACTCAGATAATCTACGGATCGCTTTGTTGACTATAAAAATCTTATTCTGGAGCATTCCCCTGTATTCCAATTGTGGTTGTGGCAAAGAAAGATTTCTCTCAAAAAGAAATATTTTGGCAAAGATTAGAAATTAGAAAACCATTCCGGGCGTTCCCTACCAAAAAAAAAGTCGCATTCACACGAAATTCATGTCGTTCTCCTTTGTATTTGCTACTCCCTCCGTTCTAAATCGTAAAATGTTTAAGTTTTTTTAAATACATAATCTTTGCTATACATTTAAATGTATATTATATATAGATAGATAGAGTAAAAGCAATGGGCATGTTTGCTTATTTTTAAAGCGGCTGCGATTGTACTAGTTCAAAAACCGCATGTGTTCAGCAGTTTAGAAGATGTACGTCCAGTGTATCTAGAAATATTAAAACGTCTTACAATTTTTTTTAAAAAAATGTGAGATACAGTCTGAGTGAACAAAGTGAGGACGGGCACTGCTCCGTGGACGGAAGTCCAGGGAGAGCCGGCCGTCTGCTGTGCACCGGCGAATTGCTTGCTTCTTGTGATCGGACTTGAACTCGACGCTGCTTTTCTATGAGATGTACTCCATTGCTGCTTTGATTGCTGCTCGTGTCGAACTTGAAGAGAGATTGCTCCATTGCTGTTGCGTTTTATAGAAGCAAATCGATGATCTATTGGACCTGTCGGCACGTCGTGAAGGGTGTCTCCTGCTTGTTCTAGATCGCCATCGCTAGTCAGTTGAGTCGCGAAGGCTAGCACCAAGACGATTTGATTTCGTCCGTGGTCGTCTCAATTTATTTTTGGTTTCGTTCGTGCTTTCAGTTTGATCTCGATATATATGGTGCAGGGTAGTCTTGATTAGCTCCGATCAGTTCGTAGTGGATTTGATTTGAAAAAAAAAATTGGCCGCTAAAGTACCTGTTTTCATCTCTTACTCATTGTCAAACTAGTTGTACAACTGGAAAACGTACTACTTCTATTATTCAAATTGTAGTCAATTTGAATTGCTTGTCATATGTTACCACTGTCCGCACAACTCATTGTCAGACTATAGTTGTACAACTGGAAAACGTGCTACTTGGAATGCTTGTCATATATTGCCACTGTCCGCACAGGTAGTTAGGCAGGCAAGACGAGAAAAAGAGAGAGAATTTTGGCTCTTCGGTGGTACTCCTCTCGAGGATCTAAAACCATTTTGTAGGAGCCACCGATAATACGGCTCCAGCTTCTTTATTTTTTCACTCGGTCTATTTGCTGCATGGGTTCTGGCTTATTGATTCTGGGTGATGCTGTTTTGTTGTGAGAGAAAATACTATTGAATGGTTGGCTGATTCTGACTGATAAGCTTAAGCGAACAGAGTAACTGAAAAATGGCTTCTCCTACAGAAACGTTTAGTACACTAAGCCAGTACTGTTTTTCAGGGGCGGCTCAGGATGATTTGTAAGGGCGGTTCTGGTAGCCGCTCCACAGCGTTGCTAGAAATCGCTGATTTGTAGGGGCGGCTGGCTAACCGCCCCTACAAATCGCAGGGCGGCTCTAGATTTGAAGGGGTCCTACAAATTAATTTCTAGAAATTTGTGATTTTGATCCTAAAAATTAGCAAAAATCCGGGAAGGCCCCACCACCGGTTAGCCACTTGCCTGCTCCATCTATTTTGCAAGTCATGGCACTATTCTGGCGTTGTGCGGTTGTGGGGTTTCGAACCCACGACCCTCCACACGCGACCACTGCACCTCACACTCAATTGTGTTTATAATCCATTTTGGTTCTTCACATATTATACTAAATTGAGTATAAATTGATTGTTTGAGGACGTAAACGAATTCAAATGAAAAAGTTGTCAACTACAAAGTTTCACAACTTTTTGAGATCTACAACTTTTATTTTAGTAGTTTCTCCATCCGATGTTGTTTACAAAATTTGAATTTCAAATTTAAGAAATTCAAACGTAGTTTTCCATGACAAGATGATTTCAAATGAAAAAGTTATCAACTACAAAGTTTCTTAACTTTTCGAGATCTGCAACTTTTGTTTTTGCTATTTGTCCATTCCAGGTCATTTAAAAAAATCAAATTTTAAAATTTTGGAAATACAAACATAATTTTACTTGATAAAATGATTTCAAATAAAAAAACTTGTCAACTACAAAGTTTCATAACTTATCGAAATCTACAACTTTCATTTGGTTGTTTCTCCATCCGAGATCATTTACAAAATTTGAATTTCAAATTTGAGAAATTCAAAAATAGTTTTCCATGACAAGATGAATTGAAATGAAAAAGTTGTCAACTACAAATATCTATAACTTTTCGAGATCTACAACTTTTATTTTGGTTATTTGGTTATCTGATATAGTGGTAATAACATTGTTCACAAATTTTACACATCACTCTTATAGTTAAACTTGTTACTATCACTTTGTCGGATGAAAAATGACCAAAATAAAAGTTGTAGATCTTGTTGAATTCTACAACTTTTATGTTTATGACTTTTTCAGCTGAAATCATTTAATATTTTAAAATAACGTTTGAAGTTGCTATTTTTAAAATTCATAATTAAAATAGATGAAACACATTCGTATGAAAAGATGGACAAAAAATTTCTTTAATAACACAATAAATTGATAGATCATGATTTTAGAATTTTTTAGAAAAAAATCATAAAATTTGAAGTTAGTATGAGGGAGAAAGATTAGTTACAAGTTTTAGCCAAAGATTAAAAAGAGAAATAAGAGTTCTTCAATAATTTAAAAATTAAATTTCAAATAGCATTTTGAAGTTGTAAATGATTTCAAATGAAAAAGTTGCAAACAACAAAGTTCCATAACTTTTCAAGATCTACAACTTTTATTTTTGTCATTTCTTCATCCGAGGTCGTTTAAAAAAAATCAAATTTTAGTGCTTAATTTTTAATACTCGGCGTTTATTTGTAAGGGCAATTGGATATAGAGCCGCTCCTACAAATCGAGCCATTTGTAGGGACGGTTGATAACACCAGCCGCCCCTACATATCCATTTGTAAGGGCGGCTCATTTGACAACCATTTGTAGGGGCGGCTCAATATAGAGCCGCCACTGAAAAAAGGAAGGTGTTGCTACAAATCGTTTCTGTAGTAGTGTTAGGACCACTCTAGAGGATCTGGAGCCGGAGCCGGAGTCGGGGAGAAGCCTAGCAAACAGAGCCTAATATATACCTAATTAATAAAGAGGCAAAATTCTGGCTATTTTTTTCGTCCATCTATTTTTTTCGTCCACCTCCCCTTAACCACAGGTAGTCAAGAGTTTCTTTGGTCCGGACTTATATATATAACCCCATGCTCATACAAAATAGCTCTTGTCTAGCGAGATACGTAGTTCGATTCCAAAACTTATTGAGTCGTGTATGTGATCCGGACTCATAAGTCATGCTCATATGTGTTAGAACAACTCGCATCTACCAACGAGTCCGATTCCAATATATATTAGGTAAGATCCAATTTCTTTCTAAAAGACTTTCATCCTATTTTTTTCTTCCACCCCTCTTGTACTTTTTTCTTGGCCAGTTACTATGTCCACATGATGGCACATAGTCCATAACGTGGCAACGTGCACAGCAACATAGATCCGTTTCTATGTCCATTTGGTGGCATAGTCTATACCGTGCACGTCAACGGGAATCATGTACAGTACAAAATCCAGCTAGAGTTCAAAGTGGACAATCTAAAGATGTGGACAAATTGAGCGAATAAAAAGAAAACTTGCCGAGTCCCGGGAGAGAGAGGAAAGGCAAATTGACCAAATAAAAAAAATATGTGGAGGGTGTATCATATCGCCGAGTTGCGAGAGAGGCAGGGCGCATTAAGGACGTGCACGCCATCGCTCTCCTCGTCGTCGTCCATGCCGCCGCGGTGTACCTCATCTCCACTCTGGCACGCCTTCCAGCTCCGTCACGTACATGTACTCGTTGGAATTCAACCTATCTTATCTTATGTTGAAGACTTCTTTTGAGTTGAAGAGAGCTTTTGAGTCATTAACACAACAAGATCAAGAATATACCTTTGCACCCACATCTGAAGAGTGGGAAAAAGCAAGAAAAGTATGTGAGTTGTTGAAGGTCTTCTTTGATGCGATCATAGTTGTCTCAGGATCACTCTATCCAACAGCAAATTTGCATTTTCACGAGATTTGGGAAATCAGGTCGATTTTGGAGAACCAAGTTCCTGAAGCAGATGGAGACCTTACACAGACAATTTAGTACATGCAAAGGAAGTTTAAAAGGTACTGGAAGTTAACATGGCTGCAAATTATATTTCCAGTCATCTTTGATCCGCGGTTTAAAATTGGATTTGTTGACTTTCGTTTGAAACAAGCGTTTGGGAGTGAGGCTGAGTCAAAAATTGAAATAGTAAAGAAGACCTCAGTGGAGCTATTCAAAGATTACTCAGGTGGTCAAGAAATAGCACAAGATCCTTATGTTAGTGTACAGACAAATGCAAGTGGAAGATACGCTGATTGGGACAACCACGTGAATCTCAATAGCCAACCTACCAATGAGGTACCTACGGAGCTTGAAGTGTACCTTTCAAAGCAAAGCCATACCTCGAAGAAGGTGAGATTCAATACCATTTTTTTTTTGCTTAGAATCAGCATGAGTGGAATTTGTTTTCTTATCTGTCTGTTGTGTGCTTTTGGTTAAAACCATCAGTAGCAGTATGTAGTGAAATATTTGACTAGGTTAAAACCATCAGATAACAGTATGTGTTACATGTCCTAGTGCAGTCCCCTTACAATTCCTGTGAAGAAGGTTGATTCCTTGCTTACTGAACCTGATACACATACAGTAGTTTACCTACAACTGAACTTTTTGTGAAGATGGATTTCCTGCAAGTTCATATCAATACAGTAGCATTTTTTCTAGCATTTCCTGCAACTGAACCTCTGTAGTATATGTGTTGTTTACTAGTCTTTGAAAAGTTCTGAAATTTATGTTGTACATCACTTTCTATTTGCATGACTGCACTGGTTCAGAGTTCCCTTTTCTTTGTTTTTTGTTCGCTGAGAATATGTTAGTAGTGTAATCTGATTTGCAATCTTTGCACTAGTTCTAGTTAGGTTCATTGGTGTCACATTTGGTTCAGCTTAGCATGTAAAATGGAATTGATCCTTTGCCTTGTATTTCTAGGAAATGCATTAGTTTCTAAACAATACTTATTACTCTGGAGTCCTTTGCAGGCTAGGCTAAGTAGCAGCAGCAGGCAGCAGCTGGAGCGAGCGTGCGGGACGGGACCCGTCACCGTCACGTCGAGCTGCAAGAAACGGTCGTCTGCACGGACGGCTTCTCCACGTTCCTCTTCTCCGACTCCAACCTTAGATCCACCCGCTTCGTCTTCCAGAGTTCCAGGTCACCCCAATCTCCTCTATTGCCCTTGCTATTCCACTGCGACTGCAAGATTCAGTTTTAATTTGGTGATATATGTTCGAACTAATGAACTGACGAACGAGAGGAGCTCTAGTTTCAGTAGTTTGTGCTCCTGAGCTTACTACAATGCCTTTCGGCCAAACCAATTGAATATAATTGTTTTTATAACATTTTGCTGTTGAAGTCGTTAGCAATCAAACCTCTTTTGTTCTGTGTGTTCCACTCTTTCGTTGTCTTCTGCTCTCCTTGTAGTTCTGAACGATACTGAATTGCTGACCTTTTTTTAGTATCGGAGAATTCCATTAATTCTGTACATATATGGATACCAGATGGCAGATGGTTCATTACAACATAACACCAACCATGGTTTAAACCGTCACCATCTGTAGTTCTTTGCATCTGATACAAAGATGTCAGCTATCTGAAGTTCTAAACTACCAAGACCCGGTTCTTGGTCAACTAGCGGCCAAAAAATCAAGTTGACGAAGCTTCAATTATTTTTTGTGGCAAACTATTGAGTAGTGACTCTCTTTTTCCTGTTTTGTTGGTTTGGAACCAAATAACCAATATCATTGGCAACCATTTCCGGTTCATAAATAATAAATAGGCTTTCTCTAGCTCTCTGTACACTGCTGTCTCAGTGGGAATATATTTTTTGTTTCTATTTATGGTACTTCCTGTACCTGTGTCGGAAATTAATAATTTTTTGCACCTAGTTGTCCTAACGTTAGTGTGTGTAGCGCAAGCACAGTAGTTAGTTGGACCTTGTGATGCTGCCCTCAACTGAACTGAAACTGAAACACTGCACTCGCCGCTTTACTGGAGGATATAGCTTTTCTTTCATATCCTTTGAACATTGTCACATGATCATCAGTTTCCTTCTCTAGTTTTTATTCGCTGAGAATATGTTAGTAGGGTAATCTGATTTGCAATTGTTATAGTTAGTATACAGCTAGTAAGTGAACTCAGGTTCAGAGGAACTTGTAAGTCCAGTTAAAATGAAACCATGCTCTGTACGGCAGATTTTATTTGATGAACCTGTTTGACGCAGTGTAAAGAGTTTTGTGGTGTGATTTTCTTTATTGTCTGTTTATCTGGTAATTGTATTGTAGTCTTGGATGAGGACAGCCCAAGACCCAACTCTTGGTTTCTTGTCACTGAAAATTTGATTTTCATTTTATTTCACCAGCTGCCGGTCATCAGGTTAGCTTGTTCTTTGAAATCTCCACTTGGCCTGCAATTGTTGCATTTTTTGTACTGTTTATTTTGACATGTATGATGTACAGGAAATATAACTGATCAATTATGTCACTGGCCAGGTTTCTATTGCAGAGGATCAGGAAAAGGAAGCAGAAGATGTAGGAAGTAGGGGCAGCTGTTCTTTTTTTTCGGTTAGTTTTCTGTTAGAGTTGACTGAAAGAAGCTAGAAGATTCAGGAAGAGGTGATCTATGTGTTTCATTTTTATTTATGCCATATATCAGATGGAACTTTTTAATATTCCTTATTCCTCTGTTTGAATGATGCACTGAGAAACCTATACGTATGTTTGAAACCTCCACTTGGTCTGTACGTTTGAATGAGCGAACTGTACGTATGTTACTTAATTCAAATTGGTCTTATGCTTGGCGAAGAAGTGTCATATGTCAAAGTTTTTTGCCTTTGTAAAACTTTGATGTGCCTACTGATTCATGTTCTTTATGTGGAAATCTTATGCATGCTCTTATAGCTTGATGTTGCAACTTTTGTGCAAAGTCGTATTTGATGTTTTATAAAAAAAAAGTTTGTACAAAACGGTAGCCGGTAGCAAGCAAGCCGTGCTCTTGTTTAAGCAAGCAACCAACGAGAAGCATTAACCTCATCGTGCTCTTGTCTAAGTAATCAACCGACCCATACTATCCATTGGTGCACCGTGGGTCAAATAATTTTTTAATTGGAGTGGCCGGTGCTCCTGTACACAGCAAATGGGTCGATGGATCAGTTATGGTTCGATCCAAGGTTGAACCACCCCCATCGTGACGTACAATGCTTCTCCGGCTCCCGGCCATGCGACGTCGACACGAGGTTCTTGAGTGGGAACCGGTGCCGCCGGGGGGGGGGGGGGGGGGGGGGGGGGGGGGGGGGGGGTTGGGGTGAGGGTTGGTCGCAGTGCCGCACGACGGCACGAGCGTCAAGAGTAGAAGCAAATAGCCCAACGTGCTTCTCATGGAGAAAGTGCGGCCCCGCCGCCGCTCAAGCGCCAAGAGCAGCGACCCAGCTTCGTTGCATCTGATATATTCAAATCTAAATATAAATATTTTTGTGTTTTTGTAACATGAGAAAAAAGATCTATCAAGGTCGTATTTTAATTTAATACATGATTAAGAGACAATGTCATATTATTGTTGTCGACATTAACTTATATTATAGGTTTTATGGTCATCATAAAATAAATTATACTCCCTTATTCAAATTGTAAATCATTCTCACCTTTTTGATACATAGGTTATGTCACGTACCTAGGCATACATAACTTCTATAAATTTTATAAAAAACAACATAAATATAGATATTATAATAATTCATCGCTTTCAACGAATGCCTAGTGGTTTTATCTCCCGTTGTAACGCACGGTATATATATATATATATATATATATATATATATATATATATATATATATATATATATATATATATATATATATATATATATATATATATATATATATATATATATATATATATATATATATATATATATATAGAGCTGAGAGCGTTGAGCAAGAAAGAAGGAAGAGGTAGAGTTTTTTTTTTGTTGCCTTTAAGGGCACATACTCTACTACTGTGGACAACGAGATTCACACTTAAATTCATGCCCACTAAGTTCTATTGTCTCTCTCCTGCTGGGCAAAATTTACTTTACCGGAAGAGGCAGATGTAACTAAGCTAGGACCATATGGCCATCGAAGAGCAGCCCAGCCCCAGCCCCAGCCACAGCATGATGGTCCTGTCGTCGCTCGCCAAGAATAACCCAGTGGCCGTCCTGGCGCTCATAGCAGTCGTCACCGTCGCTGCCTTGCGTCACTTGATCTCGTCAGGCGGGAGCAGGCCCGGCTGCCCCCGGGGCCAATGAGGCTCCCGGTAATCGGGCATCTGCACCTGCTCCGCCCGCCGGTGCACCGCACCTTCCAGGAGCTGGCGTCCCGGATCGGACCCCTGATGCACATCCGCCTCGGCTCCACGCACTGCGTGGTGGCCAGCAACCCCGAGGTGGCCAGCGAGCTCATCCGCGGCCACGAGGGCAGCATCTCGGAGCGCCATCTCACAGCGGTGATCCGCCAGTTCAGTTACGACTCTGCCGACTTCGTCTTCGCGCCCTACAACACGCACTGGCTCTTCATGAGGCGCCTCTGCATGTCGGAGCTTCTCGGCCCGCGCAACGTTGTCCCTGCTGGGCGATCTGCTGGCGTCCACTATGCCAGAAAAGCTTATCAGTGACGCCTCGATTAGTGACTCGGAAACAAAACGCGTCACTAAACGAATATCAGTGACGCGGGTTAACGTGACGCGTCACTAATTAGCTGTTGCCCATGCTCTAGGAACAAGACGCGTCACTGATAGCAATATATCAGCGACCCTTGTAGACAAAACGCGTCACTGATAAAATCTGTGACGCGTATTGCTCAGACGCGTCACAGATATATGGCTGTATCGGTGACGCGGGTGAACAAGACGCGTCACTGATAAGTAAAGTTACGCGTTTTGTCTAGACGCGTCACTGATTCGTAGACATATCAGTGACACTTCCCGAGAAAACGCGTCACTGATAATAAATGTGACGTGTGTCTTTTAGACACGTCACTGATATGTACTCAATCCATCCCAAATTATAAGATGTTTAACTTTTTTGACACCAAATTTAACCACTCGTATTATTCAAAAATTTGTACAAAATATCATTTCTTTTGTCGTGGCTTGGTTTATTAATAAAAGTTCTTTAAGAATAACTTAAATTTGACTATATTTGCATAATTTTTTTGAATAAGACGAGTGGTTAAACTTGGTATCAAAAAATTCAAACGTCTTATAATTTAGGATGGAGGGAGTACATATATCTGTGACTCATTTTGTTAAGACGCGTCACAAATCAAGCTTATCAGTGACTTTATTCGTGACCCTTGTATTGTTTATTATTTGCTGGGCCATCTGGGCTGCTATCCACATCCACGTGACTCACAAGTCACAAGGCCTGTTGGCCCAATCCAACACAGGCACACACACGCAACGCACACACATTTACTCGTCTCGCCCTCGACCATGTCCCTCTCTGTCTGCCCCACTCGCACCTCACGACTCTACGGCGAGCTCCTCCCGGCGATCGCGTCTCCACGCGCGCCGGCGAGTTCCTCTCTCTCCCCACTCTTTCGACGGCGCCAGCGATGTAGCCCTCCTCCTCCCCGGCGAGCTCCTCCTGGTTCTAGGCACAGCACTGCAGTGGCGGCGGGATTCCGGTGCGCGGGTGGCTGCGGCTGCTGGATCCGGGCGCGCTGGCCGCGACGCCGGCGGGATTCTAGGGCAGCGGCTGGTTCCTCGCTCGCGACGGCGGCTGGTTCCTCTCTCATGGCGACGGTTGGTTCACGGCGTGCAGGCGGCGACGGCGGCTAGATCCGGGCTCGCGAACCGCGACGCCGGCGGGATTCCGGGACAGCGGCGGCGGCGGTGGCTGGTTCGCGGCGCGCGCAGGCGGCGACGACAGCTGAATCCTGGTGTGCAGGCTACAAGCCCGGCCATCTCAGGCTCCTCCATGGTGTGCCGCGTGCTCATGGGTAAACCCTTATACTTTTGGTGTGTACACGTTGTTGTCAATCTCCTAATTAGGGATGGGGGATGGGGAATAGTAGGGCCTCGCAGGATTTGGACTGGGGATTGCTCGGATTTTGGGGAATTATTGTTGCTAGGGTTCGGATTTGGGATAAACAGGGGCTTAGGTACAGACACATCGAGATCCATAGTCTTTGATACATTTGGTCATAGCGATGCCAGATCTGGTCCTCCCTGTGCTGATTTTTGTTTTCTGTTGTAGTGGTGGTGATGATTTGTGGTCTCTCATGGTGGTGGTCAGATGGTTCAGGTGAAGAAGAACCGAGGACGAGGAGGTGTACAGGACGCGGCTAGTCCCTTTCCCATCGGTGGCAACTGCATGCATGGTCGAGGAAGAGTGAGTTCAAGATGTATGTAGTATGTAGGACTTTTTTCCCTCTTTCTTCTTCCTTTTGTGTTCTTCCTTCTGTTATATGAGTCATCGATCAGTGCAAGTGCTAGCTTCGGTGGATGACTAAATCCTGGAGATCGTCTATTGCCAGCTGCCACAGCGTAACAACAACAATTTAGTCTACTCCAAGCCATTGCCCTTAATTTCTAGTGTAGCTAACTTTTGCGCTTGTGTTCTGCGGTGAATTACTTTGTCTGTCAGTTCAGTTTTCGGTTTTGCTTGAATCAATTTTTAGTGTTGACACAACTTTCAGTTTCCTGTTTACTCTATTTTTTAGTGAAACAGCAGTTCATCCTCGGCAATATGCAGAAGACCAAAGCTTCGGCTTCAAGTACTGGGCTTCAACATTTTGGGCAGGAGAGCTCCTGAATGTCTGTAGAAGCAGCGAGCTAACAATTGCTTTTGCACTTGGCGCTTGACTAGGGGTTGGCGCGAGACGTCATTTTGCAGCAGTGCAGTAATCATTTTCTTTTTTACTTGTGTACTTAATGATTTCAGCTTATTTATTGTGTCTTGTGTTGCTTTGCTTCTGTTGGCTAATGATTATTAGTTGTATATCAGAATAACAGCTCCAGATATCAGCTCTGTTTTCAGATCGGCAAGTGCAGTTCAGTAGGCAAGAGCTTGAGCACTTTTCACATTGGGTGTCCCTTTCATTCTATAGGATGTAGTTGTTTAATAATTACAATTCTATTTAGTTGCTGAATCTGTCTCAATAACTTTGTTTATTTATCTAGATAATGTTGTCATTCATATAATGAGCTTGCCTTTCTTGGACATTTTAGAATCAGTAAGTTGATATATTCTTTTTGGGCCGTTCTCAGTTAATTAAAAGCTATCTACTTGTCAGTAGGCCACTGAGAAAATGATTTGTGAATGGAAAAGTTTGCTAAATGAAACTAGGCTTTGGAGATGATTAGGGCCGTTCTATAGGGAATGTATATGTCTGATCAGGGCCACCATATATGTATGTCGCTAACAGCTAGTGAGCTGCATTACTGAACCCACAAATTGAGGATGAGATTATACTGTATGTCACATGAATGAGAACTTCAAAAAATGCAGAGCAGGGTTGTGCATGCTGCACTCTGATAAATTACTTTTTTCCACTGAGTTGCTGCATCAGTCAGCTCCATGATCAGACATATATTGCCATTGATTTTCTTTGTGCTGATACATGTGAATATATTCCATTGATTTTCTTATCGCCATCTTGTATAACTCATATTGTCTCCAATATTTCAGTGATACTGAACTGAACAGCTGCAGTCCAATTTGACCCAAGTGTTGCTATCTCAATATCTGAATATTTCTGGTGCTTCATGATCGTTATTGAGGTACTAATCTGGTTCTAGACTGAAACTGTAGACCCTCACATTGTGGCTCAGCAAATTAAGTTTGATGTACTATTGACTATTGACTTATTGAAAGCTACTAAATGTGCAGATCATGACAAGCTACCAACACTAGTTGCAATCATATGTGACAAGCTGCAGGTACATATCTCTGAATGGCAACTTGTGAATTCTATGCATCTTTGAATGGCTTCAGTCTTTCTACTTAGTGGCTTCAGTCTTTCATCTTACTGTGACCCAACCATATTATTTTATATCCATCTTTCAATCTTACCACTCGTGCTATATATGATGCTGCAGTCTGAACGCCAACTTGTAACCTCTGTTTCCAGTGAGGCAGTGAAGTGGCACAGTTAGAAGTGATGCCTGACAGATGCTGATCAGTGGTATTACATTTGCACTAAACTTATGCTGGATTAATCTTTCTCTATGCTTTTCTGACATGTGTGCAGTAGTGGTTCTGACCACAAGTAGCAGGTTGAAATTTAAGCATACTTTTTGATAAACAAAATTCTATAGTGTGGCCAGCTAGTGTTGTTTGTTTGCATGATGTAAACAGAGCAACTGTAAATCTATATGCTTCTTCTGTAGCATATCCTGAACTCCAAGTAACACTACATAATGTTGCTTTAGCTGAACATTTGCCATTTGACCCAAGGTAGAAAACTCACCAATGTTGGTTGGACCACAAGTTTGCAATTAAATCTTAAAAGTTTTCGTAATTTGCTTGAACCTCGTTGGTACTACTATACTATCTATTCAAATAGAACCTGTCTGTAGCAGTTGTAGTCAGACGGTGAACTCTATTCAAATTGAACCGAGGAAAATTCTGTAGTGTGGCTATCTAGTGTTAATTGTTTGCATGCAACAGATCAAATGTGATGTTTTACATTGATCTTATATATTGTACTGTACATTTTACTGCACCATATTTTATTCTTGACCAAAGCTCTATCTTGACACAGGAATTTGAAGTGTTGACGACGCCCCTCGATGTGTGCATGATTAGAGAAGGGCTGGCCAGCTTCTTAGTGGCACAAGTCATCGACAAGAAAGGAGAGTTCCATCATCCTGCAAGTTAAGCACTAGTGATGTGTGATTGCTATTATCTGTGCGTGTCCAGTGATGTAGTGTGTTAAATGTGAATTAGTTGAACTTGTTGATATCTATTTGAGGAGCTTCTATTGTGAACATGATGTAATATATTGATGGACTTTCATATATATATATATATATATATATATATATATATATATATATATATATATATATATATATATATATATATATATATATATATATATATGTGAACATTGTGGTATGTGTGGCTCTGATGAAAAATACGAACTGTATGATCCTATCTGAGACGTGTAACATTAACACGCGTCACTTGTATCACTAGTATCTCCTTATTAGTGACGCGTGTTCTTGGTGCATGTCACTCATATCTTATTATTAGTGACGCGTGTTCGCAGTGTGTGTCGCTGATATGTCCTTATTAGTGACGCATTTTCTCGTTGTTAGTGACGCGTATACTAAACACGCGTCACTAGTATCTCCTTATCAGTGACGCGTGTTCTCATTATTAGTGACGCCTGTAGTAAATACGTGTCACTCTTATCTTAGTATCAGTGACGCGTGTTCTAAATATGCGTCACTAATGACTTCTTATCAGTGACGTGTGTTTACGCGTCACTGATGTACCCTTATCACAGACGCAAGAACAGTGACGCGTTTTTTACGCGTCACTGATAGGCCTCTAGACGCGTCACTGATAGCGTTTTCTGGCATAGTGGTCGTCGGCGCGCGGCGAGACAGTGGACCTCACCCGCCACCTCATCCGCCTATCCAACACCTCTATCATCGCATGGTGGCCAGCACCGTGCCTGGGAGCGTCACCGACGAGGCGCAGGAACTGGCCAAGGCGGTGACCGAGCTGCTCGGCACCTTCAACGTCGCGCCGTACGTGGTCCGTGGCTGGGACCTGCAGGGCCTCCGCAGGAGAGCCACCGACGTCCACCGCCGCTTCGACGCTCTGCTGGAGGAGATCCTAAGGCACAAGGAAGAGGCAAGGGAGGCGCGGAGGCTCGACGAAGGCTATGGCAGCAAGAACGACAGGAAGGCGACGCATAGAAACGACCTGCTCGACATCCTCATGTACCAGGCGGAGGACCCGGAGGTGGAGGTGAAGCTCACCCGGGAAAACATAAAGGCCTTCATCATCGTAAGCCCTGAGTTGTTGATGCTCTTCTGTTTCTTGTGTGCTACAATGCACTGTATTACAAGACAGAGGGAGTATATCGTTTTGAATTCGTGTGTAGAGTATTGTTGCTTGTATTTTCATTCCTATATACTCCATCTGTCCCTAAATGACTATCGCTTCCCGAGAAACAACTTTGACTATATATATATAATATTTAATACTTACGATATAAAATTAATACTATTAGATAGATCATTGAATATATTTTCATAATAAATTTATTTGGAGATACACAAATATTGCATAAATTTTCTACAAATCCGGTCAAACTTATGGCACGTAAATCAAAAGCGATAATTAATTAGGGACGAAGGGAGTATATGCACGTACAGTTCAGATATGCATGTCTGTTGCTTCAGTGCCGGCCGGGGGAATCTTTCGCTAATTATTGGCTATATGGTTTTCATTTTAATATAAAAAATTTGATTGCTTAAATGCTTTATGTATTCTTTCTTTTTTGAAAGGGAAGATCTTAATTACTCCATCCATCCCAAGTTATAAGGCATTCCATGAATCTTGAAGAGTCAAAGCATCTTAAGTTTGACCAAATTTATATGATAAAATAATAACATTTATGATTCCAACTAAGTATCCACTACACCACAGCCCTAGAATAGTGTCGTCCCGTTGGTCGTTATAGGTCGATATAGCAACCCTCGATCGGTCGGTATAGATCTATGCCGACAATTACTTGCTGCCGCTGAAAGTGGCGTCGGTATAGCCTATGCCGACCGACATGTGTTTAGCGACCAACTGTCTAACGCCTTAGGGGCTATATATACCGACACATAGTTTGAGGCTATAAATACTTTTAGCAACCAACAGTCCAACGCAAAGCACTCACATAGAAACAATATATATGCTACTAATCAACAGTACACAATGAATCACAAATTATCTTTTGTCAATGCACAAACATTGTGGTTTAAACTTCTACAACACAACTGTTATGTGTTGTAGGTCAACAATTCACAAGCACACTTTTTAAGCACCCTCAATCGAATAGCCATAGAAATATTACGGATATGTCTCCTGTGTACAAGTAGCATTAATCTAAATACAGAAACTATCTGCTACTTATTGCATTACTACAGGTATCCATCTTGTGCGGTTGTCCTGCTGTTCTGCTACAGATGTTATTCAGAAATGTATGACAAACCCCCAGATGTACCAGAAATCTAGAATCTATCTTATAGATTGCTTCCCAGTTCTTGACTGGTCTTGGTTTCACTTAGGCGGCCACTGATTGTTCTTTGATCTCACTGTCCAGCATCACTTGCCGTAGCACTATTAACAGAGACATCAGTCAACATCTGATGCACTTGAGGCACCATTCACTCAACTTGCTTTGGAGGGGTCTGTGGCAGAATCTCCTAATCTAATGCCCTCCCAAGAGTACTCGTCTTCCATTAGACCCTAAGTACCTAAGGGAGAACACTAAACTAAGTGATTCCGTCGAGCACACCGCAAGGGAGAACTCGAAGACCCATATTTTTACATCAGGATCACAAATGAGAGAGTAAAGCTTACAACATCCTTACCATTTCTTACATCACTTTTAGTACAAATCAGAGTAATTCATTAAGTAGTTATAACAACGGAATATAAAACATTATCAGAGTTCAGCGGAAATGAAACCATTTAATGACTAGTTAAACATTTACATGAAGAACGTTTAATTGCATGAAATGATATCAGATTAATAGTATTTTCCTCGTAAAACTTTTAGTGAGAGTCTTAATAAATAACTCTACTCCGTATCGCAAAGAAATTCCTTGCTGAGCCCACTAGGAGGTTTCCACACACAAGCGTCAGCTCATCAGCACAAGTCACCTGCAACAGGGTAGAACAAACCCTGAGTACTCAATTGTACTCCGCAAGACTTACCCGTCAGGAGGAAGTAAAAAGACTCCAAGGATTATACAAGGCTTTTTGGCTTGTGGACTTCTGTTTGCGAAAAACAGCAATAAGAGTGTGTCCTTAATTTCTTACTTTTAATAGCCGTATTTCATTTCTTATCCAACCTTCTATATAAGCACCTAGACTATAATCGAGCAAGGGTTGAGCAAAAGGAACCATTTCTTCATCTTTCAACTGCCAGTTCTTACTACGATGTCAGAGCGTAGTCAAGCCGTACCGTCACGCAGAAACGGCGATTCGCGAATCAATGTGCCCAGCTGGGTACCCCGAAAAACACACGCCTCGCTTGTACCCTAGGCACAAGCAAGACCAACCCGTTCCCCTCCTGTCACAGGTTTCCAGGTCCCCGTCCAAACTTAGACTCCTAGCTCCCGTACTTGAGGCCCGGCCTCAATACGGTGCTAAGACCTCCACCTATCCTCGCCTCCAATCAGTCGGTCCGGAAAGAGCCGGAGCCCATGACAAGAGAGTAACAAGTCTTCCTAGCCCCCATCCGCTAGTATATGCTCGGGATAAGAAGATCTGTGACTTGACCAGGGTCCATGCAACGAACGGTCCTTAATTGACACGGGCGGAACAAATGCAACCAGAGCCCCGCTCTGTTGCCCAACCAGGTCCAAGTCCATCCAATCCGTTCCGCCCGGTCTCCAATTATCCATATACATTTATGTTCCATGAGATAGCAACATGATAATAGTGACAATATTATAATTCCTATCTCTCGCGAGCGACAGGAAATCACTCGGCTTCTACCGGAGTCCTGTGGCATAGCAATCTACACGATCCTGTCATACTAGTAAGACTCATGGGATCAGGATATATATATATATGCAAGTGGGTTTCATTCAACTCCTTTAAACTTAATGCACAAGCATAAAATAAGGTGCAGAATAATAGGGGTTATGCACCGGGGCTTGCCTGGGTAAGATTTAACCAAAAGTTAGCATTCCAACATGATGACACGATCCTCAAGGCGCCACCTTCTATGCTGCTCCGGATGACTCCACAAACCCTCAACGCTCCTATTAAAATATCTGAGGATGCGATGCAAGGCGTAAATGGACAACCGTAATTGCAACTAGGAGAACACGATACACTTCGCAAGCTAACGAGCTGACTCTAATGGCTACGCACTAGGCCACGTACCCACGTCGTTGGTCCAGACATTACTTTCCCGACAAAAGTTGTAAAACAACCCGAGGTGTTGCTTTATCCAATTTTCAATTAAATTTATATTCGAACTAGGGCTTATTAGCTTTTCTAACATCTAGTATTCTGGAGTTACCCAAGCTAGGGAGTACTGAATAATGTCAGGAACCTACTGTGAATTTTATAGAATTATTACTGTTATCGATTAACCTTGGAAATTCGTACAAGTTCATAGTCCAGAAATGTTAATTCTCTCTAATTAATTAACGAGCTTCTGAAAACATTATACAACTATGCGAAATAAATACACTAACATATAGAGAATGATTTTAGAAACCAAACAAAACTTGTTTCACAATTTTTGACTCCTACAAGATTTCATATTGAATTTACAAGTTTACTCTAAGGGCTAATTGGAAAAACTTTAACATTCGAAAAGGGCCGGCGGCCACAACCCAGCCCGCCAGCCCCAGCGGCCCACGCGGGAACGACTGCGCGCGTCGCAGGCCGGCCCAACCGATGGCCCACGACGGGGAGCCCGCACCCGCACCCGTGAATTAACAAAAGAGACCCTAGACCAACAGTTTATTACGAGACGCTCCAGCGCACTATTGTACCAGAGACGCGCTTTGCACCAAGCACCCCACGCAAAACCATCTTTACCAAGGGCCGGTCCCCGACGCCACTGCGCCCGACGACACAACTCCGGCCGGCACCTTGCACCAACGTCGGCCAACGGGGCGAAAAACCCGCCCAACAAGCGAGCCGATGGGCACCACGGGGCCGAGACAAAACCCTAGACGACGATTCAGAAGCGCATCGTGGACCCTATCGCTCTGCTCCCGAAGGCGGCCAACCGACAAGGCGGCGGGCACGCTCCGACGACCCTACTGGCTAACGAGGCAAAAGAGGTTGTGGGGAGGTAGGAGAGACTCACCGTGAGGACGGCCGTGCAACCGATTGAGGTGGAGGGAGGCCGAGGAACTCCGGCCATGTGCGCTCGCACCGCGCGGCGGCACTCCGAGCCGGGCATCCTCGCGTCACCTCGTCACCGATGGTCGGCCTGGTCAAGACAACACGAGCATCGGGAAGAGGGGGTCGCGGTAAGCTCAGGGGCACAGGCAATTGGATTTCTATTGACCACACGGGCCAAACTGCCCAACCTACCCACCTGGCGGCACCCGACCGGCGGCGAGGAGCAAGCGGAAGAGGCGGCCGGTGAAGCATGGCCGAGCTCGAGGCGAAAAGGGCACCTAGCCGACTACCCATGCCACCTACTGGCGCGATGAATCAAGCTGCAAAGCACAATTTGGTGATTAGGGAGGGAAGGAGAGGGACGGTGGTACAGCGCGGTGCGGTCGGGGGAGGTCACGCGGTGGGTCGAGCAATTAAAGGGGGGGGGGGCTCCGACCGTGAGCGGCCTACCAGCACGCGCACAGCTGACGCGACAACTGGCCCTGGAGAGACGCGCTGGCCATGTCGAGCTGAGCCGAGGTGACCCCTCCATGCCGGATTCGGCGAGCGGGGTCGGCCGGTCCGAAAAACAGAGGAGGCGGGAACCGGGGCCCTTGGCTAGTTCACACCTTGGCGACGCGCGCTGGCTGCCGGAGAGTGCGCCCA
This sequence comes from Saccharum hybrid cultivar R570, assembly GCA_038087645.1. Taxonomy (NCBI): domain Eukaryota; kingdom Viridiplantae; phylum Streptophyta; class Magnoliopsida; order Poales; family Poaceae; genus Saccharum; species Saccharum hybrid cultivar. The sequence goes on from JAQSUU010000344.1 coordinate 27,623,772, forward strand.
CGGGCGGCACCACGGACGAACGCGCCCCCCATCGGACGGGACCACGGCCTCGCGCAGCGCCGTTCAAGGTGACGCGATGGCTCTAGGGCAGGGCAGGCAGCAGACGGCCAGCAGCCGGCCAACGCGAGCCACCGACACGACCGTGGCCAGGCGCGGCCACGCGCGGTCACGTGCACGCGAGGCGACAGCAGACGCCGACCGAACACTAGCAAGAGTTAACGAGCACAATTTTTAAAGCGGAGCAAAAATCATCGATTCATCGGAGCATGGCTCAACCAGTTTGGTGCACCTACGGTCGCACCGACAACTGCCTATCCAAGCCATCGACACGGCCCGAGAGTGACCCGAGGAGAAAATGGGAAGGTGCCAAGATGCATTCGTCATGCCAAGTGCCAGTTCACGAACAGAGCAAGGAACAACGTTCACCGCGTGCTCTAGGTAGCTTTGGCAAATTTTTACAGAAGCAACGTGACCCCCAACAAGCCGACAACCTATACCAAGCTCACGTGCCCATTTAGATGCAACCGATGGTACCACTACACGTAGCAAGTGCTTAGTTATTTCTTTCAACTTTAATTGTCAAAACGGCATTGTCATTACTCACTTCGTTTAGGTAGAATTGAATTTTGAATTCGATTTTTGGAGCTAGCAAAACTCTAGCTAACCATAATTATTCCCCAAACAAGAAGGTTGCACTTCCATTTACGCAACTCGTGCAAAGATCTTTTATTTACGCGCCATGCTCAAGTTACCTTTTTATTTTCGTTTATAAATGTGTTTTCACGCCAACAATTAAAACGACCGATCGTTCCATTTCTAATTAGGGTCTTGTTAGTATGTTTTCACGTAACACCAATTAACCGCCATTATTTGTTTACTATTTCTTGTGAGGGAAAAAATTGTAAACATCGAGAACGTGTTTACTCAATTTCTTTTTGATCTTAATCAGGATGCTAAGCAAGCTCGTGACACCAGGGTGTTACAGGGTCTTTGGTTGAAAATCAGGGGCCTTCCCATTTTGGTGATAGGAAGGAGCATAGTTGTCTTGGGCATCAGAGTATGATCCATCATCACTCAACTTGGAGTTGGATCCATAACCAGCATCTCCCGTGGCTGCGACTTTTTAAGGGGAAAAACACAAAGACGTGAAAGCCTGTCCAACTCAAAGACATCATTATGTCAGAAATGCAACAGACAAGGGATTCTTCTCACCTTACTGCCAGAGAAGACCTATCCCCTCGTGCAATGGACATCGTCTGCTAAAAGCACACAGATAAAATCAGGGTAGTGGTTCAAGTTATAGTAGGCCACATGCTTTCAATGAAAACTGATAAGTTAAATGGACAACGACAAAGCAGATGATTATGAATTACAGTAATAGATGTGTGAATTGTCAAGAACTCAAATATGTGAGATATTTATCAATAATGCCCGACTCATATATTTAGCATTTTAGCTAGGAGTTCCATAATATTATAGAAATTGGTTACACCGTGGTAGAGTTGAACAGCTTTCAACTGATCAATAAAGAACACCATAGAACAAAATATGTTAACCATATGCACATATCACAAATACATATATATGGAGATTGAGCAACATGTATATTGAGAAGATGTAATAAAATATATTACTAAAAGGACTACCGTCAAGAATATGTTTTAAAGTTCAGCTACTATAATCTTATTAGTTAATCGTCAGTTTTTTCTCTAGGACGTGCAGGAGAGCTTTTCATCTCCATTAAAGAGAGAAAAAAGACACAGCTGCATAACTAAGCACCCAAACCAATGTGCACACCACGAGAGTTCCTCTTCTTCCACTGGCCACACTACAGCCATCACATAAGGAGTGACACTATTAAAAACACAATCATTCCACTGTTTGCAGATCTGGTCAAATAATGTACGTATTAAAACATACAGAAGCGACAGATTGTTATAGTGGATTTGCAAGCAATGCCCTTTGGTACACAACCATATCTAGCTGATTTGAGAAATTTGATATTTTCAGTAGCTGATCAACTCAGATGTAAGCTGTTCATAAGCATGAAAGAGGCTGGCTGCCAGCAAATACTAGTTGTCCCAAAAGTTAGTTAAAGTGAGTTAGTTAAAGTGAATGCACAATCTCAGAGACTCAGACTACACCAAGTGAATCCAACTAACTTGACAGATGCATATTGATGTCAATTAGTTTTTATTCTTTTCACTAGGTTGTTTATTTTCCCAACCTGGCGTGTGTCAATAAACTCCGCCTATGTTGACTGGAAGACTTTCTTAAGTCGTCTCAACATAGCCGGTCCCAAGCCCGGGTAAAGGAGGAGGGTGTGTTAAGGTCTGGCAAACCAACAGTAAAAAAACAGCCACTCTCATGGATTTGAAACCCACAAGAGATTCGTTGGGGCGTAACCCTCTTAGCGACGCGCTACATCGGAACCCGGGTGTGGTGTTAAATGGGCAAGGGCCGGGTCGTCATCCCCTTAGTGGCGCGTCGTATCGTGACCCGGGTACGATGAAAAATGAGCAAGGGTCGGGCCGTCGCAACCTTAGTGGCGCGCTACATCTACGCCCGGGTGTAGTGAAAAATGAGCAAGGGTCTTCGCACTTCCCTCGACGGGTGCGAAGGGTAAGGAAGCTAGCCGAGCCAACTAGGATTCATCTAGGTAGCTGGAATGTAGGGTCCCTAACGGGTAAGCTAAGAGAGCTAGTCGATGCAGCAATTAGAAGGCGTGTAAATATTCTATGCGTTCAGGAGACTAAATGGAAGGGCCAGAAGGCGAAGGAGGTGGAGGATACTGGCTTCAAACTTTGGTACACGGGGACAACATCGGGTAGGAATGGTGTAGGCATCTTGATCGATAGGAGCCTTAAGGATGGAGTCGTTGATGTTAGGAGGCAAGGCGACCGGATTATCTTGGTCAAGCTGCTAGTTGGAGATTCGGCTCTGAATGTGATCAGTGCCTATGCCCCTCAGGTAGGTCTTAGCGAGGGCACCAAGAGGCAGTTTTGGGAAGATCTTGATAGCATGGTTAGTACCGTGTCTATCAGCGAGAAACTCTTTATAGGAGGAGACCTCAACGGCCATGTTGGTGCGACTAATGTAGGTTTCGAGCGGGTGTACGGGGGGTTCGGGTATGGTAGTAGGAATCAAGAGGGGGAGGATGTTTTGAACTTCGCGCTGGCCTATGACTTGTTGATAGCGAACACCCTCTTTAGGAATAGGGAATCTCATCTAGTAACCTTTCGTAGTGGACAACACTCGAGCCAGATCGACTTTATCCTTGCAAGGAGGGAGGATAGACGTGCTTGCTTTGATTGTAAGGTGTTACCTGGGGAGTGTGTTGTCCCTCAACATAAGCTTGTGGTGGCGGACTTTCGCTTTCGGGTACGTGTCCACCGGGACAGACGGGCCAAGATTGCGAGAACGAAGTGGTGGAAGCTTAGAGGGGAAGCAGCGCAGACGTTTAAGGAGAGGATGCTAGACGAGGGACCTTGGGAAGAAGGAGAAGATGCCGACGACATGTGGCTAAAGATGGCAACATGTGTCCGGAAGGTGGCTTCGGAAGTGTTTGGCGTGAGTAGGGGAGGCAAACGGGAAGCGAAAGACACATGGTGGTGGAATGACGAGGTGCAAAGGGCTATTAGGGAGAGGGAGTGTTTCAAGCGTCTCCACCATGACAAGAGTGTAGCCAACATCGAGGGCTATAAAATAGCGAAGAGGGTTGCAAAGCGAGCTGTGAGTGTAGCAAAAGGTCAGGCGTATGATGGCCTTTATCAGCGGCTAGGCACGAAGGAAAGGGAGAAGGACATTTATAGGATGGCTAGAATCCGCGAGAGGAAGACAAGGGACATCAACCAAATAAAATGCATCAAGGATGGGACAGATCGACTTCTGGTGAAGGATGAGGAGATCAAGGACAGATGGAGAGAGTACTTCGACAAGCTGTTTAATGGGGAGAATGAGGGTCCTGCCCTTGAGTTGGACGACTCATTTGACGATACCAACAGACGCTTTGTGAGGAGAATTCAGGAGGCAGAGATCGGAGAGGCTTTGAAGAGGATGAAGGGAGGTAAAGCGATGGGCCCTGATGGTATCCCCATTGAGGTGTGGAGATACCTAGGCGCCAGAGCGATAGTATGGTTAACTAAGCTTTTTAACCTTATTTTTCGGTCAAACAAGATGCCTGAAGAATGGAGGAGAAGTATATTAGTACCTATCTTCAAGAACAAGGGAGATGTTCAAAGTTGTACTAACTACCGTGGGATTAAGTTGATGAGTCATACGATGAAGCTCTGGGAGAGGGTTATCGAGCATCGCCTAAGGAGAGTGACACATGTGACCCAAAATCAGTTTGGGTTCATGCCTGGTAGGTCGACCATGGAGGCGATTTTCTTATTACGACAATTGATGGAGAGATATAGGGAGCAGAAGAAGGACTTGCACATGGTCTTTATTGACCTCGAGAAGGCATATGACAAAGTACCGAGAAATGTCATGTGGTGGGCCTTGGAAAAGCACAAAATCCCAACTAAGTACGTTACCCTCATCAAGGATATGTACAGGGATGTGGTGACGTTTGTCCGAACATGTGATGGCGACACCAGTGACTTTCCAATTAAAATAGGACTGCATCAGGGGTCAGCTTTGAGCCCTTATTTATTTGCTTTGGTGATGGATGAGGTCACAAGGGACATACAAGGTGATATCCCTTGGTGTATGCTCTTTGCTGATGATGTGGTGCTAGTTGACGACAGTAGGGCGGGGGTTAATAGGAAGTTAGAACTATGGAGGCACGCGTTAGAGTCGAAAGGGTTCAGACTTAGTAGGACTAAGACCGAGTATATGAGGTGCGATTTCAGCGCGACTAGGCACGAGGAGGGAGACGTTAGCCTCGATGGAAAAGTGGTGGCCAAGAAGGATACTTTTCGGTATTTAGGGTCGATGCTACAAAAGGATGGAGACATTGATGAAGATGTTAGGCATAGAATTTCAGCCGGCTGGTTGAAATGGCGTCAAGCTTCTGGCGTTCTCTGTGACAAAAGGGTGCCTCAGAAGCTGAAAGGTAAGTTCTATAGGACGGCGATTCGTCCGGTGATGTTATATGGTGCTGAGTGTTGGCCTACAAAAAGGCGACATGTCCAGCAATTGAGTGTAGCGGAGATGCGTATGTTGCGTTGGTGTTGTGGGCACACAAGGAGGGATAGAGTACGGAACGACGATATTCGGGATAGGGTTGGGGTGGCACCAATTGAGGAGAAATTGATTCAACATCGGTTGAGATGGTTTGGACATGTCCAACGAAGGCCTCCTGAGGCGCCGGTGCGTAGTGGAGTTCTAAAGCGGGCCGATAATGTAAAGAGCGGTAGAGGTCGACCTAAACTAACTTGGGACGAGTCCGTTAAGAGAGATCTTAAGGAGTGGAATATCCCCAAGGATTTAGCTATGGACAGGAGCGCTTGGAGATTAGCAATCAACGTGCCTGAACCGTGACATCTTTTGTCTTGTGCCCTTTAGGTCCCTTTATGTGTCTCCCTGTTTCTCGTCTCTTTTGGGTTTCATCTCTAGCCTACCCCAACTTGCTTGGGACAAAAGACTATGTTGTTGTTGTTGTTGTTGTTGTTGTGGCGTGTGTCAATACAAACTAGTCAAAACTCAGGTCTTGTGAGTTGCTGGGTATGCCAATATAAACCATTCAAGCTCCTTACCTCAGCTTAGGACCTTGAAAACGATCCAGCTGTAGGTTCAGCAGGTGCTGACGCGAATGAAGAGTTGAAGACCTCACTGCCAAAGAAAGGCAAGATGTGTACACTAACCCCAGTTCCAGCCGCTTCAATGAGCTTTGGGTGCACACCTCTCCTCCCCTGCTGCAAGACCAACATAGCACATATTAGTAAAGTCAGAAGAGTTTTTAAGTTTGTGACCATGACCAATATAAAAAAAAAAGTCCACTAACTATGTTTCTAGTGGCTTAACGGTTCAACATCCACATATACCACTAGATCCTTGGAGCCAAAATTCAGAAGCAAGTGTTCTTTTCACATCAATGTACAAATTATGTTTCTGGTGGCATGTTTGCATAGAGGATTGTGTAGAAGAGTTCCACTTCAGGCATACTTCGGATGATCTCCAATAATTGAGATTTGAGAACACAAATCTACTGTAGATTAAATTCATAGTTTCCTTTCAGTACATCATCAAGATAATATTTTCCTAACTATCCATTTTCTGTTATGAACAACAGAATTGCACACATTTCCTAATCTATGTACAACTATTATGAATCAGGGAACATCCATCATCTATGTACAGCTATTATGTACAACTGTTAGTATATAAATTTAAATAAAAGTAAACTGTACAAAGAGAAAGAGAGAAAGTGAACAGCAAGGGGGAGTCAGAGACAGGGCTAGGACACAGGTAGTGTTTGTGGTTACTGAAGCATCACAAATAGTAGTTTGATGAACGTAAAATTCAGAAAAAAAAAAACAGCCCAACAGATACATTTAGATGGCAATTAGGTTATAACTCTTTGCTATTCTCTGCTACTAACTTTTGAATGGCAACTAGCTCCTCACAGGTCTCTAGGTCTGAATTGTTGTCATCAAAATCCCCATTATCATCTAAACTAGCAGCTAAGTCTCTAAGAAAATCAGAGATGTTATCATCTTCATCATCTAAATATGCGGTTTTTAAGTTAATTCCCATGATTTATCCATGCGCCTTTATGAGGGAGATCAAACAACTTTCGAAATGAACTATAAAACAAAAAAGACCATAAGCATCACACCATCTACATACTTTGACAATAATGTTCATATCCATGCATCCACAAAATGGTTATAATTTAAACAGGATTATCATGTTCATGTCCACACAATATGAAAAGAGATGTACTAGAGAAAGAGGAACATACCATTACCGTGGGAGCTGAAGATGTACGAGGTGAGTCACAGCCAATGTTCTAGATGTTGAAATAATCTCTGAATGCCTGCTCGCCACACATGTCGTCTATGGGCTGTAGATCTGTAGGCTATAGCTCCAATGCACCAATGCTGCAAATCAGTATAAATTTACTTTAGAACTATTCAACAAATTCCATGGATGTAAAACGGTGCCGAATGCATATTCAGAAATTTGGAATGGATGAATGATTTCTTTCAGGACTAAACCAAAAATCAACAAAGCACACTCAAATAAAAGTTCTCTGAAAAAAATTGAAGGATGCAAGCAAGAGAACTGAAAGAAGATACATGTCTCACTGAAATTACAAGAACCAGGGGTGAAGCTGCCTATACTGTGGGGGGTGCCAATGCACCCACGTCAGAATCAAAATTAAGTGCAAACAATCTCAAATTACCACATATGCACCCCCCCTCAGGCAAGGTTCATGCACCCCCCACTGCCCAACGTGGAATACTGGAAGCCTGAAAGAGTTAGATCGATGCCAATTCAAAGCCGTGGCATATAAGTTTACAATAACTGCTGGCTTGCTAATTGGCTCAGTTATAGGAATAGATATGAAATACAGTATATGAACAGGTGTACACGTTTGTGTTGGGTGATTTTTTCAGTTGAGACATACATAGGCCAGATACCAATTACATATTAGATAAGTAAATGAGACTCATTTTTGTTATTTTGTAATTAGGAGCTGTAGTTATACATAGCCCTGATTTGTCAAACTATAAGGTTCTACAAGAGTTTAGTATTTGAAATTTAAAATTAGTTGACCATAGTAGTATGTCATTTGGGTTAATTACTAGTATTGTCAGATCGATATTATAAACATATAACTAGATAAATGAGCTAGGAGCTGGTTTTTAGCTTCATCGGCTCTAGCTCATCTGCAAACTCAAGCAAGGGGCCACAACAGTTTAGCCATACCAAATAGGGTCCAAGTAGAATTGAAGTGTTGCACTCAAGGTCCGACTTACCGGTTGAGACACAAACTGGAGTGGACCGGTAGGACAGAAAATCATGAAATCCCTGAAACTTCTATCAAAACGTATAAAATTTTTGCTAGAATTTTAGAAAGTCCAACAAATATTGTCTGAATGAAATCGCCATTACTCGTATGTCAATTTACCGGAGGTCACAAATAGAACCAAAAATCAATGAAATTCGGTCAAATTTCTGAACCCTTTATGCACCCATCAGCAAGGGGCTCCTAAAAGCATAAAAGAACTACAATACTGACACAAATGAAATTAACACGAACAGAAGATAGCCATGCATCTAAATCACATAAGATCCGAACTCAGGTGGTTTTTTAAATATTTTGCTGGACAAGCATTGTGGGCTGATGGCATATAGACCAAATACAAAATAATTTACAAAAGTAATGAGCAACATAGCACCTTATGAGGCACTGTATTATCAGAGGAGTTGAGCTTCGACAGCACTTGCTAGCCCAATGTGTAACAATGTCGTCTTCCTCTAGAGTTTCCTATGACAAGCCAAACATCGATCACGGCGGACGGTCAAACAATGATTCAGAGGGGGTATTCACATGCCAGGGAAGAACAAAAGCAAATTGTTGAAGACAAGGACAAACAACAGGTTAATTACCTCGTCAACCAACCTTCCCGGCGTGACTCTCCTGGGTCAAAACAGGCAGGTGGCGTTCTGTAGATCCTAGGTCACGGGGTGCTGCTGCTTGGGGACAGGGGAAGGGGAAGGGGAAGGGGAAGGGGAAGGAGGCTGGGCTGTGTAGTTCTTACGCGGGTGAAGGATGCCGCTGCTTCCCCTGCCGATGGGGATGAGCCCCCTTACGAACAGAGCACCAGCCAGCCGCAGCACACGAGCTGCGCGACGCTCGGGCCAGCACCGGTGGTTGCTCCCTCCTGCACCTCGATCTGGGGTCACGAGCTGCTGCTCCTTGAGGACAGAGAAAGGGGACCGATGGAGGATTTGGTTGGGCGTCGCACGGCTGTGGATCTGGGCGGTCGTGCAGGGTTGGCGAGCGATGCGAATCACACAGCGGCGAAGTTGAGTGGCGGCAGCGGCAGCAAAGTTGGAAGGCGATGGTGGCGGCGGATTTGGGCGGGCGTGCAGGGATTTGGTGGCCGCGAGACTTTAGGGTTTGGACTAGAGAGCAGAGAGTGGTATTTGGGCCTAAAAGTTTTAGCGTGAACGGGCCTTTTTCTTTTTCAGTTTCCCGCGAACGAGCCCTTTTTGGTTTTTAGCTAGCGCGACAGAGATCCTCTCATAAAAAAGCTAGTGTGCCAGAGGCACAGACCTATGCCGACCAAAGGTTGGTCCTCTTTGCTTATCTATCCCGACCCACAGTTTGACTCTATAGCTAATTGTTTTAGCGACCAATAGTTCATCCCAAAAAGCATATTTAGCATCACTTGATCTGTGGGCAAGCTATACCGACCAACGGTTCAACACTATAAGTATATATATAGCGACACACATGTGACGCTATATTAGTGTTGTGGTGTAGTGATCATTAGATTCTTCATCAATTATATTTTCATAGTGTACCTATTAGATGTCATGAATCTTTATAATTATCTATATAATGTTGGTCAAACTTGAGATGTTTTGACTCTCCAAAATTCTTGGAATGCCTTGTAATTTGGGATGGAGGGAGTATATGGCAAAGACTTTTGATCCAGAAAATTTTTAATATAAAAACCATCAATTAAACTAGAGATTTTTTTGAGTAGAATCAATTTTTTTGAGAAGATTGAGCAGAATCAATTAAACTAGATTTTTTTTTGAGAAAAAGCAATTAAACTAGAGATAATTAGATCTCGTCGATATTTTGGGCCGCTCCTGCCTGATCCATCGGCCCGATCGCCGCAGTTGGACAGGAGGGCCGATTCTCAAGCCGTACCGGCCCAATCGCCCAGAGCAGCTGGATTAGATTGGAATTGGATCACTTTGTTAGCCAGTTGTCCTATCACCAGCCCATTCACCTCCACGGAAGTGTGGGTCCGTGACAGCGCATGCCACCTACCATCCGTTGTAGTATTGTGGTCATGTACGTTCACTAAATTTAGGTCTAAAATTCACTATGTAAAAGGAAGATTCTCCGTCACATTAAAATACCGGCACATGTATGGAGTAATAAATGTAGATGAAATCAAAAACTAATTGTACAGTTTTGTTATACTTTGCGAGACGAACATTTTAAACATAATTAATCAATGTTCGACCAATTATTACTAAATAAAAACAAAATGCTACAGTACCCACCCGTGATTTGGCACACCTCAACTTGGGGAACTAAACAAGGCCTGCATTGCAATTGCGGCAAAGAAACGTAAGAAATTTGAAAACCATCCCTGATGCGATCATCTTTCCAAGCGTTCCCCACAGAAAATCCCGCATTCCCTTCAAATTCATGTCGTTCCACTTTGTATTTGCTATTAAATGAAAAAACATTTGGCCAAGACTTGTCGTAAATTTTGCAAATTGTCACCTCCATCTTCACTTTTCAATCAGCCCTTGTTATGAATAGTACCACTTTCGTCTTATTTGATAAATATTGTCCAATCATAGACCAACTAGGCTCAAAAGATTCATGTCGTGATTTTGAACTAAACTGTGTAATTAGATATTTTTTTACCTACATTTAGTACTCTATGCAAACGGCTAAAAATTGATGTGATGGAGAGAGAGTGAAAAAACTTGGAATTTTGAGGTGATCTAAATATGGGCCAGTTTTTTATTTGATCACAAGACAACGCAAATACTCACGTACAGTAGGTACTAGGTAGCACCAGTGCTGCGCCTACGACTTGCGTTGCGTGCAGCTGCAGCGTACGAGCTCTCAGTCCTGGAGGCCCAGCTCAACACAGCTCGGCGCCGGCCCGGCCGAACCCAGCTCAGCAACGGCTCGCCCTCCCACCAAACAAACCGAACCACCGCCCGCTGTTTGCTTTCCTTTCCTCTCGACGCCTGCCACGCCGAGACCAACCGCCGCCACCGGAATGGCGGGGTGAGGGAGCCGCGCCGCACCGGACAAGACAGAGGAGCCTCCGCCGCCGCGACCCACAGGACAGGAGGGGATCCAGCCAGCCAGCCATGGCGAGCGACGTGCCCATGAGCCCCGAGCTCGAGCAGGTGGACGGCGAGATCCAGGACATCTTCCGCGCGCTCCAGTGAGTCAGATCCCTCTCCCTCCCTCCTCTGCTTCCACCAATGCGCTTCTCGCCGCCCTCTCGGTCTCGGATTCGGAGATGCTTCTCCCGCCCTCGCGGCGCCGCCCCGATTTCGCCGGCTCCTGCTCCAGTCGCAGCCAGTTCCTTTACATACAGCTACTACTCCCCCTGCCGCTTCCTACGTTCTGCTCTGATGCACACCAAGTCTTAATCCCGTCTCACGCTGCTTGCTCCAGGAATGGGTTCCAGAAGATGGACAAGATCAAGGACTCCAGCAGGCAGTCCAAGCAGCTGGAGGATCTCACCGCCAAGATGAGAGAGTGCAAGCGGTACGTCTGCCTCAACTCAGCCCCGTGTTTTTTAAGCTAAAACGCGTACCTCACCAAGATTTAGCTTTCCCCACCTATACTATACGTGGCATTGCTATTCCTGACTCGAATCAGAGACTTCAGATCTTCTTTTTCTACCCAACATGAAAGCGCCCTGAGACTCTTTACAGTTAGCTAAAATAAAATACGCTGCTATCTTTTGCAGCTTGATCAAAGAATTTGACCGTATACTCAAGGATGAGGAGAAAAAAAGAACACTCCTGATGTCAACAAGCAGCTCAATGACAAGAAGCAGTTCATGGTTGGTACTTGTTTTTCCTTCACATTTGGCTTTTGTTGTTTGTCACTTTTGGACACGGGTATAATTCTGTTTCTTGTGTGCTATTGCAGATCAAAGAACTCAACTCCTATGTAACCTTGAGGAAAACGTAAGTATAAGCCTTTCCTTTTTCTATTTATAACGCCCTCAGAGTTGAAGCATTCTACATTGAATCCCTTATTTGCAAATTTATGCCGGCAGCGTTGTTTGCTTTGTTGCAATACACTTCATGCTAAGATGTTGTATCCACTGCATCTTTTTTGGTGTTTCAGGTACCAGAGTAGCCTTGGTAATAAGAGGATCGAACTATTCGATACTGGTAATGACCAAGCGGCTGACGAAACTCCAGTTCAAATGGCATCAGGTGGTCATCAGTAGCTTTTAGTATTTCTAACAATATCCTCTTCAAACATCATAGGTGTTAACTTTCTCACTAATGTACCTGGATGGTTTTACAGAAATGTCAAATCAAGAACTCATTAGTGCTGGAAGGAAACAAATGGACCAAACTGACCAAGCCATTGAGCGCTCAAAAATGGTCTGCAACTAACATACACCCTTTTGTTTTCTTTTTTGAACCATCAAGCAGAATTCTGCTATTGGTTAAAGAGCACAAAATACTCCTCTAGCTTCCATAAAAGAGAAGAAAGGAACAATAAACTTCAGCTCTTCCATAATGGATTTTAAAAGAACCATTTTCTTGTAGGTTGTAGCACAAACTGTTGAAGTTGGAGCTCAGACTGCTGCAACTCTGTCACAGCAAGTAAGTTTTCTTGAATGGCGATATAACCTGTTTGTTTACAACCAATTTTTTCCATCAAGTTTTTGCTAAGCTCTACTGGGGCTTACTGATCACAAAACTTCCATGCTTAATTGGATAAGGCCATAAACTATTATAGCTTTTTTTTGTCACAACCCTTCTTTCCCCTTATCTGCATCCATCTGACAATAGATTTGTATGCTTTATTTTACCTGTAAATGGTTCACTGCTCTGTCCCACTGAGTGTCAGTCACTCAGTCTTGAATATATTTGAGAATGGACAAAACCCAGAGGGCTTCAATTAGATCCACAATAATTGTCTCACACTACTATTTGACATAATGCTAATCAAAGTTTAGCTGTCTATTTACTTGAGACACTGCTGTAGTATTCTAAAAATGATAGTTCAACCACAATCTGTGCACTACACAACTCGATTGAAGGACTAAAAAAATCCTGCTACATTTTCCATTTGAAGTATGTTCACAAAGATTTCTTTAGACCAAAGAACAAAGTACCTTGAGATTCCATTTTCCTTAGGAATAAATATCAATCAATCTTGACACTTTCCAGAGCAAATGTAGCTTCTCCTTTTATATTAGTATGCTTCAGGAACTGGATATGTTTATAAAGGCAGAGTAGATGTTCTATATGCAATAAACAGTTATTAATATTTAGAATCTGATTTCTTGATCTGTTACATGTACCTGTATAAGTTGTTTCCCAAGGTCAACATGACAACGTCCATACGCTCGTGTGGTTGTTTTCTGAATATCATTTCGTCATTTTTTCAGACAGAACAAATGAAGAGAATAGGCAATGAGCTAGATTCTGTCCACTTTTCACTGAAGAAGGCTAGTCAAATGGTGAAAGAGATTGGCCGTCAGGTTCTCCCTCGCTCTCTAGCACTCAAATGCTTGTTTTTTTGTTACTCTTATGTGGCTGAATTTACAAGATTTTCCATTTCAGGTTGCTACTGACAAATGCATTATGGCGTTCCTGTTTCTGATTGTCTGTGGTGTTATTGCAATAATTGTTGTTAAGGTATGTTGCTGACTCTGTGAAGGTAGCATTGTATTTCTTTTGTGCCTAAATAGGATTAGCTATGCTTGGTGTTCAGTTTAGGAACAGAATCTCCACATGTAAGAGTAGAACTAGTACCAGTAGCCAACACCTTTGGGAGTGAAAATCCATGTGGCTGGGTCAGTTGTGGCCCCTATCTAACTTTCCCATAGGATCTGTTGGAATTAAATATCAAAGACAATTTGAGAAAACTTCGTTGGATAATTTACAGAAAGTTTTCCTTAAATTATTATAGGAACTAAAGTTGGGCAACTTTACCTTAGTTCTTTAGGGTCTAGTGCTAACAACTTGAACAGACATAGTGATGATTGAGAATGATGATGCATGTCAGGCCTTAGTGCTACTGATTTTGTGTTTGTTTTGAAACCCTATCTATTCTTTATCTCCCCACATAAGCCATTATCAGCTTAGTTCCTAATGAGAATCTTAGACCATCTGCTGGTTTCCTACACTGTACAATCAATAACCAATTACCCTTCTTCCTCACAGATTGTCAACCCACATAACAAGAACATCAGAGATATTCCGGGGCTGGCACCTCCCGCCATGAACAGGAAGCTGCTGTCCATCGATGCTTTTGGAGGGCTCTGAGCGCTGTGAATGGCTGCCCCCTGCAGTACAGCGCAGCACATCAGAGTTCTTTTATGAGCCACGATACATGATTTCGCGATTCTTTTGTGCTTGTATATTGTCTCATGTTGTTTACGTCCGCCCATTCTTTCCCTATTGCATTGGTGAGTAGTAGCTTCAGGTTTCTAGCGGCACTCTTGTTGTTTATTTGCTTGCGAGCACTGGCTTTCTGGTTGTCTGTGTATACGCGGTAGTGATGTGAATGTGAGAAATGAGATTCATCATGGTTCATTCTTGTGAGTTGTGACTGGTTTTGTGATCTTGCGGTGAAGGTTGTCAGTTTGGCATGCTTTTCGTGTGCTTGTGTACTCGAAGGTCACCTCGGTCCGAATGCGCCACCATGCCCAGCAGACCAGGTGGATTGGGATAGGCGGATAGGAAACTGGTGCGTCGTACGCCGCGTGCAGGGAAGAGGAAACTGGTAGGTTGCTTTACGAATTCCGATTGCATCATCGTCATGGCAACGAACCCAGCCACAGCCATCAGCCAGGACCAACGTGATGATCAATTAAACACTAGTAGTAGCAAAAGGCGCCCGGGCAACAGCAAGCTCTCTTGCGCACCCCCAGGCATTACGTTCTCTGCACGTCAGGTGTTTTCGTGGTCATAAATAACACACTCCCAAACCCAAACACCCTACGTTTCGATCTGCCGGTTCGCAGATCCACCTACAGAGGAGGCATTGAAGGGAGCTCGTCATCCTCGATCATCAAGACATCAGCAAAGAAGGGATCGCCCAGACAATCTCCAGCGGACTCGTAAGACGCCAGGCGTTTCTTGAACGAGCGAAGCTCCCGCTCGATTTTGTTGCCAGCAGCCTAGCCAAAAGTGTCCACAGGGATAGAATTTAGAAACGCAGACGCTGGTAGATTCCTTGGTTCACAGGTAATGTCAGTAGGGACTGAAAAGCGGAGGGGAATGATGAACTAACTCACAAGTGGTTTCAGCTTCTGTAGCACCATATCTACAAGGTAGATTAACCACACCACGTTTGTCTTCGGGAAGCTGCAGTGCAAGTACAGATTCAGGACCAAATCTGGCGTCAAGTAACTTTTTCAAGGGAACTTCAGCGTCGCATGTGCAACAGAAGAGGACTCTGATTACTGTTTACCTGCCCTCCCAGTGCTCCTGGGTAATCTGTTTCATTCTTCGATATGTTTCTGCCTGAAAACAACGAGATGCAATGCGTTAGGTAAAGCACATAATAATGTTTTAACATACTACTCTCAGGCAGATCAGAAGAAAACCTGCTTGTCTCCCTTTTTCCCTTGAAATAGTGCAGGGTCCGCAGACAGGTCAAGGAAAAGAATGGCAGTCCCTAGAACAAAATAACAAGGAATATAAGAGAGGCAAAAAAAAAAGTTACAGCATTACATGTCTTATTCTTTAATCTTTAAAAGTTTAAATGATCTACAATCACTTTTGTGCTAGGAGCAAGAAGTTTCAAAATGTTGTTGCTGATTGCGTGGCATCAACTGTTTCAGGTGTAAACCTCAATAAATATTTCATCTGTTTCAGGTGTAAACCTCATCGCCTGCTATCATATTATTCCACTGCTCCTCAACTCTGTTCATATATTCAACTTTTCAAGCTGACAAAAGCTGCAGGACAGTAAGCCAAAAATGGCAAGTATTATTTTATTAAGCATGCATTGTCTTGTTCTTATCTACGATATGAAGCATTATCTATTCTCCTTTCACCATGAAGGCCTACAAGTTGGCATACTTGTAAGTTGGCCTGTGGCTAGATGGCTAGGCTAGGCAGTGGCTGAGCTTAAGCACAATCTTAAGGGGGCCACTAATGATGCTGATAGGAACCGAGGTTCCTCCTCTGACCGAGCGCAGGTTGTAGCGGTGGTTGATCGGGGGTCGAGGCTTAAACCGCGATGGACCACGGCGGGGCGCCGTGATCTCGCGGAGGGAGAGGGTGGCGGCGCTACAGTACCGGCGCTACAGTGCCGCGGTACTGTTCACGGAAGAGAGAAGGCGGCTAGGGTTTCTCCCGGCTCCCTGAGGAAGCCGGAAACAATAATTGTTTCTGCTTAATTCTTTCCAATCAACCTTACAAGCATATATATATAGTTCTCCGAATAATAGGAATTTAACTCTAAAATAGCTAATAAATATAATAACTATGGGCTTTAAGCCCATGCAGCCGCCGGCATCCCTAGCCACTGATGGGCTTCCTGCGGAAATAGGAGATGCCGGTCATAACAGATGCATGGATCAAATTAGCCACGGATTACTATATGGTCTAAGACAATTTAAGAAGCTAGGGGGGATGGCCCAGGTTGATATTACCTAACCTCTGCCCCTGTGGTTAGGACTATCAGTGTGCATCCACCCCACCAAAGTTCAAATCCTAAATTCTGAGTCAAACGGTAAATTTCTAGTGTGTAGAGGACCAACAGCACCAGCACGTGTGTGCTGAGTGTGTCTACCTTATACTTTCTAAAAGAGTCAATAAACTTGGACAAGTTAGAAGATTGCCACATCGAACTTTAAGGGATTCCTCTAATCCACTAAGTATTTGTAATTCCCTTCTATCAGTTGCAGCAACTTCTTATTTACGCATGGCAAAAAATTGTTGTACAATTGTCACAAATACTTCTTATTTACGCATGGCAACTTCTTTTCGGTATTTAGGGTCGATGCTACAAAAGGATGGAGACATTGATGAAGATGTTAGGCATAGAATTTCAGTCGGCTGGCTGAAATGGCGTCAAGCTTCTGGCGTTCTCTATGACAAAAGGGTGCCTCAGAAGCTGAAAGGTAAGTTCTATAGGACGGCGATTCGTCCGGCGATGTTATACGGTGCTGAGTGTTGGCCTACAAAAAGGCGACATGTCCAGCAATTGAGTGTAGCAGAGATGCGTATGTTGCGTTGGTGTTGTGGGCACACAAGGAGGGATAGAGTCCGGAACGACGATATTCGGGATAGGGTTAGGGTGGCACCAATTGAGGAGAGATTGATTCAACATCGGTTGAGATGGTTTGGACATGTCCAACGGAGGCCTCCTGAGGCGCCGGTGCGTAGTGGAGTTCTAAAGCGGCCCGATAATGTAAAGAGCGGTAGAGGTCGACCTAAACTAACTTGGGACGAGTCCGTTAAGAGAGATCTTAAGGAGTGGAATATCTCCAAGGTTTTAGCTATGGACAGGAGCGCTTGGAGATTGGCAATCAACGTGCCTGAACCGTGACATCTTTTTGTCTTGTGCCATTTATGTCCCTTTATGTGTCTCCCTATTTCTCGTCTCTTTTGGGTTTCATCTCTAGCCTACCCCAACTTGCTTGGGACAAAAGGCTATGTTGTTGTTGCTGTTGTTGTTTGTAATTGTCACAAATGATGAAAAACTACAAAGACTAAAGGAATATTGCAAACTACAGAAACAACGGTAAATGCAATGCAAAAATGAAAAACTTAGTCTGTTAATAAGTTCAGATAATTCTGGGGGCACCTGTGTTGATCCGAGAAAGAGTGAAGTCAATTATGGAAATATTCAGACCAAAAGTTCTTGCATGCATCCTCTTCCCTTGAAGAGTGAAGCTCATTGTATGATTTGTGTCTGGAGTTTCATCTTGAGCCAAAAGAATGTTACCCCTGCCATGCCACGCACATAGTGGTGTTAACTAAAATATGAAATATAGCCTTAGGTTGTGAAAGCTAAAGCGCTTAGGTATGAAATATATTTCCATTATTTTTTCATACGACACTGTTTTCACTATACAAAATGACATTGGCTCTGAGATTTTAATTTAAAGACATGAATCACCAAAGCTGTGTTGAGAGAACAGACCAGTGCAAATCTCGATGTTCAAATTCACAAGCACTTTCAGCTACTGCTAAGGAAGCAGTAACCTGCATCAATAGAATGAAATATAGCTGTCCTTAGAACTTTGTAGTTGAGGTCACACATGTATAATATAATATATTATAAAATTCATTGTGCGGACCTGAACCAGTAAACTGTGAGCCTCTTTATAGTCAACTAGAGCGAAACTTTCAAGATCAGTGCCACCATCAGCTAGCACAAAGACAATGTAGCACTGAAAACAAAGATTACTTATGTAAGAGGTAAATTAAGAGGTATGTTCTGTTTCCCATGTTCCACGACAATGACATGATATTTTGTTTCCCTAAGATGAGAACTTACCTGTTCCCTTGTAAACTCCTTTGGATGGTCATTTTCAGATCCACGTTCCGCATCATAGTCTTCCCAGGCACGAATCAGAGAAGGGTCATAGGGTCCTTGACAGACCCGAAAGCTGCAAGATATATGAACTTGAGAGGACTCAAACCAAGGTATTTAGTGTTATTGAAGTACCTTTGTACAGACAAAATCAAAATTATTCGTAGCCAGGCTTTAATCATTTAGTACAATTTCTAGATAAATAGTGCGGTAGAATTTTGAAAGAATATGTTGGAAACCGGTCTCACTGCGCAGGTGAGCAGCAGCAGCTCACTCACCCTCTCACAACTCACGGTTAGAGGTAGAAGATGAACTTGAGAACAGAGAGCACACACTCACAGCCTGCGCACACGTCTGCTGGTGTAGCAAACCGAACTGCTTTTTATTGCTAAACAAGTTGTTATATATACAACTCTAGTCAACTATTACTTGCTAGTACTATAGCCACTACTAGCTACAGCTGGCCACTAGTGGGCTGAGATCAGCCACTACAGACTGCTGCCATCCTGTTACAGTAGATAGAGATTAGAGAAGATAGCACGGTTGACTTATTGCCAACTTTTCTACTGCTGCAAAGGTGGAGTGCAGCAGGCCTTTTTCCTGCTGCTGCAAAGGGTGGAGAGTGCAGCAGATTATCTCACAGAATACAGGTTCTTCATACAAGCTATAAATAGTCAAAGTTTTATGTATTTTCCCACTGCAAAGATAATGAAAGGCACATACTCTTTTGTCTCAATGAAGCCATTGCATGAATTTGTTTTAACATCATCACCCTGATTTGCTCTCAGATTATTAAGCGTTAGAGAAAGTAAGACTTCCTCAAGTATTTCTTCCGATCTCTACAAAACAGAACCACCTCATGAGTACCAAACAAATATAGACCAGATAACACTAATTAATGAAGTGAACCTTTTGGGTTTCTCCATTGACTAACAAGTCTCCGTCAAAAGGTACCACTTTGCACACCGTTCTTCCAGCCCTGTAGGCCTCCCCATAGGTCCCTTCACCAAGCTTCGTGATGCTGCCTAGCTCACTATCCATGAACAATATCATTAACTAACAGTAAACCACAAAAGAATCCAGAAAACAAAGGAATAATATTTATATTGAAAGGTTGAACTCCTACCAATAAGCAGAGAATACTTCTGCCAGGGTAACTGGTGCAGACTGCCTGCAAACCATGAGGAGCTGGTCAAAAGCACTCAGAGCTTCACCATTCCATGGAATGCTAGCTTCAACAGGCTCCTCCTTAATGTTCACTTTACCGAATGATGTAATCAGGCTGTCTTTTGCACTGCTCTTTAAACTGATATCAGTGTAGCCGACAGGGATTGCCCTTCCAGCGGTGTATGTCCCTGACCCTCTGTTAGTTGTACTGTTGTTACTGAGGACTGATGGTAAGATTGGCGTCTCCATAATGTCAAACAAGGGCTCCGATGACGCACGTCTTGCAAGACTGGAAATTTTCCACCTCTCCAAAATTGCAGCCAGATCATGAATTATGATATTCTCCTCCATCCCTTTGTTCCACGAGGCAAAGTACTTAGGAGAAGGACTTTCTTCCATGAGATCAAAAGCACCGACCTCTTCAAAATATGCCTTCTCCTTGCTAAAATCGGGAGGGCCACCCTGATGTTTCTTCTGTAAACAACATGGCAAGCTTAACAAGAAACTAATTCAACAACAACAACAACAATAACAACAACATAGCCTTTTGTCCCAAGCAAGTTGGGGTAGGCTAGAAATGAAACCCAAAAGAGACGAGAAACAGAGAGACACGTAAAGGGACATAAAGGGCACAAGACAAAAAGAGGTCACGGTTCAGGCACGTTGATTGCCACTCTCCAAGCGCTCCTATCCATAGCTAAATCCTTGGAGATATTCCACTCCTTAATATCTCTCTTAATGGACTCGTCCCAAGAAACTAATTCAACAACATCAGAAAATATGCGTGTAGAAATAGCAGACCCACCACTCGGTTGCTAGGTTTGGGTGGTCGTTTCAGTGCTCCACAGGGTTTCTGTTGAAGACTTGCACCGGGTGCGACAAAAATACTCTCTCTCCCTCTGTATTCAAAACATTTGTTAGTTAAAAACTTACTTGAGATTCATATAATGCCGAAATTTGCTAACAAGGTGAAAAAGTTTGTTTAGAGGTTGGCTCATAACAACCTGCCAGTACATCGTAACATAGCAAGAAGAGGGATTAAATTAGATACCGTGTGCCCATTGTGCATTCATATGGATGAAGACTGGCCATCTTTTTTTTTCAAGTGCAGACTTGTCAAGGAACGCTGGTGAACAATGAAATGTGAAAAAGAGAGAACTATGCTGGAAGGCTGCAATTCAGGTGTTGAAACTATCAGTTTGGTCTCCGATGTGGAACAGCAGGTGCAATAGAAGATTTGATGTCCCCTGAGTTTGTGAGTCTCGGTTTGCAATAGAATGTGTAATCAGGTATCGGATTCTTTAATTACTTATGGTGCAGGTATGTATGCCTCTAATCCTCATATGTTGGACCATCCACCAGACTTTGTAAAGGAATTGGTCTCTAGTGACATTCCCGGAGACAATGACTAATGGAACCGTTTGCAAAGTGGAAGTAAAGCTGCGCGTCACATGAACAAATTTGCTAATGAAGAGAAATGGAAGCTAGGCGCACCTGATGGAGAGCGAGCGGTTCCAGCTGGTCCGCTTTCGCGGCACGAAGCTCGGCCGCCGCAGGCCGCTGAAGCTGGCCCTCCTGCGGGAACAGGAAAACGCGTTACCCAATCACGGCAGAGGCAGCCCTAAATCCACAGAACCAGTGACATGCCGGCGAACGAACGAACGAACGATTGGCAGCGGCCAGGAGCGCTCTTACGTCTCCACGTTCGTCCTGCCGGACGACTCCTCGACCAGGCGACGACCGTACACGACGCCGACGTGGGGCAGCCGAGCCCGGCCGCTGGCCACGATCTCCGACCACCGGTCGGCTGCGCGAGAAGAGAAAGCGGGTTAGTGGGCGGCGCGATCTCCCGGCGGGGCGGGCGCGGCGGCCGGGCTCGTACCTTCTCGAGACGCCATGGGGACTGGGGCTTCGGCGGGAGGGGCGAGAGGGAGGTGGACGGAGGAGCGTGGGATTGGGGTGGTGGAGGGGACGGGGTCGAGGCGGCCAGGCGGCGTTGTCCGAAATTGAATGAGTCTGGAGTGCGTGTGAATTCGAATTCCGCGGCCGTTGGAATGGGGGTCCGAGGGGAAGGGGTAGACGAGCGGTGGTGCGGTGGCCGGCGGAGTGGACACAGTGGAGTGAGGTCGAGAAGCTTGGGCCGGGTCACGGGGGCGGATCTCGTGGGCCTGTCAATTACTTAGCGGCGCTCGAAATTACTTAACATGTAGGCGTGCGCATCTCATTCCTCGGAGTCAAATTTAAAAAGTTTGACTAAAAAAATAAAAAATAGTATTAACATTTATAACTAAAAATATATTTATCATAAAAGTATATGTCATGTTTAATCTAATAATATATACATTTTAAAAAGTTTGACTCCTCGTGAGCCGTGAAGCGAGATGTACATTTATTTTAAAACGGAGGGAGTAGCTTCCTCCCATTTGTTTAACTAAAACCTCCTCCAAAAAGTTAAAAAAAATGGAGCATATAAATACCTGCGCCTCATTACAGCAAGGCCAACGTATTGGGAGCTCTGAACCATGATGATCCATCCATTTGAAAAGCTATGACTCGGCACTTAACCCTAGCCCTCGGTTAGGGCGTCCCCAACAACCTTTTCTAATAGCTAGCTAATGTGGAGTCTAGAAACAATTAAATAATAAAAAGTAGATAGTGGTAAAGTATGTCTTGAGAAACGTGCGAGCTAAACTCTTGGTCGCTAGCGAGATGAATTCTTCGTTTCTCTTTCTTCTGGATTTGGCAGATGTTCATCTAGCCAGCTGAGTCTAGAAACAATTAAATAATAAAAAGTAGATAGTGGTAAAGTATGTCTTGAGAAACGTGCGAGCTAAACTCTTGGTCGCTAGCGAGATGAATTCTTCGTTTCTCTTTCTTCTGGATTTGGCAGATGTTCATCTAGCCAGCTGACTGTACCACTGTTGGGGACGCCCTTACGGGTTACAACTGTACAACTAGAAACAAATCTCAGCTGTCTGGGGAAATATCACTTCTTGCTGAAAAGCCGGAACCTACAACGTAGGTCTCGTGGAAGAACATACAACGGCCCAAATGGGAAATTTTTTTATTTTTAGCCCAAATTTGAAACAAATTTTAAATTGGAAAAAGTCTACATCACCCCCTGAAGTATGGGGTGGTGTCTAATTTACCCTATCAAGTATGAAACGGTCTAATTTACCCCCTGAACTTTCCAAAACCGTCTACTTTACCCTTTGGGACAGTTTTGGATGGCGGTTTGCTACAGTAATCATGGTTTTGCTATAGTAACAGAATCTTTAAAAAAATCATAGTAAATCACAGAAAAATCGTAAAATGAAAAATCCAATTTTGTTGGACTCCACGTGAGTAGATCTACACAATGAACATATAATATGGTGTGCTTTAGTATAAAGTTTTTGCTGTAGCTTTAAATTTATTAGAAAATCCTAATAAATTTAAAGCTATAGCAAAAATTTTGTACTAAAACATATCATATTATATGTTCATTGTGTAGATCTACTCATGTGGAGTCTAACAAAATTAGATTTTTCATTTTACGATTTTTCTGTGATTTACTATGATTTTTTAAAGATTCTGTTACTGTAGCAAACCATGGTTACTGTAGCAAACCGACGTCCAAAACTGCCCCAGGGGGTAAAGTAGACGGTTTTGGAAAGTTCAGGGGGTAAATTAAACCGTTTTCATACTTGAGGGGGTAAATTAGACACCACCCCATACTTTAGGGGATGATGTAGACTTTTTCCATTTTAAATTTAACCTGGATTTCAAATCTTTTTTAAAACTAACTCGTTTGGCCCCGCCACCATGCATGGCGGGGCAAATGCATTGAACCCCGCCATGCATGGTGACAGGGTGGAGGGGCCACGTGGCAGGGACGTGGCAAAGACACCCGGGCATACCCCGCCATGATGCGTGGCGGGGTATGCCAAACCCGCCACCCATCATGCCGGGTTACACCCCGCCATGATGCGTGGCGGGGTATGCCAAACCCGCCATCCATCATGCCGGGTTACACCCCGCCGCCCATCATGGCGGGGTACGGCCGAAATAAAGGTCGCGCCCCGCCACGCCCGCTCGGGCATTAGAAGAAGCCGAGCCCCGCCGCTCCCCGCCGCTGGAGCCGCCACCGACGCCCCGAGCGCCGCCACGGCCGCCACCGTCGCGCGCCGCCCCTCCCCTGCGCCAGCGCTGCCCCTGCCGCGCCCCGCGCCGCCGCCGCCGCTGCCGCGCCGCCGCTCCCCGCCGCGCCCCCGCCGCCGCTGCCGAGCCCGCCGCGCTGCCACAGCCGCCGTCCGCGCCGCCGCGCCCTCCCCCGCGCCCCGGCCGCCGTTCCCGCGCCGCCACCCCGACCGCCGACCGTCGCACCCCGGCCCGGCCCCGGCACGCCGCCGCCCGGCCAACCTCGCCGCGCCGCCGCGCATCGCACCCGTCCCGGCCCCGTTTTACGGTAATTTTTTTATTTTTTCGTTACTTAGTTAATAGTATTTATTTAGTTAGTTATTTAATATTATTTGTAGTAAACGATTATTTAGTTATTTAACCTTAGTTATTTAGTTAGTTAACGATTATTTGTAGTTAGTTAGTTAATATTATTTGTAGTTAGTTAGTTATTTAGTTAGATAACGATTAATATTAGTTATTTAGTTAGTTAACGATCATTTGTAGTTAACAATTTTTTGTTAGTTAGTTAGTTAATATTAGTTTTTAGTTAATCGGATGTTATTAGTTATTTAGTTATTAGTTAATTAGTTAACGATTATTAGTTAATGATTATTAGTTATTCGGATGTTATTAGTTAATATTAGTTATTTAGTTACTAAGTTAGTTACGTAGTAGATAAGTAAGGTTAGTTAGTTAGTTATGTAGTAATTAGTACTACCATATTGGTCAGTTGATAATCGGATGTCAAATCGTTTTGTAGATGGATTACGGTGTAAGAGTTTTTTACGGAGGAAATGTTAGGAGAGAGGATTGGCAGTTTGAGGGTATGTATGAAGAATTGGAATAGTTTGATGGCACCCCTAGTTTCAGCGATCTATGTGACCGTTTGAGTTTGAAGTTTGGCGAGGCTTTCACACTAAAGGGTATGTTTGATGTTGGAAGGAATATGGCACACTATGTGATGATGGACTTGTGCAACCAAGCAGAGTGGTCCCGATACAATAGGGTCATCCAAGGTTCGAATGTCGGCATGGCTGAGTTGGTGCTGGAGAATGTTGAGAATGAGAGTCGTCCTTCGACAGTGGTACTCAAGGAGATTGTGGTGTGCAGATGCAATAAACTATGGAGAGTATGGACTTGGATGGTAATTGGACGCAGGAGCGGGTTCATTCTCCTCCAGTTGGTCATATAAGCAATGATTTTGATGTAGACGAGTTCGAACAGGAGGAGGAGGAGGCGGCAGAGGAGGAAATGATTGGTGATGATGTTAGCACTGATTCTGACGATTCAGGAAATGAGGAAGGAGGTCCACATGCCATGCGAGCACCGGTTGAAGCCATGCCCTCTGGAGGTGCACCTGCCATGTGTACACCAGTTCGTGGCATGCCCTCAGGAGTACCGCTTGAGGTACTTCATGACATGCAGAGTCAAGGCACATTAGCCACCGGTTATCCAGATGATGGAGTGAAATATGAAGGATGGAGCAGGGTTAGGGAGGCACAACAATACATTGCACCACCCTCTTATACATCGGCAGAGCTTACACAGTTGAGGGAGGCTGGCTTGCCCTTTACCGGTGTGCCAAATTATAAGGATGTCAGTATGTCACATATGGCAGTTTGTGACACGGGTTTGCAGATGTGTAAGGAATCATTGTACAACCATAAAAATTTAATACCGAGGAAGGGAATGCTTTTTAATACGATGTCTGAGATAAAGTTGTTCCTTTAGGACTATGTTGTGTATCATCATAGGCCTTACACGGTTCGACATTCTGACAAGGAGGTAAATTCCACATATTATGTAAGGCTGGATTCCCGTGCTCGTGGAAGTTGAATGCACGAAAGAGGCGGAGTGATGGTAAGTGGAAGGTAACTTCAGTGGAACAGCCGCACAGATGCTAGACTAATGAGGGAAAAAGGTACCATCCCCAGTTGACGGCTCGGTACCTAGCCCGTCGTATATTGGGTCTTGTAGATAAGGACAACGACGTATCGGTGTCTTTCTTGCAGGAGACCATAGTCACATTTGTTGGGTATGAGATCACGTATGGAAAGGCTTGGTGGGCAAAGCAAATTGCCCTGGCAATTCGCTGGGGTAGCTGGGAGGAAGCCTATAACAGGGTTCCACGCATTTTGTGTGCGATGGAACACTTCAACCCTGGCATGAGATCGTTCATATACACAGGAGGGTTGTATCTTCAGAACCCGTTGAGGCATATTTTGTACCGTGTGTTCTGGTATTTCGATCAGTGTAAGCATGTATTTCAGTATTGTCGGCCAGTTGTTCTTGTTGACGGCACGTTCCTCACCGGCAAGTACAGGGGCACATTGATGATGGCTGTTGTTGTAGACCCAGAGAACCAGATAGTGCCAATGGCTTTTGCTTTAGCGGAGGGGGAAAACAATGATTCATGGTCATGGTTTATGCGTCTGCTCCGTGTTCATGTGCTTGGCCCTTCTCGCACCATTTATCTGATTTCGGACCGTCACATTAGAATTCTTAATGCTGCCGGTGAACACATTGATGGTCACCCGCCCTAGTGCACCGTTGGTGCATGCGGCATTTTGCCGCCAATTTCTGGCGGCGTCAACGCAAGAAGGAGGTGGCTGACAAGTTAAAGGAGCTTTGCAATAAACGTACGGAACACGAGTTCAACGAGACTATGGTGGAACTAGAGAAGATGCTCAACCAAGCTGGCAAGGCATGGTTAGACCAGCAGATGGAAAATAAAACCAAGTGGGCATTAGCATGTTACGAGGGCGGCTTTCGGTACGGCATCATGACAACAAACTCCTCTAAGTCTTTCAATCGTGTGTTCAAAGGCGTTCGATCTCTCCCAGTGTCCGGTATTGTTGAGTTCTCTTTTAGGAAGTGCAATGAGTATTTTGTTAAGCGGTATGGCCTAGCCCTGAGGAATGAAGAGGAGCTTGGAAGATGGAGGAAGCTGCACACGAATATTTGAAGGAAGCTGAGGAATTGGCCAAACAACAGGTTGCCGAGGCTTATGGACGGGACATGCTTGTTTTCTGCGTACGAGCTAGAGGGGGCACAAACCTGGGCGGCGAACGATTTGGTGGGCGAACGTACCGTGTCGATCTTGATAAAGTAGAATGCAGTTGCAACGTCCCTCAGATCATGCATGCCCCTTGCTCACACATGATCACGTCTTGTTGGCTTAGAGGTTTTGACCACACAGTTGCACCATACATGTCACCCTTGTATCTCCGTGCCAACACCCTCAAAGTTTGGGAGAAGAGTTTCGAGCCATACCTTGACGAGTCGCAGTGGCCTCCATATTATGGTGAGGACTACGCGCTAGGACGACCCTTTTTCCTCCAAATCGACTCACGATACGAGTCTTTCATCTAATAACACGAAATGATTTCAACACAAAACACATATCACTTATAATTCTTACAAATCAAAAATAATGTATAATATCAATACGATTAAAACTAATATAACTTTACTAACTACATTAACCAAACATACTACAACGATGGACGCGGAGAAGGGGTGGCCGAAACAAGGTCCGACGATGGGTCGGTAGCCGACGGGGAGGGGCACTAGGAGGGAGGGGCGCCGGAGAAGGGCACTGAGGGGAGGGGAGCTCGGTCCTGGGGCGGAGAGGAGCGCTGCGGGAAATGGAATGGATGAATGACAAAAACAAGAAGGGTCCGGCCTTTTAAATGGGCGGGGTTGTACCCCGCCATGATGCATGGCGGGTTAGGGATACCCCGCCATGATGCATGGCGGGGTACTCCTTTCCACGCTGGCCTGCAGCGTGCCACGTGGCACCTGCACCCCGCCACCATGCATGGCGGGGTTCAGTGCATTTGCCCCGCCATGTATGGTGGCGGGACCAAACGGGTTAGTTTTAAAAATAAATTCAAATCCGGGTTAAATTTAAAGTTTGTTTCAAATTTAGGCTAAAAATAAAAAAAAAAATCCCAAATGGCAACTTCACGCAAGCAACGCGTACATTGCACTATCAGATCTTACAGACGTGGAAGGTTTCTTCTGGACATTACCATTTGGGCCTTACGGCTTCCGAACAATCTGTACAGACCCGGCCAGAGAAGCCGCGCCGCTGCCAATCTACTACAAACACAAGCGGTGTCCGACGGCTGATGCACCAGCATTCCAGCAAGCAGCAATGCTTCACCGATGCCGGCCATGGTGCGTCCTCGAGCCTCCGGCCGCATGCTGCCGAGAATGTTCATGTCTCGCATGGGAGAGGAGCATGTCGGACTGAGCTAGCCGCCTGCTGAGCTCACAGCTGCCGCGATGGTGGTTATCCCCCTGTAGAAATGTTCAGGTCATCAGAAGTCCACAATTAACTGCTGAACGTGTAGCATTTATAGTGAAGGTACTTCACCATTCTTGGATTTATATCTTGTTGGTTTGATCTGGCTAGAAGTTCAATTGTCTCGTCCATCTCCATGGTCTTCTGTTGAAGGTTGTCTTTCTCCAACTACAAAAACACATATGCACAAGTTTAGCATGATCGAAGTCAGGTAGTAAGTTGAATAGCGCAATATGTTTTGGAGGGAAGTTCTCGGGTGCAGAAGTATTTTCTGAACCTGTAACATTTCAATCTGCGCTTCCAGCATCTGCTCCCGTTGCTCAAGCTGTTCAACGAGCAGTTGGGCCTCTAATAGGTCCGTCTTTCTTTGGTCCATGTCATCAAGCAAGCTTGAAGTTGAAAGAAATAAAATCCCAACATGTTCACTTGACTCAGTAATTTCAACTATAAGCAGAATGATCAGATGAACAATTCAGGATTAGAAGTTTCACCTGTCCCTTTCCAGAATGAGAAGACCAAGTTGTTCTTTCAACGCTTCAAGTTCTGTGTCCTAATGGCAAAACAGATGAAAAAATGAGGAACACCATCTGATAGTATGATTCAACTTAGTAAAACACAGATTTGTTGGTGGCATACCTTCGCCTTTGATTGTTCAATTTGTTGCTGGGATGCTATCAGCAACTTTTGCACCTCTTCTTGGTCAACCAAATTCTAGACATGTGAACAACAAATCTCACTAAGTGAACAGTGTAACAATAACACCTAATATTTAACAGCTTGGAGAAACTTCTGCTACTTACAGCATAGTTTGTCATGTCTAGTTTGACACCAAGTAGTTCTCTTATAATATCATGTGTCATGGTATCCACAGCAGCTAGTCTTGATGTTAGCAAGCATATCTATGGTGAAGGAGAAAAAAAAGCATAAACTTTACAGGAAGCAGCTGAATATTGGACAATAAATAGTCCAAATTATAGTTAAACATGGAGCATAATCATTTGTATCTTATTTCCCAGAGAAATGATAAGCTGTCAAAATTTCTTCAACGAAATAACTTATCCCAGTGCAGCACACAATTGTAAACGTTCATGTCATTAGCCCTTTCTTTTTAAGTAAATAGATGGCACCTGATATATCATAGTATAAGCTATGGTTTCTACTATGAATAGTAGTTCTTGTATTGAATAATAGCCTAAGGAGGAAAACCAACTAGGTAGCATGGCGTTTGGATCAGACCAGATGGTGAACCTCATTGCAATCTGAGGACATATACAACAGCAACATTGTGATAGTGTGAGACAATATATCCTGATTAACAATATATCATGATTGACCAGTGCTAAATATTTCAATCCAGACTACTAAAAAACCAAAGGTCAAAGAAACACATGTTACCTCTTTCTGTTTGCAACTAACCAAACCTTCCAGTTCTTCAATTCGTTGGCGTGCCACCGAGATTTCTTGATCCCTCTCAGAGTTCATTTGTTGAATAATGCTAGATATGCATCGGAAAGGGGAGCTGGATCCTCTTGCTCGCCCTGAAGGCTTTTCAGTTTTGGCATGGACAGTCTCAGAACTAGATTCATGCGGACCAAACTTCTGTCTAGAAACCATGTGCTCCATTTCATGGTACTGCACAACAAGAATTAGTAGCACATAGACAGTAACAAATAGACACAAAGCAATGTAGGTAGTGTTCCATACCTTCTCCTGAAACAACAAAGACTGTGCTTCTGAATGCAGGACCAACTCAGCAATATGCTCTTTGTATTGCCCAATCTATATGAATGTGTATTGCCGGTTTAGATGATTATTTAAGAGAAGAAAGAACTCAAAATCTCAAATAGTTGTGTATAAGTTAGACATGAACCTCATCATCTTTACGCTTTGCTTCCAATTTGAGACCTTCAATCTTCTTTCTGACATCTTGATGTGCAAGAATCTCAGCTTGCAATCTCCTACATTGAAGATGCCATCAGTTGAAACAAGCTCATAGACACCTTATGGGCGCCTCATGGCAACAAGCAATTCAATTGAATTCTTACTTTTCTAGATGACATTTCCCTTGACACGATTCCTCAGCAGCATCACATTTTGATGCTTTTTCTACAGCAAGCATGTCATCAAAAGCTTGAAAATGGGCTTCAGATAGTTTATGTACTTGATGGCTCCTTACTTCCTCTTTAAGGTTGCATACCTTCAGCAAAAATAAGAATATGTGATAGATAATACTGGTCAACAAAGTAGAGTCTGACTCTCCATGTTCACGCAGCAATCCTTGCATAGTTACATTGAAAAGGTTAAATCTAATGGCAAATGGAAATTTGTGGTACTATTGTGCTACATGTATTATAATCGCTATTACAAAATGTTTATAGCAGCCTGTATCTCATTATGGCAAGTTGCCCGATAAGCAGAGAAAGCACAAAATGAAGAAGACCAATGAAGAGTGTACCTCTTCCTCAAGAACAGTCACTGTTCCTTCAAGTTCCTCGACAGATCGTTCAAGAATCTTAACCTCCTCCTCTTTTTCCTCAGCAAAGATTTTACTAATCTCTGCAGTCTACAGAAGCATAACAATTTCAATTAAATTCAGAGTTGTGGATGAAAAAAAAACTAATTAAATACTTACTTGACGAGCTTCAATAGCAGCAGCTTCATTTTCCTCAGCTAAAGCCATTGCCATCTCAAGCTTGTCCCTTAACTTAAATATCTCTGCCTGGAGATTTTCTCTGTCACTACTCATTATTTTAATGCTATTATTTAATTCTTCAATATCTGACATCAACTGCCCCACTTCAGAACGATTTAGCAATAGTATTTGGCTCTCCAATCCCTCTATGACCTTAACTTTTTCTTCCAACAGCACTTTTGTTTCACTGTTCTTCACAGTTTCATCTTCCAACATCACTCTCAGACCTTTGTTCTCCTTCAATAACGCTGATGATAAACTTTGAGAATGCTCTAACTCTGATCTTAAAATAATGAGTCTGGCACCATTTTCAGCCAGTTCTTCCTCAAGTACCTTTTGTTTTTTCAACATGGTTTCTATTGTAGAAGTTTTCATATCTAGTTCTCTTTGAACATTGCTAAGGGCAGTAGATATTTCATCAGCTTTATCTTTCATATCTTTTGCGTTTGAGGTAGACTCTTGCAGTAGTTTAAGATCAAAAGACAATCCTTCTACAACATTGCTCTTCCTGTCAAATTCTCTTCTGAGTGATGCATATTCTGCACTATAATCAGATTGAGAAGGTTTGCTGCTACCCCACTGGCATGAATGTGAATCTACCTGTTGGCAAGCAGACCCACAAGCATTTGCATTTAGGTGATGGAACTGCTCTGTAGATCTGCCTTTTTCTTCTATAAGTGATACCATGTTCGCTATATATGACCTTGAATCAATTATACATCCTTTCAAGTCTTGGCCAAAAGTAATAATCTCTGAGCAAAGAGCGAAGAGTTCTACCATGGAAAAACTTTGAATTTGCTGAAACGACTTCCTTATTATAGCAGCAAGCTTTGTCATCTCTGAAACGCACTCATTTATCTGTTGATGCAATTTGTCATATTTCTGGGATGAACAAGAGCTTGATGCTTCAAGTTCCTTCAAGTCACCGATCAGAGAACTTTTCTCAGACAACAATAATTCCACAGCTTGCCTGCAATTATCTCTCTCAAGTTTTAATTCTTCATTGGCCTTCAACAAAGCTGAAAGCATAAGTTCAGCCTCTTCCATGGTTTCTTGAGCTGCCTCAAAATTTGAAAATAAGGTCAGAACCTTATTTGATTTTTCTTCGACAAGATGCATCACACTATCAAGCTTTGACTGCAAGGTTTGGCACAATAAAATTCCACATTATCAATCAGATTTTCATAATCCAGAAAGAAACTAACAACTGGGGTGCATGAGAAAGGCGTTTCTGTGCATAAAGAATTTCAATCAAAACAAAATTACTGTTATATATTTTTCTGTTTTCAGTTGGTATGAAAGATAAAGCATTTTATACATATTTAGAAACATGGTTATATAGATTGTTATGTGCAGCACTGTAAATAATGTAAGCATTCTTATGCCAGAGGTCAATGTGGCATACTTCCTAGCCTGTACTTGATCTTTAGATCATTGTCTGAAAACTACTGTTCAATTCAATTTTTCTGTGTTGGTTTAGTATGGTAGAGTCTCTGTTTATACCTAAATCATTTAAGGCATTGAAAAAAAATCTCAAATACACCTCATTGACCATTACCTTTTCAGCTACTCCGTCCATCAATGTAAGAACTAATTTGGAAAGTCAAACTTTGTTTTTTTTTTACTAACAGTCAATGTAACTTTATGAAGGTGTTAATTTTGTAGCAATTGACAATATACTATAAGGCTTTAGATCCTTGGAATTGAATTCATTTTAATAATCATAATTTAGACACATATTAACTAAGCTAATATGGTTGTATATGGATTATATTTGTATATTATTGTTGGCTATACGAGAGAGATACTTATGTGCTGCATTTCTACAGTAGGAGAGCGAGTTGAAGAGCGTGTTATATAAGTTGCAAAGTAGAAATATAGCATGGTGATCTATAGAAATCAATTTCCATCTCTCACCCTATGAATTTGAGACAAGCTTATATTTGAACTTTGGAAAGTGGTGGAATGTCAAATTCCAAGCCAAATAGCTTAATTTATTAAGTAGATTTCAACTCCTCCAATTGAAAGGATCCAAACGGCCCCTAAGATAAAATTTTCAAGGTATAATAGTGGTATTAGTGTAATCTCCTAGTCTAGGGTTTCCCCCTTGTGTCTCTCATGTACTCTATATATAGCCCAATTATTTGTAACAAAAATTGAAGGTCAAAACCTATATTGAAAGACTTTTCCCCACCAAAACATGTCTTGCTATGATGGACAGAGAGAGTATATCTTAGCAAAATTAGAATATGTATTTTGATGCTAGTATCTTTTCCATATGAAAACTTGACTTTTGTGTTTCTTAGTGATCAATTTAAACATACGGATGCACACTTTCTACAAGGCAAAATAAACAGGAGAATGAATTTTATCGCCAGTTGCAGAAATAAATAATAAAACACAGTATAGAATCTTCTTGTGAAGCACCATCGTAATGATTTTTTAGCAAAATAATAATGTAATAGAAAACACAAGTGACCTACAACTTAACAAGTAGTTACAGTAGAGCAGAAGTGACAATGAGAACAGGTAGGAAGTTGGATAATAAACGTGATAAGTTAAAAAATGAAACAATGAATTCTGAAAGTCTAAAGTTTGGTATTGCTTGTTTTCACCAATAAGAAAGATCCTATTGGGGTATCTTCGATTTCAGCTATGATAGATTATTTTGTCTATGGGCAAATAATATCTCACACTACTCACGCCAGATGCACGCATCGAAACAAGTTATGTGGCTGTTGCTTAGCTTGGAGTACCTGGATATCTGGATTAGCTTGATTAGCTGCTGGTTGATTTTCATTACGAGGCAATTCCTCAATCATGTCAACTGAACTATCAGGCAACACTAGGTCATCACGAGAATGTCCTTTTGCTATTTCTGCAAGGACACAATTTTCTGCTTTCAAATTGTTCTTTAGTTCTTGTATTATACAATCCTTTTGGTGCAATAAACCTACTAGCTGTAGTTCTTCCTGAGAGCTTTCTTCATTATCCAACTGCTGAGCTTCAGTTATAGCAAGAGTTGCACCTCTTAAAATATGCAGCTTTTCCTTCACTTCCCTGCCAATTTTCTGTGCAGTTTGTAGTTCATTTTGAAGTTTGAATATCATCTTTTCTTTCTCAATGCTAATTTTCATAGCCTTCTCCACATGTTCACTTACAGAACTGTTACTGTGAGGAAATGAGCTAATCATATTATCAATGTTCTGATATGCATCATCCAGTGATCTAAATCCATCTGTTAAGAAGCTTGTTAGATCAAAAATTGCAGCCTCCCATTCTTCAGATAAAGAAGCAATTTCTACATCTTTTGCAACAATAATCTCTGAAAGCTTATTACTTTCTTCAGCCATAATAAACAGCTTCTCTTTGAGCTCTTGATTTGTTCTTTTAAGGTTTTCCAATTCATCCTGTGATAGATGTTTACTTGAGTTCACTATTTCAATCTCTTGGCACAATAAAGTCTCATCATGCAAATG